>CM061142.1:533126072-534346923 GCA_030789695.1 Scilla litardierei
ATTGCGATCTTCACGCCGCCAGAAGCGGCATCGTGCCGCTGCCGCCCCCAGCGGCAGTCAGCCAGCGCTGCCGCCGGTAGGGCTGTTGACGAATAGAATGTTCAACGAACTACTCATGAACAAGCTCGGTACATGTTCGTTTACGTTCGTTCAGGAAGCTTAATGGACAAGCTTGAATAGATTTTTAGAGCTCGGTTAGTAAACGAACAGAGCTTGAACATAACTGTGTTCGTTCATTTATGTTCATGAACAAGCTCGTTAAGTGTTCGTGAATAAGCTCGTTAACTGATGTTCATGAACAAGCTCGTTAAGTGTTCGTGAACGAACATGTACCGAAAATAGTACATTTAGACAAATACTATATTTTTTATTATACTTGAAATGGATGCTTGTAATGGGATTTATGGAGTTATTATGCTGGATTTATTTATTTTTTGTCCTGCAAATATTTAATCCTTTTATTTAATTGATTTAGTCATTGGAAATTATATTTAAATAGTATTGTTCCTGATTAAAAAATTGACGTTCGTTTGTTTGATTGAAAATCTGTTCATGAACAAGATTGATTTTGTGCTCACGAACTTGTTCCTGAACATGTTCACAAACAAGCTCGATAAGTCTTGTTAACGAACAGAACTTTCGCTTAACTACTCGTGAACAAGCTCGGTAAATGTTTGTTTACGTTCGTTTACGTTCGTTCAGTAAGCTTAACGAACAAGCTTGAACAGGTTTTTAGAGATCGATTAGTAAACGAACAGAGCTTGAACATGGATTTTGTTCATGAACAAAACCAAGCTCCATGTTCAAGCTCGTTCAAGCTCGTTTGTCAACAGCCCTAGCCGCCGGGAGCGGCAGCAGGCGCTGCCGCCCCCGGGCGGCAGCCGGCGCTGCCGCCTGGACCGGCAGACGCCGCTGCAGCCCCCGAGTGGCAGCAGGCGCTGCCGCCTGGACCGGCAGCAGGCGCTGCCGCCTGGAGCGACAGACGCCGCTGTCACATGGAGCGACAGCACGCGCTGCCGCTCGACGCAGCAGATGCCGCTGCTGCCCCCGACGACAGTCGTCGCTTTCACCCGACGCGGCAGCGGTAAAATCCCCCTCCCCGCGTGCGCGTGACGCAAACTCTAGCCGCCTGAAGCGGCGGCGCGCGCGACAAAACCCTAGCCACCCGAAGCGGCGACGTGCGCAACGAAACCCTAGCCGCCCGAAGCGGCGACACGCACGGAAAAACTCTAGCTGCCCGAAGCGGCGGTCCCTCCGGCGCAAATGCTTTCCGCCCGCACGGGCCCGCACGAACGATCGCATCCAAAAATCCTAACTGTGGTTTTCCCAAAAACTTCGTTTTTACAAGTTTTTTTTCAGATTTAATTAAGTTTTCTTCGTTAAAATCTGATTAATGCTTTATAAATCATCGCAGTTTTTTCTTGGATTATTTGATTATTACACGTTTAATAATTAGGAAGATCCTGCAACCGCTCTGCCGTTAGTTAACTAACCTAACGGTGTATGACGTTGCCCAGTGGTCCAATAATTATTAAACGAAAAATTTTCATTTCCATTATAAAATTTCTGTGATGATTAAATGCATGTGTAGAAAATTATATGTCTGCCGTATATTTAATGATTCTGTTATGTACATTTTTATTTAGCATGCTAAAATCACTATGACATAGTTTAATGCCTGTAGCAAAACTATATGTCTGCGATGAGATTATTTAAATACCTGAAGCATATAAATAGCATGTGTATACATCATACTTGTTTCAATTCAGGTTAATTAAGCACAACTTTTTAGTTTACAAGCTTTATATTATATTATATGTATGATGTGATCATGATATGACAATATTTTATGTCAACAAACCAATAATGATTTCAAAAAGTTTAACATTATATCCTAGTTGAAAAAATGAACCTGGAGTTCAAAATCAAAATGAACCTGAAGTTCAAAATCAAATCAAAAGTCAACACCCTTTCACCCTAATAAATATTAACAAATACGATGGATTATGCGAAAAACATTTATGCGATTTCTTTTAGAGATACGCATTTTGCGGTAAATTGATCTCTCAGATCTATGGTTTATATAAACCATTATTGACACCAGCAGTTGTCATAACACCGATAAACTCTTTTAGAGTAATCTCACTTTACAAGGTATGATTCTTTAATCTAACCTTAATTTTAAGCGTACGCCTGAAGTCGTGTCTTAATAGACAAGTGAGAAATTATAAACTTCGTAGCCACGTATTTGTTTCCCCTTGAGCATGAATCTATATCCACACAATACTTGAATGACTCAATAAAAATGGCCTGTAGACCATACTTGAGTTTTCAAATAGACTTTTAAAAGTCTCCCATAAATTAAAAAGTGGAAATATAGAGACTAACTCATTTCTCTTGTATATGTCTACTTTGTATGACAAATATTCATTCTTCCTTATAAACGACAATAAGAAAAACATAAAACAGGGGAAGTCTTGAATAAATTGAGAAAATGAAGATATGATATACCTCGACATGGAGTAAGCAATGGCAAACCAATATCAGACCATAAGTTCTGATAAGAGCCACAATGTTTTTGCAAACATGAATGTGCATTAACTTATGCCATATAAAAATACATACATATCTAGTTTAAACGACGAAAGTCAAATTGAACTTATGTATATTTAGCTACTCCCCGAGGAAAAATAAACTTTGAAATCAAATTTAATCTGTTGTCATAACATACGTCTTAATGAGCATAATATAGTTGTATGTTTTCAAGAGCACACATCACACTATGTCACTTGTTGACTTAACAAAATTATCAGTAGTATTCTCTTGCAGTATATAAGTGCTTTTTACGCATTTTGTTTTACTGTGAATGATTTGTTATCCGGAATACTCCTAAAATGAGGATGCCATTGACTCTCTTCACTCCTTACATATGGCTGATGATGTACCTTAGAGTACTCATCTATTTATCCTCTTAAAATGGTCATAATCAAAATCTTGTTATCCAACTGCAGTTCAGATTATTATTAATCACAACGGACATATTACCTTACTGGGATATTGGTTGGGCTTTTACTTACCCTCATACCACCCTCAAAATGCCGCAGTGGAACTTATTCATCGGGATTAACCATCCTAGATGAATATATTCCGAGATCCCCAAACGGGGGAGGCATTACTGCACATCTTATGGATGGAGCCTTGACGGGTTCATATCCACAGTTCTATGCTCAACTTCATTGAAGTCGAGCTTATTGCGGATAACACTGGGAAATCAATTATATTTAACAACTGGAAGAAAATTGAACACCCTGAAGTTTTGTGTTCACACCCAGAAATGGGTTATATGTAAATCATTAAAATGATTTAAACGGATTACTTATCCATTAAAAATCCAATGGTAGGTGACCGTGTGGGAACATGCAAACCATCAAAACGTCTCCTTAGAACCTATTTATATGAGCCTGATCACCTCATATAAACAGTTTCCGAGTACCCTTAACGGGGGAAACGTTTAGTGCACATCTTATCAATGGAGCCATGATGAGTATACATCCTCATATCACCACTATGGACCATCAGAACACAGAACTATTTATCTGAAGTAATTATCCCAGATAAATTGATTCTGAGCACTCTGAACAGGGGAAGCATTTAAAATGACTTCTCCTAAGACGTGCATTGATGGGCCCTCTTTTAAAGACTTAATGTGATCCTGAAGATCCTTCATAAACTTAATTCCCCAGTATTAGGTTTAACAAAAATACTATAATCATCCATGAGCCTGAAGCTCAATTTGACCATTTAAAAACATTAATACCTATGATCTGATTATCATGAATAGTGATGAGATCCTGAAGATCCAAACTTATGAAACTGTTAAACAGTTATCAGACATAGCTACTGACAATATAAATATTGTCAAATTCACACATCCCTGATACTAAAAATCCAGCTAGGATTGACATACCAACTATAATGAATGCAATCCACCAGTAGCAGAAGTGGATATCCTCAATGGATGAGAGGACATACCACGAGACCGTAAAACAATACCACCACAGGAAATTGAGCTCATCTCCATATCCTCTCCCTTTCCAGAACCTCCAGAAGAGATAAATCTGGAATAAATTGAATAATGTACGTACATGGAGGGGTATTTGGATACAACACACTTGTCGACAATTACTCACATTTCATTTTGCCATTGATACCGTTCACAATCTCCGTTTTCTGAAGCAAACGCAGAAATTTGGCCAGATTATGTGGAACGAGGCAATAATAAGTTGAGCTGGACTCACTTATGAAATGTGAAGTGTTTGGACCTGAAGTCCTGATATCAAAAGATATCAAACCTGTGGGTTACCAAGTATTGTATAAATAAATAAAATCGTATGCTATAAGCAAAACGCTATAGCTTAGAGGTTTATTTCGTAGAAACCAGGAAGTAACCATGTAAGATGAGCTTAACTCACTTACAAAATTATTTAAACTGATGCATCAGGCTCCCTGGTCATGATTGCGAAAACCATGCGATTAGCAAAGATAATTTTCGGCTATGTTGCTATGGATGATGTGACAACATACCCTTATGAATAATCATCCTGAAGATGAAACCAGCATCCTGAAGATGAAACCATCATCCTGAAGATGAACTATCATCCTGAAGATGAATTATCATCCTGAAGATGAAACCATCATCCTCAAGATGAACAATCATCCTGAAGATGAAACCATCATCCAAAAGATGAATAATCATCCAGCAGATGAATAACATCCAGTTGATGAAGAAACATGGATAATTGCAATCCAATAATACACCAACTGGTTGTATGGATGCACATTAAGACCCCTTCCGTTCGCTGGAAGAAGGGAAGGATATCCTAGGTCCTGAAGTGCCTTACTCAAGTGTCTTTTGCACACTCCTTTATCTGGCAGTAAACCCTTTAACCAGATACAGTGCAACGCCTACAGCGCACCACTGGACCAGAGATATGTAGCTTCTACGCTACCTCCAAGGGTCAAGGATCATACAACATGTTAAATGTATTTGCAGATACATGTTACAGATCATCGCGATGACTACAACAAAGGAACGACCAACTTCTGGAGACCAGCAAAGCATACTTCCAAGGCAACATCAATCACACCATCCCGAGAGGCTCATCAGTCCAAGAAGAAAATCATAAGTACGCACAGCCAGGTCCTGCAGTACCTCGTAGACACAGTGACGACTGGGTCAGAGACGTGGTGCTACCTACCGAGTCTGCAAACCACTCCTCTTCAGAAGAGCTCCCTCAGATTTAGTAGCTGCCATAGATGAGCGATATCTTGTATAGGTGAGCGATGCCTTATACTTTGTAATTATTATCAGAACACTGTAAAAGATTGATGTATAGTTTCCTAGGAGATCTGCAAGCCTGCAGCTTGTACAGATCAGGGGGAGTAAAATGTAGTGTTGTACTCTTTTCCATTGGCTATTGGTTTTTCCCACTGGGTTTTCTATAGTTAAAGGTTTTAACGAGGCAACCTCATTGACTCTGGATCCAGAAGTATCTACCCCCTAAATACTCCACTAATCAGGGGAAGTTATGGAAAATTGTACTCTTTTTCCTTGGCTATTGGTTTTTCCCACTGGGTTTTCCATAAATAAAGGTTTTAACGAGGCAGTTATCCCTAACTTAGGATCCAGAAGTATTCACCTCTAGTGATATCCATCGATCAGGGGAAGTTATAGTGACTTGTACTCTTTTCCCTTAGCCACTGGTTTTTCCCACTGGGTTTTCCATGGCGAAGGTTTTAAAGAGGCAAAGAACTCTTAAACTTGGGATCCATAAGTATCCATAGACCCATGATCAGATAAGCTCTATGAACCCTGAAGCGTTCATCACGGCTTACAACAATGGATGGATAAGGGGAAGTGTTATAAACGGGCTTTTGGAGGCCCAATCCGTTAGTGGGTATCCACCCATTATGTAACCCTATTGCTATAAATACATGGCTATGGATTCCATAGCCACCAAGTTTACAACAGTTTCAACATTTTTTAAATTTGTTTTAAAATGTTTTAAAGTGTATATAACGTTAAGAAATTTTTAATTTCATAAGATGTTATTAAAATTTGATTTCTTTTGATTACATATAGTTTTAAAGATTGTTTTATGAGATAATATAATTTTAGAAAAATGTTTTTTTAAAAATTTTATGTGATAAAGTTTATATTAGCCTCTTATGATTAAATGCTTTTAAAATTATTTTATGAGATAAAATATTTTTAGTAAGCATTCTAAAAAGTTTTAATGATTTTAAAGGCTTAGGTTTGTAATTAAAAATTATTTTAAAATTTTTATAACCTAATTTTTTGAGATACAAAGTTTCATTTTTTAAAAAAAATCACATCTTTTAATTTAAATTTTAAATTTTAAGATTGGCCAGTTAATTATTTATTTGGTAAATATTTTAGCTTGCATGTTCTCTTTATATGTCACACATAAGAACCTTTTATTTTATGCGATAAAATTAGTTGGTTGTTGTTAATGGACTTGATGTATAATTCTAATTATTCATGGACCTCTTTAGGTTAGACATTAACTCTTTAAAATTTTATAAGATACATTTTAAAATGTGACATGCTATGTTTTAATAGACACTTACAACATTTAAACCTAATGTCCGATTATGGTAGTCCTCTTTAATAGACGATTATTATTTTAATCGTTTTAATAATAATTCTGATTACATGACTACATTTAAAATGTTTTAATTGTTGTGAGTTGAGGGAGGCCTTTGGCCTCCCTCCCCTCATCATCTCACCATTACTCCCCACTAAGTTAGTGGGGAGTCCCTTGGACTCCTAAACCCCATTATGAGAATGAATATATAGAGAGCCATGGCTTATGCCATGGCTACTCCTAATCTTAGATTGGTTTCCATCTTGGAATTTATAACACGTTATCAGCTCGTTTGCTCTAAATTCTTTGAGCTTTTTCTCCCGTATCCCCTCAAATTTAACCCTCTACGTGAAGGAATCTAATTGTTGTTGCGGTGATCCGTTGCGGTTTTTTGTTGCGGCGTTTCCTAGGCGTTCGGGAGCGGGATTTCTATATACGGATTTTTCTTATTACGATCGTCCCTAGATCTTTGATCCAGAGGTAACTTTTTCGATCCCGTAGATACTTACACAATATTGTTAGCTATGATTTTACATAGCTTTTCTTGAGGCTTGTATAAATTTTCAACCTCTTGATAAACATCAAAATTAAGATAATAAAAAATAATAAAAAAATAAAAAACTCCAATACCCTTCAGCTTCCCCCTTTGTCGTTCCGTTCGCCGCCCCCCCGAAGGGGGGGCCTCTGCCGGATTCGTCCGCCCCCCGGACGGAGGGGCTATGTCGGAACCACCCCCCGCCGGGGGGCCTCTGTTGCCACTGTCGGAATCGCCCCCCCCGCCGGGGGGATCTGCATTTTTACCCCCCCAACAGGGGGGGCTCCGTCGAATCGCCCCCCCACCGGGGGGATCTGCGTCCCCCCCGATGGGGGGCTCCGTCGAATCGCCCCCCTCCCCCCCGCCGGGGTGATCTGCAGTGCCGCCCCCCAGGGGGGCCTTCCGTCATCCCCCCCACGGCCGGGGGGGGGGGTTTCACAGTGTCGCCCCACCGAAGGGGGGACCTCTATTGTCGTCACCCCCCGACGGGAGGGGGGGGGGGTTCTATCGCGCCGAACACCCCACCGACGATGGGGGGTTCTGTGCGCCTCCCCCGAAGGGGGGACCTCTGATCGGCAACACCGAGGGGGAGTTGTTTTACGTAGATAAAGGGAGAGGAGGGGACACCATCTGTTAGATGAGGGGTTGGGAGTTTTTGGCATTCATCAACCCTAAACTTTGTTTTTTAGGTTTGAGTTAAAATTGATTTTAAATTTTACAGCCCAAAACTGTTTAATAAATTTGTTGGGCTGTTTATTGGGCCTGAAGCCCAGTACATAAAAATGACAATTGAAATGTGCTTGAATTACCTTATGGGCATGCAGTCCATATTACAACAATAATTTATTTTGCTTGCTTATTTGGGCTAGAAGCCCATATAATTTAAATTGCAATTTAAATTGATTTTCATTTTGCTTATGGGCATGCGCCCAGTAATTTGTCTGTTCATTTGGGCCAGAAGCCAAGCAAATCAAATTGATAATATTATGTAAAACATCTCTCTTGCTTTGTTATTTATTTATAAATTATTAAGATTTTTCAAAATATAATTATCTTAAGGATCCAGCGACCGCTCTGCCGTTAGTCATCTAGCCTAATGGTGTATGACGTCTCCCTGTGGTCTGGGAGATTATTATATTTTATAGTTTCTTTTTCTATATTATATATGCCTGAGATATATGCGTGGTTGTTTTCTTTCTGTAGCATATTTAAAACTGCATGGATGTTTATACAAGTTAAAATGTGGTTTTGGGATCGGCCAGTTTGATACCTTTAAATTCCTTGCACTTTTATTTTATTTTGAGAGAATTTGTAAGTGGGGATTGTATGTATAAATGCCAAAGACCGGTGTACCAACATATGAAGACGGATGTGAAATTTGCAAAAGATAAGGACCCCTTCTGGGTTTCCATCTTGTATTTTTCTTTTCTTTATGAACTGTAAATCGGACTTTGGACTTTGTACGTTTTTGGGTATCTGGCCGATCCCCACATTTTACTTATTTTATTCTTTATACATGAATTTATATTTTAATTAATTCATGCTTATTTTAAATTGCATAGATAAATGGAAAAATTGGCAAGCGTTGATTTCGAGGTTCTTGATGCTGCAGGAAAGAATTACCTGTGTTGGCGACTGGACATAAAGTTCCACTTGCATTCGATGGCCCTCCTTGGCTTAATTTTGGCTCCTTCATCGGCCCCAGCAGCGGACGATGCTTCTGCTAGTAAGGCCCCAGAAGCGGCCCAATCATCTAGCACCACTCCTACCACTGGCTCTGATGTGGATAAGGCGAAAGCCATTATTTATATTAGGAGACATATAGATCGGACCTTAAAGGCCGAATACCTAACGGTAGATGACCCAATTGAGTTGTGGACAGTGCTGGAGACCCGGTATAAACATCAAATTGAATTAATATTACCACATGCCAGTTATGAGTGGGAAAACCTCTGACTTCAGGACTATAAGTCCGTTGCTGAGTATAACTCTGCACTTCATAATATCACCTCCAGCCTGAAGTTGTGCGGTGAAGAAGTGATTGAGCAATGCATGTTGGAAAAGACATTTACCTCGTTTCACGAGAAAGATGAAGTCCTCATGCAGCAGTATCGTGAACGCAACTTCACGAAGTTATCTGATTTGATCTCTTGCCGCCTTAGGGCGGAGCAGAATAGAGATTTACTGCTTGACACTCATAATTTACGTCCGGCTGGTACTGCCACTATCCCTGAAGCCCACCATGTTTCTCCCTAGAAGTGGAAAAACAAGAAGAAGGGTAGAAAAAACAAAGGGAAGGCTGTAATGAAGCCAGCACGAGGAGAAGCACCCCAGACCAACAACAACAACAGAGGAAAGAGAAACTTCACATGGAAGCGTAAGAACACTGACCAAGTGTCAATTCCCAAGAAGAACTAGGACGATAAATGCCATAAATGTGGCATGACTGGACATTGGTCCAGAAACTGCCGCACTCCTCGCCACCTCCAGGAACTGTATCAGGCGAGCCAGAAATTTCTGCCTGAAACAAACTTGGCGGCTTTTCAGCCGCCAACGAATTTCACTGCAAAAGACTTCGAGAGTGAAGACCTGCTCGATTGAGCCATATCTTTATCTATGCATTTAAAATTAAATTTAGCTTCATCTTTAGTTTGCTTTTGTACAAACTTTTATTTGAATGTCATTTTACATTTACTTAAATAAAATTTCATTTTGCTTATAGATGAAGTATGGAATATTGTGGACAGTGCCTCGTTGCACTGGAGTAGCATTAATATTGCTCCCACATACAACGAGACTATCAGATGCAAACTTCTCCCCTTAAACATATAGGAATTTTCCAAGTTTCAAGGATATTTCATTTATAAGAACATAAGTTGAAAACTATGGATAATGAATATCTTTATGTAACTCGTCCAAAGGATGGCCAGAAGACTGTCTACGCTCGATTCGTTGTACCCCAGTCGGGTCTCTATCATTACAGATATTCATCCTATAGAAAGCCAACTTGACTGAGCACGAGAAGTGCCTTTCATTGCCAGAGTTTTTACCTTTGGCACAATAGACTTGGTCATCCTGAATCAGCGATGATGGACGTATCATCAAATGAATCTTTTGGAGAACCTGGAGATTCTTCAAAAGGTTGAGTTTCCTTGTCCCCTTTGTCATAAGGGAAAACTTATAGAGAGATCTTTGGTCGCGCCCCGGATATACACCCGGAGCGACGGTTGTAGTTTTACCGCAAGCGCACGGTATAGCGACGAGCGGGTTATCGAACACAGGGAGGACGAATGACCGTGCTTGTTCCAATCAACCTGGCTATTAAGAACAGAAAAGGGAAAATTTGCCTTTGGCGATCCTGTCACAATCGTCAGACAAAGTACGAAGATATCAAATCAAATAAAGAACGTCTAGGGAATGGGGAATCCCCGCTACTCGCCGTATTTCGTCAATGTGATTCATTGATATCAAAATTGCTAGAATAAAATTTCGGATGAACTAGTTGCAACTGAATGTAAAACCAAGCTCACGCTCTCGCGCTGTTGCCGGTCTATAGCTATCCTAGGTTCGGGTCCAATCTCTTGCAAACCCTAGCCTAGGGAAGCTAGCATTAGGATCAACATCATCGTTCAATCGCGCCCCGAGCCCACTCTCGTGCAAACTCGGGCCATGACCTAGGTTGGGATAGTTCCTACCCGTCCAATCTCTTGCAAACGGGTATCGGCACGGAATTGCAACCGGAAACCCTAGTATCGGTCCAATCTCTTGCAAACCGATACTACGGAAATTCGATTCCAACCCGGTTCGTGTTTCTAGGGTTTCCTATCGAATTGGGATCCAATCTCTTGCAAATCCCAATCGATACGAATACCTAGCTATCCGTAATAAATCGACCCCAAACTAACCCTAATAGCAATTCTAGTTAAATTTCTACCAATTCATCACAAATCTGAAATTGGGCTCGTAGGGTTCATCCCCACGCCCCAAGACGTGGAGACTACTCACAATTCATAGCACAAACACAAAAATAATCAATGAAATTAACAAAAGAATTCATCACAATATTGAGATAAGCAATAAAAATAGTATTTTTAGGGGAGAGAGACACAAACCAATAGAGTTCTTCAAATAATCCAACAAAAATCAACTTTTGTCTCATCTCCAATCACAAGAATAAAGCTAAAAAGTTAATCTAAAAAGCTGCAAAAATCTAAGAGAAAAGCTCTCTAACCTAGGGTAAAAACAGGGGTTAAATACCCCCCAAAATCGTCCAAAAAACTGTGACCAAAATGCCCCTGCGCAGCCTGCAATCCGCAATTTTCGCTACAGGCAGCGCGTCGCACTCGGCCGAGTGACAAAAGTCGCTCGGCCAAGTTAGAAACCCTGTAAATTTCCAGTAAGTCTGGGTCTTCGAGGGTCTTCACTTCGGGAGTCGCTCGGCCGAGTGAGTTGTCGTCACTCGGCCGATGGCTTCTTAGTACTCGGGCGGTCGGCATTTGCCACTCGGCCGAGTGGGTCTTCCGAATCTCAGGCAGACGAAAAACAGTAAGTTGGCGATTTTTGAATGGCTTCGTCTGGGTGCCACTCGGGCGGATGGGATCTCGTCACTCGGCCGATGTGGCTTCCGACGCTCGGCCGAGTGCACGTATGAAACGTATCCGATCTGGTCGGCCGAGCAGTGTCTCGCTGGTCGGCTGAGTGAGTCCTTCACTCGGCCGAGTGGGACACCAAAAATGCCCAAACAGCTTGTTTTGGCCTCCTCGTCGCTCCTGCGACGTCCTTTCTTCTTCCGCTCCTCTCCAATGGCAAAATACCCCTCGGGGAGGTCATCGGTGACACTCTGGAGTAGGCGTATCTCGAGATCACTCTGAATCGCTCCAAATCACCTGAAATTCGTCAAAAACAAGAAATCGTGAAAAGCATCGCAATATCGTCGATATATCGTGGAAACCATGATTTGGGCGATCTAAATGGCATGCAAACATGCGGGAAAAAAGGTGTAAAATAAGGAGTGATCAAAATCCCCCAAGCTTACCTCTTACTCGTCCTCGAGGAAGATAAGTAAGAGGCGAACCCGGTGGATTCGGAAAACGAAAACGGCAAAAAATGAAAAAAATGAAAAACGAAGAAAAACAAAAACGAAATAAAAACAAAGAAGAAAGAAAGAAGCGAAGAGGGGAGCTGCTAGATCATTTTCTCAGGACGTGGGTTTCGCTTACTCTTATAGCATGCACCGAATGAAAAACACATGTCAAAGGATTTTATTTCGATATCAAAGTATGATAGTGCAATTAGAAATGGAAAACCCACGAATAACGATATAATCACGAAAAACGGAATAATTTTAGAATTAACATCGTCTGAATCATTTAAAGCGGTATACAAATCGCTGATCACACACTTTTCAATTGAATGCTTTCTATGAGGAGCATAAGAATATCACACAATAGAATAGAAAGAATAGATAAGTATGGGTTTCATGAAATGAGTGCTAGGCATAGATTTCTGGACTTCGTAAAGCTAAAAATAATCTTACCGAGTATAGAATATTACTTAGCCTAGGTTGTCGTGCAACGTCAAGTAGTCACTCTCTCACACATCATTGGATTCCCTCCCCCAAGCTTATCTATAAGCGTGGTGGCATAAAAAAAATATTTTCATCCCCATTTTCATAAAGCTCCAAAAGTAATGAAAGTAAATACGAAAAGAGAGAAGAAAGAGAGAACATGAGATGAGATCTTTTATTGAGGTGATTTTTTATTTTTTTTTCTTTTCTTTTTCACATAACACATATACACAATGATCCCAACTCAGAGAGAAGTAAGAACATACAAGAAAATTTTTTTCTTTTTTCTTTTTTTTCTTTTCTTTGATTTTGGGAAATTTGGAGCTAGGAATTAATAGCGGGGGAAATGCCATATAATAGAATCGCTAAGGGGGGATTCACCAATGATTTTAAAATAGAGAAATGATGTTCAAGATTTGTGGAGAAAGAAATAAATATATCTCTCGGTTCACTCTATAAGACATGCACGACAACTTCAGCAGGGTAATCTAATCTACTCAGTTTCGATCACAAAAAAACTAACTAATCCAGATTTATCATAGCTAACATCATTCAATCATCCTGAAGTGAAATTTACAAATCATGCATATAGAAGTGATATAGGAAAAGAAATTGGTACTCCTGATATAAGCATTCAATGCGTGAATCTTGGTGTGTTTTCTGCGATAGCATACATATGAATATTCAGACTCAGCTAATAATAAAATTTCATCCATTTTTATGTGGAAAAAGTGTGGGTTACTATCTCTAAATGCAAGACAAATCACAGCATATGATATCAGAAATAAAGTATAAGACATGACAAATATAGCATGCATATAGAGTAAGCTAACTCCACGTAATCATCATCACAGAAAAGTCATCTCTAGCATGAGATGAAAAAGAAATAAAGATAAAGGGGAAAATAAAGCTATTTATAATGCGGCACACAAAAAATAAGAAAAACGTGATGCATGGTAAAATAAAAGAAAAATGATGAAAATAAGTGCAAAAACGGAAAATGGCGTGAAAAAACTAAAAATGAAGGTGGTAAATCGAAAAAGAACGTGAGAACTCACTCCCCCAAGCTAAATGGCACAGTGTCCTCAATGTGCAAAGTGTGGCACACCGAGAGACAAGTAATGTGAGGGGTAAGTGAGGGTGCATGCATGATGGAAAAATAAAAAGGAAAAAAGAAAGAAATGAAAAATATGATGCGGACATGATGCATGCAGATATAGGAGTGATATGATATAAAGGTGTGGCACCAAATACTCTCACTCTCTCCCAAAAAAGATATATAAAGATATGATCAGAATGAGAATCCATAATAAGTGAGGGGGGTGGTCAAAAAGCATCAGGACCCAGCAGAAACGGGCAGCACAACGGCAAAAATAATCGATGGCATCAAGGGTGCCTAAGAAGGAGGTGCTGCGCCGTCTCCGTCCTGAGGCGGAGGTGGTGGTGGGGGGATAGGCTGCTGAGTGGGTGTGGGTGTGGAAGTGGGAGCAGGCTGGGTGTGTGTAGGAGTGGGGGTGGTGACCTGCTGGGTGGGTGGGGGAACGCGTGGGAGTCGCTCCAGGACCTGGGTAAGGCAGTAGTGAATCTGCGGGAGCAGGTCGAAGCAGCCAGCCATCACGGAGACGGTGGAGGACAGGGTCCTAAGGTCGCCTCTGAGGCCACTCACCGCCCCCTCGAGAGCACGAATGCTCTGAAGTACAGTGTCGGGGGGAGGTGGTGCAGAGGGACGCACCGGTCGGGGCTGTGCAGGTCGGGGCTAGCGTACTCTGGTGGCGTAGGTGACGGGCTCAGCAGGCAGGGGAACGAAAGGTGCTGCGCTCGCAAATGTGGGCCTGGCCTCAGTGTGAGGCTGGGCAGGACAGTAAGAAGTGGAGGCGGCAGCAACGAAAGAGGAGTGCAAAAGTGGCGACGAGGCGGCCAGAGAGGTCGGTGACACAGAAGTGTGGACAGACGCCACGACACTCTCAAAGAATACAGCATCGGTGGAGGCAGAGGTGGAGACTGCGGTCTCTACGGCAGTGGTAAAAGAGGGCTCTCCGCACTCAACTATAGTCGGCTGGCGCTCGGTTGGGGCAGAGGAAATGGGCTCGGCAGACAGAGGGCCAGTGGTGGTGGTGGCAGGTGTGGAGGCAGTGGAGGTGGGCTCAGCTAGGGTACTCCCGACACCGACAGAAGTGTGGACAGAGGTGTCGGGAGCAGCAGAAATATCAGGGATAGGCTGAGGGGCCACGGGGTCAACAGGGGCAGCAGGCTCGGCAGGTGCAACAGGGTTTGCGGGGGCAGCGTGGGCAGCGTGGGCCTGCTCGGCCTCCTCGGCCTCGAGCACGTATGCGGCTGGGATCAGAACATCCATCGCACGGAGCCAGTCCACCTGGGCCGGTGCAATCTGAGTCCGAGCTGGGCTCGGAAGAATCATGTAATCGGCACCGTAAGGGCCGTGCAGCCAGACCCAGTGTCGCTCACCATGCGGACGCAGCATCTTCATCCGGGCCATAACATCAATCGACAGAGAAGTGGGGCCCGGTGCGCGTCGCAGGTCGTCAGGGAAGTCCTCGCCGATCATAAGGGCGAGCAATGTGATCAGGCCGCCGCAGCATATCGGTGAGCGAGCGCCCACCGATACGATGATGCGGTCCAAAAACCAAGCCGCGACATCAATCACGACGGCGGGGACCAACTCATCGCCCTCCCTAGATAGAGCTCTGGGCCGTGTCATCGCGTAGAGCATATAGAGCTCTGGCGTGGACATCGTACCCGGCTCATATCTGGCCAAAAAGGTCGTCGCCATAAGGCGCTGAGCTATACGGAGGCAGGGATGGACAATGGCCGAGGCCTTGGCCCTACTAGGGTCAAAGGCAGCGTGAAGACCCGTAATCCGGGCCCAGAAGGCGTCGGCATCGAAGGAAGGTGGGGGAATATGGGTGGGGGCGTAACCTCGATCGGCCCCGGGGACATCGGGCCACGAGAAGAAGGCTCTCATCATACCGAGAGTGACCTGGCACTCCCGGTCCATGAACCGAAACGAGCATCCCTCGTCGGTCCGGGCGATCGAACTAAGTACCTCAAGTGTCGGGCGGATAAACGTGTCCGCCGACACCTGAAAGAAATCTCGCCAGCCCACGTTGTCGTACAACGTGAGCATCCCCTCTAGTACCCCCAGGTGTCCTAGGTCTGCAAGGTGTGCGAACCTGGAGGGTACGATCGAGCGCTGGGAGATACGCTCGAAAGCGACGCGGTGTGCGTCGTTCCGGAACGTGATCCCCAGCGGCCCGATAAGTGGAGCCGGAGGTGGTGGCTGTGGAGCGGCAGGGAGTGGCTGTGTGGGCTCTGCAGGCTGTGCGGGGTGTGCGGGGCCTGCAGGCGGTGCTGGGTGGACGGGGTGTGTGGGAGAAGGCGGAGGAGAGTCCTCCACCTCGTGGGAGGGGCCGGCATCATCCGACCGCTTCCGCTTGGCGGAAGCTCTCCTCGACCTCGGCCGTGTCCGGGGCGGCATATGGGCCCCGAGCGCGCACCGAAAAGCGTGAAAAGTGCGGCGTGCATAAAACAAAGGAAAGAATATACCACGACACGCCGTGAGTGCAAAGCAATGGAAGCGTGCGAAGACGACGCCTCCACACAGCCCAAATCAGTCCCTGGAAGCTCCCCTGGGCTCCCCTAAGCTCCCAAAAATAACATGCGCATGAAACGGAGATATCAGCGAGTAATATTCAAAACGTATGGAGCATTAGGGGTATAATAGATAGAAATAGAAATTAATTTGGGTTTGGGGTTCGTTAAGCGCATGGATCCTCGAAAAATACACAGAAAGAGGAGAAATCGGCGAAAATGGGGGTTACCGGAGTCGGCCGGAGCAGTGGCCGTCGGCGGCGACTCGGGCGAGGAGCGGCGGCGGCTCGGCCGGCGGTGGGTGGCCGAGCGGCGGCGCGGGGTCAAAGGATCGGGCGAGTGGGGGAGTCGTTCGGGCGCTGGGGGAGTCGAAACGTCGGGCTGTTTGGGTTTCGCTCGTTTCGAAAAATGCGCCCCCCCGCGGCCCCTTTTATAGCAAAAGTTACGACTCGGCCGAGTGACTAGGTCGCTCGGCCGAGTAACTCAATGGAAAAATTCCTCCCTGCTTATGCTTCGGCCGAGTGGCCTCGCCACTCTCGGTCGAGTGGAGTAAGTCCATTCGGCCGAGTGGCTCAAGCTACTCGGCAAGACTCGCCCTAGGAGCGTATCAGTTTTACTCGGCCGAGTGAACATATATACTCGGCCGAGTAGCAGTTATACTGAAATCAGGAAAATAAACAGAGAGTTGGGTACAGCAGACTTCCCTCGTTCGTGGGCGGCTCGGCCGGACGAACTTGTGTACTTGGCCGAGTGACTAGTATACTCGGCCGAGTGAGCCTTGTGTTCTGCTGTTTGTCTTCGTTTGGGCTCTAAACTCCGTCTTTCTTCCTCCAGTCGATTTCATCTTCCTCCTAAGCATCGAGGGCCTTACTGGGGCGCTCCTCGTCGCCTTGTGCATCCTCCTAATGATGGGTACCTCGTTCTTCTCTCCTGTCAGGAAAAATAGGACCCGTTATCACAAGATTTTTGGGCGAACGACTCAAAAAATAAAAATTTCTAAAACAAAAATAAAAGAAAAGTGAAAATAAAGCAATAACTGTCGGGTTGCCTCCCGACAAGCGCTCGTTTAAGGTCGTGAGCTCGACCCCCTATGATTTTCAATTAATGCGGGATGTTTGGTGCATATGAGATGCACCCGTCAAATTTTCCGGGGAGAACGCTTGGATTCGGAAGTTGCGGCAGCGTGTTCTCCCGCGGTGGTCTATCGTCTCGAATAGTGTTGGGGGGAGGCTCCCCCAAGCTAGCATTGGCTTCGGTCAACGGCTTCACCGGTGACGCCGATTTCCGTATCGGCGGAGCTTTCTTTGGAGACTTTAATTTCGAGAGCTTGCAGAGCTCTCGAATCCTTGCGACATCAGCGTCGCCTTCATCAATTTCAGCGGAGAAGTCGAGGGAATCATTTTTCTTCTCATAGTGGCTTAAATCCGGGCCTTCCTCAAAATCCTCTTCGAATAGAGCGCCAATGGAGTGAGGGATCGCCTCCTCAATTACCTCGTCAAGGAGGTCCATGTAGTCAAGCTCCTCGCGGTAAGGCATGTGTTTCATAGCCTTAGGAATGTGAAGCTCCACCTCGATGTTGCCGATGTTCAAAGTTAGGGTACCTTCTCGCACGTCGACAATGACACCGACGGTGGCGAGGAACGGGCGTCCAAGTATCAATGACGTATCTCCCTCCTCCTTAACGTCCATGATCACGAAGTCACATGGCAAGCATATGCCCCCCGGGACTTGTAGCGGGATGTCCTCAGCGATCCCTACCGGCCTTGTTATCCGTCCATCAGCTAATTGTATCCGCATGTCGGTGGGCTTCAATTTCGTCCCGGTGTTTAGCCTTAGGAACATGGAGAGAGGCATGAGGCTTACACTAGCCCCTAAATCCACCAACGCCTTTTGTAAAGGGACGCCGCCCAAGGTGCAAGGAATTCGAAAACTCCCCGGATCTTTGAATTTGGCCGGCTCCTTTTCTCTCTTGGTGAACCAAGAGCCCTCCTCGGCTAGCATAATTTTCTCCTTCCTCTTTCCCCCCGAAATCAAATCCTTTAAAAATTTGGCATATGTGGGGATTTCCACGATGGCGTCGAGGAAGGGAATGTTGAGGCTAACCCCTCTCAGATACTCGAGAAACTTTGCTAGCTTTTTCTCCATTTTCGCTCTAGCAAGCCTTTGGGGGAATGGGACTGGTGGCATGAAGCGCCTCTCTTCAAGCAATTGCTCCGCTCTAGATTTCTCCTTTTCTTGCGGCTCTTTCTCCCTCTCAACTTCAACTACCGGCTCGATTGGCTCTACATTCTCCTCCACGGGCTCTTCGGTAGGAACCATGGCGGGGGTGGTATCCTTCCCGCCTCTAGTAGTAACGGCCACCACAGCATTGATGTGGCCGGTGTTGCCCCGTGGCTTTTGCTCGGGTTGCGCCGGTAATTGTTGAGTGTTTCGATTGAGCAACGCCAATTGCTCCGATATTTGAGCCACAACGGTTGTAAGGGAGTCTTGCCCCGCCTTCAAGGAAGCATTGACCTTCTTTTGCTCGACCATAAACTCCTCCACTCTAGCTTCGAAGTCGGATCGTTGTTGAGCTTGTGGAGGGTTTTGATTTCTCCACCCTTGATTGTATCCGGGCGGCCTATAAGGTGGACCTTGTTGCTTCGGTTGAAAATTTTGTTGTGGAGGCCCCCTCGGCGGATAGTGTTGTTGTTGGGGTGGTGGTCGAGCTTGTTGAGGCGGTTGTTGCGGCGGGTTCAAAGCTCCTTCATTGTTGGCATAAGAGAAACCGGGATGATTTCTTGTGGCCGGATTGGCCCAATATCTTTGGTTCCCCGCGACATATTGTACTTGCTCCAAGGATCCTTCTCCTTGCTCTCCTCCCAAATACATGGCTTGAGATTGGTCTTGCCAATCACACATTTGGTTCGTTGATGCGGAGGTGGAAGGGGTTCCTTGGGGCTCCGTGATAAACTTCTCCATTCTCTCCACTACCTTGTGGAGAGAATCAAACTTGCTTGTAAGCTCCGCTACGGCCTTTGCCTCATAAATGCTAGTTGGCTTCAAGGAGGACGTAGAGTGTCCTCGCTCATCGCCCCATTGTTGATTGTTTGAGGCCATCTCCTCAATTAGGGCCGTAGCTTCTTCGGGAGTCTTTGATAAGATAGCACCATTCGCCGCTGCATCAATAATTTGTTTGGTCCCTGGTTGGAGACCATTGTAGAAGCTATGAACTAGCTCCCAATCTTCAATGCTATGGTGTGGGCATTGATGCTGCATATCTTTAAAACGCTCCCAAGCCTCATAGAGCGTCTCTTGGGGTCCTTGCTTGAAGGACATAAGAGCGCTCCGAATCTTTACCGTCTTGGAGGGCGGATAGAACTTGTCAATGAATGCACTCGCCAACTCGTCCCAAGTGGTAAAGACTCCCTCAGCTTGCGTCCTCAACCAATAGAGTGCCTTGTCTTTTAATGTGAAGGGGAAGAGGCACAGTCTGATGGCATCGATGGAGACCCCCGTCATCTGAAATGTGGCGCACTTCGACAAGAATAGCTGGATGTGGTAGTGGGGATTTTCATGGGCATTCCCATGAAATGGATCCTGCTGCATCAGAACCACTAGTCCAGTCTTCAGCTCAAAGTTCTTGTCAGCCGCCAACTCCGGCATGGCAATGGATGAGGTCGTAGAAGAGGTCTTAGGCCGGAGCCTATCTCGAATAGAAATAATCCTCGCCATTCTTGCCGCTAATTGTTCCGCAGTTTCCAGGTTGGTCATAAACCTCCCTTCCTGATCTTGTCTTCTCTCCGCTCTGATTCTCCGCGCAGTACGCTCAATCTCGGGATCAAACAATATAGCTTCAGGGTCCGCCGTTGATCTCGTGTTCATGCACGGGAAAACAAAGTTTCAAAGAAGTGATTAGCACAATGGAAGGGTTAGGTAAAAAAAAATAATGAATTAAAAACAAAAAGAAGGAAATAGCTAGGGTGAAAAGATCAAACGCAATCGCCTCCCCGGCAACGGCGCCAAAAACTTGGTCGCGCCCCGGATATACACCCGGAGCGACGGTTGTAGTTTTACCGCAAGCGCACGGTATAGCGGCGAGCGGGTTATCGAACACAGGGAGGACGAATGACCGTGCTTGTTCCAATCAACCTGGCTATTAAGAACAGAAAAGGGAAAATTTGCCTTTGGCGATCCTGTCACAATCGTCAGACAAAGTACGAAGATATCAAATCAAATAAAGAACGTCTAGGGAATGGGGAATCCCCGCTACTCGCCGTATTTCGTCAATGTGATTCATTGATATCAAAATTGCTAGAATAAAATTTCGGATGAACTAGTTGCAACTGAATGTAAAACCAAGCTCACGCTCTCGCGCTGTTGCCGGTCTATAGCTATCCTAGGTTCGGGTCCAATCTCTTGCAAACCCTAGCCTAGGGAAGCTAGCATTAGGATCAACATCATCGTTCAATCGCGCCCCGAGCCCACTCTCGTGCAAACTCGGGCCACGACCTAGGTTGGGATAGTTCCTACCCGTCCAATCTCTTGCAAACGGGTATCGGCACGGAATTGCAACCGGAAACCCTAGTATCGGTCCAATCTCTTGCAAACCGATACTACGGAAATTCGATTCCAAACCGGTTTGGGTTTCTAGGGTTTCCTATCGAATTGGGATCCAATCTCTTGCAAATCCCAATCGATATGAATACCTAGCTATCCGTAATAAATCGACCCCAAACTAACCCTAATAGCAATTCTAGCTAAATTTCTACCAATTCATCACAAATCTGAAATTGGGCTCGTAGGGTTCATCCCCACGCCCCAAGACGTGGAGACTACTCACAATTCATAGCACAAACACAAAAATAATCAATGAAATTAACAAAAGAATTCATCACAATATTGAGATAAGCAATAAAAATAGTATTTTTAGGGGAGAGAGACACAAACCAATAGAGTTCTTCAAATAATCCAACAAAAATCAACTTTTGTCTCCTCTCCAATCACAAGAATAAAGCTAAAAAGTTAATCTAAAAAGCTGCAAAAATCTAAGAGAAAAGCTCTCTAACCTAGGGTAAAAACAGGGGTTAAATACCCCCCAAAATCGTCCAAAAAACTGTGACCAAAATGCCCCTGCGCAGCCTGAAATCCGTAATTTTCGCTACAGGCAGCGCGTCGCACTCGGCCGAGTGACAAAAGTCGCTCGGCCGAGTGAGAAACCCTGTAAATTTCCAGTAAGTCTGGGTCTTCGGGGGTCTTCACTTCGGGAGTCGCTCGGCCGAGTGAGTTGTCGTCACTCGGTCGATGGCTTCTTAGTACTCGGGCGGTCGGCATTTGCCACTCGGCCGAGTGGGTCTTCTGAAGCTCAGGCAGACGAAAAACAGTAAGTTGGCGATTTTTGAATGGCTTCGTCTGGGTGCCACTCGGGCGGACGGGATCTCGTCACTCGGCCGATGTGGCTTCCGATGCTCGGCCGAGTGCACGTATGAAACGTATCCGATCTGGTCGGCCGAGCAGTGTCTCGCTGGTCGGCCGAGTGAGTCCTTCACTCGGCCGAGTGGGACACCAAAAATGCCCAAACAGCTTGTTTTGGCCTCCTCGTCGCTCCTGCGACGTCCTTTCTTCTTCCGCTCCTCTCCAATGGCAAAATACCCCTCGGGGAGGTCATCGGTGACACTCTGGAGTAGGCGTATCTCGAGATCACTCCAAATCGCTCCAAATCACCTGAAATTCGTCAAAAACAAGAAATTGTGAAAAGCATCGCAATATCGTCGATATATCGTGGAAAACATGATTTGGGCGATCTAAATGGCATGCAAACATGCGGGAAAAAAGGTGTAAAATAAGGAGTGATCAATCTTCCCTCCTGAAAGTGGGATTAAAGTCTCCTGGCTTAATTGAGAGGATACATGGTGACCTTTGCGGGCCTATTCACCCCGCAAGTGGCCCATTTTCGGTACTTCATTGTACTGATAGATGCATCTACTAGATGGTCTTATGTGTGCCTTTATATTTACTCGCAACCTAGCTCTCTCAAAAGCTTATAATGTGGGTGAATTCACTACACATATCTTTGAAGACTTCTGCCAAGCAACTGGCATTGAAATTGAACATCTTGAAGCATGTTCATACTCAGAATGGGTTATCAGAGTCTCTGATAAAGAGACTCCAATGGAGTTCACGTCCATTGTTAAATCCCAGTTGCCTGTTGATGTTTTGGGATCAACATACTGCATTCTGCATCGCTTATCACGATATGGCCCTCTTGTGGCCATATCTTATTGCTGATGCTGCTTGCTTATGGTTTACCACCAAACATATCTCATTTGAGAGTGTTTTGATATGCTTATAATATGTCCCAATAGCACCAAGTCTAGATAACTGTGAATTTGATGAGCAAAGTCTCATTGAAATATGCACGCAGTTTAAAGAAGCCTGAAGCTTCTGAGACCATATCATGGGACACAAAAGACCTAATCTCGTTATGATCCGCATACTTTTTCTGTGTGAAGATGAGATCCAGAAGATCCTTCACATTCAGACTAAAGTACATCAATTTCCTGATAAATTTATGGACAACCAAAAGATTGTTCGTTCACACGTCCCTGCTGCCAACACGCCAGCTAGGATTGACATCCCCAAAGATGGATGCAATCCACCGGCAGCAGAATTGATTGTACCTCAATTGAAAAGAGGACGCCCGCCAGGTTCAAAATATAAAGTTCCTCGAAAGAGGAAGATTCCTGGATATATTAAAATGATCCCTCCACAGGATGCTGAGCACAGACCAGTAACTTCTCCCCTCCTAATTTCCCCTGCAGAGGAAACAACAGGAGAAAAATCATTATATTACGTACGTACTGGAGAGGTACTGGACAGATATAACACAGTCGTCGACGATGGTTTTGCTTTTGCTATTGCCGTTCACGTCGCTGAATATGACGATGACATCAACCCACTTTTCTATAGCGTAAACGCATAGATTGGCCAAAGTGGGAGGAGGCAATAAGAGTAGAGCTAGACTCACTCTTGAAAAGTAAATTCTTTGGACCAGTAGTCCATACACCTGAATGTGTAAAACCTGTGGAATATAAGTTGGATTTCATAAGAAATTGAAATGAAGGAAATGTGATCATTTTCCTACTAAGCCTAAACGTCTCTGAAAAAGCCAATAAATGCAGCTCATGGACGTTGTGACTGCATGTCTATACGGCAACATAGATATAGAGATCTATATAAAACTTCCAGAAGGGTATACTCTACCACCAGAGATGAAAGAGAGACGTAGAAACGTCTTCTCCATAAAGTCTTCAAAGATCATTAGATGATCTTAAGCAATATTCTGCCCGTGTATCTATTTCGAATGATCGTTGACAGGATTTGTGATAGTAGCCGTATATGTGGTCGACTTAAATCTAATAGGATCTCCTGCAGAGACCATTGAGATATCTGATAGCCTTAAGCATACCTTGGAAATGAAATACCTAGCCATAACAAGGTATTGTCTCGGCTTACAGATTAAACACCTTCGCGGTGGAACCCTTTAATATTCTTCATACACCTGGAGTTTATGAAGAATGATGTCCATTTGCAATCTATTAAAAATGGATGCTTATTTATGACACCTTCCAGTCACTGGAAGAGGGGAAGGACATCCTAGGTCCGGAAGAGCCTAGCTCTAGTGTACTAATTACACTTCTTTATCTGGCCAACTGCACGTGTCTTTGATAGAACGTCTGCAATAAAGCTGTTAGCCAGATACATTGCTTTCCTGGAGAGCACCACTAGACCAAGGATAAGCTGCTTCTGTGTAACTTCCAAGGGTCAAGGAATATATATCGCATATGCAGGTTTAAAGATCATCGCGATGACTAAAACACAAAAGGCGGGCCACCTCCTAAAGATCTATACATCATCCTCCAAAGTCTACATCTTCTGAGAAGCTCATCATCCAAGAAGCAAGTATTGAAAACGCTCAGCCAGGTCCAGCAGTACCTTGCAGACACGGTGAAGACTGATTCAAAGAATACTTTAGTGGAGTCATCTACCAAAGAGCATTCCACTCCAGAGCGCCACTGCTTTTTAATAGTCGCTAGATGAGTGAAACTTGTATAGATGAGTGATGATTGTATTTGCTTTCAGAACATGATGGATGTATAGACAAATAGGAGATGATTGTATAGATACATAGGAAATCTGCAAGCCTGAAGCTTATGCAGATCAGGGGGAGTCCCTTGATAGTTGTACTCTTTTCCCTTAAGCTGCTGGTTTTTCCCACTGGGTTTTCCACAGCTAAGGTTTTAACAAGGCAACCACAGTGGCTTTAGATCCAGAAGTATCCACCCCATTAGCATACTGAATCCTGAAGTATTCATATGCTTAACCGAAGGTAATGGATAGATGAGGGAAAGTGTTGGAGTTGAGGGAGGCCTTTGGCCTCCCTCCCATCATCATCTCACCATTACTCCCCACTAAGTTAGTGGGGAGTCCCTTGGACTCCTAAACCCCATTATGAGAATGAATATATAGAGAGCCATGGCTTATACCATGGCTACTCCTAATCTTAGATTGGTTTTCATCTTGGAGTTTATAACAGTAATTGATTTATTAAAATCCTAATAATGATTAGGGTAGCACGATGAACGAACAAACCTTAAAGTTGATAAGGATCTAATAAAAGTTATTAAACAAATCCATAAAATTTCGAATTTTAAGGATCCACTAATTGATAAGGATTACTTAGTGTTAATAAAAGCCATTTTAGTTGATAGACGAACATAAGATTGATAAGTCTCCTTCAATGGATCATGATGTTGTCAATGTGCTTGGCTAAGTTTGCTGGATTACCCTAGCTAGACTAGGGGTTAAGTGGTCCTGGCTTAGTCAATTCCCTGGCCGCGTTCGCTGGACCGCAAGGAGTCGAATCATGACTGAGTAAGTCCATCGAATATACCTAAGTGAAATACAATAATAATCTTGTTCAAGATAAATCGTAACCCTCCTTGTTTTAGGAGTTAGTAACTGTAGGACCCATGTTCTAGTTGTTGAGCTACACTCAAGCTGTGACATAGCAACCTTATAGAAACAGACTTCTTAAATACATATGATGAGATCTTAACTTGACCCAAACCGTCGTGTCATGAATACACCGAGCGCCGGCGTAAGTCAAGCCAATGATGTAGTCTAGACTCAAACCCACACCGTGTGTCATGAATACACTGAGCGCCAGCGTAAGTTGAGTCATTAATGTAAGTTTAGTCCTAACCCAAACCGACGTGTCGTGCATACACCGAGCGACGGTGTAAGTCAGGCTGGATACGAAAACAAGGGTCCAACTAGGCTAGTCATCATGATTTGGATGAGAACATTCATGATCACAAATGACTAGGGGTAAAACTCATAGGGAATCATATTTTATATGATTGATGAAGAGTTCGTCTACCGACTGCAGAGTCGGACAACTTGTTGAGCTACACTCAAGGTTGTCAGACTCGGAGTAGTCGGATCCCTCTCCCACAAATATTTTATATAATAAATTGTTTATTATTGTGGCTTCAATTCTTAAAATTAGTGGTAGAATATAGTTTAATAAAAACCATTTAAAATGTACAACGAACATATGCTAATTAAATATCTATTTAAATTCAGAATGGATTTGGTCTTAAGTACATGATAGAAAAGAACGTGCTTGACGGGACCAACTATAAAGATTGGCTAAGAAACATTAAGTTCGTCCTATCATTAGCTGGGATAGGATACGTGCTATTCGAGGACGCTCTGGAGAAGCCTGACGAAAATGCAACCCACGAAGAAAAGGAAGCCTATAAGCTGTACCAGAGGGATGCTGCGAAGGCCAGGTGCCTTACACTGGCTTCAATGAAAAACGACCTGCAAAGGAAGCCCGAACATTTGGATGTTCAAAGTATGCTTCTGAATGCAGAGGAGTTGTACGGCAAGCGGTCCAAAGCTGCCAAGTTTGAAGCCACGAGCAACCTCTGGGGCACTAAGATGGAAATGGGCCCTGAACAAGATCATGTCATTAAGATGATCTGGTACGTGGAAAATGCTGCCCAGTTGGGTTTTGTCCTCGACAATGAGATGGCCATGTACATCATCCTGAAATCGTTAACCACAACCTTCAAACAATTCATTACTGGTTTCATCATGAACAGTATTGAAACGGATCTTCCTGGTCTCCTCAACATGCTTAGGCAGTTCGAGGAGATTGAGAAGAAACCGGTTGTGTTGGTTGTTGGCTCTGCTTCTTCAGACCAGCCGAAAGGCAAATGTAAGAAGTGTTGGATATGGAAGACGTTTGTACACCCTTGTGGGGGATGTACGAGGGAATACGGACCTCGAACGTCGCGTACACGAAGTCGTGTGCAAAGGGAATCTGTTCCCTTGCGGAGAGGATCTCTGGATGAGTGGGAAAGTCGCATTATATATGCATAAGTGCATGCGACATATGGCTAATAAAGGGGGAATATCTTAAGCTTATGTTGTACCATGCATATGGTACAACTTAAGCTTATAATGTGCCATGTATGATGGTACGCTTTAGTTAAATTGTTCCAAAGGAACAATTTACCCTAAAATAACTACCTTGGGGGCTATAAATAAGACCCAAGGGTTAGCCATTTCCTGACACTTTTGCATGGCATTCTTGCATGCATTTTCATTCTAGCAAAGCTCTGCCGAAATACTTCCTCTCTCTTTATCCAAGTTCTTAATCTAAAGTAGAGATTTAGATTGTGGATTTAGTAGCCTTACTCCGTTCGTGAGAAGACTCGATCCGTCGTGGCGAATCCGAAGGCAAAGTTCCGAGACTACCGTTCCGCATACGCAAGCGTAAGTCTCAACTTTATTTATCGATCCTAACTATGTTTTGACAGGATTCTTCATTGGTATCGGAGCCATACGGGTTCGCCCCGGTCAAACCGCCGCCCCGTCGAAACTATGAACGAGTTGTTGTCTTTTTCACGAATGGGTATCCTACCATTACGGATATGGTTCGTGACGGAGAGAATGCAGCGGTTGTTCTTTTCACGTTAGGGTCTCCTATCATTACGGATATGGTAGGAACTCTCCGTGACGGGAAGAACCGACCGTTCACGTAGTATGTTATTTTTCATTTTTGGCACACGGCCATTAGAAAATAACCACTTTCTCGATGAACGGGGTGCTTCATCGACGAACGGGTGCTTCATCGAGGAAGAAAGTGGTGGTTATTCCCATCGGGGAAGATGAATTTTAGTGCATGTGCACCATGGCCAAATGGGCTATGAAGGCCATGCACCCCCCTCCCCATGCGGAGGGGGTTGGCTACGGCCAATAACCACCACGGCCACCCCTCCGACGGGGTGTGCGTCAACCCCATTCAAAGGGGGTGGCCGGCCATGGCCAAAGGGGCCATGGCCGGCCAATGACAAAATGGCCTTGGCCATGACCGGCCATGGCCAAGCCATGGCCAGCCATGGCTAGGCCGGCAATGGCCGGCCTGCCCGGCCCTGGCAGAGGCCAGGGCCAGCGCCCTGGCCTCGGCCAGGGCCGGTGCCCTGGCCTCAGCCAGGGCCTGGCCGGCCCTGGCAGGGGCCAGGGCCAATGCCCTGGCCTCGGCCAGGGCCTGGCCGGCCCTGGCCGGCCTCGGCCAGGGCAGAGGCCCTGGCCGAGGGGCCAGGACCCCTGGCCGGACAGGGCAGAGGCCCTGGCCGGCCCTTGGCCAAGCCTCGGCCAGGGCAGAGGCCCTGGCCGGGAGAAGTTACAGACCAAAATAATTGGTCGACCAATTTGGTCGTTTTGGTCGACCAATCCGACAGAAGGTCTTGGTCGATTGCGAACTTGCCGAATGACCCATACGGGGTGACAAAAGGCCTTGGTCAAACTCGAATGTGCCGATTAGCCCACACGGGGCTAACCACAGTGCCGACTAGCCCATACGGGGCTAACATTTTAATGAAGTTTTTCCTTGGGCTCTACTCCTTGAAGATTAGCCATAGTGCTCTACTTCATGCGAGATTAGCCATGTCATTGTGCTCTACTCTACGGAGATTAGCCAATGTACTTATGACGTTGTGCTCTACTCTACGGAGATTAGCCAATGTATTTTAAATTTTTTTTTGAAAAAGATGTTTTCAAATAGGTTATGTCCCGTCCTTAAATCGGGATAGCGCAATTTAGAATTCCAAGTCCTACCACGATCCGGCCATGGTCATCTAAGCCATGGGTGTGTAGAACAGGTCTCGTGGCTTGGCAATTGTTGCGCTAAAATTCTTTGCGCAAACTCTCACCTATTCCATTTTGAAAGATATGTTTTTCAAAAATATTTTTCCGCTGCTGGTACCATACGGGTATCATTTCTGATTTCTTTTTACTTGAGATAAGTAAGAGGGATACTTTGAAAGTTACTTCTAGATGGTAGTTGGGAACGTAGTGAACTTCTTGATTCTAGAGTAACATTTCAACGCATCCAAGGAACTTATCAAGTGTTTAAAGAATCGAAACTATATGCATAGAATTTTGATCGTGTTTTTCATTCTCTTTGCAGTTTTTTGAATCGAATATGTCTACCGCTTCTAAGAACATTGTCGCAGAGCTTAACAAAGGTGAAAAGCTCAACGGCGACAATTATAAACTTTGGTCAATAAAAATCCAATATGTTTTGGAGGAGCAAGATGTGCTTGAAACACTCCAAAACATAATGGAAGAACCTGAGTTGGGCAATACGGCCCAACACAAGAGGGACCGGGAAGCTTATGATACTTGGACTCGAAAGAACAAAATAGCACGTATTACGTTACTGTCCGCAATGGACAATGACATAATGCGTCTATTTCGGGAATTCGACCTAGCCAAAGACATATGGTCTGAGCTAGAAATAAATTTTGGTGGAACTTCGGTTACCAAACTCCGCTCCTTAAATATTCAATTTGATTCGTACAAGATGCGGCGAGATCACTCTATGAAAAAGCATCTCCGCCACATGGCGAATCTCATATCTGAATTAAAGGATGCGGGTGTTACGCTGTCTGACGAACAGCAGATCCAAGCAGTCATTCGTTCACTCCCAGATAGCTGGGATAACATGAAAATGCACCTCACTCATAATGAGTGCATTAAAACTTTAAGCGATGTATCGAAACACCTCGAACTCGAGGAAGAGCGGATTCAAGCCGCAAAACCAAGTGCAGAAGTGCACATGGCCGCTAGTTCCTCACATGGAGGAAATAAGCGGAAGAATAAACGCTTAAGGTTTGTGAACGAACGAAAGCAAGAACCGGAAACCTCAAAGAAGACTAAGAACAAAAAGTGGCAAAAGAATGTGCACTCAAAGAAGAAAAACTTGAAGAAGATCAAGTGCTTTAAGTGCAACAAGTACAGTCACTTCGCATGCTTTAAGAAGCATGCACCACATAGAAATCCAACACATATGCATGCAACTATGAATAGGACTCCCAAGATGTACAGTATTTGGGGTCCTAAGAACACTAGTCTAAATGTTAGGAATGTTTATGTTGATTCCTATTTTCATGATGTGATTAGAAATAGTAACTATGTTGGGAAGCGGAAGTCCACTTGGACTTGGCTTCCAACGGGCTAATCCCCTTGGACCCAACAACCATTGGGTACCATAAGCTTATGGTATATTATATAGGTACCCAAGAGAAAGAAGAAGAGCAATAAATGTCTTATTAGCTCTAAAGGGAAAGGATGGATTCTCGATAGCGGTTGCTCACTACTACAGATTTGGAATTGGGTAACGCCACTTAGATAACGCTTCTAAAAAGTGCTATCTAAGTGAGCTCTTGTATAGCGCTTCTGCACTTATAAAAAATAAAAATAAATCAAAATTAAGGTAAAAATCACTTAGATAGCGCTTTTTGTTAAAGCGCTATCCAAGTAATACCTTAAATAGCGCTTTATTTTAGCGCTATGATACTAAACGTTACGTAAGCACTGTTATTAAAAAATATACATATATTGAATCCCTTATATAGCGCTTCTCTGTCCAACCGAGCCCTAGATGTCCCACGCCCCAAATTTCTCATCCCTCGTCTCAGGCCTCCCCACGCCCCAAACTTCTCTTCCCTCGTCTCAGGCCTCTCTCTCCTCCCAACCCTCGTCTCAGACTCCTCCTCCCAACCCTCCCAAATTTTAGCGCTCCAAACACATGACGGGAGATCCCTCATTGCTCTCCGAAGTGATTACCATCAAGGATGGTGCAACGGTCATTTTTGGAGGTAATCAAAAGGGAACCATCATTGGAGTATGTATCATTGGTAATCCTTCAAAACCCTTAATTACTAATGTTTATCTTGTTAGTGGTTTATGTCACAATCTCATTTCCATTAGTCAACTTTGTGACAAAGGTTACAAGGTTAACTTTGGAGAAGGATTATGTACAATTATTGATTGTGATTCAAATGTTTTATTTTCCGGTATTAGGCATAAAAATATTTATTATTTGAGCTTGCCTAAAACCGTAGAACATTGCTTAGTTGCTAACACAAGTGAACAACTTTTATGGCATCGCCGTTTTGGTCATGTTCACTTCAAGCACTTATATAAATTAGCTAAGCATGATCTAGTCAAAGGTTTTCCTAAGATTGTTTTTAATAAGAAAAACTTTTGTGATTCATGTCAAAGAGGTAAATTAAGTAAATCTTCATTTACGCTTAAAGAAGGGATTACTTCTAAGAGGCCCCTAGAACTTCTACATCTAGATTTATTTGGGCCAACTAGAACCGCTTCTTTAGGTAATGCTCATTATGGACTAATTGTCGTTGACGACTTTTCTAGATTTACTTGGGTTTCATTCTTAGCTAATAAGAATGAAGCTCATGCAGAGTTTACCAAATTTGCAAAGAAGATTCAGAATCTTTTAGGATCCACCATTATCACTATTCGTAGTGATCATGGAGGAGAATTTGAGAATGAATCTTTTACTAAGTTTTGTGATGACTCCGGGATAACTCATAACTTTTTCTTTCCTCGTGCACCACCACAAAATGGTGTTGTAGAAAGAAAGAATAGGACTCTTATTGAGTGTGCTCACACTATGCTCCATGATAGTCATTTGGGACTACAATTTTGGGCAGAAGCGGTGCACACGACATGTTATGTGCTCAATAGGATCCTAGTGAGACCCCGAACAAACAAAACTTGTTTTGAGTTGTTTTATGATAAAAAGCCTCAAGTGAAATATTTTCGTGTTTTTGGTTCAAAATGTTTTATAAAGAACACCTTTGGTAATTTAGACAAATTTGAGCCAAGATCCGATGAAGGAATTTTTGTTGGATATTCCACACATAGCAAAGCCTACCGGATATACAACAAAACTTCTTCAACGATTGAGGAATTACTTCATGTATCTTTTTATGAAGATATTGATTTTCCTCATGTTGATGATGATAATGTAGATATTCTTTGTGATTCTCTTAATAATGTTAAGATTAAAGATTCTATTGTTGAGACTAACACTTCTAACGAAGTTGTTGAAGTTGTTCCTAGTGATCCAGGTATACCCAACGCTTATCCAACCGTTCGCAACCATCCCCATAACCAAATTATTAAAGATATTAGTGTGGGTGTTCGAACGAGAGCAATAATTGAAGAATTCTCCCATTGCGCATTCATATCTACCATTGAGCCAAAGAACATTCAAGAAGCTTGTGAGGATAGCTCTTGGATGTGGCAATGGAAGAATAACTAGCGTAATTCGAGAGAAACGAAGTTTGGGAACTTGTACCTCTTCCAAGTGGTCACCAAGTTATTGGGACCAAATGGATCTTCAAGAACAAGACGGATGAAAACGAGGGAATCACACGGAACAAAGCAAGGTTAGTAGCTCAAGGCTACCAGCAAGAGGAAGGTATTGATTTCGAAGAATCTTTTGCCCACGTAGCTAGATTAGAAGCTATTAGGTTTCTTTTATCTTTTGCATCCCATAAGAATTTTAAATTATTTCAAATGGATGTTAAAAGTGCATTTTAAATGGGTTTGTCAATGAAGAAGTCTATGTTTCTCAACCTCCCGGTTTTATTCATGAAAAACTTCCAAACCATGTTTTCAAACTTAAGAAAGCGTTGTATGGATTGAGACAAGCTCCTAGAGCTTGGTATGATCGTCTTAAGACCTTTCTTTTGAATTTAGGTTTTAAAATGGGAGAAGTTGATTCTACTCTCTTCATTAAAGATTATGAAAATGACATTCTTTTGATTCAAGTTTATGTAGACGATATTATTTTCGGTTCTACTAACTTTAATCTTTGTCAAGAATTTTCCAAGTCTATGAAGGATGAGTTTGACATGAGCCACATGGGAGAGCTCACCTACTTCCTTGGATTGTAAATTCGACAAATGGAGAATGGCACGTTCATACATCAGACAAAGTACACAGGGGAGCTTATTAAGCGATTCAGGATGGAATCGTCTTCGAGCAAAAGGACTCCCATGAGTACTACTACTCATCTACACAAGGATGAAAGCGGAAAAGATGTAGACGTTCGTCTATATCGAGGTATGATCGGTAGCTTACTTTACTTAACCGCTAGTAGGCCCGATATCATATTTTCCGTATGTATTTGTGCTAGATATCAAGCAAGACCTAATGTAACGACTGGTTTTTTGTATGATTGGATTATCAGTGTGTTTTGCTTGCGATGGTGGGTTCTTTCCTTGTGTGGTTTCCATTTCCATAGTTCTCGCTTTCATTCATCTCGTTGAGATTTCCTAGCTTTCGTTTTCATTCCTTTTGATGTAATCTTCTAGCTTCTTCCGTAGAATCATTGAACTCGGAGTAAGTCACTCATGACGAGCTTCATATCGATCATATCTTAACGATAGGTTAATCCTCGAAACCTTAGAATTCATCCCGGACCTTCGCGCTCCATTTCGAGACTTTTCATGCACGTTAGTTGGTTCAAGAAGATCAACCGACCGACTAGATTCCAAACTAGTCGGTCAGGAAATCAACTGGAACCGACTAGTTCATTCAATCAATTATTCTGGAGTTACTGTTTACTCTTAGTCGGTCTAAGAACAACCATCGACCGACAAGATGCTAAACTAGTCGGTCAGGAATCCTTCTCAGACCGACTAACTCTCATTTCCATGATCTCTCTCAGAATTCAGCCTTTAGTCGGTCTATGAATACTCACCGACCGACTAGTTCTCAAACTAGTCGGTTGACAAGCCTTCACAGACCGACTAACTCATAGTCCAGTTTTCCTGAGCGAGTTACTGTTTGCTCTTAGTCGGTCTGCATTGATCAACCGACCGACTAGTTCCCAAGCTAGTCGGTCACCAATCCTTATTTGACCGACTAATCAGCCCAGGAAACCCTAGTTTTGCCCTAGCCGCCACACTTTTCTATAAATACGCCCCAAACGTTTTCTTCTTCTTCCTCATCACCCCAAACCCTAATTTCTCCCCCATTGAGCCCCCTTCTTCCCCAAACCATTGATCCTTCATCCCAAGCTCATCCATCATCATCCAAACCCTCATTTCACATATCCTACCTCTCCTCAACCTCAAACCCTCATCAAATCCCCAAAAATCTCATCAAACCCCCAAAATCCCCCAAAACCCTATTTCTCCAAACTTCTCCATCCATTTCCAGATCTGAACCCTAGGTTCCCCGGAGCATTTCTTCCGTCGCCGTGGTTGCTCGGCATCATTCTTCCGTTTCCTATACGGTAATATTCAATCTCTTAATGTTTTCATAACCCGTTGTGTTTTTGTGAAACCCTAATGAAATGAATGTTGTTTTGATGATTGTTTCTCCATAACAGCGACTTCCCCGTAGATTAGCGTCCGTGGGACGAACCCTCGTTGATCGTCATCCTCGGTGCTAGGCAAGTGAAACTTGCCACTTAGGGTTTAGGCCATGTTTTAGGCCATTTGTTTATTGTAGGCGTAAAAGAGACTAGGCGACGAAATGATACTCGCCTAGGCGCAAATTTAGGAACTAGCTTGACAACGAAGCTAGATCCGACATTTATCATGTTGCACAATTACCATGTCATGTTTAATTTCCATTAACGGTACGCAAATTAATTGTCATGTCATTGCATTCTTTAAGTGTTTCCATGATTACGTAGCTTCGCTACAATGCTTGTGTTCCTGGCTCGTGTTCCAGAAGCGGGCCATGTGTTGGTTGATAGCCAATGCCCGAACTGCTTGTTCCCGGCTAGGTGCACCCCTACGCCAAATGCTTATGAATCGTGACCTAGAATGCGAGCTCCTGTGCGGGGCAACCCTGGCTCATTTACTGAGCTCGTGTGCAGGGACCCTGGCTCGTCATCATGTGGGTATTGGGGTAAGAGTTAAGCGGCCAATCAACTGGGAGTCTGCCCAATCAGCAACTGCAGTGGTAAGGCGTAAACTATGGGTTCTGGGGTAGTGTTAAGCGGCCAATCAGCGTGAATGCCAAACCATTCAGTTGTAAGGCGTAAACATCTACAAACAACTTGAAACGTGACTAGTGAAATAATTGAGATTGTTAGTAACTTGGCTACTCTTGACTTGTCCCGATAATTGTTCTCTTGTACTTATTGTTTCACCATGTCTTACTTGTGCACTCATGTTATAACTGCCATGTCATGCATACTATAACTGCTAGGTTGCTAGTTGCCTTACTTTCAGTTTCCTTGCCCAAGTCTTTTAGATTTGCTGACATATGCCCCTTTACTCTTTTGGGTGACACATGTTAGATCTTGAGCCTGAGTACATTGTGGAGGACGAGGTGTTTGCTGACGCCGAGCCCGAGCTTGTGTTTGACGGGGAGTACGTGGACACTGGGGACCAGTCCTAGTGTCTTCGTTGTGCTTTCCCTTTTTGTTTAGACTGTTGTTTTGTTGTCGGTGCGTTGCACCTATACTTTGTTACGTTGTTCCTTTTGTTGGCCTTGTTCTGGGCCTTTAGACTCTTTCTTTTAGCCTGGTGGCTTTTCTGGATGTTGAACTTATTTTTCATGTTGGACAAATTATGAGATATGAGATTTTATTTCTGTCTCTCCTCGTGTTATTATTGTTGTTCCGTTTGTGGTTACAGGGACCTGCTTATGTTTTATTGACGCTTATTGGGTTTGGGGCTTCACAGCTTCACTCTCGTGCGGACCTTTTCACGTCTCGCCTCCATTTTAGGGAAGCGGGGCGTGACACCTAAGGAGTCACACTTGATTGCGGTTAAACGAATATTTCGTTATCTCAATCAATCTCTAGACTATGGGTTACTTTACCCTAAGTCTAGCACATATGAGTTAATCTCATATAGTGATGCCGACTTTGCCGGATGCAAGTCCGACATGAAAAGTACTAGTGGCACATGTCATTTTTTAGGAAATTCCTTAGTTTCTTGGTTTTCTAAGAAACAGAATTCGGTGTCATTGTCCACGACTGAAGCGGAATATATTGCCGTGGGTCTTGCATGTGCACAAGTTCTTTGGATGAGACACACTCTTAGTGACTATGGTGTCAATTGTGATACTTGCCCTATCATGGTTGATAATCAAAGTGCTATTTGTCTTTCCAAGAATCCGGTACACCACTCCCGTACCAAACACATAGATGTGAGACACCATATTATAAATGATCATGTAGCTAAGAAGGACATCATCTTAGAGTACATTGAAACCCAAAAACAAATTGCTGATATCTTCACTAAACCTCTTAAAGAAGATTCATTTGTGAGGTTGCGTGGAGAATTGGGAATTATGTGTGAATCTGAAATCTAGAAGCTCAATCTTTCATACTATAACTCCTATTGAGCTCATATCTTTTTGATTGTCTTTCTTCATGTGCTTTATTGTTTTATGAGACTAAGAAAGGCAATTGTGACTTATTTGATTTCATGAGTTTTGAAATTGATTGGAGTAATTTGTGTTTTAATGGATTTATTGTTTTCATAATGATTTTACGATGTATTTGTGATTAGAGTATAGGTCCTAGGGTGAGTGTTCTTATTCTCTGGAATTCTATCTCACTGTGCTCTTTTGGACCAAGACAGACGACTGTCTTTCCTTCGACAGTCGACTGCCCTACTCTATCTCCTCAGTCTGAGAATTGGTATCTTTCGCACAGCCGACCGATGACTGTTTTACAGTCGACTGTTAATTTAACAGGTGACTGCATTTTAGTCATCAGGCGATTGTACTCTCTGTCGAATTTTTACAGTGTTCTCTGTTCTTTTTGTTAACTGTATTAATTCTCGGCCAGCCGACTGTTGAGTATATGTCAGTCGACTGTCCAATGGACAGGCGACTGCATGTTACTTTCCAGTCGACTGCCCTTCTATCTGAGCTTTAATTTTATCACCTCATCCAGGCGACTGCCTATTGTTCATCAGTCGACTGTCTTATGCTGTGTCGGTTCAAGTGATTTGATCCGAGCCATCGATTCTTTGATCCAACGGCTCAGATTGATTCCCCCAATTTTATATTCAAGTCTACGCGACCACTACCCCACGTCGACTCTCTCTCTCCTCCGCTTCGACTGTTCAACTTCCCGCTCGTTTTATCTACTAAAACGGTCGATTTCGCTTCTGAAACCGTCGAACTGCTCCTAATCATCGTCGTCGATCGCGTTCTGCCGTTGCCTTCGATCTTCTTCTCCGCGATCGTCTGTGCTTACACTTGCTTTGCTTCTCTCACTTGATCTTCGTTGTTTTGTTTCTTTGCTTTAGTTTCTCCTTCTCTTGTTTCCATGGCTCCTAAACCAAAGGGAAAAGAGAAGATCGATGCTCCTAAACGTTCTAGGGCACCCAAGAAACTCATTACCAAGAGAAATAAACCCTTTAAAGCCCGAACCAAGCATGCCGAGTCACCCGTGCATTCGTCTTCGCCGGGGTACTCACCTTCTGCTTCTTCTAGCGATGCTCAGCCTTTGATTCATCGTCAGCGCAAGCCTACTGGTGTTCACATCAGTGAGCCTGTTGCTAAGAACCCACATGTGTCTCCTTCTGTGTCCAGTTCTTCTGAAGAAACTCCTGCCGTACCCCCCTCTGATCCCATAGTTCCCGTTTGCCGAGACGATCTTTGTCTGGCAAAATTTCACTCTCTCCTATGGATCAACCTACTTAGGGAGCGATACATTGCTTTCCCCGCCTTCACTGCTGAGAGACTATCTGACATTCTTTTCGCTACTCACCTGGTCGATCTTTTTCGCTTCTCTCAGAGCGAGTCCCCCAGAGCCTATCCATTTCTGGTGAAGCTCTTCTATGCGAACCGCGTTCATCGTGAGTATTCGTCTACCGGGATCCTCGATACTATCGTTTAGGGAACCCACATTCAGCTCACTCCCTCTCTCTTAGGGACTATTCTTAGGATTCCCTCTGTTGGTTCCCTTCCCATTGATATCTGCATCTCTGAGATTGACGATCTTGACCAGTCTGTCCTCCAGGATATGTTTCGAGAGGTACCTTTAGCTCTTGATTCGGGTGTCAGATCATCTATGTTCTCTGCACGAGGTTGGGCTGTTCACCTGGTGGTGAAGTCCAACATCCTGCCGAGGTATGGATCGTCTGACCAGCCGTCTCAGGATATTCTAAAGTGTATGTATGCTATTTTCTCTAGCATGCCCATGAACTGGGCAGGTGTCCTCCTTGATAGGATGGACAAGGTTGAGTTCACGTCCTCCTCGTCTCACATTCCTTATGGTGGTATTTTGACTCGTGTCTTCCGTCACTTTGGTATCGACTTGCCTCGTTACGAGCCCATGCCCTTTGGTCCTCTCCTCGACGCGTCTGCAAAGTCGAAATCTTCTTCGGATCTGCAAACTGCCTCAAAGAAGAGGAAGTCTACTTCAGCTCCATCCTCATCCACTGTGCCTCCAGCTGATTTGCCTTCTTCATCTGCTCCACCGTCTCGGGATATTCTTTTGGAGATGGTCTCTGGTATCTACAGATTGATGTCTCTCTCTTTCCTCCATCAGGGAATTCCCTTCCCTGAGGATTTGAGACAGTTTGTTCCCCAGCTTCATGTGCCTCCTCAGCCTTCTGGTGTCGTTGAGCCTCCTGGTGTTGCTTCTTCTCAGGATGTTGCTGCTGCTGCTTCTGTTGCTCCTTCTGACCCTCCTCCAGAGGATACTCCTGCTGCTACAGAGCCTGCTTCCTCGTCTGCAGCCCCTGGAGACGCTCACTCTTAGATAGATGTTTGAGTGATGTTATTTTGAGTGATGATATATGTTTTTTTGTATGATGGATGATGCTGTCTACGACTCTTTTATATATGTATGGTGATATACTTTGATGTCGTCATGATGATGTATTTTTTTTGTCTTGATCATGATGTATCTTTTTGGGATGGCCATGTAGATGACCATCCGTTGATGTACTCAGTTTCTATATATCTATATATATGATGTTGCACCCTCTCTTGTGTCACACTATGCTATATTGTATATCTTATCTGTGTGATGAAATGATATGTTGTCTCCATGTATGCTTCACTCTCCTTGATGTGCTTTTGAGACAATATATGGATTTGATATTGGTTAATTCATGCTCTTTCTTTGATGTGATGAATTTGTGAAAATTATTTTCATTTCGTATATCTAAAATGTTGATATTGGACTTCAATTCCATTATTCACATGTGTATATGATGAGATTTTATGAGTTTTTGATTCGATATATCTTTATACTCCTTGATTGTTGTTAGTTCGTATTTAGCACTATTATTGTTGTTGTTATTTGCTCCCACCTTTTTGGATAATGCCATAGGGGGAGAGAAATAAACATACAAGATTCATAATGGATGTGCTAAGTATGTTCTAACGCTTGAATCTAAGATTTTCGTTGCCTTAGATTCAGGGGGAGTAAGATTACAATGAATATGGATTTTATTTCCTAGATTTCTTGAATTGAATTCATTCATATCTCACTCACTTGCTTCAATTGTTATGTAGATGCTCTAATATTTGTTGACTAACTTGATTGGCATCTATGTAGGGGGAGTAAGTTTTCATTACGCACAACTATTTATCTTTTTGTTTATGTTTGTTTGTCATCATCAAAAAGGGGGAGAATGTTGAGTATTGGACTTCTCCCTACTTGGTGTTAATGATGAGCAAACATAAATACTTGTGACTAATCCCCTATTTTGCAGTTAATCCATTGCCTAAGCTTATTATGAAGATCAACTAGCAATGGATGACTCACAAACGTAATTGAAGGCAAATGATATGAATTGGATGATCGTAGATTGTTGATTGAAGCTCCGTAAAGACCTCAAGCTCATACGATGGAAAGAAGAGATTATTCGTCAATGTAATTTTTCTTTTATCTCTTCTAGTATGTAGCTTAGAAGTAGAACTTTGATGGAGCACTCACACACATCTACTTTCTGTCATAGGACATCTCTAGACCTTTGTCCTTTGATCCCAATTCAATTCTCTTTTGTTTGTGCTAGGATTGTTCATAACAGCCGACTGCTTAACAGTTTACAGTCGCCTGTCTCAAAAATAGTCGACTGTGTTTTGTTCTACAGTCGCCTGTTATGCACAGACTATTACAATGTAGCTTTGGGCCTTCTCTGATTATTTCGCACAGGCTACTGTTGAACAATTCACAGGCGCCTGTCCTAGTGACCGTCGACTCTGTATTGTAAATCAGTCGCCTGTCTCTCCATGCCCAAACTCTGTTTTAATCTGACTTCTACGGCCAGTCGACTTATGCTGTATATACAGTTGACTGTCTATTAGATCAGTCGACTGTCTATGCTGCAACAATCGCCTGTCTGTAAGTCATTTCTTTGACTCAGCTCTCTGGAAATTTCTCTTGATTTTGACAGTCGTCTGTTTAAGGTTATACAGTCGCCTGTTCTGATATACAGTCGACTGTGTTCCTTGCATCAGTCGTCTGTCCTGTATCTTGTGAGATTTCCAGTATTTGTCTAACTTACTCTTCTCTTGGCCAGTCGCCTATCGAAGAAATTACAGTCGCCTGTTGGTTTAACAGACAACTGTCTTTGCTTCATCAGTCGACTGTCCATGTGGTAAGTTACCGTTATGAATTCTCACCTACCCTTGCTGACTGTGCAACAGTCGACTGTGGATTGTTCAACAGTCGACTGTCGCGAGTTCAGATTATATCCGTTGAGATTTTTCTCACGGATTTCGATTGGGTTTTTGCCTAAATTGTTTTGTGGATTTGAGAAAGCTATAAATAGAGCTTCTACTGTTTCATTGGAAGGTTACTCATTCATTGCAAAATCCTTCAAGCTTTCATTTCCAAAGATCAAAGCTTTCAAATCCAAAGCCCTAAGTATTTCCAAATCTTGTTCTCTTGCTTCTCCAACCTAGAACCAAAGATTGATCTTCTAGGCAATTGGTGCAGTCAAGAGAAAGGGCTTTCTCCTCTCTTCCAAGAGAGTTCTTCAACACACATCACACTTCTCCTTCAAGTTCTACTTCAAGGCATAGGTGATTGTAAGTGTTGCTTTCAGATTTCATAACTTCTTTATTTGAATTGTGCTCTCGGTTGTGAGAGTGGTTTTTTGCTTGCTCCCTGTTTGTGGGAGTCAAGGACATCGATTGTATTCGATTGCACTTGTAGGGTTGCTACAAGTGGGCATTAAGGAAACCTCGAGTTAGGGTTCTAACTTGAGTATCCGGTGGTATCCGGGTGGTAGGGACGTAAGATTACCGGGAACAAGTCGGGAGTTGACTTGGGTAATCCGAACCCTTGAAACATATCTGCGTTTGCGTATGTTTCTCTTTGGGTCGTTTTTCTATTCCGCACTATTTGTTGGATTGCATTTTATTTGGCGTAAATTCCTTTTAAATTTGCATAAACACTATTCAACCCCCTTCTAGTGTTTTTCCCATAGACATGCTCCTTACACTATGATCTAGCTTCGAGGCTCGGCCTGCTGAAAGATCTTAGGTTGGGTGACATCTGAAGCTCATGAGGGAAGTAGATGACTAAGATTGGATTCGTCTCTTCCGTTAAAGGGAAGTAAGTGTCACTGGTTTAGTACGGTCTTTGTGTTAATCCTTGGCCGGGGTACGTTGTAGGATGTACAACGTGAATATAACAAAGACCGCTGTATACTGATCAATGCTGGCTATTGGAGTTGACGATAAACCATATCCTAGGCCATGCAGAGACACAGTCTTGACGAAGGGACTAAAAACTGTGAAGTTCATCACTGGCACAGTCAGAGTGCTCCCAACAGTGTTCATCATTGGGTCGATCACGTAAGTATGATTCTGAAACAGGAACGACGCCTACTGCTCGTGGTTACCCTCGTCTAGGGGTTTTGAGCCCCAACCTGTAGTAGGGTCAGGCTGTAGGGTCTCATACCGAGTTGTATCCACGTCTTAGTAATAGGAAGAATGCTAATAGGAATTCATTTGATGAAATGGAAAAAACAAGTTCACAAGTTAGTTGCGAGTTCAAATTTAATAAGGACAAATTTTGCATATGATGTAAACCAGATTAAATGTTTCGTAAATAGTTTATGAATATATTTAATAGAAATAAACACGTCGGAAAGGTTACCGGGATGACGGGATCGTCCCGGTCTAATCGCAGGTTCAAACCGCGTCGAAAACGGAGCTCAAACGAGCCGAGGAATGCAAAAACAGTCAAAGGCAAGAGTGGGTTAGACCTACTTGGACAAGCGGGTCCACCCGCAAGGAGAAAGGGCGCAGCATACTGAACCAACATGCGCCACCTGCTGAGTCCAGCGGGCGCGGCCCGCTGAACCAGCAGGCCGCGCCCCCGCTGTGTTCAGCAGACACGACCCGCTGGGACAGCGGGCCGCCCGCCCGCCCCGGGCGTGCCCTACTTGGGGGTGCCCACATGCCTTGGCGGGCACACCCGCAACTTAAGCTAATTAGGGTTTTGGAAACCCTTTTGACGACTATGAAAATTGACTATTTGCCCATCTTTGGGCAATAGTTTGAGGGGTCAAACGAAGTCGAAATTCATCGCCGTTTGTTCCTACGCATTCACCATTCGAAGCCATTCGAAATGATAATTTGTATCGTCTTTAAAGATCAATGGTGAAGGAGAATTAATTGGTTGAAGTTGGCCTTTTGTGAAAGGCTTACTAACTTCAATTAACTAAATTAATTCTCTTTTAATTTTGTTTTGTCCCATATTGCTTGTAACGAAAAAAGAGGTGCGACTCAGGGTGCACTCTCTTTATTGAAAAATGCACCAAGTGATCGATTCGAGAAGCTCCTGATTTTTGAGCACGCTCGATTATGAACTTAAATTCCTATCCTATTTCTCTTCTTATCCTCTCGTCGGGTCCTAACAAGACTACGAGGAGGTTTGGATTGGATCCAGACGTCTAAGACGCGGGTCTGCTCAAGTGAAACTTTCTTCGACAAGTGATCGGCTCGGAGGCGGCTAGGGTAGATCGGTTTGAAGGCGCGAGGCAGCTCGGCTATGAGGAGCGCAAGAAAGGTGGTGCGGTACATCTTGCCTGACCCAAGGCCAAGATTCTGGGTATGTTTTTAAGTAGCTTTTTAGTATAATTTTTATAATGTCACAGTAGCTAGATCCCTCTTGGGGTGGTCAGATCCACTCCAAGTTGGCATAGTTCTTAGCGAGGTTTTGGCTCGCCTTAGGGTTCGCTAAATCATTTAGCATGTTTATGTTTTTCCTCTATGCATGGTTTCCCTTTGTTGTCCATCCGACGTAGGACGAACACAGATCTGAGCCCTAAAGGTATGCCAAAACCCTTCAGGATAGACGGAGTACAAAGAGAGCTTCTTGTTCGATGGTCCTATCAGCTGTGTAGTTTGGAGGAATGTTTAATGGCAGAGTATGACGAAATTCTGTCACAAGAAGAGGTTTTTGGGCCCAGAAATCTAGAGTTGATTGACTGCTCAAAGGGGATAGGAATACAAAATTTTTCCACATTTCCACCTTATTTCGAAGGAGGAGGAATCGTATTGCCATGTTGAAGGACAATGATGGTCATTGGATTATGGATACAAATGCTTTGCAGCTCCATGTTACTGATTTCTACAGATCTCTGTTCAAGATTGAGGTGGGTGCCAGACAACCATTTTCACATCCTCAGTCCCATCTTTGACATTTTCTCAGGCAGAGATGCTGGAGGGGAATGTTTTGGAGGAGGAGGTAAAAGTAGCGCTATTCCAAATGAAACCATGGAAGTCCCCTGGAGTAGATGGCTTCCAAGCTGGAGTTTTTAGGAAATGTCGGATACATTAAAGCACTCTTTGGTGGAGGTAGTGTCATTACAAGTCCGATCCTTATACAGAGAAGTCTCAGACCGGATACATGTTTACTTATGGCGGCACTGCCATATCCTGGAGATCTGTGAAGCAGACCACAAAATTTTTCCACGAAGGAGGAGGAATCGTATTGCCATGTTGAAGGACAATGATGGTCATTGGATTATGGATACAAATGCTTTGCAGCTCCATGTTACTGATTTCTACAGATCTCTGTTCAAGATTGAGGTGGGTGCCAGACAACCATTTTCACATCCTCAGTCCCATCTTTGACATTTTCTCAGGCAGAGATGCTGGAGGGGAATGTTTTGGAGGAGGAGGTAAAAGTAGCGCTATTCCAAATGAAACCATGGAAGTCCCCTGGAGTAGATGGCTTCCAAGCTGGATTTTTTAGGAAATGTCGGATACATTAAAGCACTCTTTGGTGGAGGTAGTGGCATCTGCGTTGGAAAGATGTTTTTTTGATCAAGAGCTATGCAAGATTTTGCTAGTTCTTATTCCTAAGGTCCAACAACCTACGATGGTTAAGCAGTTTCGGCCTATTAGTTTATGCTGTGTGACATATAAACTCATCACGAAAGTTCTTGTCAATAGACTTCGCCCCTTTCTTGCAGAGCTGATTGGACCTTTACAGGCAAGTTTTATTCTTGGGAGACATGCATCAGATAATTTTGTTGTTGCTTAGGAACTGATTCACACCATAAGAAAATCTAAAAGCCAGTTCGGCCTCTTTGCTCTTGAGATAGACTTAGAAAAAGCATATGACATGATTAGGTGAGACTTTTTGGAGGAGACTCTGGTTCTGTTCGGGTTCCCCAACTCCTGGATCAGACTCATCATGTTTTGTGTGTCTTCAGCTCAGATTTCGATATTATGGAATGGAGAGATTTCAGAATGGTTCAAACCAGGAAGAGTTCTACGTCAAGGTGATCCTCTTTCCCCATATTTGTTTGTACTATGTATGGAGAGGTTGGGTCTACTCATTTCGGAAGCGGTCGAGAAGAAGATTTGGAAGCCAATTGTGATTGGGAAGGGGTCCTGCGATTACCCATTTGCTATTTGCAGATGACCTATTCTTGTTTGGTAGAGCTACTTTATCACAAACTAGTAAGGTCATGGAGATATTGGACTTGTTTTATGCTTCATCTGGTTCAAAGGTCAATTTGGAGAAATCTAGGCGTTTTGTCTCCCCGGCGGTAGGGCGTCAACATGCTTTGGATATATGCTCCTCGTTAGGTGTTCATCTATCTACTGATTTGGGAAAGTACCTGCGCATGCTTTTACTTCATGGAAGAGTGTCAAAGGATACTTATAGAGATGTGGTGAAGAGAATCACTCGAAGCTCTCTGGTTGGAAAATCGAAATTATTGAGCCTGGGAGGACGTGCCACCCTGGTTAGTTCAGTTACCTCTGCCATTCCTACTTATGCTATGCTTACTACACGGTTCCCTAAGCATACTATGAAGGAGATAGACAAGTTGAATAGTGCCTTTATTTGGGGTAGTCATGAAGGAAAGAAGAGACTTCACCTTGTTAGTTGGAAGGAGGTGTGTAAACCAAAGAAGGTGGGAGGTCTTGGCATTAGATCCATGGACTTTCACAATAATGTTATGTTATAGAGGCTAACCTGGAGGGGTTTGAAGGAACCTCGTGCTCTTTGGGTTAGGCTGTTGAAAGCAAAATATAAGCTCCCTGAAGACTTTGTTGAGTATATTTCAGGTTTGAACTCTCTTCCATCATCATGGTCTTACTCTTGGAAATGCTTAGTTCAAGGATTGAAATGTTTAAAAGATGGGCTAGTAAAGAGGGTGGGGGATGGGCTATGTACTTATTTTTGGAGAGATAATTGGCTGGGGCAACCACTTTCTTCTTCTGCTCCCGGGGTAGATGGTTCTCAGACTCTTGTCAGTGACTTTATTGCAAATGGTTCATGGGATATTGACAAGTTACTTCAATCGGTTTCAGATACTGTAGCACAAAGAATTATGTCTTACCCACTTCCTAAAGTTGTATAACAGAAGGATAGTTATATATGGAATCTAACACCAAATGGGATTTTTTCAACTCAATCAGCGTACCGGAGGTTGCTGGAAACAGATGGAGGGGCGGAGCTTCAGTTATCATGGTTATGGAAGTTGCCTTTGCCTGCTCAGTGGATATATTTTTTATGGCTGGTCCATAAGGAAAGGATTGTCACAAATGTGTTGCGTTTTAAGAGGGGAATCACTGATTCTGATTTGTGTTCATTCTTCTTTGTTGATCCTAAGACAACGATACATGCTCTCGGAGATTGTGTTGGAGCTAGGAGAGTTTGGGAGGTTTTCTTTCCTCGATCGACCTTTCCAGGATTCTATTCGCTTTCGTTGGTGGAATGGATTAAGGGTTTCTTGGACATAAAGACGCATCCCACCCATCAGGTTGTACTGCTTGCTGCATGCTTGTGGAAGATTTGGGGTGCCCGTTGCCATAGGATTTTTTCATAGGGGGACATGGATAAGGATGATTCCCTTATTTTGAGGCAGATTGCCCTTATTGCTGTAGAGTTCTCTAGTCTTTATTGTAAGCCCTCCCCAGCCGCTCTTGTTGGTTCTTTCATTCGGTGGGTGCCTCCTACTTCAGGAGTGGTCAAACTAAATGTTGATGGTGCTAGCAAGGGAAATCCGGGAATTGCATGTGCAGGTGGAATTTTTCGGGATGATCATGGTTCATGGTTACCTGGTTTCTCTGCCAATCTTGGGTGGGGAACTAACCTGAACGCGGAGCTCCAGGCGATACGCTTTGGGTTACAGATCTCGTTGCAAACGAGGCTGTTGGAGGTTATGTGTGAATCATATTCGATGGTCGCACTCATAATTTTATATTCCAAAGATGTGGAATCTCAACCCCTTTTGAATCTGATTCTGGACATTCGACATTTGGTGGCTAGATTTCGGGTATGCGCTTTTGAGCATGTCTTTCGAGAGGCAAATTTCTGTGCTGATGTTCTGGCTAATTCGGGATGTCAACTAGATGAAGAACTACGTATTTGGGATTGTCCACCTGCTTATTTATCGCAATTACTATTCATGGACGTAAAGGGATCTGGTCTGCCTTGGGGTTTTAACCTCTAATCCTTGTATCTTTCTTTCCGATGTATCAAAAAAACCTTAAAAAATATTTTGGCTAAAAAAGGAAAACAAAAAACGGTGATCTGTTATAAAACGTGTCCTGGGAGAAGACCAAAGGTCTTTATTTATAGCAGAGGGAGAGACATATATGGATGAGATACAATAGATACGGTCTTATCTCTTTACAACCAACTCTATCTATTTACAACACTCTCCCTTATCCAGGACTATGTCCATGAAGACTACGGGATTCTGAGCATCATATGAGTCTCACAAATGGGTGGATGATCCTGAGTTAATGGGAATTGCCTCGTTAAAACCTTTGATTATGGAAACCCTGTGGGAAAACCATAGCTAAGGAAAAAGAGTACAAATACACTCTAACTCCCACTGATCTGTACAAGCCCTTAGGCTTTCAGATCTCTTAGGCATTTTACATCACTCCTATTTACAGCATTCCAAAAGTATACACAAATTACAAATATCACCATCATTAGGCAGCTGTTGAATCCAAATACTCTAGAAATGTGTGCTTTGTTTCGTCACCTCTGACGTGGTCTCCTCAAAAGTGAGGTAAGCATGTGGCATGGTCTTCAGATTATGATGTCAGCTCCAAAAGACCAGCATATGTCCCAGTCGTCACTGGGATGTGATGTACCACCTGGCACACTCCACCATTGGTTTGTTTCTGCAATGGTGAGGATATTGGAATGATATGATGATGTTGCCTTCATAGTTTGCTTTGCAGATCTATAGTAGATGGTCGTCCCACTGAGGGTACCCAGTCTGTGATTTCTTATTATAGGGGTCTGTTGAATCATTGGGCCAGCACTCGAGATGACTCGACCGATGGATGACTAAGGCCCACGGGGCCCATAAGAGAAGCTTGATATCGACTCGGTCAAAGCCTATTGGCCAGTCGACCTTTGCATTCCCCTCACTCGAACGTGGGATTAAAGACGAGCTCGTAATTAATGGGAACATGGGCAACATTCACTCCTATTAAAGGGGGGATATCGTGGCACAATAATGGGTGACCATTATCTCCCCAACATCACTGGAGAGATCCAAGAGATCTATAAATACCGTAAGGGCTCCAATCTCAAGGTACGAGTTCTAATACATAGACTCTACAATTTCAGCCAATATTTCTTACTCAAAAGAGCTTGCGACGACAGATCTGAGGTGAACCTCCGTGGGTCGATCTCAGCTGCTCCAAGCTCCCTCTCATCCTTAAGTTCTCATACTAACTTAAGCATCGGAGGGAATTTGGGACAGAACCCAGCTCCGACCCCATTCCGTGTCTTTATGGTGTAGATCGACAAGTCTCCATGTAACGACTGGTTTTTTTTCTCATGTATTTGGATTATCTATATTATATATATGTTTTGGTGGATTTTCTCTTTATGTGTGATTTTTCGTCTCCGTAGCTTTCGTGTTCGTTCGTTTCGTTGTGATTCTTTAGCTTCTTCCTTAGATCGTTGAGTTTGGAGTAAGTCATTCGTGACGAGCTTAATATCGCGCATATCTTAGTGATAGGTCGATCTTAGAAGCCGTAGGAATCTTCCTGGAGCTTCGCGCTTCGATTCGAGACTTTTCGTGCACCTTAGTTGGTTCAAGAAGGAGGACCAACCGACTAGATTCCAATCTAGTCGGTCATGAACTCTTCTGGAACCGACTAGTTCATTAAATCAATTATTCAGGAGTTATTGTTTACTCTTAGTCGGTCTAAGAATAACCACCGACCGACTAGATGTGAAACTAGTCGGTCAGAACTTGCTCTCAGACCGACTAGTTCCTTTGATAAATTTCACCTAAGTTACTGTTTATCGTTAGTCGGTCTAAGAACATCTTTCGACCGACTAGGTTGCAAACTAGTCGGTCAGCCATTGTTCTTTAACCGACTAGTTCATCGACCATTTTGACGACTTGAGTTACTGTTTGGTGTTAGTCGGTCATAGTTGGTCGACCGACCGACTAGTTCTTAAACTAGTCGGTCAACAACTCTTCTTTGACCGACTAAATGACCCCGTAACCCTAGGTTTCATTTCCACCGCCGTTTCATTTCCTATTTAAACCCTTCGATCCTTTTACTCTTCCTTCATTCTTCTGAGCCCATTTCTTCCCCAAATCATCCCCCAACATTCCCCAAGCCATTTCTTCTTCCTCGAAGCTTCCCTCTCGCCATTCTTGTGCCGGCCACCTCCTTTAGGCCGCAGGCTACCCCAAAACCCACAAATCCCAATTTCTCCAGATTTGCTCACCATTTCCAGATCTGAGCCATAGTTCTGACCGGCGCCCCGCTTGCGTTGCGGCGGCGCGGTGTCGTTTACCGCAAGTTTCACGGATAGTGTAGGGTGCGGGAATATCGAACTCAGGGAGGCGAGGTTGTGCTTGGGTCTGGTAGGACCTAAATCACCCCGAGGGGCGAGCTAGCCCGAATCGGAGAATGGTTGTCACGAAAGGAAATAAAAGGGTATGAACAACAAGAAAGAAAACCCGGGACTTTGGTTTCCAACCCGACGAGAGACTCTCGCCGATACGGCCTACGGGTATGGATAGCGATCTGGATTAGGGCCTAATGGTGAGACGTTGCCTCTGAAAGTGGTACCGGCGTCCCATGGGCCTGGTATTCCGGTCGGTGCCCAGGATGATACACCGGACTTCCCGGATTCGATCAGTGGGCACTCCCGTGTCCATTAACACTGATTGATCCCGGGAGCACTAAGCCCGCAACGATATCTCCCAACGTCTCATCCTGCCGCTCCCGCGTGCTAGGATTCGGCGTCTACGCTAAGGGTGTGAGCTATGGCTAGGGAGTCAACCGCCAAGTTTATTCCCCCTTGGCCCAATGGTCAAAGGCGATCTTTTTCCCGCCGATGACAATGAAACACCCCTCGTAACCGTTAGATTCCTACTCCCTATCGATTTCCTAACCCTATGGACGCATCGGGAAAAGCCCCCGAAGGGGTTTCCACCAAAATCCCAGATTTGGGAACTACTCACAAAAATTCATGAAAAAGCGATCTAAATGAAATTAAACCGTTGGAATCATAATCGGACAATTGCAATGCGGAAGTAATAGAGTAATAAAGACAATACTAAAATTTTAGAAAGATCTGAAAACTTACAAAAGAGTAACAATTACAGCCGTCACAAGGAGATAAAACAGTAGAAAAAATGACAGCTCTCGTTTCTGGAACCCTATGGGTTCTATTTATAGACCTTCGTATCAACCGATCGGTTGACAAGTCAACCGATCGGTTGATCCGTTACAAATTAATAACAGAAAACGGCGAGCTTTCACCCGATCACATGAACCGGTCGGGTGAGTTCTTGAGTGACCGGTTGGATCTTGGAGCAGTCGGGTGAATCGATCGGTTCGACGTCCGTGTCTTCAGCTCTTCTTCTTCAGCTACAGATGAACCGATCGGGTGAGAGTCACCCGATCGGTTGGCGTTTTGCTTCGAGAAAACAGAGAACAGCCCCCGCTGAACCGGTCTGCGAACCGGTCGGGTGACTTCTTTGTGAGCTGCGGCAGAGACCGGGTGGTGCACGCGTGCATCACCCGATCGGTTGGAGATGACCAACCGACCGGGTGAGGGGCTGAAAGAGGAATTCTTCGACGTTTGACCCCCTGGATCACGCGTGACTTCTCCCGTTGCTCCGGGGACTTGGGATATCATCGTTAAACGTCCCCTACGTGGTCAATCCCCTGCAATCATGGATAAACAAAGAAAAGTGAAAGAAAACGGGAAAATACACGAAAACGAATAAGAGACGGCGGAAAAACACGGAGAAACACAAAAGAAAACGTGCGTGAATATATAAAATATAAATGCATGTCAAGATCCCCCAAGCTGAACTCTTCCTCGTCCTCAAGGAAGACGAGTGAGAGTAGGAGCTCGGAAGGGAAAAATAGAGAGGAAGAAAGAAAAAGAAAACTCTAAACCCTAGATCGTCCATCAGAGCCACCAAAATCAGAAACGACACACCAAGCAAGCAAACGCCAAATCACACCACTAAACCTAGGAAAGCGAGTCCAAATAAGTGTCGTGGGTCCACGCGGTGAAGCGCGAGTGAGCGTGGTCGTGTGCTAGCAAATGGTGATGCTTTCTACAATGTGCTATGAGGCTCGATATACACAAATCCAAGATATGACCCAAAATATCGATCCGAATTGAATTAAGCGGCGAATATAAGTTCAAGCATGCATGAGAAGAGTGAGAATAGAAGCGTATCATGCATCGGGGACTCCACAACTAGGGTTAAGGAAATCACGCCACTATAGCCTAGATACTAGCTAAAAAGTTCCTAAGCCAAGTGTTTTCGATAACGACGGGGGGTTGAGATGATGTGGAGAAGAACACTCGGTGCAAATTCTCTCCTTCCCTTTATTCTTGGCGAGTAGGAAAAAATATTCACACGGAAATTTTTTTGGGTTTTGGGCATTTGTATTTTTTTTGGATTTTGGGCTATACACAATTTTTCTTTTCTTTTCTTTTTGGGTTTTTCTTTTCTTTTCCCCCTTTTTTTTGGATTTTTGGGTTTTTGGCTATACACATGTGTACTCTCCCAAGTGGGAGAACGGTACACGACGAGGGGATTTGCACCAAGTAAAACAAAAAAGAAGTCGAAATCTAAACACTCGGGCAAAGGAAACTGTTCTCGCTAAATAGAGCATAGGCTAAATGGGTTATCCTAGTCCTTAGTTGTGGAATCCCGACGCATGCGAATTGAAGTATACGATATAAATATAGCATGCATATAGTGGAAACAAATACCGCATATTCAAATCGGAGCATGATAATCTAGGGGTCATTTCTGGACAGGTATATAAAGTAATATCACAAAGCAGAAGCACGCCAAATGCTAGTCATGACACACGACTCACAAAAAGCTAAGTGGACCCACGATGCGTGAAATGCAAGAGTACTCGAAATCCTAGGGTTAGTGAGTGTGATTATCGATGCAATGCTAGGTGTGTGTGACTTTGTGGCGATTCATCATAGGATTCATCTCTAGGAGAAAGAGCTAAAAAAAGAAGAAAAGAAAAAATAAAAACACGATGAAAACGACACAAAAAACGAAAAAGAAGGAGTCAAACGACGCACACAGTGCGACTCCCCCAAGCTGAAGTTTGCATTGCCCTCATTGCAATATGAGTGAGTACGGGAGGGCAATGAAAATGGGAGGGAATACGCACTGACACAAAAAGAAATGAAAACGAGGAAAACACATAGATGAAACTGAAAAAGAAAGAAAGATCAAAATCAAAATCAAACAACACGAAAATAAAAATAAAAACACAAGCACGACACTCAAAAAATGAAAAAGAAGCACACACACAAAAATGAGAAAAACAAACAAAACACGACAGCACACCAAAATAGTCGTCCCCCAATCTAGACCAGAAAGTGCTAGCGAAATGATGTGATCGATGAAATGCAGAGATGTGCAAGGGGGAGTCAAAAACAAAAGAGGTGAATTTAGAAAGCAACACGCAAATAGTCCCCTCCCTCCGACAGAGACAAAGCAGGGCCCCGAAAAGACAGATGGGCACAAATATGGGGGGGCAAAAGTGGGAGAGAAAAATCAAGCAGGGGCACCACCCTCTGGGGGTGGTGACAGGGGCCTGCGCTGTGGACCAGGGGTCGTGGGGGGTGGAATGTGGAGCTCGGAGACGTCGGGTGGGTCTTCACGGATGTGGCGAATGAAGCTTTGAAGAAAGGGGAGGTCTCGGTCGACGAACTCCTCGGTTATCCGACCACCCTGCCCAGCTAGGAGGATCATGGCCATGAATCGATCGGCTTGGTCTTGATCGGGGGCAGATGGGTTGGAGGTGGTGGGCTGAGCGGGGGGCTGTGCGCAACGAGCGCGACGGGTGGGCCTAGGGTTCGAAGAGCTGGCGTCGGTGGGTTTAACACGGCGGGGAGGCATTGTGCGGGTGTCTTGTGTGTGTGCGAGTATGTAAAAGTACAATGAATCAACACAAACACGAAATACGGCCAACGAGCAAATGGAATATCTGGGGTAAAAATAAAAATTGAGCAAATGAGCGAGTTTACCCAAATGAGATGAAGATCGCTGCTCGTAGACGCCCCGATGCTACGCGATAGGAGCACGCTGTGGAGCCGCGGTGATTTCTTCAACAAGTTTCGATGTTGGGGAGAATGGGTGAAAGTTAGGGTTTTGTGTGTGTGAGGGATCGAGGAGAATGGAGGGAAATCGATGGTGGACGTGTAGGGAGATGGCGGGGGAAGACGATCGAGGTTGATCTTGGGGAAGAAAGAAGGCAGGTGCACGAGAGGAGTCGAAACGGCGGCGATTTGGGCGATCGGGCGAGGATGGAAATGAACGGGTGGTCGAGGGGGGGGGTTTATATAGGGTTTTAAGTCGAACCGATCGGGTGACTTGTCACCCGATCGGTTGACGGTTAGGTCGAAATTCTTGCCGAAGAAATGCTACAGGCGAACCGGTCGGGTGACTTGTCAACCGATCGGTTGGCCGCTCCACTCATTTTCCCGAGAACTTAGGGCTGCTCACCCGGTCGCGTCAACCGATCGCGCTCGAACTCAACCGATCGGTTGATATTCCCCAAAAATTTCCGAGAGTTCTCCCCAGCTCACCCGGTCTGCCACCCGGTCTCTTCATTACTCAACCGATCGGGTCATATGGGGGCAGATCTCGGCATGTATCTGATACATCCCAACCGATCGGGTGAGTTATCAACCGATCGGTTGGGGCTTCGTTTCCTGCAAAAACCAACAGATTTGTCTAAGTCCCCGAACGGATGTTCTCGCGGCTGATTTTATTTAAAAAAGTAGATAAAATAAAGTCAAAAATAATGCTAAAAATGGGGAAAAAGTTTAGAACATGGGTTGCCTCCCATGAAGCGCACTTGTTTAACGTCGTTGGCTCGACACCCGCAAGAGATGTTCACGGTGGTTGATACGGGTGATGCCCGAAGTTTGGCATCTCTTCTTCATTGGAGATGAATGCCTTTGGAGTAGTCAGCGGCTGGAGAAATACTTGCTCGACTACCCTCTCCTTGTTCTTGGGATCCGGGGGCTTTTCTTTCGTGTTGGCGCTTCCCGCCATCTTCTTTAGGATCCGGACCTCGTCTTTAGTGAGGTCCATGGGCTCTTTCCCCGTTCTCCTCACAGGAGGAGCCTTGGGGAACCCGGGAGGGGTCGTTCTTGCTGCACTCGCTTTTCCAGCAGCTTCTTTGTTCTCGGGGCCGTCTTGGTCTTCTAAATCCCCCAAGTCATCGGGGGGGTTTCTTAAGAGAATCTCCCAGGAGCTCTCTTCAACAGCTTTTTCTTCTTCCATCTCCAGCAAATTACACCGAGGGTCGTCTGGGGGATCGGGGTACTTCATGGATAACCCCAGATCAAATTCAACTTTTTCTCCGCTGACGTTTAGAGAAAGTTTTCCGTTCTTCACATCAATCAAAACGCCAGCAGTGGCCATGAAAGGCCGTCCCAGGATGATGGGGGTGTGTGCGTCTTCAGGCATGTCCATGACTACGAAGTCCACATGCACATGCACCCCTCTCACATTCACGGGGAGGTCATCCACAATTCCCACCGGATATTTGACCGACCGGTCAGCTAGTTGTAGGGTCATACCGGTGGGCTCCAAATCACCCATTCCTATCCTTTTGTACATCGACAAGGGCATCAAACTTACACTCGCTCTGAGATCGACGAGTGCACGATGAATCTTTACTGCCCCGATCGTGCAAGGAATTGAGAAGCTCCCCGGGTCTTTAAGTTTCGGCGGATTTGCCCTCTGGATAAGAGCGCTACACTCCGCCGTCAACACTACTTTCTCTTTTCTAGACCCTCTCGTCACCAAATCTTTCAAGAATTTTGCATAGGAGGGGATTGTTTCGATTGCTTCTAGGAAGGGGATTTGCAGGTTTAGGTCCTTGACCATGGCGAAGAACTTGCCATATTTCTCATCAATTTTTGCCTGAGCCAACCGTTGTGGAAATGGCACAACAGGTTTATACACTTTCGGGCTCTCTTCCTCCTCCTTCTTCTCTTCTTCAGAGGCTCCCTCTGGAGTCATAGGATTTGATGACGAAGCACCGGCGTCATTTGATTTTTCGGTCGGTCTCTCAACGACCAATGGTGCCTCCGGGTTGCTAGGGGGCACTCTAGTAGGAATTTGTGTCCCGCTTCTCAGAACGATAGCAGACACATTTGCGTGCTCGTGCACGAGTGCCGATGTTTGGGTTGCTCCCCTCGGGTTCACCTCCGGTTGTGGCGGTAATTGGTTTTGTGACCTTGCAAGGTTCGCCACTTGTAACCCCAGCTGGGTTACTTGGTCCGTGAGGGTCCGCTGACCCATTTCCAGCTTTTGGTTGATCTTCTCCTGGTTGGTAATATATTGAGTCAAGAGAGACTCAACCGGAGAGACGGCCCTCTGTTGGCCATACTGCTGCTGCTGCTGGAACGGCTGCTGAGTCCTGGGGGCGTAAGATTGTTGCTGAGGTTGTTGCTGAAATGGTTGCTGCTGAAATGGTTGCTGCTGAACCTGATTCTGCTGTGACCTAGCCGACTGATATGTTTGTTGCTGCGGCTGCTGAGGCGGCGAGGGCTGAAATGGTGGCCGGTAACTGAAGTTTGGGTGGTTCCGGTTGTTTGGAGAGTAGGCCGGGTTGGAATTTGTCCTTGGCGGATACGACGCATTTCCCGTGGGGTTGTAAAATAGTGCGCTCTCCTGATCCAGCGGTGGTGAGATGTCACCACCGTCGAATTCCCCAAAGAATTCGGACTCCACCGCAGAAATTTGCTGTGTACCGGCCCCACCGGCTCCTACCATTAGTGCGGAGATCTGGGTCGAAAGCAAGTAGAACTTGCTTGAAAGTTTGTCGACGTCCTCGACTCTGTGTATACCCCCGGATCTGGGTGTGGCTCTCTCGTCACACCACCGCTCATTGTTGGATGCCATATTTTCCAGAATATGCCCGACATCCTCCTCGCTCCTAGACATGAAGGAACCCCCAGCCGCGGCGTCCATAGAAGATTTCAGGTCATCCCTCAACCCATTGTAGAACAGATTAATAATCTGCCACTTCGGAAGCTCATGGTGAGGGCATCTTCTTTGCATCTCTTTATATCGCATCCAAGCTTCATGCAAGGACTCGTGGCTGGCCTGGGAGAAGGAGGAGATCTCACTCCTCAACTTCATGGTCTTCCCCGGAGGGAAGAACTTCGTCAGAAAAGCGTCGGAGAGCTTCTCCCAGGTGTTGAAAGTGTTGGGGTCCTTCCCCCTTAGCCATTGCTTGTCATTGTCTCGTAAAGAGAAGGGGAACAGCTTCAGACGGATAGCCTCTGTCGTGACACCATTAATCCGGAAGGTGTCACACTTCTCCAAGAAGGAGTCTAGGTGCTCGATCGGGCTCTCCATGGGTGCACCCGCAAACTGGTCCTGCTGGATCCATGTCACTAGAGACGGCTTCAGCTCAAAGCTTTGGGCCGCAATAGCTGGAGATCGGATGGCGGAAGTCGACTCGATGGATGGCATCGAGTACTCCAGCAGAGACTTGTGAGGTGGGGTGTTCTCCTCCATGGATTCGGGATCTTCTCTTCTTCGCTTCTCGGCGGCCAAACGCCTAAGGGTGGCGTTAATCTCTGGATCGAGGGGAATCAAGTCGTCAAGACTCCTTGAACTCCTGCGCATGAAAAACAACAAACACCCGTGAAGCGACAAGTGGGAAAGAAACAGATAAAATAAGAAATAAAAATAAGAAAAAGAAAAAAGAAAAAGGAGAATGCGAAAATTATCGCGAGGTAGGGATGTGAGCTAGACACGAGGGTTCAAGAGATCCTAAAATAACAAGCACGTTGCCTCCCCGACAACGGCGCCATAAACTTGACCGGCGCCTCGCTTGCGTTACGGTGGCACGGTGTCGTTTACCGCAAGTTTCACGGTTAGTGTAGGGTGCGGGAATATCGAACTCAGGGAGGCGAGGTTGTGCTTAGGTCAGGTAGGACCTAAATCACCCCGAGGGGCGAGCTAGCCCGAATCGGAGAATGGTTGTCACGAAAGGAAATAAAAGGGTATGAACAACAAGAAAGAAAACACGGGACTTTGGTTTCCAACCCGACGAGAGACTCTCGCCGATACGGCCTACGGGTATGGATAGCGATCGGGATTAGGGCCTAATGGTGAGACGTTGCCTCTGAAAGTGGTACCGGCGTCCCATGGGCCCGATATTCCGGTCGGTGCCCAGGATGATACACCGGACTTCCCGGATTCGATCAGTGGGCACTCCCGTGTCCATTAACACTGATCGATCCCGGGAGCACTAAGCCCGCAACGATATCTCCCAACGTCTCATCCTGCCGCTCCCGCGTGCTAGGATTCGGCGTCTACGCTAAGGGTGTGAGCTATGGCTAGGGAGTCAACCGCCAAGTTTATTCCCCCTTGGCCCAACGGTCAAAGGCGGTCTTTTTCCCGCCGATGACAATGAAACACCCCGCGTAACCGTTAGATTCCTACTCCCTATCGATTTCCTAACCCTATGGACGCATCGGGAAGAGCCCCCGAAGGGGTTTCCACCAAAATCCCAGATTTGGGAACTACTCACAAAAATTCATGAAAAAGCGATCTAAATGAAATTTAACCGTTGGAATCATAATCGGACAATTGCAATGCGGAAGTAATAGAGTAATAAAGACAATACTAAAATTTTAGAAAGATCTGAAAACTTACAAAAGAGTAACAATTACAGCCGTCACAAGGAGATAAAACAGTAGAAAAAATGACAGCTCTCGTTTCTGGAACCCTATGGGTTCTATTTATAGACCTTCGTATCAACCGATCGGTTGACAAGTCAACCGATCGGTTGATCCGTTACAAATTAATAACAGAAAACGGCGAGCTTTCACCCGATCACATGAACCGGTCGGGTGAGTTCTTGAGTGACCGGTTGGATCTTGGAGCAGTCGGGTGAATCGATCGGTTCGACGTCCGTGTCTTCAGCTCTTCTTCTTCAGCTACAGATGAACCGATCGGGTGAGAGTCACCCGATCGGTTGGCGTTTTGCTTCGAGAAAACAGAGAACAGCCCCCGCTGAACCGGTCTGCGAACCGGTCGGGTGACTTCTTTGTGAGCTGCGGCAGAGACCGGGTGGTGCACGCGTGCATCACCCGATCGGTTGGAGATGACCAACCGACCGGGTGAGGGGCTGAAAGAGGAATTCTTCGACGTTTGACCCCCTGGATCACGCGTGACTTCTCCCGTTGCTCCGGGGACTTGGGATATCATCGTTAAATGTCCCCTACGTGGTCAATCCCCTGCAATCATGGATAAACAAAGAAAAGTGAAAGAAAACGGGAAAATACACGAAAACGAATAAGAGACGGCGAAAAAACACGGAGAAACACAAAAGAAAACGTGCGTGAATATATAAAATATAAACGCACGTCAAGTTCCCCGGATTGTTCTTCCGTTGCCGTGCTTGCTCGGCATCGTTCTTCCGCTACGATTCGGTTAGTGAATCAACCCTTCATATTCTCTTAACCCACGTGGTGATTTTTGTTAAACTCTAATAAAACTGGGTTGGATATTGTTCTGATATTGTTTTGCCATGGCAGCGACCCCATCTCCATAGGTTAACATTTTGTGACGTGCCTCGTTGATCGTCATCCTTGGTTCCAGGCAAGTGAAACTTGCCCCTTAGGGTTTTAGGCCATTTGCTTGTTGTAGGCATAAAAGAGACTAGGCGACGAAATGATACTCGCCTAGGCGCAACTTTAGGATCTAGCTTGACAACGAAGCTAGATCCGACTACTTTTAATTATTTGCTCTTCTTGTCGTCCATGCATCTTAACTGTCATGTTTAAATTCAATTAACGGTGCGCGAATTATCTGTACATGCCATGCCATCCATGTTGAATGTTGTATTGTAGCACATGTTACACTACTTGTACTACTTGATCTGGCTAGGCACCTGCTTTTAGCGGGCACAACCCTATGCCAAATACACTTCCTGGCTCGTGATCCAGAAGCGGGCCACTTGTGTTGGTCAAAAGCCAATGCCCGATACACGTGGAGGGGTAGGGATAAGCGATCACCTGAGTGTACGAGTTGGCCTGATCCGCCACTCTAGCTAGAAGACGTAATCTCTATGCACGACGTGTTTACTTGACGTGATTTACTTGACTTGTACTTGTCAGTGTTTATACTTGTAAACTTGTCATCCGTGCCATACTTGCTACTTGTTACTTGCACTTTACCTTACTTGTTACTTCCATACTATACTTGCCATGCTATGCATCACCCTATAACTGCTAGGTTGTTAGTTTACCTTCCTTTCAGTTTCCTTGTCCAAGTCTTTTAGACTTGCTGACATGTGCCCATTTACTCTTTTGGGTGATGCATGTTAGATCCTGAGCCTGAGGTTGCTGCTGAGGACGTGGTGTTCGCTGACGCTGAGTCAGAGCCCGCGTTCATCGAGGAGTTTGAGGACATGGGAGATCAGTCGTAGAGACTATTTGTGTTGTAGTTTAGACTGCTTTAGTTGTCGATGCGTGGCACCAATACTTGGTCTCGTGTTGGCTTTTGTTGGCCATGTTTGGGCCTAGACTCCTTCTTTTAGCCTGGTGGCTTTTCTGGATGTTGAACTTAATGTTAATGTTTGGACAATGCTGAGATTTGGAATTTTATTTCTGTTTCTCCTTATGTTATTATCTTGTTTTGTTCGTGGTTACAGGGACCTACATTTGTTTTAGTGACGCTTATCAGGCGTGTAGCTTCACAGCTCCACGTCTGTGCGGACCTTCTCACGTCTCGCCTCCATTTTAGGGAAGCGAGGCGTGACAGGTTTTGTTGGTGACCCATGCAGGTCTCTCTGTAACTGCGATTATCGGAATAACGATAATAATATTAGAATGTCCAATAAACTAAGTTCGACATCCGAGTCATACGCTATGAGTCTAATTGTTTCGTTTTCTGGGTCATTAGATGGCAGGAAGGCGAAATACCCGAGCTGGTGGTGGTGCGCCCCCCTCATGATGAGGAGCCTGATAGGGAGCCCACCAATGGGGAGATGATGCGAATGATGCTTCAGATGATGCAGGTGCAGCAGGGCGTTCTCCTGCAAGTCCAGAATGTTCCAGTTGTTCGAGCTGCTCGGGCAATTTCGGAGGCCCCTCGTTCCGAGCCTGGAGCGAAGCAGTTTCGAGAGCTGGGTCCTGCATATTTTGATGGTACTGAAGGCCCTCTAGCTGCTGACGAATGGGTCAGGAATATTGAGGACAATTTGAAGATGTCCAAGGTCAACGAGGTTGGCTGGGTTGACTTGGCGAAGAGGCACCTTAAGGATAATGTCCGGAATTGGTGGGATGTTGAGGAGGAGCAGTTGGAGGAGCCGATATCTTGGGCTACCTTCAAGTCCATCTTCGATGAGGAATATTTTCCGAAGGCTGCCCGGAGAGAGTGTTGCAGCGCTTCATTGATTTGAAGCAGGGGAGCTTGTCGGTGGATCAGTACCACCAGGAGTTTACCAGGCTGAGTCGGTTTGCACCGAAGATGGTGCAGGATGCTGATGAGAGGGCTCAGAGGTTCCTGCAGGGACTTGCTTTGGAGCTTCAGAGTTTTGTGTCTTTCTCTGATCTGGAGTCCTATCAGAAGGTTCTGATAGCGGCACGGAGGCATGAGCTAATTGTGAACCAGAGGAGAGGACATGTTGCTGGAGCCGGGAAGAGGCCTATGGAGCAGGCCAGAGCGGTGGTTAGGCCTGGTTTCAAGCCTAGTCAGCCGGTGCAGTTCAAGAGGCCAGGAGGGCCTATTCAGAAGAATTGCCATTTCTGCGGCAAGACCGGGCATATTAAGGAGCAGTGTAGGAGATTCCTGGGCCAGTGTATTGTCTGTGGAGATCCTACCCATACCATGAAGGACTGTCCGAAGTCGAAGCAGCCTTGGAGGGCAACTGTTGCAGCACAGCCGTTGCAGCAGAGAGCGCCTGTTCCTACTGGACGAGGAGCAGCTCTTGTTCCATAGAGGCATGCCTTTCAGCAGGCTTTTCAGCCGAGGCGGTAGGCTTTTCTGATGTCTGAGGTGGAGAGCATGGACGTGGATGAGGTTATCGCAGGTAATCCTCAATCCAGCTGTTCCTTTCTTAGTTAGCTTTGTTTGTTAGATTATGTTGATTGCTTGTACATGATTGTTTGCTAGAATATGGCTTGATTGTTAGACTGTTTGTAGGTGTGATTCTGGTGTGCACATTTCCTGCACGAGTTCTCTTTGACTCAGGCGCATCGATGTGTATTTTGGCACGGCGCTTCGTGGAGAAGCATTCCTTGGCGACGTCCCCTCTTTCCAAGAGTTGGAATATCGTTACAGGGAATGGCGTGGTCTCGGTGCATCACGGTTGCAATTCTTGCTCGTTGGTGGTCTGTGGACATGAGCTTTACGCTGATTTCATTGTCCACGACATCATCAACTATGATGCGGTCCTTGGGATGGATTGGCTTGTGAGCTTCTATGCTACGATCGACTGTCGGAGGAAGAAGGTGGTGTTCGAGATTCTCGGACATCAAGTATTTGAGTTCAGCCGGGGTAGCAGTTCGCTTGGCCCTGTCAGATTTCGGGCCAGACCGGTGGAGTTTGTGGCTATGCAGATGGAGTAGTGGAGGCCAGCGGTAGTGCGGGACTTTGATGACGTCTTCCCTGAGGAGATGTCTGGATTGCCACCCGATTGAGCTCTCGAATTTTCGATTGATCTTATTCCGGGAGCGCAGCCGATTTCGAAAGCGCCCTATCGTATGGCACCCACTGAGTTGGAGGAATTGCGGAAGCAGCTGGATGAGCTTTTACAAAAGGGTTACATCAATCCTAGTGTGTCTCCGTGGGGAGCACCGGTGCTGCTGGTGAAGAAGAAGGATGGTTCGCATCGCATGTGCGTGGACTACCGGGAGCTGAATGCGGTGACCATCAAGAATAAATACCTGTTGCCTCGCATCGATGATATTTTTGATCAGCTTGGAGGATCGAGGGTGTTTTCGAAGTTGGATCTGAGGAGTGGTTATCATCAGCTGAAGGTGAAGAAGGAAGATGTTCCGAGGACGGCATTCAGGACGAAGTATGGACACTACGAGTTTGTGGTTATGCCCTTCGGTGTAACCAACGCTCCCGCAGTTTTCATGAATCTGATGAACCTGATTTTCTATGACTTTTTAGACAAGTTTGTCGTTATGTTTATTGACGACATTCTAATCTATTCAAAGTCGGAGGAAGAGCATGCCTCGCACTTGAGGACAGTGTTGGAGATTTTGAGGAAGCATCGTTTGTATGCTAAGTTTTTGAAGTGCGAGTTCTGGCTGGACAGAGTTGCTCTTCTCGGGCATGTGGTATCTGGAGATGGTATTTCAATGGATCCCGAGAAGATCAAGGCCATCCGAGAGTGGCCTGTTCCGCAGTCAGCATCTGAGATCCGGAGTTTCCTTGGATTGGCTGGTTACTATCGACGCTTCATTAAGGACTTTTCCCGTATTGCTGAGCTGATGACTAGATTGACGCGGAAGGATGTACCTTTTGTTTGGTCGGGTGATTGTGAGAATGCCTTTGGTGTTCTGAGGGAGGGATTGACGACTGCCCCTGTTCTTGTTGTGCCCGATCACAGTGGAGGATTTGAGATCTTTTGCGATGCTTCTGGCAAGGGTCCCAGTTGTGTGTTGCATTAGCACGTGCATGTTGTGGTGTATGCTTCGCGTCAGCTCAAGACTCATGAGAAGAATTACCCGACGCACGACTTGGAGTTGGCTGCTGTCGTGTTTGCGCTCAAGATTTGGAGGCACTTCCTGCTGAGTGAGAAAGTGAAGATCTTCACCGATCACAAAAGCTTGAAGTATATTTTTACTCAGAAGGAGCTCAACATGCGACAGCATCGATGGTTGGAGCTCATGGCGGATTATGAGATCGATTTGCAGTTTCACCCTGGCAAGGTGAATGTGGTTCCGGATGCGCTGAGTAGGCTTCCAGCGGTGATGATGTTGACTTCGCAGTGGAGATTGCAGCAGGATTTTTGCGAGTCTGGAATTGAGATTGTTCTTCCTGGGGAGGCTTCTCCGTTGATGTGCATGCAGATACAGTTGACGATCGTGGATAGAATCAAGGCTGGCAAGGCTGGATATCCGAAGCTGGTGAAGATTCGGGAACAGGTAGGAGCCGGTCTGCGGACTGACTTTTTGATTCATGAGGACGACTCGCTGAGATTTGGAGCCAGGTTGTGTGTGCCAGCTGGAGATATTAGAGAGGAGTTGTTGGTGGAGGCACACAGTTCACCGTATTCTGTACATCCTGGTGGCATCAAGATGTACAAGGATCTTCGTCTGAACTTTTGGTGGCTGGCATGAAGAGGAGTGTGGCTCGAAGTGTAGCCAAGTGTCTGGTTTGCCAGCAGGTGAAGGCGGAGCATCAGCGTACGGCAGGGTTGCTGCAACCGCTTCCGATCCCGGAGTGGAAGTGGCAACACATCACTATGGACTTTGTGACTGGACTGCCTCGGAGTCCGAAGCAGAATGATGCGATTTGGGTGATCGTAGATCGATTGACCAAATCCGCTCACTTTATTCTATTCCGAGTAGGACAGTCCACTGAGGCGCTAGCGAGGAGATATATGGAGGTAAATTCTTTTACTCTCCGTTTCTATTTCCTTTTCCTAGATAAATAGTGATGTAACGTGAATCGTGCAGGAGATCGTATGACTTCACGGAGTCCCTGTGAGTATCGTGTTGGACAGAGACACGAGGTTCACATCTCAGTTCTGGCAGAGTTTGCAGAAGAGTTTGGGTACGAGTCTGAGTTTCAGCACGGCGTACCATCCGCAGATGAATGGCCAGTCCGAGAGGACGATTCAGATCTTGGAGGACATGCTGAGGGCGTGCATGTTGGATTTCAAGGGTTCGTGGGAGGACCATCTACATCTGGTAGAGTTCTCTTACAACAATAGCTTCCAGGCGAGTATTGGCATGGCGCCTTTTGCCGCGCTGTACGGGAGGAAATGTCGATCGCCCTTGAGTTGGGATGACATTGGTGATCGGGAGCTGTTGGGACCAGAGATGATTGAGGAGGCTGTGGATGTTGTCAGTAACATTCGGGAGAGGCTGAGGATTGCTCAGGACCGTTTTAAGCATTGGGCGGATGCTAAACGTCGTCCTTTGGATTTTCAGCCAGGCGACCATGTATTCCTGAAGATTTTCCCGAATCGTGGTGTGATTCGTTTTGGGAAGCAAGGGGAAGTTGAGCCCGCGATACATTGGACCGTTTGACATTCTGGAGAGAGTTGGCGAGGCAGCCTACCGCTTAGCCTTACCGCCATCTTTGGAAGGAGTTCACAATGTTTTCTATGTGTCGCAGCTTCGTCGGTACATCGGCGATCCATCTTATGCTGTGGATTTCTCGGAGATCACCGTTCGCCCAGATTTGACGTATGACCAGCAGCCTGTGCTGATTTTGGACAGGTGTCAGAAATCACTAAGAAACAAGGTTGTCAATCTTGTGAGGGTGATGTGGCGACACGGCTCGCCAGGAGAGTCTACTTGGGAGAGAGAGGATGAGATGCGAGAGCGCTACCCACTTTTGTTCCCGGACACATGAGTGTTGGGAAATTCTGAGGACGGAATTTTTCTTAAGTTGGGGAGGATATAACGACTGGTTTTTTTCATGTATTTGGATTATCTATATTATATATATGTTTTGGTGGATTTTCTCTTTATGTGTGATTTTCCGTCTCCGTAGCTTTCGTGTTCGTTCGTTTCGTTGTGATTCTTTAGCTTCTTCCTTAGATCGTTGAGTTTGGAGTAAGTCATTCGTGACGAGCTTCATATCGCTCATATCTTAGTGATAGGTCGATCTTAGAAGCCGTAGGAATCTTCCTGGAGCTTCGCGCTTCGATTCGAGACTTTTCGTGCACCTTAGTTGGTTCAAGAAGGAGGACCAACCGACTAGATTCCAATCTAGTCGGTCATGAACTCTTCTGGAACCGACTAGTTCATTAAATCAATTATTCAGGAGTTACTGTTTACTCTTAGTCGGTCTAAGAACAACCACCGACCGACTAGATGTGAAACTAGTCGGTCAGAACTTGCTCTCAGACCGACTAGTTCCTTTGATAAATTTCACCTAAGTTACTGTTTATCGTTAGTCGGTCTAAGAACATCTTTCGACCGACTAGGTTGCAAACTAGTCGGTCAGCCATTGTTCTTTAACCGACTAGTTCATTGACCATTTTGACGACTTGAGTTACTGTTTGGTGTTAGTCGGTCACAGTTGGTCGACCGACCGACTAGTTCTTAAACTAGTCGGTCAACAACTCTTCTTTGACCGACTAAATGACCCCGTAACCCTAGGTTTCATTTCCGTCGCCGTTTCATTTCCTATTTAAACCCTTCGATCCTTTTACTCTTCCTTCATTCTTCTGAGCCCATTTCTTCCCCAAATCATCCCCCAACATTCCCCAAGCCATTTCTTCTTCCTCGAAGCTTCCCTCTCGCCATTCTTGCACCGGCCACCTCCTTTAGGCCGCCGGCTACCCCAAAACCCACAAATCCCAATTTCTCCAGATTTGCTCGCCATTTCCAGATCTGAGCCATAGTTCCCCGGATCGTTCTTCCGTTGCCGTGCTTGCTCGGCATCGTTCTTCCGCTACGATTCGGTTAGTGAATCAACCCTTCATATTCTCTTAACCCACGTGGTGATTTTTGTTAAACCCTAATAAAACTGGGTTGGATATTGTTCTGATATTGTTTTGCCATGGCAGCGACCCCATCTCCGTAGGTTAACATTTTGTGACGTGCCTCGTTGATCGTCATCCTTGGTGCCAGGCAAGTGAAACTTGTCACTTAGGGTTTTAGGCCATTTGATTGTTGTAGGCATAAAAGAGACTAGGCGACGAAATGATACTCGCCTAGGCGCAACTTCAGGATCTAGCTTGACAACGAAGCTAGATCCGACTACTTTTAATTATTTGCTCTTCTTGCCGTCCATGCATCTTAACTGACATGTTTAAATTCAATTAACGATGCACGAATTATCTGTACATGCCATGCCATCCATGTTGAGTGTTGCATTCGTAGCACACGCTACACTACTTGTACTACTTGATCCGGCTAGGCACCTGCTTTTAACGGGCATAACCCTATGCCAAATACACTTCCTGGCTCGTGATCCAGAAGCGGGCCACTTGTGTTGGTCAAAAGCCAATGCCCGATACACGTGGAGAGGTAGGGATAAGCGATCACCTGAGTGTACGAGTTGGCCTGATCCGCCACTCTAGCCAGAAGACGTAATATCTGTGCACGACGTGTTTACTTGACGTGATTTACTTGACTTGTACTTGTCCGTGTTTATACTTGTAAACTTGTCATCCGTGCCATACTTGCTACTTGTTACTTGCACTTTACCTTACTTGTTACTTCCATACTATACTTGCCATGCTATGCATCACACTATAACTGCTAGGTTGTTAGTTTACCTTCCTTTCAGTTTCCTTGCCCAAGTCTTTTAGACTTGCTGACATGTGCCCCTTTACTCTTTTGGGTGACGCATGTTAGATCCTGAGCCTGAGGTTGCTGCTGAGGACGTGGTGTTCGCTGACGCTGAGTCAGAGCCCGCGTTCATCGAGGAGTTTGAGGACACGGGAGATCAGTCGTAGAGACTGTTTGTGTTGTGGTTTAGACTGCTTTAGTTGTCGGTGCGTAGCACCAATACTTGGTCTCGTGTTGGATTTTGTTGGCCATGTTTGGGCCTAGACTCATTCTTTTAGCCTGGTGGCTTTTCTGGATGTTGAACTTAATGTTAATGTTTGGACAATGCTGAGATTTGGAATTTTATTTCTGTTTCTCCTTGTGTTATTATCTTGTTCTGTTCGTGGTTACAGGGACCTGCATTTGTTTTAGTGAGGCTTATCAGGCGTGTAGCTTCACAGCTCCACGTCTGTGCGGACCTTCTCACGTCTCGCCTCCATTTTAGGGAAGCGGGGCGTGACACTCCATCTTCCTCCAAGCCGCGTATATGTCCCAATAGCATCACCTCACAGGACCAAAATGGGTCCTCAGCGTCGTCTGGGTATTTATATTTGGTTTGATTCGCCCTCTATTATTAGATACCTAGAACCTCTCACGGAGGACGCATTTAAGGCACGTCTTGAAGACTGTGAATTCGATGAGAAAACTTTTCCAAAACTAGGCACGCAGTCTAAGAAGCCTGACGCTTTGAGACCATTTCTTGGAACAACAAGTCTTTGTCTCTATATGATCCGTGTACTAATCTATGTGAAAATGAGATCCTGAAGATCCTTCACATTCAGAACATAGTACATTTACTATCGGATAAATTTACAGACAACCAGAAGATTGTTCGTTCACACGTCCCTGCTGCCAATACACCAGTTAGGATTAACATCCCCAAAGATGGATGCAATCCACCGGTAACAGAATTGGATGTAACTCAATTGAAAAGAGGACGACCGCCAGGTTCAAAGGATAAAGTTCCTCGAAAGAGGAAGATTCATTGAGATATTACGATGATCCCTCCACAGGATGCTGAGCTCAGACCAGCAACCTCTCCCCTCCTTATTTCCCCTGCAGAGGAACCGATAGGAGAAACATCATTAAATTACGTACGTACTGGAGAGGTACTGGACAGATATAGCACAGTCGTCGTCGATGATTTTGCGTTTGCTATTGCCGTTCACATCGCTGAATATGATGATGACATCGAACTATGATCTCTAGCAGAATGTAAATGCAGAGTAGATTGGCCAAAGTGGGACGAGTCAATAAGAGTAGAGCTGGACTCCCTCTTGAAACGCAAAGTCTTTGGACCAGTAGTCCAAACACCTGTAGGTGTTAAACTTGTGGGATATAAGTGGGTCTTCATTAGAAAAAGAAATGAAGAAAATATGATCGTATGCTACAATGCACACCTTGTAGCGCTTGGATTTTCCCAAAGGCCGGGGATTGATTATGAAGATACATATTCCCCGGTCATGGATGCGATCACTTTTCGATTCTTGCTTAGCCTATCATCTCTGGAAAGCCTAGAAATGCAGCTCATGGACATTGTGACTGCATATCTATATGGCGATGTAGATAAAGAATCTATATGAGATTTCCAGATGGGTTTAATTTACCCCCAAAGATGAAAGAGAGACCTCGGGACGTCTTCTCTGTAAGGCTTCAAAGATCATTATATGGTTTTAAGCAATCAGTAAAAATGTGGTATAACAGAATAAGTGTTTTCCTTGCACATCAAGGATTCACAAATAATGAAGTCTGCCCGTGTATCTTCATCAAAAGAACGGAAACAGAATTTGTCATCGTCGCAGTATATGTGGACGACTTAAATCTCATTGGATATCCTACAGAGATCAATGAGATATCTGAAAGCCTAAAGCATACCTTCGAAATGAAAGACTTAAGCAAAACGAGGTACTGTCTTGGCTTACAGATTGAACACCTACGTGGTGGAATCCTATTACACCAATCAAACTATCCAAGGAAAGTTCTAAGCAAGTTTCGAATGGAACAATGTCATCCTTTAAGTACTCCTATGGTCGTGAGATCACTAGATGTTCATAAGGACCCCTTCTGGCCGCTGGAAGAGGGATATGAGTTACTGGGTCATGAAGTATCCTACCTCAGTGCCATCGGAGCACTTCTATAACTGGCAAATTGCACGCATCCCAATATAGCGTTCGCAGTTAATCTTCTTGCCAGACATAGTGCTGCGCCTACAAAGCGCCGCTGGAACAGATTCAAGCATCTCCTACGCTATCTTCAGAGATTTATAGATCTGGGACTATACTACCAAAGAGGTACCTCCTCCCAGTTATTGGTTATGCTGATGCCGGTTACCTATCGGATCCCCATACAGAAAAATCACAGACTGGTTTTATGTGTACCTACAGAGGAACTGCTATCTCATGGAGATCGGTAAAGCAAACCACAACAGCAACATCAACCAATCACTCTGAACTCATTGCGATCCATGAAGCAAGCAAAGAGTGTTTTTGGCTTTGCTCGGTCGTCCAACACATCCTTGATACCACTGGCCTGAAGACTGGTGATCTTGAGCCCACTGTTGTAACGGCCTGTTTCTATCGTACCTTCTTCGTGCACGTGCTTTTGATCGTGCACGTGTTTATTTTAGACTTTATTTGTTTTTGAATGTTTTTGTGTGATATGTCGTCGTGATCGTCTCTGAAAGTATTAGATTGTGGAATAACTTTGGAACGACATATCTCGAGTCGTTCTTCCGCGATACTAACTTATTAGAGGTAACGTCGCGACTTTCTGTTTTGACGCGAGACGTTTCTAATTTTAGTTTCGTCTCTCGACGTCGAAATTTAGATCCGTCTTCTCCACTCTCTTTCTTTAGTCGTCCCGAACACCCTAAAATTATTTTACAATTTTGGACTTAATTTGACCTATTTTCCATTTATTTGAAAGTTTTAAATAATTTTAAAACCTATTTTTATAAGATTTTTAATTACAATAAAATTCCTATATTATAATAACGTATTAAATAATTTTAGACCAAATTTCAGAATTTTTGGCCGCACCCATCTTGTGTGAGGGAGAGGATAGTAATTTTTAAACTAAATTAATTATTTTAATTATTTTAATTACGTTTTTCTTAACCCTAACCCTAACCCTAGCTCTAACCTATTTATATTATCCCTAGGATAGGTTATTTCCGCATTACAAAAACCCTAGCCGTCAAAAACACCTTCCCGACGTTCGTCGCAACGTTGCGACGATCGCCCCGTGCACGACCGGAGCTCACCCCCGCACATCCTCATGCACGACCGGAGCCGCTTCCCGCATCGCTGCTCGCAGCGCTCCGCTGCAAGCCCCCCCGCTGTCGCCCCGCTCCGACCTAGGCCGTCTCTCGGTCTGACCGAGAGAACAGCCGCTTCGCCCGCACGCTGCACCGCTCCGCATCGCCAAGCGCCCGACCGACCCGCCCCGTCGGTCTGACCGAAGGCCGCTCCGCACCTGAAGGCCGCTCCGCACCCCGCTCCACTGCCAGCCTCGCCCAAGCGCCCGACCGACGAGAATCTCCGCACCGACCCGCTGCGACCGAAGCGCCCGCCTTGCAACGCCCCCGCTGCGCTGCATCAGCGCCCGACCGAGAGCTCCTCTCGGTCTGACCGAGAGAACTCTCCGCACCAGCAGTGAACGACCGACAGAACTTCGTCGCAAGTTGGTTTCTCCCACACCAACTCCTGTGGTGGGCCCCCCAAGTTCTCCAGAGGTGTTGTGGGTCCCCCATTGACCCCTAGCAATGCTGTGGGCCCCACTTGGACGTGCTACTTCACGGATTTGCCGTCTACGACGTTGCGACACGTCGTAGGCCTTCGTCGCAAGTTTCGACTTTTGGAGGGTCGTGCGAGGACCAGATCTGAAGCTGAGGATTCCTCCGATCAGACACGACATCCATTCTACGACAAACTCCGGTTCAGGTTGGTTCCCCGAAACTCGTAGAAACCCCCACAATAGCTGACTGAACCCTAAAATAAAAACCGTCAACTTGAACTAAATTTATTTTTCCAGCATCTGTAAATCGTTGTACGAACTTAGAAAATCGACGAATGGACTTTGTTGACTGTGCACATAGGATAGATCGTCGATTAGGCTGAAACATCAAAAAGTGACTTTTGACGAATAGGATAGTCCCGAAAACCTAGAAACGAAACCTAATAGGATTTGATGAATTTGAGACCTGACATCGTCGCCGTGACGATATTTCAGACGGACTTCCGCGGACGAGACGCTTGGACGAGACGCTTCGAGAGGACGACACACTCGCCATCGCAGGCAAGTGTATCCACTTGCACTTTTGGCCGTGCTTAGGCCTTAGTTGGTTAGAATTGTTAACTGTGAACAAATAGAACCGGACGTGAAATGATAGCGTCCGGGACGACTCCTGACGGCTCAGACTTGATGACGAAGTCTGAGCCTGACAACAACAATTTTGATATTGTAGGGCTATCATGTGTGTGCGTGTGTGTGGACACCCTAGAATAACTCTTCCCGTCTTGTCACGTCCCGTCCCGTCTTGCACAGCCCGCTGGGCAATAGGGCACTCTTCGAGTGATCCCTTGTACAGATTCACAGCCTGCGGGCAATAGGGCACTCTCCAAGCTAGAGAGAGTGATCCCTTGTACGGATACACAGCCTGTGGGCAATAGGGCACTCTCCAAGCTAGAGAGAGTGATCCCTTGTACTGATTCTCAGCCTGCGGGCAATAGGGCACTCGCCAAGCTAGAGTGAGTGATCCCTTATACTGGTGTCATGTCTTGTCTTATCTTGGGGTTTGGGTTTGGGTTGAGCGTGCGCACGGCAAGAGGGTCTGATCCCCCTCGAACCGTAAGGCGTGAACCCTTTCGTGTCTCACTTGTCTTATCCTGCCTTGTTTCCGTCACGTCCTGTCTTGTCTTGACACCTGTAGGTTAGTCCCGTAGTTGTTAGCACACGCTACAACTACTACTTGCTGCGCTTTACTTTCCTGCTGCGTTACTTCCTCTTGTGTTACTCTGTTATAACCACAGCATGCTAATCAACCAGTAAATTGTTGTGTAATAGAACCTCAGCATGATAATCAACCAGTAAACCGTTGTTAAAAGTTCGGTACACTTGCAGTAAAGTCTAACCCTTCTTGTAGACTTTACCTGACGTACAGTTCCTTTCTCTTGGGTGCTGTACGTCAGGTGCTTAGCCAGAGTTCGTGGACGAGGCAGACTCACTAGAGTACGAGGAACAGAGGACGTTGATCCAGAGTTCGTGTCTGACGAGGATCAGACCTTGAGGTCTTTTAGTCGCCACTTTCAGAGGTTACTACTTTCAGTTTTCTTTTAGATAGTTTGTTGCCACACTTAGGCTTCTTTCTTTTTAGACTTTGTACTTGTTGGATATTATATCTCTAATTTAATGAATGCATCTTTCTTTCCGTACCTTCTGTTGTTTCGAACTATAATAATGCAAGAACCTGAAAATCTTTTAAAATGGTACCTCTACAGACGCTTATTGGGTCCGAGCTTCTCAGCTCTGGCCTAAGCGGGCCTTGTCACGCTTCGCCTCCGTCCATTTTGGGAAGCGGGGCGTGACAGGTTTTAGTGGTGGCCCATGCAGGTCATGCAAAAGTTCGGAACAATAAGAGTACCGCATTCATTTAATATCCATGTACAAGTCTAAATCATGTTTTCCAGTCTTAGATGGTAGGAAGACTTAGATAGACACTCAGGTTTGATAGTCTGATGCCTTGGTTAGGAATTAGTCATCCTCGTCCTAGAATACCTTAGTAGCCCACTTGACTCTGACCGTGTTATTTTTCTAGAGCCCTTCTCTTTTAGTTGTTTGCTCGGGTCCACCGACTTCGGGCCCAGCAGAATGTAACCCTTATTCGCTTAGGAACCATTCTTTAGATCATGATTATAGTCTAGCTCATTAAGAAGTCTTAGAGCTGAGTTATCCTAATCTTTAGACGACCCGATGATTAGAACCCTTATCCTCTAGCATCCCTCTGATCCTTGCAAATTTTGTGCTATCGACCATAGAGTCCCATCGTAGCTCTTCACGATTCATATCTTACGCATACTCTTCATACGATCATTTTTCCTTTCTCTCGATTCTCGTGATCGTTTCCTGACGATTACCATCGATCCTTCGAATTCCTTCCTTGACCAATTCTACCTCCTCTAAAATTATTTTCGAATTTCCTTATTAAGTTTTCGCTCTGGCTTGATTTCTTTGAAAACCCCTATATTATATATTTAAAATTTGTTGTTTTGGATCGAGTTAAAACTTTTAATTGACTTGGAGCTTTCTTGGACGTAAATGTTTTAAGTTAATATCTCGCATTATTTGCCTTGTTTCCAAAATATATATATTACTTTTATAAACTACACAATTTATTTCTACTATCTTGTACTTATTTTCAATTTTTCCATTTTCCCAAAACCTGCTTCCTTTAAAAGTATTTTCGAAATTCATTATTAAATTCTCCGCCCAATTTGACTTCTTTGAAAACTTTTATTAATTATTTAAAATTTCTTAATTTCGGTTGAGTTAAAATTCTTTCACTAATCTTGAAACCTCCCTGGTCATAAAATTATTTTACTATATCGTACCTGTTTTCAAATCGGCATTTTCGTGTTTCAGTTTTAAACCTCGTTATCAATTCTTTAATCATATATATATATATATATTACTTTTCTAAACCACGAAATTTTATTGCTAATCATTTACCGCACGTACTTTTAGAATATTTTCTAAACCAAAGAGAACTTTAAATTCTTCTCGTATATCTATAAACAGCCCTATGTTCATCGTGCTCATACTTCAAGAATCCTTGTTCAGACTTACTTTCATCTACGAAACAATCGCTACCTCATCCTACTTTTATTTCTTTTATTTCTTGTTTTCGAAACTCATTATTAAATTTTTCGCTCGGTTTAACTCCCTTGAAAACCCTTTATTATATATATATTTCAAAAAAAATTTCTTGCTTTTCGGATGAAAGTTTCCTTCTGAGACTTTGAAATCTCCTTAGTCGTCAATTTGCAAGTTACTATCTAGAAATTATTTCAAATCGGTATCTTTCATATTTTCATTTTTAAAACCGTGTTAACATTTTGATAATTCAATTAATATTTTTCTGGGCTACGAGATCTATTTCTAAATCACTTACAGTGCATACTTTTTTTTAAAATGTTTTCTGGACTAGGGGGAACTTCAATTATTTATTATTATTAATTCTAAGTTCCTCGTGACCACATTTCAAAATCTTTGTGTAAACTTATTTTTCATTTACAAAACAATCGTTTTCCCCTACCCATCCATTCATTCGTCTTACTTTTTCCAAAATCTTAAAATTCTACCATCTGCTCACTTCCTCTATATTTTTTTTTCTCTATATAAAAGTATATGATACCATATTCTACATGTAATTCTCATGTCATCAATCTAATTATTTTGAAGAATATTTTGTCTCATCCAACCAACTATCTCCTTACACCCGTCTTATTTGAACTCGTTCTTTCCGATCTTATTTCGTTCCGCTTTTGATTCAGTTTTCCTTCCTTCTTTTATCTAGACATTAGTCCTTGTAGTTGTCAATGTGGTCTCCGGTTCAGGAGTAGGCCCTTTGGTAGGTGATGTCGTCGTGGTGCATGAGTTTAGGTAGAGTGCGTAGACCCGTATGAATGTGTGTTCTTTAGGATCCCGATGATTGCCTTTTGTGTCTTGAATGCGTACTCAGTGTTAACCATGGTATGCTGGAAGTTGTCTGGATGACGGTATTCATACTTATATGAATGGTGTCATTGCAGGCAGTCCCTTAGACTTAGTTTTAATTTTTAATGAATGGTTTATCTTGGCTGTATGTGACTGTATCAAAACTTTGTTTTCTTTAAACCAAATCTTTAAAGTTTTCAAACTAGCTCACAAGATCACAAATCACTTAACCTCCCTCATCCATTACCACAACTCCACGCGTTTTTTCTTTTCCAAATGTTTTAAAATATTTCTTTGGCCTTAAGTCTCCCTTTCTCTTCTCTTCTTTCTCCCTTAAAAAAAAATTTTCGTGTTTATAGTTGTTATATTAATTGGGGCTAGCTGTTATCGTTATAGGATTTTGTTTGCAGGTAGGCTTGGAGGGAGATGAGTTTTATTATGTCAATGATTAATTGATTTTGGGAACACAAGGATGATGGATTAGAATGTCTTTAGGATGAAAAGAATGGACTGTCCAAAGACTTGTTTATAAAACCGGAGTGTGGCGGACTCAATGGGAAATTCTGGTCGGATGAAATTATATGCGAGGAGATGAGGACTCATCAGACTTGAGGCTTAGACGGGTAGTAGATAGGAGTAACTGCGGAGAATAGTATGAGTTAGGGTGATCATGAGATTGAGTAGAGTTTTTATTAGCATCGAGACTTGATTGATGAGTTGATGTGAGAAGACTTTGAGAATGACACGGCGTGTTGGGATAAATGAATGGTTAGGTAGGTGGACTTAATATTGGTTGGGATTAGTTATAGTGAGTAGGATGAGAGGTAATTCTGACAGATCAAATTATTTGGTGGATAAATTTATGGGGAGATATGACAATAATGTATTGAAGACACGACGATTGCTGATTGGTGAAGGTATTATAGGATAGACAAATGTTTTTGTCTTGGATTGGTGGATGACTAGAATCTCATTTTTTTTGGAGATTTATTAATGTTGGGAAAAGATTTAGAAATTTAAAAGATAGTAATGAGCGATGATGATGTTTAGTGGAGTGGTACGATATCAGAAGATGATTATTATTTTTTATGAGAACTTGGAGTTGGAAATTGGAACAGTAGTGATGGATCTATATTATTAGGAGGTGAGTTTAATCGTGGCTTTGCCCAGTGAAAAGATGGGTCATGATGGATTAATTGAGAAACAATGATGAAATTACAGGATTAGAAATCTTTATGAGTAGATATGATAGTTACGGGTATAAGGTTATATGAGTAATATTATTACTAGTGTGAGTGATTCTGAGTGCGGAATCATTTCTAAGGTGGGTAGAATGTAACGGCCTGTTTCTATCGTACCTTCTTCGTGCACGTGCTTTTGATCGTGCACGTGTTTATTTTAGACTTTATTTGTTTTTGAACATTTTTGTGTGATATGTCTTCGTGATCGTCTCTGAAAGTATTAGATTGTGGAATAACTTTGGAACGACATATCTCGAGTCGTTCTTCCGCGATACTAACTTATTTGAGGTAACGTCGCGACTTTCTGTTTTGACGCAAGACGTTTCTAATTTTAGTTTCGTCTCTCGACGTCGAAATTTAGATCCGTCTTCTCCACTCTCTTTCTTTAGTCGTCTAGAACACCCTAAAATTATTTTACAATTTTTGGACTTAATTTGACCTATTTTCCATTTATTTGAAAGTTTTAAATAATTTTAAAACCTATTTTTATAAGAGTTTTAATTACAATAAAATTCCTATATTATAATAACATATTAAATAATTTTTAGACCAAATTTCAGAATTTTTGGCCGCACCCATCTTGTGTGAGGGAGAGGAGAGTAATTTTTAAACTAAATTAATTATTTTAATTATTTTAATTACGTTTTTCTTAATCCTAACCCTAACCCTAGCTCTAACCTATTTATATTATCCCTAGGATAGGTTATTTCCGCATTACAAAAACCCTAGCCGTCAAAAACACCTTCCCGACGTTCGTCGCAACGTTGCGACGATCGACCCGTGCACGACCGGAGCTCACCCCCGCACATCCCCGTGCACGACCGGAGCCGCTCCCCGCATCGCCGCTCGCAACGCTCCGCTGCAAGCCCCCCCCGCTGTCGCCCCGCTCCGACCGAGGCCGTCTCTCGGTCTGACCGAGAGAACAGCCGCTTCGCCCGCACGCTGCACCGCTCCGCATCGCCAAGCGCCCGACCGACCCGCCCCGTCGGTCTGACCGAAGGCCGCTCCGCACCCGAAGGCCGCTCCGTACCCCGCTCCGCTGCCAGCCTCGCCCAAGCGCCCGACCGACGAGAATCTCCGCACCGACCCGCTGCGACCGAAGCGCCCGCCTTGCAACGCCCCCGCTGCGCTGCATCAGCGCCCGACCGAGAGCTCCTCTCGGTCTGACCGAGAGAACTCTCCGTACCAGCAGTGAACGACCGACAGAACTTCGTCGCAAGTTGGTTTCTCCCACACCAACTCCTGTGGTGGGCCCCCCAAGTTCTCCAGAGGTGTTGTGGGTGCCCCATTGACCCCTAGCACTGCTGTGGGCCCCACTTGGACGTGCTACTTCGCGGAATTGCCGTCTACGACGTTGCGACACGTCGTAGGCCTTCGTCGCAAGTTTTGACTTTTGGAGGGTCGTGCGAGGACCAGATCTGAAGCTGAGGATTCCTCCGATCAGACACGACATCCATTCTACGACAAACTCCGGTTCAGGTTGGTTCCCCGAAACTCGTAGAAACCCCCACAATAGCTGACTGAACCCTAAACTAAAAACCGTCAACTTGAACTAAATTTATTTTTCCAGCACCTGTAAATCATTGTACGAACTTAGAAAATCGACGAATGGACTTTGTTGACTGTGTACATAGGATAGATCGTCGATTAGGCTGAAACATCAAAAAGTGACTTTTGACGAATATGATAGTCCTGAAAACCTAGAAACGAAACCTAATAGGATTTGATGAATTTGAGACCTGACATCGTCGCCGTGGCGATATTTCAGACGGACTTCCGCGGACGAGACGCTTGGACGAGACGCTTCGAGAGGACGACACACTCGCCATCGCAGGCAAGTGTATCCACTTGCACTTTTGGCCGTGCTTAGGCCTTAGTTGGTTAGAATTGTTAACTGTGAACAAATAGAACCGGACGTGAAATGATAGCGTCCGGGACGACTCCTGACGGCTCAGACTTGATGACGAAGTCTGAGCCTGACAACAATAATTTTGATATTGTAGGGCTATCATGTGTGTGCGTGTGTGTGGACACCCTAGAATAACTCTTCACGTCTTGTCACGTCCCGTCCCGTCTTGCACAGCCCGCTGGGTAATAGGGCACTCTTCGAGTGATCCCTTGTACAGATTCACAGCCTGCGGGCAATAGGGCACTCTCCAAGCTAGAGAGAGTGATCCCTTGTACGGATACACAGCCTGCGGGCAATAGGGCACTCTCCAAGCTAGAGAGAGTGATCCCTTGTACTGATTCTCAGCCTGCGGGCAATAGGGCACTCGCCAAGCTAGAGCGAGTGATCCCTTGTACGGGTGTCATGTCTTGTCTTGTCTTGGGGTTTGGGGTTGGGTTGAGCGTGCGCACGACAAGAGGGTCTGATCCCCCTCGAACCGTAAGGCGTGAACCCTTTCGTGTCTCACTTGTCTTGTCCTGCCTTGTTTCCGTCACGTCCCGTCTTGTCTTGACACCTGTAGGTTAGTCCCGTAGTTGGTAGCACACGCTACAACTACTACTTGCTGCGCTTTACTTTCCTGCTGCGTTACTTCCTCTTGTGTTACTCTGTTATAACCACAGCATGCTAATCAACCAGTAAATTGTTGTGTAATAGAACCTCAGCATGATAATCAACCAGTAAACCGTTGTTAAAAGTTCGGTACACTTGCAGTAAAGTCTAACCCTTCTTGTAGACTTTACCTGACGTACAGTTCCTTTCTCTTGGGTGCTGTACGTCAGGTGCTCAGCCAGAGTTCGTGGACGAGACAGACTCACTGGAGTACGAGGAGCAGAGGACGTTGATCCAGAGTTCGTGTCTGACGAGGATCAGACCTTGAGGTCTTTTAGTCGCCACTTTCAGAGGTTACTACTTTCAGTTTTCTTTTAGCTAGTTTGTTGCCACGCTTAGGCTTCTTTCTTTTTAGACTTTGTACTTGTTGGATATTATATCTCTAATTTAATGAATGCATCTTTCTTTACGTACCTTCTGTTGTTTCAAACTATAATAATGCAAGAACCTGAAAATCTTTTAAAATGGTACCTCTACAGACGCTTATTGGGTCCGAGCTTCTCAGCTCTGGCCTAAGCGGGCCTTGTCACGCTTCGCCTCCGTCCATTTTGGGAAGCGGGGCGTGACAACTGTCTTATTTGAAGACAACACGACATGCATTGCACAACTCAAAAAGAGCTACATCAAAGGCGACAGAACGAAACACGTATCTCCCAAATTCTTCTGGACGCACAATCTACAAAAGAACGAGAAGGTCAAAGTTCAGCAGATCCAGTCCTGCAACAACTTAGCTGATTTATTTACTAAGTCTTTACCGAGATGTATTTTTGTAAAACTTGTAAAAGGAATCGGCATGAGACAGCTGAAAGACCTACAAGCCTGAAGCTTGTACGGATCAGGGGGAGTAACCTGTGGGTTGCACTCTTTTTCCTTAAGCTGTTGGTTTTCCCACTGGGTTTTCTACAACTAAGGTTTTAACGAGGTAAACACGATTACTTTGGATCCAGAAGTATCCACCCTCTTAGCTTTATACGCTAAGACCAAAGTAATGGATGGATAAGGGGGGAGTGTTATAAGTGAGGGAGGCCAAAGGCCTCCCCACCACTTTATCCCTCCATTACTCCCCATTTAGTTAGCATAATGGGGACCTTTGGAATTGTTGGATATGGATGACGTTTGTACACCCTTGTAGGGGATGTACGAGGGAATACGTACCTCGAACGTCTTGTACACGAAGTCGTGTGCAAAGGGAATCTGTTCCCTTGCGGAGAGGATCTCTAAATTAGTGGGAAAGTCGCATTATATGTGCATAAGTGCATGCGACATATGGCTAATAAAGGGGGAATATCTTAAGCTTATGTTGTACCATGCATATGGTACAACTTAAGCTTATGTTGTACCATGTATGATGGTACACTTTAGTTAAATTGTTCCAAAGGAACAATTACTCCTAAAATAACTACCTTGGGGGCTATAAATAAGACCCAAGGCTTAGCCATTTCCTTACACTTTTTGCATGGTATTCTTGCCTTGCATTTCATTCTAGCGAAGCTCTGCCGAAATCCTTCCTCTCTCTTTATCCAAGTTCTTAATCTAAAAGTAGAGATTTAGATTGTGGATTTAGTAGCCTTACTCCGTTCGTGAGAAGACTCGATCCGTCGTGGCGAATCCAAAGGCGAAGTTCCAAGACTACCGTGCCGCATACGCAAGCGTAAGTCTCAACTTCATTTATCGATCCTAACGCTGTTTTGACAGGATCCTACATTGGTATCAGAGCGTAATGTTGGATATGGATGACGTTTGTACACCCTTGTAGGGGATGTACGAGGGAATATGGACCTCGAACGTCGCGTACACGAAGTCGTGTGCAAAGGGAATCTGTTCCCTTACGGAGAGGATCTCTAGATTAGTGGGAAAGTCGCATTATATGTGCATAAGTGCATGCGACATATGGCTAATAAAGGGGGAATATCTTAAGCTTATGTTGTACCATGCATATGGTACAACTTAAGCTTATAATGTGCCATGTATGATGGTACACTTTAGTTAAATTGTTCCAAAGGAACAATTACTCCTAAAATAACTACCTTGGGGGCTATAAATAAGACCCAAGGCTTAGCCATTTTTTTTACACTTTTGCATGGTATTCTTGCCTTGCATTTCATTCTAGCGAAGCTCTGCCGAAATCCTTCCTCTCTCTTTATCCAAGTTCTTAATCTAAAAGTAGAGATTTAGATTGTGGATTTAGTAGCCTTACTCCGTTCGTGAGAAGACTCGATCCGTCGTGGCGAATCCGAAGGCAAAGTTCCGAGACTACCGTGCCGCATACGCAAGCGTAAGTCTCAACTTCATTTATCGATCCTAACACTGTTTTGACAGGCCGGGCATGCCTCTGGCCGAGGCCAGGCCAGTGGCCTGGCCGGCCCTGGCAGTGGCCAGGGTTGCCGCAGGCCGCCCCTGGCCGGCCAGGGCAGAGGCCCTTGGCCGGCCCTTGGCCAGCCTTGGCCAGGGCAGGGGCCCTGGCCGGGAGTGATATAGACCAATTTTTGGTCGACCAATTTGGGTGTTTTGGTCGACCAATCCGGCAAAAGGTCTTGGTCGATCACGAACTTACCGACTAGCCCATACGGGGTGTCAAAAGGCCTTGGTCAAACGCAAATGTGTCGATTAGCCCATACGGGACTAACGACAGTCGTCTGTTCTTATTTTATAAAGTTTTTTTTTGGGCTCTACTCCGTGAAGATTAGCCATAGTGCTCTACTTCATGCGAGATTAGCCATGTCATTGTGCTCTACTCTACGGAGATTAGCCAATGTACTTATGACGTTGTGCTCTACTCTACGGAGATTAGCCAATGTATTTCAAATTTTTTGAAAAAGGTGTTTTCAAATAGGTTATGTCCCGTCCTTAATCAGGATAGCGCAATTTAGAATTCCAAGTCCTACCACGATCCGGCCATGGTTATCTAACCCATGGGTGTGTAGAACAGGTCTCGTGGCTTGGCAATTGTTGCGCTAAAATTCTTTGCGCAAACTCTCACCTATTCCATTTTGAAAGATATGTTTTTCAAAAGTATTTTTCCGCTGCTGGTACCATACGGGTATCATTTCTGATTTCTTTTTACATGAGATAAGTAAGAGGGATGCTTTGAAAGTTACTTCTAGATGGTAGTTGGAAACGTAGTGAACTTCTCGATTCTAGAGTAACATTTCAGCGCATCCAAGGAACTTATCAAGTGTTTAAAGAATCGAAACTTTATGCATAGAATTTTGATCGTGTTTTTTCATTTTCTTTGCAGTTTTTTGATTCGAATATGTCTACCGCTTCTAAGAACATTGTCGCCGAGCTTAACAAAGGTGAGAAGCTCAACGGTGACAATTATAAACTTTGGTCAATAAAAATCCAATATGTTTTGGAGGAGCAAGATGTGCTTGAAACACTCGAAAACGTAATGGAAGAACCTGAGTTGGGAATACGGCCCAACACAAGAAGGACCGAGAAGCTTATGAGACTTGGACTCGAAAGAACAAAATAGCACGTATTACGTTATTGTCCGCAATGGACAATGACATAATGCGTCTATTTCAGGAATTCGACCTAGCCAAAGACATATGGTCTGGGCTAGAAATCAAGTTTGGTGGAACTTCGGTCACCAAACTCCGCTCCTTAAATATTCAATTTGATTCGTACAAAATGCGGCGAGATCAATCTATGAAAAAGCATCTCCGCCACATGGCGAATCTCATAGCTGAATTGAAGGATGCGGGTCTTACGCTGTCTGATGAACAGCAGATCCAAGCAGTCATTCGTCCACTCCCAGATAGCTGGGATAACATGAAAATGCACCTCACTCATAATGAGTGCATTAAAACTTTAAGCGATGTATCCAAACACCTCGAACTCGAGGAAGAGCGGATTCAAGTCGCAAAACCTGGTGCCGAAGTGCACATGGCCGCTAGTTCCTCACATGGAGGAAAGAAGCGGAAGAATAAACGCTTAAGGTTTATGAACGAACGAAAGCAAGAACCGGAAACCTCAAAGAAGACTAAGAACAAAAGTGGCAAAAGAAAGTGCACTCAAAGAAGAAAAACTTGAAGAAGATCAAGTGCTTTAAGTGCAACAAGTACGGTCACTTCGCCCGTACGTGTACGGATGGAAGTGATAAGGTAACTTGTAGGGCTAGTTACATATGTGTTTCTAGTTCCATGTTTCTTGCTGAATCTAACTATTTTTGGTTGATTGATTCAGGGACGACAGACCACGTAGCGAAGGACAGAAGGTTCTTCGTAGAGTATCGAAGGATAACTCAAGGAACAAAGTGGATATACGTCGGCAACAACACTCGTGTTGAAGTCAAGGGCGTCGGAACATGCAAGCTAGTTCTCGACAACAGCCGGACTCTATTATTGCATGATGTCCTCTTTGCTCCAGATATTCGAAGGAATATCGTATCCGTGGTCATGTTAATGTCTTTAGGTTATGAATGGAGGTTCTATGAACAAAATGTTGACCTTGTTTGTAATAGTTCTTTAGTTGGGTCGGGTAATGTTTGTAATGGATTGATTGTTTTAAACACTATGTATGATGATTCTTCTTCTATTAATGAAAGTTTCCATTTGACAAATGCTTCTAATTCTGAATCTGAGATCATTTGTTGGCATGCAAGACTTGGTCACATTGGACCAACTAGAATGGATAGACTTGCCAAAAGTGGCTTGCTATCTAATGTTTCAAAAGTTGAAATGTCAACTTGCGAACATTGTCTTGTAGGGAAAACTTGTCGCAAGCCGTTTGGAACTGGCACAAGGGCCGAAGTTCCATTACAGCTTATCCATTCGGATATTTGCGGTCCAATGAATGTTAAGACAAGACGCGGGAAGTCCTATTTCATCACCTTCATTGATGACTTCACCCGTTTCGGTCACATTTATTTGATTTCCCACAAACATGAAGCTTTATCTTGCTTCAAAAACTATATGAGTTTAGTGAAAAATCAACTAGATCGCAAGATAAAGGTCTTACGAACCGATCGGGGTGGAGAATATCAATCAACGAGTTTTAAGGAACTCTGTGATGAAAAAGGCATAGTTCATCAAATAACTATGCCTTATACTCCGCAACAAAACGGTGTCGTGGAAAGAAGAAATAGGACATTGATGGAAATGGTCCGATCAATGATGTCTCAGGCAAATTTGCCCATCACCTTTTGGGGTGATGCATTATTGACGGCAGCATTCATCTTAAACCGTGTACCCTCGAAGTCGGTAAGTTCTACTCCTTATGAGTTGTGGAACAATAGAACTCCAGACTTAAGCATTCTAAAACCTTGGGGTTGTGCCTCTTACGCACATTTATCCTCTCACAAATATGGCAAACTTGGGCCACATGGGAGGAAGTGTATCTTCATCCGATACGCTGAAAACTCCAAAGGATATGTTTTCGTCGGTCAAGAGGACAATGGGGGTCTAATAGAATTCGAATCGAGGGATGTTGTCTTCTTGGAAAACGAGTTTCCAAGACAGGGTGAGATAAGTCAAGACTTATCCTTGTTTGAGACCTGGGATCAAGAAGGATCGGAACGTTCGAGTGGGAGAATTCTTGGTGAAGAAGAAAATACGTTTCAAACTTCACCAATGGATGATACGAACGATACCAATCCTATTCCGAGTGGGAGTGATGTTATTCCAAGTGGGAGTGATGTCATTCCAAGTGGGAGTGATCAAACTTAAGCAAGACGTAGTAATCAAACGAGGGTAACACCTCTGAGATTTGAGGATGAATTTCCTCAAACATTCATGACATTACTACAAGATGATGACGAACCTACAAATTTCAAACAGGCCGTCACATGCCCTGCTAAAGATAAATGGATAGCGGCGATGGAAGAAGAACTTCAATCCATGAAAACAAACCAAGTCTGGGACTTGGTTGATTTACCTAAGGGACGTAGAGCCATTGGGAACAAGTGGGTTCTCAAAATCAAGCATAAGGCTGATGGCTCCATCGAGAAATATAAAGCTCGCCTTGTTGCGAAAGGTTTCACGCAACAGGAAGGAATAGACTACGAAGAGACTTTCTCTCCTGTCGTGCGTTTTACCTCCATTCGCTTAATTCTGGCAATGGTGGCTTGTTTGGACCTCGAGTTACATCAGATGGATGTAAAGACTGATTTTCTTAACGGAGAACTAGATGAGGAGATCTACATGGAACAACCAAACGGGTTCGTACAAGAAGAAAACAAACATAAGGTTTGTAAACTTCGTAAATCCATATATGGTCTTAAACAATCCTCAAGGCAGTGGTATATGCGCTTTCAAGAAGTCGTTTTGTCGTATGGTTTCTCCATGCTCGACGAAGACAACTGCGTATACATTAAGAGGATTAAGAACAAGTATGTAATTATGTCTCTTTATGTAGATGACATACTTATAGCCGGAAATGATAAGCGTCTTATCATGGATATCAAAGCTTGGCTTTCATCCGTCTTTGAAATGAAAGACATGGGTGAAGCTGCATATATCCTTGGGGTTAAGATCTCAAGGAATCGTTCCAAGAAACTTCTTTCTCTCTCTCAAGAGACATATATAAAGAAAGTTTTAGATCGGTTTAATATGCAGGACTGCAAGCCAATTGATACTCCAATAAGCAAAGGCGAGGGTCTATGTTTGGAAATGTGTCCCAAAGATCCAAAAGAAAAGAAAGCTATGAAAAAGGTTCCATATTCCAGTGCTGTCGGGAGTCTGATGTACACCATGATGTGCACCAGACCGGACATTTGCTATGCTGTTGGTATGGTAAGCCGTTACCAATCCAACCCAGGACAGGCACACTGGAAAGCGGTGAAGAGGATATTAAGGTACCTCAAAGGGACTGCGGACTATGCGTTGTGCTATCAAGGCAATACCTTGAAACTCGAAGGCTATACCGATGCTGATTGGGCAGGTGATCTCGACGAGCGAAGATCTACCTCAGGCTTTGTTTTCTTGCTCGGGAATGGTGCAATATCCTGGAGCAGCAAGAAGCAAACCTGCATCGCCCTATCAACCATGGAAGCCGAATTTGTAGCATTCAGCATGGCGGTCCAAGAAGCTGTTTGGCTTAGGAAATTCTTAGACAGGCTGACGGATGACACTGACTCGAGCACTGTTCCTATATACAGTGATAGTCAAGCTTCGATTGCCTATGTCAAAGATCCTAAATTTCATTGTAAGACCAAACACATTGATATTCGATTCAAGTTTGCGAAGGACTATGACAAACGGAAGGAAGTAGACATAGGATACATATCCACGCATAAGATGATAGCGGATCCCCTTACTAAGGCGATCCCCAGAGATGTGTTCTTCAAACACTTATCATCTATGGGAATGCGTAGGTGCTGAGCTGTATCATGTAATATTTCTCATGTCTATAGAAGATCAAAGTTTAATAAAAAGAAGAAGTTTTTTTATATTGCATACAAGTTTCTTACAAATGATTTTATACATTTGTGTTTAAGTCTCAGCTATTTTTTGTGTGTATGTCGGACAGATTAAGGTTGGCTCTCTCACATGAGCAACCGCCTTATCTTATCAGATGGATAAGATAGAGATGCAACTAGTTTAAAGTCAAAATCATTAGACAAATGATTTAGAGTCGTGACTTAAACAAGATAGTCGAATGAAAGATCTGCATCATATGGATGCTTACAAAAGATCTGAGATCTGTATCGCAAGGATATTTAAAAGAGATCTCATAGGATTTTTTAAATCCTATCTGTCTTATGCAGGATGAGAGTCCGGGAATATTTCATGGGTAGTAAGGGGACTCAAAAGATAGGCACTGTGGTGTCTGATCTTTCATCCGTACAACATCATTAAGACATACTCTCCCTGGGAAAGGAGTGATGTTGTAATACGTGTTCATACCACGTATGCATTTCGACCACTGAGTTAGTAGCAATAGTGTTTGCTATTATGTGAGACTCAAAGGCCATATGGGTCTTAACTCTTACCCTCAAGGACTCCAATTGGTTCCTTTAGATTTGACGAGATGATCGCTATCTTAGCGTGTTGCTAATGGGCTATGATAATTCGGCTCGGCGGGGCACGTTAGAAAAGCGAATCAAGTCAAGATCAGAAGGTTCGTAAGAAGAGGAAGATTGATTTCATATTCGCATTTGGACTTTAATGATTCAAAGCTGGCCAGCCAATTGTGATCCAGATGGGATTCAATTGTTGAATATAAAGTATAAGAAATGTGAAGAAATAATCTAGGGTAAAGCATGCGTTGAACTACTCAACTTTACACCTTCGAGGTCGTTGTGTATCTCTAACAAGTGCACAACAACAGACTCTACGCGCATGACGGTCGCACGGTCTATTTCTCGGTATGATAGATAAAAGAACTAAGAGAAAGACGTTCTCTTACAATCCCCTCAAGTGTGAGTGGGAGATGTTGGATATGGATGACGTTTGTACACCCTTGTAGGGGATGTACGAGGGAATACGGACCTCGAACGTCTTGTACACGAAGTCGTGTGCAAAGGGAATCTGTTCCCTTGCGGAGAGGATCTCTAGATTAGTGGGAAAGTCGCATTATATGTGCATAAGTGCATGCGACATATGGCTAATAAAGGGGGAATATCTTAAGCTTATGTTGTACCATGCATATGGTACAACTTAAGCTTATGTTGTACCATGTATGATGGTACACTTTAGTTAAATTGTTCCAAAGGAACAATTACTCCTAAAATAACTACCTTGGGGGCTATAAATAAGACCCAAGGCTTAGCCATTTTCCTTACACTTTTGCATGGTATTCTTGCCTTGCATTTCATTCTAGCGAAGCTCTGCCGAAATCCTTCCTCTCTCTTTATCCAAGTTCTTAATCTAAAAGTAGAGATTTAGATTGTGGATTTAGTAGCCTTACTCCGTTCGTGAGAAGACTCGATCCGTCGTGGCGAATCCGAAGGCGAAGTTCCGAGACTACCGTGCCGCATACGCAAGCGTAAGTCTCAACTTCATTTATCGATCCTAACGCTGTTTTGACAGGATCCTACAGGAATTATATGCCCTTTGGTATTCCATATGAATGAATAAATAGAGGACCATGGCCTTGAGCCATGGTTACTCTTTCTTTTGAGTTTCAACATTATTGATGTTGTTTGGATGGAAGGATCTTCAAATTCAGGGCAGGGGGTGATCAATTCCAGGACGGGAGTGATCCCATGAATCCATTTTATGAAAATGTATATGGGACCCAATGTGGAGCAGCGGAAAGAAGGGTGGATCCCCTTATAAACCGACCAATGGCCAGGAGGATGCCTATTATTCCATTCCCCATGCATGACTTCCAAGTAGGTGGGCATGGCATGGCATATCCACAATAGGGCAATTTCAGCATGCTAATGCAAATTCCTATGGCAAATCCCTTGCATAATGGACATGGGTATATGAATATGCTCCAGGGGAAATCCCGACTTTTAGAAGCCCCTCATCGCAAGGTGCCTTCGCTATGCTAATTTCACCAAGTGGTAATGAAAAAACTCCCGACTGTGACTCCTCTAGGAAGTCGAGCCGACGTAGCGATGATGCCGAAGGTCAGTGTCAAATCGTAGGAAAATTCGAAGCTACAATCCTCATCTTCATGACACAACAAATTGTGGAAGCCCAAGCACGATGATACACTTATTCCATTCCTAGCAGAACTTGCACGGCAGTGGCTTAAAGTTGATAAGACATTTAAAGGGTCTACATTCAATGCCGTTGCAGCAGAAATCAATAGCATTCATGGTACGACGTTCACAAGTGGAAATGTGAAAAATCATAAGAAAGCTCTGAAGACACGTCTCAAAGATGTGTACGAGTGCATGGAAATGAGCGGTGCAGGATAGGATACTGATAAGAAGATAATTGAACTGGATCCTGAAACATATGCAACATGGCCCATGGTAATTACTTCTATCTTATATATAGGCTAGGTACTAATAAATTAAATATAACTATGAATACACATGTTCATATTTGCGTTGCTAATCGTTCAGGCAAACCATCGGAAGTGCGTGTATGTGAACCATCCCATACCATGGTTTGACGATCTTGTGGTCATCATATGGGATGACTCTGCAAGGGGGATTTTCCAAGTCGGTGTACGACACCTTTGGTGGCCCATTTTCTGGTGGCGAATGAGAGTCCACTGTTAGATCTGGATCCTAGCCTAGAGGGGGGGGTGAATAGGCTTATAAAAATAATTCGTGCAACCCACGAATAAGCACACGCAGTTATAGCAGCAACATGGTAAATAAAAAGCACACACAGAGTACACATCAGATTTACCCTGGTTCGGTCAACCCTTCGACCTACTCCAGCCCCCAAAGCAGATACTAGTATTGAATAGCGCAATAGGTACAAAACCACAAGTTAGAGCACGCTCAGAGCACCCTCTACGTGTCTACACTCGCCAAGCTCTCAGTACCCCACTCACTGTGTTTTCTCTCACTATCAATCCTAGTAACGCTTTCTACCAGCTAGTCCCAAACTAGCTGGGTCCCGCTTGTCTAGCCCCAACCAGACAAGTCCCAAAATAGTCACAAAATATTGGCAAAGTTTTCCCTACAGAGAACGTTACACTAAGACACGAATAAAAGAGTTAAGGGTTTAGAAATGCTCAGTTCGTGTCCGTGTAGGCGTCTCTGTCAATCAACACAGCATCAGCCCCAATCTGATGTAAACGGTGTCTCAATCTGACTCCTGGATCTCAAATAGCACACTGGTCTGTGCGTAAAGTAATCCCAGTTCAAACTGAAATATTCTTCGGTCTGTGCGCACAGCAACCCCCTTAAAATGCAACGCCACGTCAGCTTCCAAATGTCGCGCCCGCTTCGTTTCGTTTATTTTAGGCTGTAAGGACGCGATTAAGCCACGTCAGCGATTTGATTTCTTTGTTAAATCTCACCCGTTGATCTCGTGGTATGCAAGCGATGCAAATTCACGTCGCTTCTTATCTCCGTCGTGGGCAACAGCGAGAACTCGAAGACTCTGACGAATTCAGCATGTGGCAGTGGCTTCAAGAGCGGATGGTCGAGCTCTCCACGGTGACTTCTTCGGCAAGTTCAGCGGCGTTCGAGAGCCTCCGGTGATCAGCTCACAGCGACAGCATTGAGGCACGGTGATGGCTACTTCAGCCTCGACGACGATGACTCGAAGGCAGCGACGACTTCTTCTTCGTGCGGCGAGCTCTCCGGTGATATTCTCCTCTGTGATGACTTTGTCGACTCGGCAGCAGCAACTACGTCTCAGCGAACGGCGAGGAGAGCGCAACTTCTCCGGCAGCTTGATGACGTTCTTCACGGCGACAACTTCGTCTTCGCTTCGGCGACGGTTCTCCGAGTGACACAGCGGCCTTCCCCGACTTGATCAACAGTTTCAGCGTCGTCTTCGACTGCAGCAGCGGCGAGCTCCTTCTCCGATGGGTGATCGTTGATGCACAGCTGCTTCTCGGCGATGCTGCAGCGGCGAGAGCTTGAAGTCACAGCAGCGGGAGCTGATGTTCACGACGACAGCGACGAGGCCGTGAACTCTTTGGCTGCTCCGTCTTCCCGCAGCGATGATACGATGTCGACGAAGATTCAAGACGTCGGCGGTGAGAGCGGTGACTTGAGGACGAGCTTGCTTCGACGTTCCACTTCAACGGTGACGGCGGCTTCGTCCGGCGACGGTGGCTTCAAGAGGAGACGATGGTGCTTCTCGACGGAGAGGAGCACGTGAAGACTTCAACAATAAATCACGCTCCTCTCTCCTTGATGCTGAGGGTTGTAGGTTCTTTTGGGCTTTGGAGATCTAGGTGCTTACGGTAGGTAGAACTCTATAAGCTAGGGTTTCTCTTGTTGTATCTTGCTGCAAAGGGGATTGTTAGCTTTGGAGATGGTTTCAGCATTGAGGGTTTAAAGCTGGAATGTTTTTGTTTACTTGGCCGCAATATTTTTGTTTATAGACTCTACCCCTTTTTTGGGTGATTGCTACGCATCTTAGAATATAGATGGGATGTTTGCTTATATAGGAGAGCCTATGGTTTTGGAGAGAATCCCTAGGAGATAGGAATTTGAAATTTGTATGGAATTGATTGGAAATTTGTATTTTACTAGGAATTGGTCTTGGCTAAGGAATTTGTATGGCCATAGGATATATTCCAATAACCAAATGAGATTTGGCTCCATCTCTCCATATTGACCCAAGTCCACTTTGCCTTAGCTAAAGCTCTCCATCACACCCAAATAGCTATATGAATAGCAACTCCTCCAAATAGTGAAAGATGTATCGATTTGCCAGTCCTGAAACACACTAAGCACACACGTCAGATATAATGACACGTTTGTCATCATCAAACAAAGAGGTCCTAGATCGTTGCGTCCAACAATCTCCCCCTTTTGGTGACGACAAACCCATAAAAGATTTGAGCAATAGATGGGTGTGTGAAGTGTGTTGAAGGGTGTAATACAATATGATGTATGGATAAGTGATTCAAGCATTACAAAGCATGCACAACACATCGTAAATATAAAAGCATGCTCCTCCTTCTCTCAAGCTCCCCCTTCAACATTATTTTTCAAGCTCCCCCTTCAACATATAATACCGACACAAATACCGACACACCAAATCTTTCTTTTTCTTTCTCCCCCTTTGTTATCATCAAAAGTGGGCTAATGAAGTCCAAAAATATCTCATGCAAAAATAAACCATTATAAGTTGAAGTCCAAAAACATTTACATGAGTTTTCCACAAGATAGACAATCCAAGCACATAGGATTTCATAACAAGACTTCTCCACCTTAGTGTAAGTGTAGTGATATAGACAATAAAGTACAAGAGGAGATTCAATTTCAGAACATCAACCAAATCAATCCACATTTTCCAATTTTTCATGAACATCACTAGGATTGATTTTTTCCACCTCATCAAAGATGAGGTCAAGTTACCAAGCCCCAAAACATCGCCTAAAAGGAATTTTAAATGTGGGGTAGCATTGCTTGACGAGTTATATACACCAATGCTAATGATTACCATGTAGCATAAGTTGGTGTAACGGTCGCTTTCCGACCGTTCGTAGTTTCTGCATGCACGTGCTTTATCGTGCACGTACTTTATTTGGTTTTTTCTGAGCTCCGGCATGAGCGATGCTATATGCCGTTACGATCGTTTTGGGGTGTTGGATTTTATTGTAATTTTTGGGAACGTCGTTTCATGGCTCGTTTTCTCGCAAAAACGACCTTGAATGATAGGGGTGTTTTAGTCATTTGACTCAAAACGCCGTTCCCAATTTTACATTAATTTTTGATAGGCGTAGCATACGATCAGGCTTCGTAGATCTATGCGTCTCGTCTCCATGATCGTCCCGGTATTTTCGGATTATTTTTCCGATGCCCGTAGTGGAAGATACCCCCTAATCAATTTCAAGTGTTGATTAGCCCTTAATCCATTTGAATTTCAAATCTAAACCAAATCTAATCAAATCCTTAATATCCCTCCTACGTACCAACATGTGATTTCATTTGGGCTATCCTCACCTAAACTAAACCCCTCCCCTCTCACATCCTCTCTCCTAGCCATCCAATATATACCCTTTTTATACCCTATTTAGCAAATGTTAACATCTTAAAAACAAACCCATCTCCCAAACCCTAGGCTTCACGCAACAACCAGCCGCCCATATTGTTTTCTCACGCACCTGAACTTCCGGTCGTCGGAGAGGCTCCTCCGGCCATCCTCCGATCATCCCCTACCTCCTCTCTCTCTTCTCTCCCTCCTCTCTCCTCTCTCTCCCCCTCAAACTACCCTAAAACACCATTGCCAAACCTTGGTTGCCGCCTAGTTTTGAAGCCACCGGCCACCCTTTTTCCGGCCGACTCCGACCACCACCGGCGAGCCACGGCCTCCCCTTGGCATCCCCTCATCCCTCGACAACATCCTCCCCCTTCCCTACACTCTTTCTCCCTCAAAACTCCATTGAAACCCATCAAAATAGCCTCAGAAACACAGTTTTTTGGACAGATCCGCTGCCCACCGGAAAACCCGACGCCGCTGTCGCTCCGGCCACCCCGTCCGGTGACCACCACCCCCGATCAACTCCTCTCTGACCCCCCGAGCATCTCCAACTCCTCTTACCCTCTTCCCTCATCTCTATCTCCCTCAAAACGTTTTCAAACACAACCCAAACGACAGTTTTACAGATCTGCGCCACCGCCGGAAAAACTCACGCCCACCGGCCATCCGGCCACCTACGATGACCACCCTACCGCCGTTGGATTCCTATCGAAACCCCCTACCAACTGCAACTTTCCTCATGCTCATATCCCACCTGTAGCTCCCGGAATCCTCGTCGGAACATGCCGTATCGGCTGTTTTTCACAGATCTGGTAGCTGAACTTCGCCGCTCGTGCACGGCCACCTCCGACCACCCACGGTGACAACTCCACTGCGGCTGGCTTCGTATTGAAGTCCCTTACCCACTGCAACTTTCCGTTTCCGCTGTTCGTCTCTGAAATTTCACTGAGACACGCGACAACGGACGTGGCACGAATCTGTCCTCCCCGGCTTCTCACGGCCGCCCACCACCGTGCGCTCGTGCCGTCGGCCATCCACCGGTCCGAGCATCTTTCTTTGGTCACACTTCATCTATCAACAGCCCTCTTGGACTCTCGGAGTTCACGTGCGTTTCCGCACGCACGTACTTTTAGCCGACGTCGCCGTTATCGTGAAGAACCGTTGCGCTACTCGCAACGGGGGGAGGATCACTGATTAGCTCACTGATTTCATGCCGCCACCCCGCTGTCCAGAGGTACCTCACTGTGCTACCCGCAGCCGTTACTGTTGGATATGGAAGACGTTAGTACACCCTTGTGGGGGATGTACGAGGGAATACGGACCTCGAACGTCGCGTACACGAAGTCGTGCGCAAAGGGAATATGTTCCCTTTCGGAGAGGATCTCTAGATTGATGGGAAAGTCACATTATATGTGCATAAGTGCATGCGACATATGGCTAATAAAGGGGTAATATCTTAAGCTTATATTGTACCATGCATATGGTACAACTTAAGCTTATAATATGCCATGTACGATGGTACACCTTAGTTAAATTGTTCCAAAGGAACAATTGCTCCTAAAATAACTACCTTGGGGGCTATAAATAAGACCCAAGGGTTAGCCATTTTCCTTACACTTTACATGGCATTCTTGCATGCATCTTCATTTTAGCGAAGCTCTGCCGAAATACTTCCTCTCCCTTTATCCAAGTTCTTAATCTAAAAGTAGAGATTTAGATTGTGGATTTAGTAGCCTTACTCCGTTCGTGAGAAGACTCGATCCGTTGTGGCGAATCCGAAGGCGAAGTTCGTAGACTACCGTGCTGCATACGCAAGCGTAAGTCTCAACTTCATTTATCGATCCTAACTCTGTTTTGGCAGGATCCTACATTGGTATCTGACCGGCGCCCCGCGTGATGTGCGCGGCGGCGCGGTGTCGTTTACCGCAAGTTTCACGGTTAGTGTAGGGTGCGGGAATATCGAACTCAGGGAGGCGAGGTTGTGCTTGGGTCAGGTAGGACCTAAATCACCCCGAGGGGCGAGCTAGCCCGAATCGGTGGTTGGTTGTCACGAAAGGAAATGAAAGCGTATGAACAAAAAGAAAGTAAACCCGGGACTTTGGTATCCGACCCGACGAGAGACTCTCGCCGCTACGGCCTACGGGTATGGATAGCGATCGGGATTAGGGTCTAATGGTGAGACGTTGCCTCTGAAAGTGGTACCGGCATCCCATGGGCCCGATATTCCGGTCGGTGCCCAGGATGATACACCGGACTTCCCGGATTCGATCAGTGGGCACTCCCGTGTCCATAAACACTGATCGATCCCGGGAGCACTAAGTCCGCAACGATATCTCCCGACGTCTCATCCTGCCGCTCCCGCGTGCTAGGATTCGGCGTCTACGCTAAAGGCGTGAGCTTTGGCTAGGGAGTCAACCGCCAAGTTTATTCCCCCTTGGCCCGACGGTCAAAGGCGGTCTTTTTCCCGCCGATGACAATGAAACACCCCGCGTAACCGTTAGATTCCTACTCCCTATCGATTTCCTAACCCTATGGACGCATCTGGAAGAGCCCCCGAAGGGGTTTCCACCAAAATCCCAGATTTGGGAACTACTCACAAAAATTCATGAAAAAACAATCTAAATGAAATTTAACCGTTAGAATCATAATCCGACAATTGCAATGCGGAAGTAAAGGAGTAGTAAAGACAATACTAAAAAATTAGAAAGATCTGAAAACTTACTTAAGAGTAACAATTACAGCCGTCACAAGGAAATAAAACAGTAAAAAAATACAACTCTCCCGTTTCTGGAACCCTAGGGGTCCTATATATAGATTTTCGGATCAACCGATCGGGTGACAAGTCAACCGATCGGTTGATCCGTTACAGATAAATCACAGAAAACGGCGAGTTTTCACCCGATCTCATGAACCGATCGGGTGAGTTCTTGAGCGACCGGTTGGATCTTGGAGGAGTCGGGTGAACCGGTCGGTTCGACGCCCGTGTCTTCAGCTCTTTTTCTCAGCTACAGATGAACCGATCGGGTGAGAGTCACCCGATCGGTTGGAATTCTGCTCGAAAAGACAGAGAACAGCCGCCCGCAGAACCGGTCTGTGAACCGGTCGGGTGACTTCTTCGTGAGCTGCGGTAGCGGTCGGTTGGTGCACGCGTGCATCACCCGATCGGTTGGAGATGACCAACCGACCAGGTGAGGGGCAGAAAGATGAGTACTTCGCCGTTTGACCCCCTGGATCACGCGTGACTTCTCCCGTTGCTCCGGGGACTTGGGATATCATCGTAAAAGGTCCCCTACGTGGTCGAACTCCTGCAATCATGGACAAACAGAGAAAAGTGAAAGAAAACGGGAAAACATACGAAAACGAACAAGAGACGGCGGAAAACACGGAGAAACACAAAAGAAAACGTGCGTGAATATATGAAATATAGACGCACATCAAAATCCCCCAAGCTGAACTCTTCCTCGTCCTCGAGGAAGACGAGTGAGAGTGGGAGCTCGGAAGGGAAACATAGAGAGGAAGAAAGAAAAAGAAAACTCTAAGCCCTAGATCGTCCATCAGAGCCATCAAAATCAAAAACGACACACCCCAGCAAGCAAACGCCAAATCACACCACTAAACCTAGGAAAGCGAGTCCAAATAAGTGTCGTGGGTCCACGTAGTGAAGCGCGAGTGAGCGTGGTCGTGTGCTAGCAAATGGTGATGCTTTCTACGATGTGCTACGAGGCTCGATATACACAAATCCAAGATATGACCCAAATATCGAATCGAATTGAATTAAGCGGCGAATATAAGTTCGAGCATGCATGAGAATAGAGAGAATAGGAGCGTATCATGCATCGGGGACTCCACAACTAGGGTTAAGGAAATCACGCCACTATAGCCTAGATACTAGCTAAATAGCTCCTAAGCCAAGTGTCTTTGATAACGACGGGGGTTGAGATGATGTGGAGAAGAACACTCGGTGCAAATTCTCGCCTTCCCTTTATTCTTGGCAAGTATGAAAATATTCACACGGGAATTTTTTTGGGTTTTGGGTATTTGCATATTTTTTTGGCTTGTTGGCTATACAATTTTTTTTCTTTTCTTTTTGGGTTTTTCATTTCTTTTCTCCCATTTTTTTGGATTTTTGGGTTTTTGGCTATGCACTTGTGTACTCTCCCAAGTGGGAGAACGGTACACGACGAGGGGATTTGCACCAAGTAAAACAAAAAAGAAGTCGAAATCTAAACACTTGGGCAAAGGGAACTATTCTCGCTAAATAGAGCTCAGGCTAATTGGGTTATCCTAGTCCTTAGTTGTGGAATCCCGACGCATGTGAAATGAAGTATACGATATATATATAGCATGCATATAGAAGCAAATACCGCATATTCAATATCGGAGCATGATAATCTAGGGGTCATTCCTGGACAGGTATATAAAGTAAAATCACAAGGCAGAAGCACACCAATTGCTAGTCACGACACACGACTCACAAAAAGCTAAGTGGACCCACGATGCGTGAAATGCAAGAGGACTCGAAATCCTAGGGTTAGTGAGTGTGATTATCGATGCAATGCTAGGTGTGTGTGATTTTGTGGCGATTCATCATAGGATTCATTTCTAGGAGAAAGAGCTAAAGAAAGAAGGAAAAAGAAAAAAAAGAAAAACACGATGGAAAATGACTCGAATAACGTAGAAAAACAACACAAATGACGCACGAAGTGCGACTCCCCCAAGCTGAAACTTGCATTGCCCTCAATGCAATAAGAGTGAGTACGGGAGGGCAATGAAAAGGGGGGGGGGAATACGCACAGACACGAAAAGAAATGAAAACCAGGAAAAAAAATAGATGAAAATGAAAAAGAGAGAAAAATTGAGAACAAAATCAAACAATACGAAAAGAAAAGTAAAGATAAAATCACACGACACGACACTCAAAAAGTGAAAAACAAGCACACACACACAAAAATGAGAAAAACAAACAAAACACGACAGCACACCAAAACAGACGTCCCCCAAGCTAGACCAGAAAGTGCTAGCGAAATGATATGATCAATGAAATCCAGATAAGTGCAAGGGGGAGTCAAAAACAAAAAGAGGGGAAATCAGAAAGCAGCAGAAGGTGAGTCCTCGTCATCCTCGGAAGAGGGCGGGGATGGGTGGTCGGGGGAGGCAGGGGGTGTGCGGAGAAGTGGGGAATGAGGTGAGGGTATAGGGGCAGTGGTGGTGTGAACTATGGGAGGAGTGTCTGTGGTGGTGGGTGGTGGTGGTAGGAAGGCGATCAAGGCTGTGGTGAGAGGAATAGAAATGGAGGAGGTGGATGTGGAGGTGACGGTAGTGGGAGGTGGTGGGAGGGATCTGGAGCGTACCGGTAATTTCCTCCGGCGCACGTATGGAGTGACGGAGGAGGATGGAGGTAGCGTGAGTGCGGTGGAAGTGGTCGGGAGGGGTGAAGTGGATGCCGGGATGGGATGTGAAGAGGGAGGAGAAGAATATGGTGAGGGGGGTGATGGAAGTGGAGAAGTGTGGGAGGGTGGAGGAGAAGATCGCCTGGGTGGTGAAGGTGGAGGTGGTGAAGGTGGAGGCGGTCCGTGGATATGAGTAAGAAGGCGGAGAATGGCGGCCACATTCCTCTCAAGTGCGAGGAAACGTGGGTGAGTAAGAAAGGAGGATGGTGATGGGTCCGAGGAAATAGAGGACATGGCGAGCTCACGAAGCGCGGCGACCTCCCTCTCAAGTCCTAGACGGGCAGATACCTGACGGCGACCAAAAGACGTAGACTGGCGCGAGGCAGCGGTGGTGCCGCCAGGTAAGGTCGAAGAGGTGCTGGCGGCAGTGGTCATGCCAGCACAGGAGACAAGGCCAGAAATGGCCACAAGGAGGTGCTCAGACGTGATCGGTCCCAGAGCAGAAACGGGACGACTCGGGCCAGCCCCTAAATCTCCCACAGACGCAGGGATATCCTGCTCGCCTAAGTGGGCGGCAGGGGACGGTGATCTGCGGGCGTCTGCGGGAAAGAAAGGAAGATTCAACCCAGCTAAGAAATCGGGATCAGGAGGGAAAGTCCAATCTCCCACGAGAGCAAGGGTCATGCGAGCGGGGTTGGGCAGAATGGTGTAAGGGGCTGGGGGGGTGGCCATAATGAAATATGAAGCGGCCATCCGAGCGGGGCTTGATCATGTGGATGTGCCGCAGGACATCAATATCGAGATGTGAGGGTCCTGCGGCAGCTGGAAGATTATTAGGGATGGTGATATTGAATTGGGCGTGAGAGCATATGATCGTGATGATGCCCCCACAACAGAACTTCCCCTTCCCGGCCCGGCTGATCTCGAGTAGCTTGTAAACAAGCCAATCGCTACTATGGATGGGGACGGTAGGGGCTCTGAAGCTGACTCCATCATCATCCCGGACATAAGGAAAAGTCATGGCCCAAAGGATAAAAAGGTCAGGGATAGTCACAGTACCAGACTCGTCCCTAGGAAAGAATGCGGATGAAATGATCCTGTGGGCCAATCTAAACACGTGATGAATGATGGAGGAGGCCTTGGCCCTTCCTCGGGGGTAGTCGCGGATCAGCGTGAGGCGGAACCAGAATTGATCGACATCAAACTCGGGCGTGTACCCGTAGTGTCGGATGGCATCATCCCCGAGATTGGGGAAACCAAATATATCATTAATCGTATTTAGATTTGTGGTGACACTACGGTTACGCACCCTGAATCTAATGATCGACCCGGACTCCCAGACAAGTGTAGAGAGGAATTCGAGTGTGAGGGCCGGGTAGGATATGGCATGTGTATTAAGAAAGGCTAACCACCCCAAGTTAGCGAAAAGAGATTCGACCTCGGTGAAGACACCGAGATCGACAAGTGTACGTGCGTGCGGGAACTTGGTGGATAGATGCCCTTGAGCATCAAGCCTACGGTAAAAATCTTTGTGCTCCTGGTTCCGAAAAATATACCCGTGCGGGCCCAACATTGGGTCCACAGGGGGGATAATAGGTGGAGGAGGGCCAAGTGTAAGTGCTCGTGTACGGGAAGGGGGGCGTGTTTGTTTTCGTCTCTTTCGAGACGGCTCCTCTTCCCTCATGATACCCTTCCCCTTATCCTTATCTTTAGCCATGTATGTGTGCGAGCAAGAATTAGTGCAAAAATCGTGGATGCACACCAATCACAAGCAAACGAGCAAGCACAATAAATAGGGCAAATGTATAAAATAAGCTTAGGAGCGAGTTTACCCAAGCGGAGTGGCGGAGCTTGCTCGTTGATGCCCCAAACTGTTCAGCGAGAGTAGCGTGGAGCCGCGGCGAACTCCTTCGGCGAAATTTTTCGAAATGGAGGTGGATTTGGGAAAATTAGGTCAAAAATCTCGGAATGGGAGGAGAGAGAGGGTGTAGATGATGGAGGGGTTGATGAAGGAGGTGGAGAGTGGGAGTAATGGGGGAGTAGGGGACGTGGGGGAGTGGGGATCGGTTGTTGGAGAAGAGGGGAAGGCGAAACGACGGCGGAATTTAAGATCGGGCGAGGGCGAAAACGAGCGGGTGTCGGGGGGTTTATATAGGGTTTTAAGTCGAACCGATCAGGTGACTTGTCACCCGGTCGGTTGACGGTTGGGTCGAAAATCTTGCCGAAGAAATGCTACAGGCGAACCGATCGGTTGACTTGTCAACCGATCGGTTGGCCGCTCCACTAAATTTCCCGAGAACTTAGGGCTTCTCACCCGGTCAGGTCAACCGATCGCGCTCAAACTCAACCGATCGGTTGATATTCCTCAAAATTTTCCGAGAGTTCTCCCCAGCTCACCCGGTCTGCCACCCGGTCTCTTCATTACTCAACCGATCGGTTCATTCGGGGACAGATCTCGGCATGTATCTGATACATCCCAACCGATCGGGTGAGTTATCACCCGATCGGTTGGGGCTTGTTTCCTTCAAAAACCAAGAAATTTGATTAAGTCCCCTAACGGATGTTCCCGTGGCTGACTTTATTTATAGAAATAGATAAAGTAAAGTAAAAAATAATGCTAAAAATTAGAGAAAAAGTTTAGAACATGGGTTGCCTCCCATGAAGCGCACTTGTTTAACGTCGTTGGCTCGACGCCCGCAAGAGATGCTCATGGTGGCTGATACGGGTGATGCCCAAACTTAGGCATCTCTTCCTTGTTGGAGCTGAAGGCGCTCGGGGTAGTCAGCGGCTGGAAAAATACTTGCTCGACCACCCTCCCTTTGTTCTTGAGATCCGGGGGCTTTTCCTTGGTGTTGGCGCTTCCCGCCATCTTCTTCAGGATTCGGACCTCGTCTTTAGTGAGGTCCGTGAGCTCTTTCCCCGTTCTCTTCACAGGAGGAAACTTGGGGAACCCGGGAGGGGTCGTTCTCGCTGCACTTGGTTTTCCAGCAGCTTCTTCGTCTTCGGGGCCTTCTTCATCTTCAGAATTCCCCAATTCATCGGGGGGGTTTCTCAGGAGAATCTCCCAGGAGTTCTCCTCTACAGCTTTTTCTTCTTCTATCTCAAGCAGATTACACCGGAGGTCATCAGGAGGGTCGGGGTGCTTCATAGATAGTCCCAGGTCAAACTCAACTTTCTCTCCGCTGACGTTCAAGGAGAGTTTTCCGTTCTTCACATCTATAAGAACGCCAGCAGTGGCCATGAAAGGCCGTCCCAGGATGATGGGGGTGTGTGCGTCTTCGGGCATGTCCATGACTACAAAGTCCACAGGCACATGCACCCCTCTCACATTCACGGGGAGATCATCAACAATTCCCACCGGATATTTGACCGACCGGTCAGCTAGTTGTAGGGTCATCCCGGTGGGCTCCAAATCACCCATTCCTATCCTTCTATACATTGACAAGGGCATCAAGCTAACACTCGCTCCTAGATCGACGAGTGCACGATTAATCTTCACAGCCCCGATCGTGCAAGGGATAGAGAAGCTCCCCGGGTCCTTGAGCTTTGGCGGGTTATCCCTCTGGATAAGAGCGCTACATTCTGCCGTCAGCACCACTTTCTCTTTTCTCGACCCTTTCGTCACCAAATCTTTCAAGAATTTTGCATAGGAGGGGATTGTCTCAATTGCCTCCAAGAAGGGGATTTGCAGGCTTAGGTCCTTGACCATGGCGAAGAACTTCCCATATTTCTCATCAATTTTTGCTTGAGCCAACCGTTGGGGAAATGGCACAACGGGTTTATAAACTTTTGGGCTCTCCTCCTCCTCCTTCTTCTCTTCTTCGAACACTCCCTCCGGAGTCATGGGATTTGATGACGAAGCACCGATGTCGTTTAATTTTTCAGTCGGTCTCTCAACGACCAATGGTGCTTCCGGGTTGCTAGGGGGCACTCTAGTAGGAATTTGTGTCCCGCTTCTCAGAATGATAGCGGACACATTCGCGTGCTCGTGCACGAGTGCCGATGTTTGTGTTGCTCCTCGAGGGTTCACCTCCGGTTGTGGCGGCAATTGGTTTTGTGACCTTGCGAGGTTCGCCACCTGTAACCCCAGCTGGGTTACTTGGTCCGTGAGGGTCCGCTGGCCCATTTCCAGCTTTTGGTTGATGCTCTCCTGGTTGGTAATATATTGAGTCAAGAGAGACTCAACCGGAAAGACAGCCCTCTGCTGGCCATACTGCTGCTGCTGGAACGGCTGCTGATTCCTGGGAGCGTACGTTTGTTGCTGAGGTTGCTGCTGAAATGGTTGCAGCTGACCCTGATTCTGCGGTGGTCTAGCCGGCTGATAGATTTGTTGCTGCGGCTGCTGAGGCGGCGAGGGCTGAAATGGTGGCCGGTAACTGAAATTCGGGTGGTTCCGGTTGTTGGGAGAGTAGGCCGGGTTGGAATTTGTCCTTGGCGGATATGGCGCATTCCCCGTGGGGTTGTAAAATAGTGCGCTCGCCTGATCCAACGGTGGTGAGATGTCACCACCGTCGAATTCCCCAAGGAATTCGGACTCTACTGCAGAAACTTACTGTGTACCGGCTCCACCGGCTCCAACCATCAGTGCGGAGATCTGGGTCGAAAGCAAGTCAAACTTGCTCGAAAGTTTGTCGACGTCCTCGACTCTGTGTATACCCCCAGTTCTTGGTGTGGCTCTCTCGTCACACCACCGCTCATTGTTTGATGCCATGTTTTCCAGAATATTCCCGGCATCTTCCTCGCTTCGGGACATGAAGGAACCCCCAGCCGCGGCGTCCATAGAAGATTTAAGGTCATCCCTTAGCCCATTGTAGAACAGATTGATAATCTGCCACTTCGGAAGCTCATGATGAGGGCATCTTCTTTGCATCTCTTTATATCTCGTCCAAGCCTCATGCAAGGACTCGTGGCTGGCCTGGGAGAAGGAGGAGATCTCACTCCTCAACTTCATGGTCTTCCCCGGAGGAAAGAACTTCGTCAGAAAAGCATTGGAGAGTTTCTCCCAGGTGTTGAAAGTATTGGGGTCCTTCCCCCTTAACCACTGCTTGGCCTTGTCCCGCAAAGAGAAAGGGAACAGCTTCAGACGGATAGCCTCTGTAGTGACACCATTAATTCTGAAGGTGTCACACTTCTCCAAGAAGGAGTCTAAGTGCTCTATCGGGCTCTCCATGGGCGCACCCGCAAACTGGTCCTGCTGGATCCATGTCACTAGAGACGGCTTCAGCTCAAAGCTTTGGGCCGCAATAGCTGGAGATCGGATGGCAGAAGTCGACTCGATGGATGGCATCGAGTACTCCAGCAGAGACTTGTGAGGTGGGGTGTTCTCCTCCATGGATTCGGGATCTTCCCTTCTTCGCTTCTCGGCGGCCAAACGCCTAAGGGTGGCGTTAATCTCTGGATTGAGGGGGATCAAGTCGTCAAGACTCCTTGAACTCCTGCGCATGAAAAACAACAGACACCCGTGAAGCGACAAGTGGGAAAGAAACAGATAAAATAAGAAATAAAAATAAGAAAAACAAATAAGAAAAAGAAAAACAAGAATGCGAAAATTATCGCGAGGTAGGGATGTGAGCTAGACACGAGGGTTCAAGAGATCCTAAGATATCAAGCACGTTGCCTCCCCGGCAACGGCGTCATAAACTTGACCGGCGCCCCGCGTGATGTGCGCGGCGGCGCGGTGTCGTTTACCGCAAGTTTCACGGTTAGTGTAGGGTGCGGGAATATCGAACTCAGGGAGGCGAGGTTGTGCTTGGGTCAGGTAGGACCTAAATCACCCCGAGGGGCGAGCTAGCCCGAATCGGTGGTTGGTTGTCACGAAAGGAAATGAAAGCGTATGAACAAAAAGAAAGTAAACCCGGGACTTTGGTATCCGACCCGACGAGAGACTCTCGCCGCTACGGCCTACGGGTATGGATAGCGATCGGGATTAGGGTCTAATGGTGAGACGTTGCCTCTGAAAGTGGTACCGGCGTCCCATGGGCCCGATATTCCGGTCGGTGCCCAGGATGATACACCGGACTTCCCGGATTCGATCAGTGGGCACTCCCGTGTCCATAAACACTGATCGATCCCGGGAGCACTAAGTCCGCAACGATATCTCCCGACGTCTCATCCTGCCGCTCCCGCGTGCTAGGATTCGGCGTCTACGCTAAAGGCGTGAGCTTTGGCTAGGGAGTCAACCGCCAAGTTTATTCCCCCTTGGCCCGACGGTCAAAGGCGGTCTTTTTCCCGCCGATGACAATGAAACACCCCGCGTAACCGTTAGATTCCTACTCCCTATCGATTTCCTAACCCTATGGACGCATCTGGAAGAGCCCCCGAAGGGGTTTCCACCAAAATCCCAGATTTGGGAACTACTCACAAAAATTCATGAAAAAGCAATCTAAATGAAATTTAACCGTTAGAATCATAATCCGACAATTGCAATGCGGAAGTAAAGGAGTAGTAAAGACAATACTAAAAAATTAGAAAGATCTGAAAACTTACTTAAGAGTAACAATTACAGCCGTCACAAGGAAATAAAACAGTAAAAAAATACAACTCTCCCGTTTCTGGAACCCTAGGGGTCCTATATATAGATTTTCGGATCAACCGATCGGGTGACAAGTCAACCGATCGGTTGATCTGTTACAGATAAATCACAGAAAACGGCGAGTTTTCACCCGATCTCATGAACCGATCGGGTGAGTTCTTGAGCGACCGGTTGGATCTTGGAGGAGTCGGGTGAACCGGTCGGTTCGACGCCCGTGTCTTCAGCTCTTTTTCTCAGCTACAGATGAACCGATCGGGTGAGAGTCACCCGATCGGTTGGAATTCTGCTCGAAAAGACAGAGAACAGCCGCCCGCAGAACCGGTCTGTGAACCGGTCGGGTGACTTCTTCGTGAGCTGCGGTAGCGGTCGGTTGGTGCACGCGTGCATCACCCGATCGGTTGGAGATGACCAACCGACCGGGTGAGGGGCAGAAAGATGAGTACTTCACCGTTTGACCCCCTGGATCACGCGTGACTTCTCCCGTTGCTCCGGGGACTTGGGATATCATCGTAAAAGGTCCCCTACGTGGTCGAACTCCTGCAATCATGGACAAACAGAGAAAAGTGAAAGAAAACGGGAAAACATACGAAAACGAACAAGAGACGGCGGAAAACACAGAGAAACACAAAAGAAAACGTGCGTGAATATATGAAATATAGACTCACGTCAGTATCAGAGCCATACGGGTTCGCCCCGGAGAAACTATGAACGAGTCGTTGTCTTTTTCACGGATGGGTATCCTACCATTACGGATATGGTAGGAACGCTTCGTGATGGAGAGAACGCAGCAGTTGTTCTTTTCACGTTAGGGTCTTCTGTCATTACGGATATGGCAGGAACTCTCCGTGACGGGAAGAACCGACCGTTCATATCGTCAAACTCGCTCTCTTCATGGATGCTGAGTCTCCATTCATAGGGAATGTGCGCTCTCTTCATGTGGAGCGCGTAGTTTACGAATTTTTGAAGTGGGTTCATTTTTTGGCACACGGCCATTGGAGGACAACTACTTCCTCGACGAACGGGTGCTTCACTGGAGAAGAAGGTGGTGGTTATTCACATCGGGGAAGATGAATTTTTTGTGCATGTGCACCATGACCAAATGGGTTATGAAGGCCATGCACCCCCCTCCCCAGGCGGAGGGGGTTGGCTACGGCCAATAACCACCGCGGCAACCCCCTCCGGCGGGGGTGTGCGGCCACCCATGAAAGGGGAAACCGGCCATGGCCAAAGGGCCATGGCCGGTCAAGGCAAAAATGCCATGGCCGGGCCATGGCCGGCCGGCCTTGGCCAGCCATGGCCATGGCCGACCGGCCCTGGCCGTGGCCAGGCCAGGGCCTGGCCTCCCTGGCAGAGGCCAGGGCAGGGGCCCTGGCCCCGGCCAGGGCCTGGCCTCCCTGGCAGAGGCCAGGGCAGGGGCCCTGGCCTCAGGCCAGGGCCCGGCCGCCCTGGCAGAGGCCAGGGCAGGGGCCCTGGCCCCGGCCAGGGGCCTCTGGCCGAGGCCAGGCCAGGCAGAGGCCTGGCCGGCCTCTGGCCGAGGCCAGGCCAGTGGCCAGGCCGGCCCTGGCAGTGGCCAGGGCTGCCGCAGGCCGTCCCTGGCTGGCCAGGGTAGGGGCCCTGGCCGGAAGTGAAGAAGACCAAATTTTGGTCGACCAAATTGGGTGTTTTGGTCGACCAATTCGGCAAAAGGCCTTGGTTGAACATGAACGTGCCAACTAGCCCATACGGGGCCAAACAACAGTCGTCTGCATCAAAATTCTCTCATACGGGGGGAAACGCCTGGATCCATACGGGAGCCGGCGAAGATAATTTGCAGAAGAATCCCCAAAAGGGGATCCGACTTAGGCACGACTACGGCTCATTCCCGACAAATGGTCAGGAAGTGTCGAATATTTCACTAGTATCATAAGGGTACTAAGTTGAAATATAATTTTTTGAAAAATACGTTTTCATACGTTTTGAAAAATACGTTTTCAAAAAACGCTTTTCCGCTGCAAAGTACTATAAGAGTACTAACTTTTGATAAAGTGAGGGAGAAATATTGAAAGTTAATCTAGATGGTGATTGGAAACATAGTGACCTTTCCGATTCTAGAGTAACATCTTCAATATTTTTCGAAAGTAACTTATCAAATTATAAATATCATTCCAAGTGGGAGTTGAAGTTAGAACCATCCAAAAGGGATATTCTACTTTCACTTCAAATGGGAATTGTATTCCAAGAATTTTTCAATGCAATTTTTTGATCAAACCTTTGGTTTTATGTCTTTTGCAGCATTTTAAAAGTAAAATGTCTTCCGCTTCAAAGAATATCGTCGCTGAGTTAAACAAAGGTGAAAAACTCAACGGCGATAATTACAACCTTTGGTCCATCAAGGTACAATACGTTCTAGAGGAGCAAGAAGTGCTCGAAACTCTAAAGAACGTTATGATTGAACCCGAGTTGGGCACTACGGCCCAACACCGACGAGACAAGGAAGCTTTTGATGCTTGGTCTCGGAAGAACAAGATAGCGCGCATTACGTTATTAAGCAGTATGGCTGATGACGTAATGCGCATCTTCCGAGAACATGACCTAGCCATGGACATATGGTCCAAGCTAGAGGAGAAGTTCGGTGGCACATCGGTGTCCAAACTTCGCGCCTTAACTATAAGGTTCGATACATATAAGAAACGTCCAGATCATTCCATGGGGAAACATCTGCGACATATGGCGAACCTTATCTCGGAGTTAAAGGACGCAGGTCATGTGCTCACTGATGAGCAACAAATCCAAGCAGTCATACGTTCCCTACCAAATGGGTGGGCTCAAATGAGGATGCATCTCACTCACAATGAGAGCATCAAGACCTTCAGCGATGTCTCCAAGCACCTCGAATTAGAGGAAGAGCGGCTTGCGGCTGCCAAGCCAAGTGCAGAAGTGCACATGGTTGCTAGTTCCTCACACGGGGGAAAGAAACGGAAAGATCGTTCGAAGTTCACTAATGAACGTAATAAGCAACCTGAGTCTAACAAGAAACCCAAACATAAGGGTGGGCACAAGAAATGGCACAAGAAGAAAGACTTGAAGAGGATCAAGTGCTTTAAGTGCAACAAGCTCGGTCACTATGCTCGTTCGTGTACGAGTGGAGGCGACGAGGTAACTTGTAAATATACTAGTTACATATGTGTTTCTAGTTCGATATTTCTTGTGGAATCTAATCCGTTTTGGATAATTGATTCAGGTACCACCGACCACATAGCAAGGGACAGACTGTCCTTCGTGGAGTATCACCGGATACCCCAAGGAACGAAGTGGATCTATGTAGGAAACAACACACGTGTTGAAGTGAAAGGCGTTGGGACTTGCAAGCTAGTCTTGGACAACGGCCGCACTCTCCTACTTCATGATGTCCTCTTTGCTCCAGATATTCGAAGGAATATAATTTCTGTGGTTGTATTAATGGGTCTTGGCTATAACTGGTTTTTTCATGATTGTAATGTGGACTTAAGTTGTAATAATACTCTTATTGGTACTGGGTTTGTATTTAAAGGATTTATTGTAATGAGTACAATGTATGATTCCTCATGTAATGAAAATTTCCTTATTGCAAATTCTAAGACTTATGAGTCTGATGTGAATTGTTGGCACGCAAGGCTTGGTCATATTGGACCAACGCGTATGGATAGACTTGCCAAACGTGGCCTTCTATCCAATGTTTCAAAGGTTGAAATGTCGACCTATGAACATTGCCTTGCGGGGAAATCTTGTCGCAAGCCGTTTGGAACCGGCACAAGGGCCGAGGTTCCATTACAGCTTATCCATTCGGACATATGTGGTCCGATGAATGTCAAGACAAGACGCGGAAAGTCCTATTTCATCACTTTTATTGATGATTTCACCCGATTCAGACATATCTATTTGATATCCCACAAAAGTGAAGCTTTGGCTTGCTTTAAAAACTATATGAGTTTAGTGGAGAATCAATTAGATCGCAAGATTAAGGTCTTGCGAACCGATAGGGGCGGTGAATATCAATCAATAAGTTTTAAGGAACTTTGTGATGAAAAAGGCATAGTACATCAGGTAACTATGCCTTATACCCCTCAACAAAACGGTGTTGCAGAAAGGAGAAATAGGACTTTAAATGAAAATGATCCGTTCAATGATGGCGCAAGCTAACTTGCCAATCACCTTTTGGGGAGATGCATTATTGACGGCCACTTTCATTTTAAACCGTGTACCCTCGAAATCAGTTAGCTCCACTCCTTATGAGTTGTGGAACCAAAGGTCTCCTGACTTAAACATTTTGAAACCTTGGGGTTGTGCATCCTACGCACATATTTCCTCCCATAAGTATGGCAAACTTGGGCCAAGGGAAAGGAAATGTATCTTTATACGATACGCAGAAAACTCCAAAGGTTATGTTTTTGTTAGTCAGGAAGACAATGGTGGGCTAATTGAGTTTGAGTCGAGGGATGTCACTTTCTTGGAAAACGAGTTTCCAAGACAGGGCGAGATAAGTCAGGACTTATCTCTATTTGAGATTTATGATCAAGAAGGATTACCTCATTCGAGTGGGAGAATTCTTGGTGAAAATGAAAATACGTTTCAACCTTCACCAATGGATTATACGAATGACGATTATCCTATTCCATACGGGAATAATGATCCAAGTGGGAGCAATTCTAACGACATTCCAAGTGGGAGTGATATTAGAATTGATCTAAATTCAAGTCAACAAGGACTTGAAGAATCTCAAATACGACGTAGTAGTCGTACAAGGTTGGCTCCTCTAAGATTTGAGGATGAATTTCCGCAAACCTTTATGACTTTACTACAAGAAGATGACGAGCCTGCTACTTTCAAACAGGCCGTATCTTGCCCTGCTAAAGACAAATGGATGGAAGCGATGCAAGAGGAGTTAGAATCCATGAAAGTTAACCAAGTCTGGGACTTAGTTGACTTACCCAGAGGACGTAGAGCTATTGGGAACAAATGGGTTCTCAAGATAAAGCATAAGGTTGATGGCTCTATTGACAGATATAAAGCTCGCCTTGTCGCGAAAGGTTTTACACAACAGGAAGGGATAGACTACGAAGAGACCTTCTCACCTGTTGTTCGTTTTACCTCAATTCGCCTGATTCTGGCAATGGTAGCTTGCTTAGACCTCGAATTACATCAAATGGATGTAAAGAATGCCTTTCTCAATGGAGAATTGGACGAGGAGATCTATATGGAACAACCAACAGGGTTTGTAAAAGAAGGAAACGAACATAAGGTTTGTAAACTTCTTAAATCCATATATGGTCTTAAACAATCCTCGAGGCAATGGTATATACGATTTCAAGAGGTTGTCTTATCAAATGGATTTTCCATGCTTGATGAAGATAACTGCGTATATATCAAGAGGAATAAGAACAAGTATGTTATTATGTCTCTATATGTAGATGACATTTTAATAGCCGGAAATGACAAGGGCTTTGTGATGGATATCAAGGCTCGGCTTTCATCAGTTTTTGAGATGAAAGACATGGGAGAAGCCGCATATATCCTTGGAGTTAAGATTTCAAGGAATCGTTCGAAGAAACTTCTTTCTCTTTCACAGGAGACTTATATAAAGAAGGTTCTAGAACGTTTTAATATGCAGGACTGCAAGTCCATTGATACTCCAATAAGCAAGTGCGACAATTTATGTCTGAAATCATGTCCGAAGAACCAAAAAGAGAAGGAGATTATGGAAAAAGTTCCATATTCCAGTGCAGTTGGTAGTCTAATGTACGCTATGATGTGTACAAGACCGGACATCTGTTTTGCCGTTGGAATGGTAAGTCGTTACCAATCCAACCCAGGGCAAGTACACTGGAAAGCGGTTAAGAGGATAATGCGGTATCTCAAAGGAACTGCAGACTTTGCTTTATGCTATCAAGGAGATGCCTTGAGGCTCGAAGGCTACACTGATGCTGATTGGGCGGGTGATCTCGATGAGCGACGATCGACCTCAGGATATGTTTTTCTACTCGGATCTGGTGCAATATCCTGGAGTAGCAAGAAACAATCCTGCATCGCACTTTCAACCATGGAAGACGAGTTTGTAGCATTTAGCATGGCAGTCCAAGAGGCTGTTTGGCTTAGGAAGTTCTTAGACAGGCTAATTAATGCAAGTGACTCAGGTGCTGTACCTATACACAGCGACAGTCAAGCATCTATAGCCTATGTCAAAGATCCGAAATTCCATTGTAAGACCAAACACATAGATATCCGCTACAAATTTGCAAAAGACTATGATAAGACCAAGAAGGTAGACATAAGGTACATATCTACGCATGAGATGATAGCGGATCCGCTTACGAAGGCGATCCCCAGAGATGTGTTTTACAAACACTTATCATCTCAAGGATTACGTAAGAGCTGAGTTGTACCAATGTAAATTCCCATGTCTGTAAATGATCAAAATTAATAAAAGAATAAGTTCTTTTTCCAACATTGCATATGAATTTCTTAAGAAATGTTTGTGTACATTTTTGAAATCTCAGCTGAATTGTGTGTATGTCGGACAGATTAAGGTTGGCTCTCTCACATGAGCAACCGCCTTATCTTATCAGATGGATAAGATAGAGATGAGACTAGTTTAAAGTCAAAATCATTAGACAAATGATTTAGAGTTGTGACTTAAACAAGATAGTCGAATGAAAGATCTGCATCATATGGATGCTTACAAAAGATCTGAGATCTGTATCACAAGGATATTTAAAAGAGATCTCATAGGATTTTTTAAATCCTATCTGTCTTATGCAAGATGAGAGTCCGGGAATATTTCATGGGTAGTAAGGGGACTTAAAAGATAGGCACTGTGGTGTCTGATCTTTCATCCGTACAACATTATTAAGACATACTCTCCCTGGGAAAGGAGTGATGTTGTAATACGTGTTCATACCACGTATGCATTTCGACCACTGAGTTAGTAGCAATAGTGTTTGCTATTATGTGAGACTCAAAGGCCATATGGGTCTTAACTCTTACCCTCAAGAACTCCAATTGGTTCCTTTAGATTTTACGAGATGATCGCTATCTTAGCGTGTTGCTAATGGGCTATGATAATTCGGCTCGGCGGGGCACGTTAGAAAAGCGAATCAAGTCAAGATCAGAAGGTTCGCAAGAAGAGGAAGATTGATTTCATATTCGCATTTAGACTTTAATGATTCAAAGCTGGCCAGCCAATTGTAATCCAGATGGGATTCAATTGTTGAATATAAAGTATAAGAAATGTGAAGAAATAATCTAGGGTAAAGCATGCGTTGAACTACTCAACTTTGCACCTTCGAGGTCGTTGTGTATCTCTAACAAGTGCACAACAACAGACTCTACGCGCATGACGGTCGTACGGTCTATTTCTCGGTATGATAGATGAAAGAACTAAGAGAAAGACGTTCTCTTACAATCCCCTCAAGTGTGAGTGGGAGATGTTGGATATGGAAGACGTTAGTACACCCTTGTGGGGGATGTACGAGGGAATACGGACCTCGAACGTCGCGTACACGAAGTCGTGCGCAAAGGGAATATGTTCCCTTTCGGAGAGGATCTCTAGATTGATGGGAAAGTCGCATTATATGTGCATAAGTGCATGCGACATATGGCTAATAAAGGGGTAATATCTTAAGCTTATATTGTACCATGCATATGGTACAACTTAAGCTTATAATATGCCATGTACGATGGTACACCTTAGTTAAATTGTTCCAAAGGAATAATTGCTCCTAAAATAACTACCTTGGGGGCTATAAATAAGACCCAAGGGTTAGCCATTTTCCTTACACTTTGCATGGCATTCTTGCATGCATCTTCATTTTAGCGAAGCTCTGCCGAAATACTTCCTCTCCCTTTATCCAAGTTCTTAATCCAAAAGTAGAGATTTAGATTGTGGATTTAGTAGCCTTACTCCGTTCGTGAGAAGACTCGATCCGTTGTGGCGAATCCGAAGGCGAAGTTTGTAGACTACCGTGCTGCATACGCAAGCGTAAGTCTCAACTTCATTTATCGATCCTAACTCTGTTTTGGCAGGATCCTACAGTTACAATCCTGAGGCGACCCCGAGACGACCTCCACTGCGCTACCCGCAGTCGGGGACATGAGCACAGCCATCATTGTCAGACCCGACGCCAGATTAATTGCACGTTCCTCACACCAGGTTGGTCCCTCTAAACTCGTACCGAAACCCACACCGTAGCAAACTGAACCTTAACTAAAACTGGACAAGTACAATTAAAATTACTTTTCCGCATCAGTAAAACGCTGCTCACTGTAGAAATCGACCATCGGACAATTTTCTGTGCATATAGGATAGTGGTCGATCTAGGCTGACAAGAACACCAAATATGTGACTTTGACGAATAGGATAGTCCCGATAACCTAGAAATGAACCCTAATAGGATTTGATGAAATTGAGACCTGACACCATCGCCACGGCACTGTTTCAGACGGACATCCGAGGACGAGACGCTTGGACGAGACGCTTCGAGAGGACGACACACTCGCCATCGCAGGTAAGTGTATCCCACTTGCACTTTTGGTCGTGCTTAGGCCTTAGTTGGTTAGAACTGATAACTGTGAACAGATAGAACCGGACGTGAAATGATAGCGTCCGGGACGACCCTTGACGGCTCAGACTTGACGACGAAGTCTGAGCCTGACAACAACAACTTTTGACATCATAGGGTTATCATGTGTGTGCGTGTGTGTGGACACCCTAGAATAACTCTTCCCATCTTGTCACGTCTCATCCCGTCTTGCACAGCCTGCGGGCAATAGGGCACTCTCCGAGTGATCCCGTGTACTGATTCACATCCTGCGGGCAATAGGGCACTCTCCAAGCTAGAGAGAGTGATCCCTTGTACTGATACACAGCCTGCGAGCAATAGGGCACTCGCCAAGCTAGAGCGAGTGATCCCTTGTACTGATTGTCTTGTCTTGTCATACTTGGGGTTTGGGGTTGGGTTGAGCGTGCGCACGACAAGAGGGTCTGATCCCCCTCGAACCGTAAGGCGTGAACCCTTTCGTGTCTCACTTGTCTTGTCTCGTCTTGTCCCATCACGTCCCAACTTGTCTTGACACCTGTAGGTTAGTCTCGTAGTTGGTAGCACACGCTACGACTACTACTTGTTACGCTTTACTTTCCTGCTACGTTACTTCTTTTGTTACTCAGTTATAACCCCAGCATGCTAATCAACCAGTAAATCTTTGTTTAAAAGTTGATACACTTGCAGTTTGGTCTAACCCTTATTGTAGACCTTACCTGACATACAGTTCCTTCTTTTGGTGTTGTACGTCAGGTGCTCAGCCAGAGTTCGTGGACGAGGCAGACTCACTGGAGTACGAGGAGCCGAGGACGTCGACCCAGAGTACGTGCCCGACGAGGACCAGACCTTGAGGTCTTTTTAGTCGTCACTTTCAGAGGTTATTGCTTTTAGTTCGCTCTTTCGATAGTTTGTAGCCATGCTTAGGCTTTCCTCTCTTTAGACTTTGTACTCATTGGATATTATATCTCTAATTTAATGAATGTAACTTATTTTCTGTACTTTCTATTGTTTCGAACTTTATTAATGCAAGAACCTGAAGTTTTTTTAAATGGTATCCCTACAGACGCTTATTGGGTCCGAGCTTCTCAGCTCTGGCCTAAGCAGGCCTTAGTCACGCGTCGCCTCCGTATTTTTGGGAAGCGGGGCGTGACAGGTTTTAGTGGTGGCCATGCAGGTCATGCAAAAGTTCGGAGCAATAAAAGTACCGCATTCATTTAATACCCACGTACAAGTCTGAATTAGTTTCACAGTCTTAGATGGTAGGAAGACTTAGATAGACACCCAGGTTTGATAGTCTGACGCCTTGGTTAAGATTTAGTCATCCTCGTCCTAGAATACCCCTTGACTCTGACCGTGTTAGATTTCTAGAGCCATTCTTTTAGTCATTCGATCGGACTCATCGACTTCGGGCCCAGCAGAACTAACCTTGATTCTCTTAGGAACTTTCCCATTAGATCCTGGTTACAGTCTAGCTCATTAGGAAATCTTAGTGCCGAGCTCTCCTGATCTTTAGACGGCCCGATAATTAGAATCCCTGACTTCTAGCGTCTTCCTGATCATTACACATTTGTGTCATCGGCCGTAGAGTTCCATCGTAGTTTCGTGAAACGTATCCTGAGTGTATCCATCATGCGATCTTTTCCTTTCTCCCAATTCACGTAATCGTTCCTGACGAGTATCATTGATCCTTCGAGTCTTTTCCCTTGCCAAGTCTGCTGCCTCTAAAAGTATTTTCGAAATTCCTCATTTAGTCCTTCGCTCAGCTTAATTTCCTTGAAAGCCTCTTGAAATTTTCGTTGTTACTATCTCGTACTTATTTCAAACAGTATCTCTCATATTTTCAGTTTTAAAACCTTGTCAACATTTTGATAATTCAATTTATACTTTCTGGACTACAAGATCTATTTCTAATCACCTTACCGTACATACTTTTAAAAATGTTTTCTAAACTAGAGGGAACTCCAATTATTTTATTATTATTATAATATCAGTTCTATGTTCTTCGTGACCACATTTCAAAATCTTTGTGTAAACTTATTTTCATTTACAAAACAATCGTTTCTCACCCTACCCACCCTTCCTTCGTCTTGTTTTTTTTCTTCCAAAATTTTAATTTGCTACATCTGCTCCCTTTTAAGTATATAAATATATATATATATATATTTAAAGGTATATGATACCATATTTTGCACAAAATCCTTCTTTCATCGTTAAATCATTTTTAGCAATACTTTGTCCCGTCCATCCGACTACCTTCTTATCCTCGCCTTACCTGACTTCGTTCTTTGATCTTGTTTCGTGTCGCTTTTGGTTTCGGTCTTCTTCTTCTATGTAGACAGTAGTCCTTGTAGTTGTCCATGCTAACTCCAGTATAGGAGTAGGCCCTTGGTAGGTGATGTTGTCATGATGCATGAGTATAGGTAGAGTGTGTAGACCTGTATGAGTGTGTTACCTTTAGGATCTTGATGATTGTCTCTTGTGTCTTGTATGTATACTCAGTGTGGACCGTGATATACATATGGAGTTGTATGAATGATGGTATTCATATTTGTGTGGATAACGTCATAGCAGGCAATTTCCTTAGACCTAGTCTTCCGTATTATAGCTTAGCTTATTTTTGGCTGCTTATGTATGTTTCAAAACTTTTTGTTTCCTTTCAAATAAAATCTTTAAAGTTTTTGAAACTAGCTCACAAGATCACAAATCACTTATCCTCCCTCATCCATTATCACAACTCCACATGGTTTTTTTCAAATGTTTTAAAATATGTTATTGGCCTTAAGTTTTCCTTTCTCTTCTCTCTTCTTTCTTCCTTCGAGATGTTATGCTTATTGTTGTTATTGGGACTAGCTATTGTTATTTTTAGGATCTTGTGTGTGGGTAGGTATAGCGTGTGGTGAGATATGTAATAGCAGTGATTAATTGATTTTGAAACACAAAGATATTAGATTAGATTTCTTTCGGATGAGAAGAATGAGCTGTCCAAGACTTATTTATAATACCGATGTGAGACGGACACAATGGGAAATTCTGGTCGGATGAAATTATATGCGAGGAGATGAAAACTTATCAGACTTGAGGCTTAGACGGGTGGTAGATAGGATTAACTGCGGAGTATAGTATGAGTTAGGATGATCATGAGAATGAGTAGAACTTTGTAAGCATCAAGACTTGGTTGTCAAGTTGACGTGAGAAGGCTTTGAGAATGATACGACGCGGTGGGATAAATGGATGGTTAGGTAGTCAGACTTAATATTGCTTGGGATTAGTTATAGAAGGAAGGTTGAGATGTGACCTTGATAGTCCAAATTATTTGGTGGATAAATTTATGGGAAGATATGACAAGAATGTATTGAAGACACGTCGATTGTTGATTTCTGAAGGTATTATGAGATAGACAAAGTTTTTGTCTTGGATTGGTGGTTGACTAGAATCTCATTTTTTGGAGATTGATTAACATTGGGAAGAGATTGAGAAATTTAAAAGATGGTATTGAGCGATGATGTTTAGCGGAGTGGTATGGTATGAGAAGATGATTATTATTCTTTTGTGAGGACTTGGAGTTGGAAATTTGAACATCAGTGATGGGTCTATAGTTAAGTATTAGGAGGTGAGTTTAGTCGTGGCATTGTCCAGTGAAAAGATGGGTTATGATGGATTATTTGAGGAGCGGCGTTGAAGTTATGGGAATTAGAGATTATTGTGTGGAAGATGGGAGTTATAGGCTTAAGTATTTATGGATTTTTATAATTAGTCTTAGAATAGGTGATTCCGAGGACGGAATCATTTCTAAGGTGGGTACAATGTAATGGTCGCTTTCCGACCATTCGTAGTTTCTGCGTGCACGTGCTTTATCATGCACGTACTTTATTTGGTTTTTTCTGAGCTCCGGCATGAGCGATGCTATATGCCGTTGCGATCGTTTTGGGGTGTTGGATTTTATTGTAATTTTTGGGAACGTCGTTTCATGGCTCGTTTTCTCGCAAAAACGACCTTGAATGATAGGGGCGTTTTAGTCATTTGACTCAAAACGCCGTTCCCAATTTTACATTAATTTTTGATAGGCGTAGCGCACGATCAGGCTTCGTAGATCTGTGCGTCTCGTCTCCATGATCGTCCCGGTATTTTCGGATTATTTTTCCGATGCCCGTAGTGGAAGATATCCCCTAATCAATTTCAACCGTTGATTAGCCCTTAATCCATTTGAATTTCAAATCTAAACCAAATCTAATCAAATCCCTAATATCCCTCCTACGTACCAACATGTGATTTCATTTGGGCTATCCTCACCTAAACTAAACCCCTCCCCTCTCACATCCTCTCTCCTAGCCATCCAATATATACCCTTTTTATACCCTATTTAGCAAATGTTAACATCTTAAAAACAAACCCATCTCCCAAACCCTAGGCTTCACGCAACAACCAGCCGCCCATATTGTTTTCTCACGCACCTGAACTTCCGGCCACCGGAGAGGCTCCTCCGGCCATCCTCCGATCATCCCCTACCTCCTCTCTCTCTTCTCTCCCTCCTCTCTCTCCTCTCTCTCCCCCTCAAACTACCCTAAAACACCATTGCCAAACCTTGGTTGCCGCCCAGTTTTGAAGCCACCGGCCACCCTTTTTTCGGCCGCCTCCGGCCACCACCGGCGAGCCACGGCCTCCCCTTGGCATCCCCTCATCCCTCGACAACATTCTCCCACTTCCCTACACTCTTTCTCCCTCAAAACTCCATTGAAACCCTTCAAAATAGCCTCAGAAACACAGTTTTTTGGACAGATCCGCTGCCCGCCGGAAAACCCGACGCCGCCCGCTGATCCGGCCACCCCCTCCGGCGACCACCACCACCCGATCAACTCCTCTCTGACCCCCCGAGCATCTCCAACTCCTCTTACCCTCTTCCCTCATCTCTATCTCCCTCAAAACGTTTTCAAACACAACCCAAACGACAGTTTTACAGATCTGCGCCACCGCCGGAAAAACTCACGCCCACCGGCCATCCGGCCACCTACGACGACCACCCTACCGCCGTTCGATTCCTATCGAAACCTCCTACCAACTGCAACTTCCCTCATGCTCATATCCCACCTGTAGCTCCCGGAATCCTCGTCGGAACATGCCGTATCGGCTGTTTTTCACAGATCTGGTAGCTGAACTTCGCCGCCCGCGCACGGCCACCTCCGACCACCCCCGGTGACAACTCCACTGCCGCTGGCTTCGTATTGAAGTCCCTTACCCACTGCAACTTTCCGTTTCCGCTGTTCGTCTCTGAAATTTCACTGAGACGCGCGACAACGGACGTGGCACGAATCTGTCCTCCCCGGCTTCTCACGGCCGCCCACCGCCGTGCGCTCGTGCCGTCGGCCATCCACCTGGCCGAGCATCTTTCTTTGGTCCCACTTCATCTACCAACAGCCCTCTTGGACTCTCGGAGTTCACGTGCGTTGCCGCACGCACGTACTTTTAGCCGACGTCGCCGTTATCGTGAAGAACCGTTGCGCTACTCGCAACGGGGGGAGGATCGCTGATTAGCTCGCTGATTTCATGCCGCCACCCCGCTGTCCAGAGTTACCTCACTGCGCTACCTGCAACCGTTACAATCCTGAGGCGACCCCGAGACGACCTCCACTGCGCTACCCGCAGTCGGGGACACGAGCACCGCCATCGTTTTCAGACCCGACGCCAGATTAATTGCGCGTTCCTCACACCAGGTTGGTCCCTCTAAACTTGTTGCGAAACCCACACCGTAGCAAACTGAACCTTAACTAAAACTGGACAACTACAATTAAATTTACTTTTCCGCATCAGTAAAACGCTGCTCACTGTAGAAATCGACCATCGGACAATTTTCTGTGCATATAGGATATTGGTCGATCTAGGCTGACAAGAACACCAAATATGTGACTTTGACAAATAGGATAGTCCCGATAACCTAGAAACGAACCCTAATAGGATTTGATGAAATTGAGACCTGACACCGTCACCACGGCACTGTTTCAGACGGACTTCCGAGGACGAGACGCTTCGAGAGGACGACACACTCGCCATCGCAGGCAAGTGTATCCCACTTGCACTTTTGGTCGTGCTTAGGCCTTAGTTGGTTAGAACTGATAACTGTGAACAAATAGAACCGGACGTGAAATGATAGCGTCCGGGACGACCCTTGACGGCTCAGACTTGACGACGAAGTCTGAGCCTGACAACAACAACTTTTGACATCATAGGGTTATCATGTGTGTGCGTGTGTGTGGACACCCTAGAATAACTCTTCCCGTCTTGTCACGTCCCGTCCCGTCTTGCACAGCCTGCGGGCAATAGGGCACTCTCCGAGTGATCCCTTGTACTGATTCACAGCCTGCGGGCAATAGGGCACTCTCCAAGCTAGAGAGAGTGATCCCTTGTACTGATACACAGCCTACGGGCAATAGGGCACTCGCCAAGCTAGAGCGAGTGATCCCTTGTACTGATTGTCTTGTCTTGTCATACTTGGGGTTTGGGGTTGGGTTGAGCGTGCGCACGGCAAGAGGGTCTGATCCCCCTCGAACCGTAAGGCGTGAACCCTTTCGTGTCTCACTTGTCTTGTCTCGTCTTGTCCCATCACGTCCCGACTTGTCTTGACACCTGTAGGTTAGTCCCGTAGTTGGTAGCACACGCTACGACTACTACTTGTTACGCTTTACTTTCCTGCTACGTTACTTCTTTTGTTACTCAGTTATAACCCCAGCATGCTAATCAACCAGTAAATCATTGTTTAAAAGTTGATACACTTGCAGTTTGGTCTAACCCTTTTTGTAGACCTTACCTGACGTACAGTTCCTTCTTTTGGTGTTGTACGTCAGGTGCTCAGCCAGAGTTCGTGGACGAGGCAGACTCACTGGAGTACGAGGAGCCGAGGACGTCGACCCAGAGTACGTGCCCGACGAGGACCAGACCTTGAGGTCTTTTTAGTCGTCACTTTCAGAGGTTATTGCTTTTAGTTCGCTCTTTCGATAGTTTGTAGCCATGCTTAGGCTTTCCTCTCTTTAGACTTTGTACTCGTTGGATATTATATCTCTAATTTAATGAATGCAACTTCTTTTCTGTACTTTATGTTGTTTCGAACTTTATTAATGCAAGAACCTGAAGTTTTTTTAAATGGTACCCCTACAGACGCTTATTGGGTCCGAGCTTCTCAGCTCTGGCCTAAGCGGGCCGTAGTCACGCGTCGCCTCCGTATTTTTGGGAAGCGGGGCGTGACAGTTGGATACTCGTGGGTTGTGTATTAGCCATGAAATGTATCCATTTTTCATACGGAGCAAATATATAGTATATATTTTTTATTTGCAATTCTTTTGTGCTCAATTTTAATTCATGGCTAAACACTTCATATCCCTTAGAAAATTCAGAAATTAATCAGTTCTACATTCACTTTCCATTATTCTTCAAAAGAATCTCCAAAAGCACTAAAGAGTCAATTATCGTGAAAGTGCAAATGTAGGTGTAGAAGTCAAATTCGAAATTTACGAGACTTGTCATGGCTGGTGGGACCGGAAAGGTGCTCTCTCTCAAGTGCAAGAGTCCGTACAAGTAGTAAAACCTGGGAGTCCAGGTGTCGAATCCACGGGAAGAAATCTGTTGCAACCACAGTTCAAATCAAATAGAAATCCTACGAAGAGAAACTAAACACTTCACAAATGATGACGGTGATGGTGATGTGAACACGTGAACAAAATAAACATAGAAATACGTGTAAGAAAACACTTATAAAGAGTTTGCACATGGTGTGGGTTCGCTAGGGTCAACGATTCGTATTAATTTGGTTGATAGGTATAACGCAATGAATTCTCCTTTTGGGAGCAATTCACCGGAAAATACCCAATATAACTCAATGAATTCTCCTTTTGGGAGCAATTCATCGGAAGATGCCCTTTTGGGGGTTCAAGCAAAATATTCAAAAAGAATCGTCGCTAAAGCTATAATACGATATGAAACTCTCTTTTGGAGAGATCAAAACTACGGTATGAAACTCCCTTTTGGGGAGATCAAAGCTCGCCCTTTTGGGGCGATCACCAACTAAATTAATTCTTTTGGAATCTAAAAAAGTCGATTTACGAACAACGATTACAAGTTTAGCGACGTTTAACGATTAAGCACAAGGAATTTCAACCAAATAAACACGAATAATATCCCCTAACTACTCCATACCATACACAAATAAGTTCTAGCTACTCATACTTTCAGAATAAGCAAGTTCCATAGCCAAATACATTGAATTCATAGCAAAATACAATAGAAAACACCAAAATACGGGATAGAAGTTGAAGAAAGTATCACCAATTCTCCTTGAAAAGACTCCAAACTCTCTGGAAATAATAAAACAAGCCTCTGGAATTTTACAGAATTTTCAGGGGGAGAATACGGCTTCTAGAGCCTCCAATACGCTCAAAATACGCCCCAAACTGCTTGAATACGCCCAAAAACCCTAGGAATACCTTATATAGAGAGGTTGCGGGTTTAAGTGAGCTTAACGGGTATAAACCCGCTCCCGATAGCACCCGAAACCGAACCCAACAGCCGCATCAAATTAGAGCCGCTCATATGAAGCGGGATTGAATCGCCGCCTGCCACGTGTCCCCGTAGCGGGTCTCCAAATTTCCGCACATGGATCCACTGCAACGATCCGAACTCGAGTCGGAGTTGATTTGCACCCTTCGATCTTGATCCGGCGTTCCAAAATTGACCACGTCGCTCGCCTCAATTTGAATCAGCGGAAGCTTTGTGCGCCGTTGGATCATCATCCAAACGCTTACAAGCTTCCACGTCGCCCGCCTTTTGCACAGCTCCGAGCCCGCTTCGTGATCGCGTTAGAGTCCATCTCCGCCGTTGGATTGTTCGGAGGGTGTTTAGATTGTTGCCGCGTGTCCCTTGGATTCGCGAAATTAGAGTTCGAGCGGGCGTAGTCCGCAGCCGTTGGATCGTGATCTCGCGGACGGGGTGCAGCCACGTCGTCGCTAGACGCTGCGCTCTTCGAATCCAAGCGGGAGAATCGTAGACCGTGCGATCTTACAGAGAGTCGTTTGATGGCCGACACGTGGGATTCAAGGGTGCCTCCGGTGCTTCGTTCGAGCGCTGATGTGATCCGTTCGATCGGAGATCAACGGCTACAATTACGCCACGTCGCCCCGTAGTTCGATCGGAGCGGGATTTATCAGCGCCGTTGGATGCGGCGAGACTGACTGGATGACCGCCACTTGTCAGCTCTGGATTGGCCGCCGACCGTATATTTGTATTTTTTAGTGTATTTCTTCATTTAAATAGTATTCTGCATTCAAAAATTCATAGTAATTAGCACAGATCTCAAAAAAATACAAATAAATAGTCGTTGGAATCGTGAGATCGAGACCAAGCTAGGAAAAATATAAAAAGTGCAGAAATAGTTCGTTAAATGCTGTTTTGTGCTCAAATAGTGTGTTTTCTCTAATAAATAAATGTGTAGAAAATATGTATGAATTAGAGAACAATGTAGCATCACATAAGCACAAAATAGGGCTAAATGGGGGGTTAAATATGTAATATTGAACCCGAATCAATGGCTACTAAGAAGATAACAACATGTTCATGTAGCTACAACAATAATGAATTAACTTCTACAAGGGATAGATTCGAACATTCATACAATACCACTTAAGATAAATCATAAAGGGTATTCTTTTAAGCTCAATTTTTTTTTGGTTTTTCAATTTTTTTCTCAGAAATAAAAACATTAAAAATCATGCAAGCAAGCACACAAAACAAAATAAAAACAAGCATACAAAACAATCTATGAAGGTATGCAATGGAATGCAAAGAGGGATAAAAATTATACCTTCACGTCGCTATTTGACGAAGGAGCTAAAAGAATGAGACATTGAAAAATTTGCTCTTCGCCAAATCTCCACCTTACCTACATGAAAGGTGTTAAGTGTGACCTTGGAATCCAACAAGGTCCACGAGTGTTAGCCATTAAAGATTTAGGAACCCAAACTTGTTTAAACTTGATATTTGTGTTCCTAAATTTACAATAATATGAAGTGTGGCCTACACTATCACATGTAAAGCACTTTGCATATTTGTTCTTTGCAATAGAGGGAACATTGTGGAATTTCTTGAATTTTTTGCTTTTCAATGTTTTCCAGACCAAAACCAAGTCCTCTTCTATAATTGCCATATAATTGGTTCTCTAAAATAGTGTCCAACGATTGTTTTCCCATAGAGAATTTCTTAATGGCCACTTCAAGATGAGAGACTTTGGTTTTTAATTGTTTGTTTTCTTCCACAAGCATCGTGCATTTACTAATAAAAGCTCTCTTGTTTTCCTCTTCCTTCTTTTCAAATTCAATCATTTTTCTTTTAAAGTCATTATCCAACATGCAGAATTTATCATTAAGCTCTCTAATCACATAGTCTTTTTCAGTTTCGATCTTAATCAAATCAAGTTTAAGCATGCTATTTTGGTTTAATAATGAGGAACAAGAAATACAAGGAGCAGTTTCATCAAAGCTAGCTTTTTCCTTCTTCATGATTTCAATAGTAGACTTACATGCATTGAGTTCAATTTTAAGTTTTTCATTCTCTTTAAACACCTTATCATCTCTAACTTGCATGTCATAGTTCTGATTTTGGAGACATTCAATAGTGAACTCATGATCTACTATTTGATTTTGCATTTCTTCACAAATTTTAAGAGGTTCAGCTTTGCTACCTGACGGTTTCTCATCTTGGATTCCCATCAAAGCCATGCAAGAATGGGCTTCATGTTCCTCCTCGCTTTCAGCTTCGCTATCCATATCCTATGTTAATACCTTCGCTTTTCCTTTTCCTTTAGCGAGCTGAGCAGTTTCATTTGGGCAATCCTTCATCAGATGTCCTCTTCCCTTGCATTTAAAATATTGCATTCTATCAGTAGATTTTTTATCATTAAAATACTTGGAATAATTATTAAAGTTAGAACGATTAAACCTGGGTGCCATTTCGTTTCTCACATGCTTGGTCTTGATGAACTTTCTGAAGTTTCTCACCATTAGCGCTATGTCGTCATCATCATCCTCTTCTTCGCTAGCTTGCAAAGCAAGGGGCTTTATGGCTTTCTCTTTCTCCTCAGGTTTCTCTCTTGCTTCAACATTTTGCAGTTCCAACTCTTGGGACATCAAATTACCAATAAGGTCCTCCACCTTCAATTGTGACAATACCTTTACTTCCTGGATGGCGGTGACCTTTGGTCTGAAAGTGCTTGGCAATGCTCTTAGGATCTTCCTCACTTGATCGAGGCTATCATATGGCTTTCCAAGCGAGCTAGACTTGTAGACTATGTCGGTGAACCTCGCATACATCTCTGATATGCTCTCTAATGGTAGCATGCGAAATCCCTCGAACTCTGCACTCAAAAGAGACAGTCTAGACTCCTTTACATGTGACGTTCTCTCGTGTGTCACCTCCAAAGTATGCCATATTTCCTGTGCAGTTAAACAATGTGAGATTCTATTATATTCAGATTTATCAAGTGCACAAATGAGAGCATTCATAGCTTTAGCATTTAAAGAATAAGATTTCCAATCATTATCATCTCATTTGTCATTTGGTTTTTCAATCTCAACATTTTCTACTTTAATAACAGGCAATTTATATCCTTTTTCAATTATTTGCCAAGCTTTATAATCAACAGAAATAAGGTAGATTTTCATTCGATTTTTCCAATAAGCATAATCACCTCCATTAAATCTAGGGGGACGGGAAACATACTAACCCTCAGCAAAAGCACTATCCATATGGTTATTCATGGTCAATCTTAGGCTAGATCCTAAAACTTGCTTTGATACCACTTGTTGGATCTAGATCCTAGCCTAGAGAGGGGGTGAATAGGCTTATAAAAATAATTCGTGCAACCCACGAATAAGCACACGTAGTTATAGCAGCAACATGTAAATAAAAAGCAGACACAGAGTACATAGCAGATTTACCCTGGTTCGGTCGACCCTTCGACCTACTCCAGCCCCCAAAGCAGATACTAGTATTGAATAGTGCAATAGGTACAAAACCACAAGTTAGAGCACGCTCAGAGCACCCTCTACGTCTCTACACCCGCCAGGCTCTCAGTACCCCACTCATTGTGTTTTCTCTCACTATCAATCCTAGTAACGCTTTCTACCAGTTAGTCCCAAACTAGCTGGGTCCCGCTTGTCTAGCCCCAACCAGACAAGTCCCAAAATAGTCACAAAATATTGGTAAAGTTTTCCCTACAGAGAACGTTACACTAAGACACGAATAAAAGAGTTAAGGGTTTAGAAATGCTCAGTTCGTGTCCGTGTAGGCGTCTCTGTCAATCAATACGGCGTCAGCCCCAATCTGAAGCAAACGGTGTCTCAATCTGACTCCTGTATCTCAAATAGCACACGGGTCTGTGCGTAAAGTAATCCCAGTTCAAACTGAAATATTCTTCAGTCTGTGCGCACAGCAACCCCCTTAAAACCCAACGCCACGTCAGCTTCCAAATGTCGCGCCCGCTTTGTTTCGTTTATTTTAGGTTGTAAGGATGCGATTAAGCCACGTCAGCGATTTGATTTCTTTGTTAAATCTCACCCGTTGATCTCGTGGTATGCAGGCGATGCAAATTCACGTCGCTTCTTATCTCCGTCGTGGGAACAGCGAGAACTCGAAGACTCCGACGGATTCAGCGTGTGGAAGCGGCTTCAAGAGCGGATGGTCGAGCTCTCCAGGGCAACTTCTTCGGCAAGTTCAGCGGCGTTCGAGAGCCTCCGGTGATCAGCTCACAGCGGCAGCGTTGAGGCACGGCGGCGGCTACTTCAGCCTCGACGACGATGACTCGAAGGCAACGATGACTTCTTCTTCGTGCGGCGAGCTCTCCGATGATATTCTCCTCCGTGATGACTTTGTCGACTCGGCAGCAGCAACAACGTCTCAGCGAACGGTGAGGAGAGCGCAACTTCTCCGGCAGCTTGATGACGTTCTTCACGGCGACAACTTCGTCTTCGCTTCGGCGACGGTTCTCCGAGCGACACAGCGGCCTTCCCCGACTTGATCAACAGTTCCGGCGTCGTCTTCAACTGTAGCAGCAGCAAGCTCCTTCTCCGATGGGTGATCGTTGATGCACAGCAGCGAGAGCCTGAAGGCACAGCGGCGGGAGCTGATGTTCACGACGACAGCGATGAGGCCGTGAACTCTTTGGCTGCTCAGTCTTCCCGCAGCGATGATATGATGTCGACGAATATTCAAGACGTCGACGGTGAGAGCGGTGACTTGAGGACGAGCTTGCTTCGACGTTCCACTTCAACGGTGACAGCGGCTTCGTCTGACGACGGTGGCTTCACGAGGAGACGATGGTGCTTCTCGACGGAGAGGAGCACGTGAAGACTTCGATAATAAATCACGCTCCTCTCTCCTTGATGCTGAGGGTTGTAGGTTCTTTTGGGCTTTGGAGATCTAGGTGCTTACGGTAGGTAAAACTCTATAAGCTAGGGTTTCTCTTGTTGTATCTTGCGGCAAAGGGGATTGTTAGCTTTGGAGATGGTTTCGGCATTGAGGGTTTAAAGCTGGGATGTTTTTGTTCACTTGGCCGCAATATTTTTGTTTATAGACTCTACCCCCTTTTTTGGGTGACTGCTGCGCATCTTAGACTATAGATGGGATGTTTGCTTATATAGGATAGCCTAGGGTTTTGGTGAGAATCCCTAGGAGATAGGAATTTGAAATTTGTTTGGAATTGATTGGAAATTTGTATTTTACTAGGAATCGGTCTTGGCTAAGGAATTTGTATGGCCATATGATATATTCCAATAACCAAATGAGATTTGGCTCCATCTTTTCATATTGACCAAGTCCACTTTGCCTTAGCCAAAGCTCTCCATCCACCCAAATAGCTATATGAATAGAAACTCCTCCAAATAGTGAAAGATGTATCGATTCGCCAGTCCTGAAACACACTAAGCACACACGTCAGATATAACGACACGTTTGTCATCATTAAACAAAGAGGTCCTAGATCGTTGCGTCCAACACCCACAACTCCTGAATCGACCCATATTACTTCTCCTCCCAACTATGCCACGCAGGACATCCTCACCCAATCTTCGACAGGTCATTATCCATAAGGGGGGACAAGCCATGCTACCACACCCTCACTGGGGAAAAAGAAACAGCGTCGACGGGTCGTGAGGGAAGATCTGGACGTAATGTGGGAAATAGCCGATAATGTGAAAGAGGTAGCGAATGCTATAAGAAGCACACACTTGCACTGGACAGAAACGCTTGAACAGCGTGTGTATGAGTTTACGGAGTATCCACCCGACTTATTGTTGAAGTTGTTTAATGACCTCGGCATAGATGAGATGGTGGCTCGACGATTTTTGGCAGTGCCGTAATCGAGTAGGAAGCGTATGCTTGATGCGTTAGTTGATGATATGGATAGGGACTTGCATGATTCATGTTATAATAAAGGATATGACAAAGGTATGAGATGAGGATGGGTGGGTCCGATGGCATTTTGGTGGGTTGGTGATGTGTTTTTGTTGGGATGGGGATGGGTTTTATGGTGAGGTGGGGTTGATTTTGAGGTGGGTTCAGGCATATTCTAACTGGATGGTATTTTGTTATTGTTAAGGTTACCACACAAACTATGTGTTGTAACTATATGGTAAGACTAGACATGATATTTTGGGTTCATTTTGTTATATATTTATATCATGTAGCCCACGTATATGTTGGTGTCATATCGTCTTTGGTAGCTTCCTCATGCTAGCCATGTTTTGGTATGTGTTGGTTGTGAATGGTTTGTGAGGTATTTGCAATTTCTGGTGCTTGCTAATACATACACAAGGAAACTGTAGAGGAATATGCCCTCGGATCATTTGTATTTGATACAAATGAAAATTTAAGCCTAGATAGGGACTAATTTGCATATGATGCAAAAGAGATTAAATGTGTCTTAAATTGTTTAAGACTATATTTAATTAAATAAACGCGTTGAAAAGGTTACCTAGATGACGGGATCGTCCCGCTCTAAACGCAGGTTCAAACCGCGTCAAAAACGGAGTCCAAATGCACAAGTTATAGCCAAAACAAGTCAGCCCAAACTGTTGGGCTGAAACCAGCGAAAATGGAGGCCCACCAAGCCCGAATTTTCTGGTTAGGGTTTTTTGAAACCTGGGTTTTTCTTGACGGCTACGTTTCTAAGAGAAGCATGACTTTTGGCTAACTTTGGACAATTGTTTGAAGGGTCAAACGGACTCGGATTGACGAGCCGTTTTTTCCTACGCGTTCACCGTTGAACCCTCTTTGATTTGGTAGGTTGTACCAACATTGAAGCTCAACGGTGAGGGAGTTAAAATTCGAGGAAGTTTGTCCTTTGTGAAAGGCAAACTAACTTGATTTAATTAATCCCAAATTAAATAGTCCCACATCGGATTTTGAGAAAAGGGGAGAGTCCGCCGCCTATATAAATAGGGGTCTGCACTCCTCCTCAAAACTCGTCCCAAGCTCTAGATCTAAGCGGCTCTCGTAAATGTTGGAGCACGCTCGGATCTAAGCTAAATTAATATTTCTTCTCTCCCTATAAATTTCTGCCTTGCTCCTGAGGGCTCTAGCAAAGCCGCAAAGGAGTTCGGATTCAGATCCGAAATCTAGGCGGAGGTTTCACTCGCGTGAAACTTTCTTCGGCGCGTGGTTGGCTCGGCGACATGGGATTGATCGCCTCGGGATGCGGAGCGGTTCGAGGAGCAGTTCGGGGAGCGGTTCAAGGAGCGGCTCGGCGTGGGACGGGAGCAGCTCGGAAGACGGTGCGGAACATCTCGCCTGCCCCAGGGCTGAGATTCCGGGTATGTGTTTAAGTTTTTCATTTAATTATTCGCAGTAGTTAGATTCCTCTTGGGGTGGTCAGATCCACCCCAAGTTGGCAGAGATCCTGGCTAATAAGGTCTGGTTCCTTAGGGTTGCATGTTAATTAGATTAACATAAAAATTTTCCGTTGCATTTCTGTCTATGTTCCGTCCGACTTAGGACGGGACTAGAGTTTTTGTGCCCTAAGGGTCCTAGAAAACCCTGCATTGGTATCAGAGCCATCTCTGTATGCTGATCTAGGACTGCGAATTTATTATTTGAATGCATTTACAGAAAAATGTTTTCTTTAAATTTATGCGATAAATTTAAATTTTTTTTGTTTAAAAATTTTATATGATAAATTTTAAACATGAAAGTTTTAAAATGGAATTTTTAAATTTATGTGATAAATTTTAAAATTGTTTTAAAGCTTTAAAACTTTATGCGATAAGTTTAAAATGTTGTTTAAAATTTTATGTGATAAATTTTAAACATGGAATTTTTTTTTAAATGATGTTTTAAATTTATAAGATATTTTTAAAAACTGATTTTAAAAGTTTAAAATTTTTATGCGATAAATATTTTAAAGAAGCATGCAAAAGTTATGATTTTTTAAACAAGCTTTTACTTTATGAGATAAAATAAAATGTTTTAAAAATCGTATTTTTAAATTTAAATGTTAAATTTAAGTATGCATGCTAAAATTGTTTATGCGATAAACTTTAGTCTATTTAATTGTTAAATAGTTGTACACTTTTTATGCGATAAAATTAGTGTAAATTTTTAATGGATATGTCTTCTTGTCCCTTATTTGATAACACAAGACAACCCTTTAGGTTAGCCATTAAAATGATTAAAATTTATTTACTTGAATTTTAATGACATGCTATGTTTTAATAAAATATTAACAACCCTTTAAGACCTAATTCCTGATTAGGGTAGTCCTTTTAATGATTTCTTAATTCTAATTGTTATTAGTAATTCTCATTAAAGGACTTCGCTTTTAGCGTTGGTTAATAATTTTATTAAAATCCTAATAACGATTAGGATAGCACGTGAACCTTATAGTTGATAAGGACTTAATAAAAGTTATTAAACAAATCCTAAAATTTTGAATTTAAGGATGCAACTAGTTGATAGGATTAATTAGTTGTTAATAAAAGCTGTTTAGTCTATGGCACACATACAAAAATGACAAGCTTCATTCAATGGACCATGATCCAGTCAATGTGCTTGGCTAAGAGTTCTGGGTCAACCCTTGCTAGTACAAGGGGCAGTGATCCTGGCTTAGTCAATTCCCTGGCTGTGTTCCGCTGGACCGCAATGTCGCGAATCATGATTGTATGACACCCTAGACTATATCTAGTCAATGCGTTATAAATCTTATTAAAGATTAATTCGTATCCCTCCTTGATTTTGGAGCTTGGTAACTCAAAGAAGACAATTATAGTTGTTGAGTCTCCTCAAGCTGTGACTTGTTTTTCTTTAAGGAACAAACTCCAACATACATGTGATGTAGTCTAGACTTGACCCAAATCGATGCGTCGGGTCTCCTCGAGTATCGATCTAAGTCAAATCTGGACACGAAATCAAGGGTCTGACTAGACCAGTCATTATGATTTGTTGAGTCTCCTCAAGATCATAAGTGACTGTGGGTAAAAATCGACAGGGAATCACATGTGATGTGATTGACCAAGAGTTAGTCTACCAGTCATTGAACCAATCAACTTGTTGAGTCTCCTCAAGGTTGTGATGTTCGGGATGATTGGATCCCTCTTTCACTAATTTTTAAATTCGATTAAATCGTTCGTTATTAAGCTTTAAAATGATCGTAAAAATAGTGGGAGGATATAGATAGATGAAAGCCAATCTACCTATATTTAATATTGAACATATGCAAAAACTAGGGCAAGACTATGTTTACCGAAGGAATCAAAATATAATATTGGAATAAGTTAACTGGTCAAATAGTTGATTAATTGAATATCAAGTTAAATTCTAATTGATGGAATTAAACTATATTCTCGTTGACATTAAATGACCTTCTAAAGAACAGACTTAAGAAATATGATTTCATTAAGTTCTGGGTCCAACAAATAAATTAAAGCTACATGTCACTCTTCTCTATATGAGGCAGCTTGAACATATAGGATATTCGAAGTATGTTTCTCCCTACAACTTGTCGAGCTACCCTCAAGGTTGTATGGACAAACAATTCCGATCCGTAAAGTTCAAGAATTCGATCAAACCGTTTGAGTTGAATACGAGTGCATGAGCGGTGCAAGACTATGTATCCCAACCGGATCTTGAGACAAGCAACTTCTTGAGCTAAACTCAAGATTGCAAAGCTCAAGCGTTTGGATACATAAGATGCTTGCATAGCTATTTATGTTGGGTTAATTAATATCTAAATGTGATTTAGAAAAGGAAGAAGGCACTCCGGAAAGTCAATTGAGAAAGTTAGTTTAATTTATCATTAGTAAAGGCATAAGTAGGAGGAAATGAAAATGTGATATATTTTGATGTCACGATTTCAGAATAAATAGTTATACAAAAACGTCTAACACATTTTTTGACGAATGTCGTCACCTTGCTTCGGAAGTAATGTTTTGTGTTAAGTAATTTGTAATAACTATATATATATATATATATTAAATGTTAATATATAAATACACAAGATAGTCGCAAACTTATATGGTAAAATAGACTAGGCCATGTCGAGAGACTAAGCTTCACAAGTCACATAAAGAGGGGTCTGACCTCTCGTATTATGAAGTCTACGGACACTTGTGAATCTTATCCTCTCAGATATAATGGCTGAAAACCATCTGTAAGACAGTGGAAGAATGAGTTGTCGAACTCAGTCTCGTACATACTGATGTACCCGAGTCTATTTTAACCAAAATAAGTTATTCGTATATTTTATTAAGACACGTGTTCTTGATGAAACACAAGCCTGATAAAATAAAGAACGAAAAGTAGAAAGTATTTAAACTGATTCGATTAGATCGAATGGTCAAATACTTAGCTACATAAAATCTTGTGTAATTAAAAGAAAATGTGATTTTCTCTCAGGTCAAGTCTGTTAACACATCTGTGTGTTAAAATATATGAATCACACTTAGTGAGACTTGGTGCGATACATAGTAAGTGACTCTGAGTTAAGTCCTCTCTCTGGGTTAAGTCCCAGATTGTAATGCCTAGTTTTTGATAATGTCCTATGAGGACATTGTCAATAAGATATTCATTAAATCGATCATTAAAGAAGTTGTATAATTACTCGAATTTCGTGAGACAAATTGTCGAGTTAGACATCATAACTGATGATGACTTAGTCAACTTCCGGGATGAAATTCGGAGAAGTAATTCCGATTTAAAAACTTGATGCAATCAGAATAGGTCCGTGTGCGTAAATAAATTTTGGAATTTAGTTTATGTGCACAAGGAAAATGTTTCCTCACTTTCTGCAAGTAAATCTTTAAGTTGAAAGATTGGTGCAGAAAGGAAAATAGTGAAATGCAATCATGTTGGTCGAGAATGGTTTTTCCATACTAATTCTTATAAAACGGATTATAATGAAACCGTTTTCCACCAGCAGATGTGTACAGAACTACTCGGACCAAACTCGATGTAAACGCTTAAGTTGACCATGAAAATTGGAGCATTCACTTACAAGTTCGTTTTTCTAAATATGATTTAGATTGACCAACTTATATGAATTAGCCAGATAGTTTTCAAGGTCAGTGGGAGCGTGTAAATTTCATGTGAGGCATCAAAGGGATGGAACATATATTTTGACAAAGTGATCAAAAGAGTTTGATACTTTATTAGAAATAAATATGAGCCATTTGAAATGACCAGTAACTAATTTAAATGATTATCGTAAGGTACGATGAATTGGATAAGATCCAAGTAAATTAAAATATTATGGATTCCGAAAGACCAAATGAATTATTTGAATGAGATTCAAATGGTTGGTCTAAACATAGAAACCCTTAAGTCTATAGTGTAGACGGTTTTAGCAGATCCACTCATGAAGGCTCTACCACATGAAGTCGGGAAAACTTATGTGTAAAAACGGTATGAGATACCGAGATAAATGGGCCTGAGTGCAAGTGGGAGATGTTGAGAGATGATACCCTGGAGGCTATCTATCTTCATGTGTGAATAGCACAAATATCTTGTTCGAAATAACAGTAAGCTGTTTGGTAATAATTTATCTAAGTTATTTTATAATGTTGTTAACATTAGACATTAACTTAGGTAAAGTCCTAAGACTTTATGCAAGGTCAAACAGGTATCGAGATGAGTATCTCGATCATAGAGAAATGTTTGACCGTCTGTAGCATAAGTCTAAAAGGGTTCGTGGTCGTAGATGTTTCTAGACAAGGATATCGAAACATCGGATAGACTATTGTGTCTTAGTCTTCACCGTATAGCGGTGGCGATGATCTCATGATCGCTTGACTTGGTGAAGTCGTTGACAAGACACAGGTGCTCATTAGAGAATGAGTTCACTGAACGATCCACAAGAGTTATCATATGGTTATATTGACCAATCTGTCAATGATGACTCTGAGTGATGATAGGCTAGTTGGTCTTTTGACTTGAGGTCATTTTGACGAACCTGTGCGTGAACGGTGCCACTTAGATCAAATGACCTAGCTTCGAGGCAAGCCCTGTCGAAAGGTCTTTGATTGGGTGACACTTGAAGCGTATGAGGAGAGTAATGACCAAGAGAGGATTCGTCTCTCCCGGTCAATGGGAGTTAGTGTCGTAGGGTTAGTTCGGTCTTTAGTAAAAACTCTAGCCAGAGTATGTTGGAAGAAGTCCAACATTTTTTTGACTAAAAGATCGATAGAAACTGACCGGAGTCAAGTTATTGGGGTTGATAGTTTAACCGTACCCTAGACTTGATCTACACGACATAATTAAGACGAAGAGACTATAACTGCGGAATTCATCACGGAAACAGTCAGGGTGGTCCCGACAATACTCATGTCAATGAGTCAACCACATAATGATGATTCCTGAAGCAGAGACGGCAACCACTGCTCGTGGTCACTGCCGTATAGGGATTCGAGCCCAACCTGTAGTAAGGGTCAGGCTGTAGGGTCTCACACAGAGTGTGAACTTCGTCTAGTAATAGGTAGAAATTAGTTAGGGAGAATAATTTGCATTTGATGCAAGGGATAAAATATTGCAAAAGATGTTTGCAATCATCTCCTGCAATCGGGATAAATGATCCTGAGTGCAAGTGGGAGATGTAGAGGAATATGCCCTCGGATCATTTGTATTTGATACAAATGAAAATTTAAGCCTAGATAGGGACTAATTTGCATATGATGCAAAAGAGATTAAATGTGTCTTAAATTGTTTAAGACTATATTTAATTAAATAAACGCATTGAAAAGGTTACCCAGATGACGGGATCGTCCCGCTCTAAACGCAGGTTCAAACCGCGTCAAAAACGGAGTCCAAATGCACAAGTTATAGCCAAAACAAGTCAGCCCAAACTGTTGGGCTGAAACCAGCGAAAATGGAGGCCCACCAAGCCCGAATTTTCTGGTTAGGGTTTTTTGAAACCTGGGTTTTTTCTTGACGGCTACGTTTCTAAGAGAAGCATGACTTTTGGCTAACTTTGAACAATTGTTTGAAGGGTCAAACGGACTCGGATTGACGAGCCGTTTTTTCCTACGCGTTCACCGTTGAACCCTCTTTGATTTGGTAGGTTGTACCAACATTGAAGCTCAACGGTGAGGGAGTTAAAATTCGAGGAAGTTTGTCCTTTGTGAAAGGCAAACTAACTTGATTTAATTAATCCCAAATTAAATAGTCCCACATCGGATTTTGAGAAAAGGGGAGAGTCCGCCGCCTATATAAATAGGGGTCTGCACTCCTCCTCAAAACTCGTCCTAAGCTCTAGATCTAAGCGGCTCTCGTAAATGTTGGAGCACGCTCGGATCTAAGCTAAATTAATATTTCTTCTCTCCCTATAAATTTCTGCCTTGCTCCTGAGGGCTCTAGCAAAGCCGCAAAGGAGTTCGGATTCAGATCCGAAATCTAGGCGGAGGTTTCACTCGCGTGAAACTTTCTTCGGCGCGTGGTTGGCTCGGCGACATGGGATTGATCGCCTCGGGATGCGGAGCGGTTCGAGGAGCAGTTCGGGGAGCGGTTCAAGGAGCGGCTCGGCGTGGGACGGGAGCAGCTCGGAAGACGGTGCGGAACATCTCGCCTGCCCCAGGGCTGAGATTCCGGGTATGTGTTTAAGTTTTTCATTTAATTATTCGCAGTAGTTAGATTCCTCTTGGGGTGGTCAGATCCACCCCAAGTTGGCAGAGATCCTGGCTAATAGGGTCTGGTTCCTTAGGGTTGCATGTTAATTAGATTAACATAAAATTTTTCCGTTGCATTTCTGTCTATGTTCCGTCCGACTTAGGACGGGACTAGAGTTTTTGTGCCCTAAGGGTCCTAGAAAACCCTGCAGAAACAAGCAACAAAAAATGATACTTTGTGCTTCCTTATATTTCTGGTGCTTGCTGATATATCAGTGTAACGACTGCTTTTCATGTATCTGGATTTAATATAATATAATATATGTTTTGGTGGATTTTCTCCTCATGTGTGGTTTTCGTCTCCGTAGATTTCATTTTCGATCGATTCGTCGTATTTTCTCGTTTCTTCATTAGGATCGTCGATTTCGAAGTATGTCACTCGTGACGGACTTCATAACAGTCGTATCTTACTATTAGATCAAGCCTAGGAGTCTTAGGAATCGATCCCGGAGCCCCGCGCTCCGTATCGGAACTTTTGGTGCTCATTAGCCGGTGTAAGAAGGGCCACCGACCGACTAGATGACGATCCAGTCGGTCGGCAATCCTTCTTGGACCGACTAGTTAGCTTTCTAAATTTTTCAGGAGTTACTGTTTATCGTTAGTCGGTCTAAGAACGTTGGTTGACCGACTAGGTTGCAAACTAGTCGGTCAGCAATGCTTCTTTAACCGACTAACTCATCATCTTATTTTTGTATCAGCTACTGTTTACTCTTAGTCGGTATAAGAACGTTCATCGACCGACGAGATGCCAAACTAGTCGGTCAGTATTTGTTCATGGACCGACTAACTCTAGAATCCTATTTTCGTTCAGGAGTTACTGTTTGCACTTAGTCGGTCTGCGTTGGTCGACCGACCGACTAGTTGCCAAACTAGTCGGTCAGTGGTTGCTCTTTGACCGACTAACCAGTGTTAAAACCCTAATTTCTGGGCAGCCGCCAGCCCAACCTATTTAAACCCAACCCAATCGATTTCATCTTCTCCAACACGACCCAAAACCCTAAAATCTTCCCCCTTCAGCCCCCATCTTCCTCCAAGCTTCATTTCTCCATTCCAAGCCTCAAATCCATCATCCAAACCATCCATTCACTCCATCTACCTCTCATCTTCCCCAAAATCTCACCAAAACCCATCAAAATCCCCAAATCCCCCAAAACCCTAGTTTCCCCAAACTTCTCCAATCTTTTCCAGATCTGATCCTAGGGTTCCCCGGAGAGTTTCTTCCGCTTCCTATCGGTAAGAAATCGATCTACCGTTGTTTTCATAACCTATTTATATTTTTTATGAAACCCTAATATAATTTCATGTTGTTTGTTGATTGTTCCCCCAAAACAGCGATTTCCCCGTAGATTGTCACCCGTGTGACGAAGTGGTCGTCATCCCCGGTGCTAGGCAAGTGAAACTTGCCACTTAGGGTTTAGGCCATGTTTTAGGCCATTTGCTTGTTGTAGGCGTAAAAGAGACTAGGCGACGAAATGATACTCGCCTAGGCGCAAATTGGGGAACTAGCTTGACAACGAAGCTAGTTCCAACGCATATAGCATGTTGCACGATTACCATGTCATGTTTACTTTCATTAACGGTACGCAACTTAAATGTCATGTCATTGCATCCTTAAGTGATTCTGTGATTGCGTAGCATCGCTACACTACTTGTGTTCCTGGCTCGTGACCAGAAGCGAGCATAATGAGTTGCTAACCCCAACGCTCGATATATTGAATTGTGAACTAAGAATGCGAGCTCAATGTGCGGGGCAACCCCAGGCTCACTAGCTGAGTTCCATGTGCGGGGACCCCAGGCTCCATTACGTGTGGGTATAAGGGGTGAGGGTTAAGCGGCCATTCAACTGGGAGTCTGTTTGATCAACAACTGCAGTTGTAAGGCGTAAACTCTTTGGGGTGGGGTAGTGTTTAGTGCCAATCGGTCTGAAATGCTATGCCATTCAGCGAAGGGCGTAAACATCTACAAAACATCGTGAAACGTGAAATGTGTTTAGTGCCGATCGGTCTGAAATGATATGCCATTCAGCGAAGGGCGTAAACACCTACAAAATGTGAATTGATTGAATTGATAGTAGCTTGGCTACTCTTGTCTTGTCCCGATAAATTGTTCCCTTGTCCAAATTGTCTTGCCATGTTTTAATTGTGCACTCATGTTATAACTGCCATGGCATGCATACTAAACTGCTAGGTTGCTAGTTGCCTTACTTTCAGTTTCCTTGCCCAAGTCTTTTAGACTTGCTGACATGTGCCCCTTTACTCTTTTGGGTGACACATGTTAGATCCTGAGCCCGAGTACCTTGTTGAGGACGAGGTGTTTGCTGACGCCGAGCCCGAGCTTGTGTTTGACGGGGAGTACGTGGACACTGGGGACCAGTCCTAGTGTCTTCGTTGTGTTTTACTTTTGTTAGACAGTTGTTTTGTTATGTGGTGCGTAGCACCTATACCTTGTTATGTCGTCGCTTTTGTTGGCCTTGTTCTGGGCCTTGGACTCTTTTCTTTTAGCCTGGTGGCTTTTCTGGATGTTGGACTTTTGTTGATGTTGGACAATTTGTGAGATGTGGAATTTTATTTCAGTCTCGCCTTGTGTTATTATTGTTATTCTGTTGTGGTTACAGGGACCTGTTTATGTAATGTGGACGCTTATCGGGTTTGGGGCTTCACAGCTCCACTCCCGTGCGGACCTTTTCATGTCTCGCCTCCATTTTAGGGAAGCGGGTCGTGACAGGTTTTGTTGGTAGCCCATGCAGGTCCCTCTGTAACTGCGATTTTTGGAATAGCGATAATAATATTTGAATGTCCAATGAATTAAGTTCGACGTCCGAGTCATAAGCTATGAGTCTAATCTGATTTTTTTTCCGTGTCACTAGATGGCAGGAAGAAATTTCACTCGTGGTGGTGGTAGTGGCGCGGTCCCTCATGATGAGGAGCCTGAGCGGGAACCCACCAGCGGTGAGATGATGCGGATGATGCTCCAGATGATGCAAGTGCAGCAGGGCGTGCTTTTGCAAGTCCAGAATGCTCCACTTGCTCGAGCTGCCCGGGCTCTTCCGGATGTTCCTCGCTCTGAGCCAGGAGCGAAGCAATTTCGGGAGCTGGGTCCCGCGTATTTTGATGGTTCTGAGGGTCCTCTGGCTGCCGATGAGTGAATTCGGAACATCGAGGACAATCTGAAGATGGCCAAGATCACCCCGGCTGGATGGGTTGATTTGGCGAAGAGGCAACTCAAGGATAATGCTCGGAATTGGTGGGATGCGGAAGAGAAGTTGTTGGTGGAGCCGATAGCTTGGGCTACCTTCAAGGCTAGATTTGATGGTGAGTTCTTCCCGAAGGCTGCCAGGGAAGAGATGCTGCAGCGTTTTATCGATTTGAAGCAAGGGAACTCGTCGGTGGACCTATATCACCAAGAGTTCATGAGGCTGAGTCAGTTTGCACCGAAGATGGTGCAGGATGCTGAGGAGAAGGCTCAGAGGTTCCTGCAGGGGCTTGCTTCGGAGCTCCAGAGTTTTGTGACCTCCTCTGACCGGGAATCTTATCAGAAGGTTCTGGTAGCAGCAAAGAGGCAGGAGCTTCTCGTGAACCAGAGGAAGGGGTCTGTTGTTGGTGCTGGGAAGAGGCCTGTGGAACAGGCGAGAGCTGTGGTTAGACCTGGATTCAGGCCTAATCAGTCTGCTCAGTTTAAGAGGCCAGGAGGGCCTATTCTGAAGATTTGTCATTTCTGCGGCAAACCTGGCCACGTCAAGGATCAGTGTCGGAAGTTTCTGGGCCAGTGTCTGGTTTGTGGAGATGCTTCCCATGTCACGAAGGATTGTCGGCATGCGGGTCAGCTGCGGAGGGCTCCTGTTGCAGCTCAGCCGTTGCAACAGCGAGCGTCTGTTCCTGCTGGTCGTGGGGCAGCTCTTGATCCGCAGGGGCAGGCTTTTCGGCAGGTTGTTCCGCCGAGGAGGCAGGCTTTTCTGATGACCGCTGCGGAGAGCGCGGCTGTGGATGAGGTTATCGCAGGTAATCCTTAATCTAGCTGTTACTTTCTCGCTGGTTTTGATTGTTAGATTATGTTGTTTGCTTGAACATGGTTGTTTGCTAGACTAGGGTTTGATTGTTAATTGATTGTTAGGTGTGGTTTTGGTTTGCACATTTCCTGCACGAGTCCTCTTCGACTCTGGTGCATCGATGTGCATTATTTCTCCGAGCTTCGTGGAGAGGCATTCCTTGTCGACGTCCCCTCTTCCAAAGAGTTGGAATATCGTTACAGGGAACGGCGTGGTCTCGGTGCATCGTGGTTGCAATTATTGCTCGTTGGTGGTCTGTGGACATGAGCTTTTTGCGGATTTCATTGTCCACGACATCATCAACTATGATGCAGTTCTTGGGATGGATTGGCTGGCGAGCTTCTATGCTACGATCGACTGTCGGAGGAAGAAGGTGGTGTTCGAGATTCCCGGACATCCAGTGTTTGAGTTCAGTCGTGGTAGCAGTTTGCTTGGTCCTGTCAGATTTCGGGCCACGCCGGTGGAGGCTGTGGCTATGCAGATGGAGCTGGAGTGGCCAGCTGTGGTGCGAGATTTCGGCGACGTCTTCCCCGAGGAGATGTCTGGTTTGCCGCCTGATCGAGCTTTGGAATTTTCTATTGATCTTGTTTCAGGTGCGCAGCCGATTTCGAAGGCGCCGTATCGTATGGCACCTGCAGAATTGGAAGAGTTGCGGAAGCAGTTGGATGAGCTTTTGCTGAAGGATTATATTAATCCTAGCGTGTCTCCGTGGGGAGCACCGGTGTTGCTGGTTAAGAAGAAGGATGGTTCGCGTCGCATGTGCGTGGACTATCGGGAGTTGAATGCGGTGACCATTAAGAATAAATACACGTTGCCTCGCATCGATGATATTTTTGATCAGCTTGGAGGTTCGATGGTGTTTTCTAAATTGGATTTGAGGAGTGGTTACCATCAGTTGAAGGTGAGGAAGGGAGATGTTCCGAAGACAGCGTTCAGGACGAAGTATGGACACTATGAGTTCGTGGTTATGCCTTTCGGCGTAACTAACGCGCCCGCAGTTTTCATGAATCTGATGAACCTGATTTTTTATGACTTTTTGGATAAGTTTGTCGTTATCTTTATTGACGACATTCTGATCTATTCGAAGTCGGAGGAAGAGCATGCCTCGCACTTAAGGACGGTGTTGGAGATTTTGAGGAAGCATCGGTTGTATGCTAAGTTTTCGAAGTGTGAGTTTTGGCTGGATCGAGTTGCTTTTCTCAGGCATGTGGTGACTGGAGATGGTATTTCAGTGGATCCCGAGAAGATTCGGGCCATCAGGGAGTGGCCTGTTCCGTCGTCAGCGTCTGAGATTCGGAGTTTTCTTGGACTTGCTGGTTATTATCGGCGATTTATTAAGGACTTTTCTTGTATTGCTGAGCCGATGACCAGGTTGACGCGGAAGGATGTTGCTTTTGTTTGGTCGGATGATTGTGAGAGCGCTTTTGGTGTTCTGAAGGAGAGGTTGACGACTGCCCCTATTCTCGTTGTGCCTGATCGCAGCGGCGGATTTGAGATCTTTTGCGATGCTTCTGGCAAGGGTCTCGGTTGTGTGTTGCATCAGCATGGGCATGTTATGGCGTATGCGTCTCGTCAGCTTAAGGTTCATGAGAAGAATTATCCGACGCATGATTTGGAGTTGGCTGCCGTTGTGTTTGCTCTTAAGATTTGGAGGCACTTCCTGCTGAGTGAGAAAGTGAAGATTTTCACCGATCACAAAAGCTTGAAGTATATTTTCACTCAGAAGGAGCTCAACATGCGACAGCGTCGATGGTTGGAGCTTATGGCGGATTATGATATTGATTTGCAGTTTCACCCTGGGAAGGTGAATGTGGTTCCGGATGCTTTGAGTAGGCTTCCAGCGGTGATGATTTTGACCTCGCAGTGGAGATTGCAGCAGGATTTTTGCGAGTCTGGCGTGGAGATTGTTCTTCCTGGGGAGGCTTCTTTGTTGATGTACATGCAGGTACAGTCGACGATCGTGGATCGGATTAAGGCTGGCCAGGCTGAGGATCCGAAGCTGGTAAGGATTCGGGAGCAGGTGGAAGCCGGTCTGTGGACTGACTTTTTGATTCATGAGGATGGCTCGCTGAGGTTCGGAGCCAGGCTATGTGTGCCAGCTAGGGATATCAGAGAGGAATTGATGGTGGAGGCACACAGTTCGCCATATTCTGTGCATCCTGGTGGCACCAAGATGTACCAGGATCTTCGTCTGAATTATTGGTGGCATGGTATGAAGAGGAGCGTGGCTCGGAGTGTAGCCAAGTGCTTGGTTTGCCAGCAAGTGAAGGCGGAGCATCAGCGTACGGCCGGGTTGCTACAACCGCTTCCGATTCCGGAGTGGAAATGGCAACACATCACTATGGATTTCGTGACTGGACTACCTCAGAGTCCGAAGCAGAATGACGCGATTTGGGTGATCGTAGATCGATTGACCAAATCTGCGCACTTTATTCCATTCCGAGTGGGACAGTCCACTGAGGCGCTAGCGAGGAGATATATGGAGGTAAAATTCTTTTACTCTCCGTTTTATTTCCTTTTCCTAGTTTGGATAGTGATGTAACGTGAATCGTGCAGGAGGTTGTGCGACTTCATGGAGTCCCCGTGAGTATCGTGTCTGACAGAGACATGAGGTTCACATCTTAGTTCTGGCAGAGTTTGCAGAAGAGCTTGGGTACGCGTCTGAGTTTCAGCACGGCGTACCATCCGCAGACGGATGGCCAGTCCGAGAGGACGATTCAGATTTTGGAAGACATGCTGAGGGCGTGCATGTTGGATTTCAAGGGTTCGTGGGAGGACCATCTACATTTGGTGGAGTTTTCCTACAACAACAGCTTCCAGGCGAGTATTGGCATGGCGCCTTTCGCCGCTCTTTATGGGAGGAAATGTCGATCGCCATTGAGTTGGGATGACGTTGGAGATCGGGAGTTGTTGGGACCTGAGATGATCGTGAAGGCCGTGGATATCGTCAGGAATATTCGGGAGAGGTTGAGAATTGCTCAGGACCATTTTAAGCATTGGGCGGATGCTAAACGTCGTCCTTTGGAGTTTCAGCCGGGTGACCATGTGTTCTTGAAGATTTCCCCGAATCGTGGTGTGATTCGTTTCGGGAAGCGTGGGAAGTTGAGCCCGCGATACATTGGACCGTTTGACATTTTGGAGAGGGTTGGCGAGGTAGCTTATCGCTTGGCCTTGCCGCCATCTTTGGAAGGAGTTCACAATGTTTTCCATGTGTCGTAGCTTCGTCGATACATTAGCGATCCGTCTCATGCGGTGGATTTTTCGGAGATTACCGTTCGCCCCGATATGACGTATGACCAGCATCCAGTGCAGATTCTGGACAGGCGTCAAAAATCGCTTCGGAACAAGATTGTCAATCTTGTGAGGGTGATGTGGCGACACGGTTCACCTGGAGAGTCTACTTGGGAGAATGAGGATGAGATGCGAGAGCGTTTCCCACTTTTGTTTCCGGACTCGTGAGTATTTGGAAATTCCGAGGACGGAATTTTTCTTAAGTTGGGGAGGATGTAACGACTGCTTTTCATGTATCTGGATTTAATATAATATAATATATGTTTTGGTGGATTTTCTCCTCATGTGTGGTTTTCGTCTCCGTAGATTTCATTTTCGATCGATTCGTCGTATTTTCTCGTTTCTTCATTAGGATCGTCGATTTCGAAGTATGTCACTCGTGACGGACTTCATAACAGTCGTATCTTACTATTAGATCAAGCCTAGGAGTCTTAGGAATCGATCCCGGAGCCCCGCGCTCCGTATCGGAACTTTTGGTGCTCATTAGCCGGTGTAAGAAGGGCCACCGACCGACTAGATGACGATCCAGTCGGTCGGCAATCCTTCTTGGACCGACTAGTTAGCTTTCTAAATTTTTCAGGAGTTACTGTTTATCGTTAGTCGGTCTAAGAACGTTGGTTGACCGACTAGGTTGCAAACTAGTCGGTCAGCAATGCTTCTTTAACCGACTAACTCATCATCTTATTTTTGTATCAGCTACTGTTTACTCTTAGTCGGTCTAAGAACGTTCATCGACCGACGAGATGCCAAACTAGTCGGTCAGTATTTGTTCATGGACCGACTAACTCTAGAATCCTATTTTCGTTCAGGAGTTACTGTTTGCACTTAGTCGGTCTGCGTTGGTCGACCGACCGACTAGTTGCCAAACTAGTCGGTCAGTGGTTGCTCTTTGACCGACTAACCAGTGTTAAAACCCTAATTTCTGGGCAGCCGCCAGCCCAACCTATTTAAACCCAACCCAATCGATTTCATCTTCTCCAACACGACCCAAAACCCTAAAATCTTCCCCCTTCAGCCCCCATCTTCCTCCAAGCTTCATTTCTCCATTCCAAGCCTCAAATCCATCATCCAAACCATCCATTCACTCCATCTACCTCTCATCTTCCCCAAAATCTCACCAAAACCCATCAAAATCCCCAAATCCCCCAAAACCCTAGTTTCCCCAAACTTCTCCAATCTTTTCCAGATCTGATCCTAGGGTTCCCCGGAGAGTTTCTTCCGCTTCCTATCGGTAAGAAATCGATCTACCGTTGTTTTCATAACCTATTTATATTTTTTATGAAACCCTAATATAATTTCATGTTGTTTGTTGATTGTTCCCCCAAAACAGCGATTTCCCCGTAGATTGTCACCCGTGTGACGAAGTGGTCGTCATCCCCGGTGCTAGGCAAGTGAAACTTGCCACTTAGGGTTTAGGCCATGTTTTAGGCCATTTGCTTGTTGTAGGCGTAAAAGAGACTAGGCGACGAAATGATACTCGCCTAGGCGCAAATTGGGGAACTAGCTTGACAACGAAGCTAGTTCCAACGCATATAGCATGTTGCACGATTACCATGTCATGTTTACTTTCATTAACGGTACGCAACTTAAATGTCATGTCATTGCATCCTTAAGTGATTCTGTGATTGCGTAGCATCGCTACACTACTTGTGTTCCTGGCTCGTGACCAGAAGCGAGCATAATGAGTTGCTAACCCCAACGCTCGATATATTGAATTGTGAACTAAGAATGCGAGCTCAATGTGCGGGGCAACCCCAGGCTCACTAGCTGAGTTCCATGTGCGGGGACCCCAGGCTCCATTACGTGTGGGTATAAGGGGTGAGGGTTAAGCGGCCATTCAACTGGGAGTCTGTTTGATCAACAACTGCAGTTGTAAGGTGTAAACTCTTTGGGGTGGGGTAGTGTTTAGTGCCAATCGGTCTGAAATGCTATGCCATTCAGCGAAGGGCGTAAACATCTACAAAACATCGTGAAACGTGAAATGTGTTTAGTGCCGATCGGTCTGAAATGATATGCCATTCAGCGAAGGGCGTAAACACCTACAAAATGTGAATTGATTGAATTGATAGTAGCTTGGCTACTCTTGTCTTGTCCCGATAAATTGTTCCCTTGTCCAAATTGTCTTGCCATGTTTTAATTGTGCACTCATGTTATAACTGCCATGGCATGCATACTAAACTGCTAGGTTGCTAGTTGCCTTACTTTCAGTTTCCTTGCCCAAGTCTTTTAGACTTGCTGACATGTGCCCCTTTACTCTTTTGGGTGACACATGTTAGATCCTGAGCCCGAGTACCTTGTTGAGGACGAGGTGTTTGCTGACGCCGAGCCCGAGCTTGTGTTTGACGGGGAGTACGTGGACACTGGGGACCAGTCCTAGTGTCTTCGTTGTGTTTTACTTTTGTTAGACAGTTGTTTTGTTATGTGGTGCGTAGCACCTATACCTTGTTATGTCGTCGCTTTTGTTGGCCTTGTTCTGGGCCTTGGACTCTTTTCTTTTAGCCTGGTGGCTTTTCTGGATGTTGGACTTTTGTTGATGTTGGACAATTTGTGAGATGTGGAATTTTATTTCAGTCTCGCCTTGTGTTATTATTGTTATTCTGTTGTGGTTACAGGGACCTGTTTATGTAATGTGGACGCTTATCGGGTTTGGGGCTTCACAGCTCCACTCCCGTGCGGACCTTTTCATGTCTCGCCTCCATTTTAGGGAAGCGGGTCGTGACAGGTTTTGTTGGTAGCCCATGCAGGTCCCTCTGTAACTGCGATTTTTGGAATAGCGATAATAATATTTGAATGTCCAATGAATTAAGTTCGACGTCCGAGTCATAAGCTATGAGTCTAATCTGATTTTTTTTCCGTGTCACTAGATGGCAGGAAGAAATTTCACTCGTGGTGGTGGTAGTGGCGCGGTCCCTCATGATGAGGAGCCTGAGCGGGAACCCACCAGCGGTGAGATGATGCGGATGATGCTCCAGATGATGCAAGTGCAGCAGGGCGTGCTTTTGCAAGTCCAGAATGCTCCACTTGCTCGAGCTGCCCGGGCTCTTCCGGATGTTCCTCGCTCTGAGCCAGGAGCGAAGCAATTTCGGGAGCTGGGTCCCGCGTATTTTGATGGTTCTGAGGGTCCTCTGGCTGCCGATGAGTGAATTCGGAACATCGAGGACAATCTGAAGATGGCCAAGATCACCCCGGCTGGATGGGTTGATTTGGCGAAGAGGCAACTCAAGGATAATGCTCGGAATTGGTGGGATGCGGAAGAGAAGTTGTTGGTGGAGCCGATAGCTTGGGCTACCTTCAAGGCTAGATTTGATGGTGAGTTCTTCCCGAAGGCTGCCAGGGAAGAGATGCTGCAGCGTTTTATCGATTTGAAGCAAGGGAACTCGTCGGTGGACCTATATCACCAAGAGTTCATGAGGCTGAGTCAGTTTGCACCGAAGATGGTGCAGGATGCTGAGGAGAAGGCTCAGAGGTTCCTGCAGGGGCTTGCTTCGGAGCTCCAGAGTTTTGTGACCTCCTCTGACCGGGAATCTTATCAGAAGGTTCTGGTAGCAGCAAAGAGGCAGGAGCTTCTCGTGAACCAGAGGAAGGGGTCTGTTGTTGGTGCTGGGAAGAGGCCTGTGGAACAGGCGAGAGCTGTGGTTAGACCTGGATTCAGGCCTAATCAGTCTGCTCAGTTTAAGAGGCCAGGAGGGCCTATTCTGAAGATTTGTCATTTCTGCGGCAAACCTGGCCACGTCAAGGATCAGTGTCGGAAGTTTCTGGGCCAGTGTCTGGTTTGTGGAGATGCTTCCCATGTCACGAAGGATTGTCGGCATGCGGGTCAGCTGCGGAGGGCTCCTGTTGCAGCTCAGCCGTTGCAACAGCGAGCGTCTGTTCCTGCTGGTCGTGGGGCAGCTCTTGATCCGCAGGGGCAGGCTTTTCGGCAGGTTGTTCCGCCGAGGAGGCAGGCTTTTCTGATGACCGCTGCGGAGAGCGCGGCTGTGGATGAGGTTATCGCAGGTAATCCTTAATCTAGCTGTTACTTTCTCGCTGGTTTTGATTGTTAGATTATGTTGTTTGCTTGAACATGGTTGTTTGCTAGACTAGGGTTTGATTGTTAATTGATTGTTAGGTGTGGTTTTGGTTTGCACATTTCCTGCACGAGTCCTCTTCGACTCTGGTGCATCGATGTGCATTATTTCTCCGAGCTTCGTGGAGAGGCATTCCTTGTCGACGTCCCCTCTTCCAAAGAGTTGGAATATCGTTACAGGGAACGGCGTGGTCTCGGTGCATCGTGGTTGCAATTATTGCTCGTTGGTGGTCTGTGGACATGAGCTTTTTGCGGATTTCATTGTCCACGACATCATCAACTATGATGCAGTTCTTGGGATGGATTGGCTGGCGAGCTTCTATGCTACGATCGACTGTCGGAGGAAGAAGGTGGTGTTCGAGATTCCCGGACATCCAGTGTTTGAGTTCAGTCGTGGTAGCAGTTTGCTTGGTCCTGTCAGATTTCGGGCCACGCCGGTGGAGGCTGTGGCTATGCAGATGGAGCTGGAGTGGCCAGCTGTGGTGCGAGATTTCGGCGACGTCTTCCCCGAGGAGATGTCTGGTTTGCCGCCTGATCGAGCTTTGGAATTTTCTATTGATCTTGTTTCAGGTGCGCAGCCGATTTCGAAGGCGCCGTATCGTATGGCACCTGCAGAATTGGAAGAGTTGCGGAAGCAGTTGGATGAGCTTTTGCTGAAGGATTATATTAATCCTAGCGTGTCTCCGTGGGGAGCACCGGTGTTGCTGGTTAAGAAGAAGGATGGTTCGCGTCGCATGTGCGTGGACTATCGGGAGTTGAATGCGGTGACCATTAAGAATAAATACACGTTGCCTCGCATCGATGATATTTTTGATCAGCTTGGAGGTTCGATGGTGTTTTCTAAATTGGATTTGAGGAGTGGTTACCATCAGTTGAAGGTGAGGAAGGGAGATGTTCCGAAGACAGCGTTCAGGACGAAGTATGGACACTATGAGTTCGTGGTTATGCCTTTCGGCGTAACTAACGCGCCCGCAGTTTTCATGAATCTGATGAACCTGATTTTTTATGACTTTTTGGATAAGTTTGTCGTTATCTTTATTGACGACATTCTGATCTATTCGAAGTCGGAGGAAGAGCATGCCTCGCACTTAAGGACGGTGTTGGAGATTTTGAGGAAGCATCGGTTGTATGCTAAGTTTTCGAAGTGTGAGTTTTGGCTGGATCGAGTTGCTTTTCTCAGGCATGTGGTGACTGGAGATGGTATTTCAGTGGATCCCGAGAAGATTCGGGCCATCAGGGAGTGGCCTGTTCCGTCGTCAGCGTCTGAGATTCGGAGTTTTCTTGGACTTGCTGGTTATTATCGGCGATTTATTAAGGACTTTTCTTGTATTGCTGAGCCGATGACCAGGTTGACGCGGAAGGATGTTGCTTTTGTTTGGTCGGATGATTGTGAGAGCGCTTTTGGTGTTCTGAAGGAGAGGTTGACGACTGCCCCTATTCTCGTTGTGCCTGATCGCAGCGGCGGATTTGAGATCTTTTGCGATGCTTCTGGCAAGGGTCTCGGTTGTGTGTTGCATCAGCATGGGCATGTTATGGCGTATGCGTCTCGTCAGCTTAAGGTTCATGAGAAGAATTATCCGACGCATGATTTGGAGTTGGCTGCCGTTGTGTTTGCTCTTAAGATTTGGAGGCACTTCCTGCTGAGTGAGAAAGTGAAGATTTTCACCGATCACAAAAGCTTGAAGTATATTTTCACTCAGAAGGAGCTCAACATGCGACAGCGTCGATGGTTGGAGCTTATGGCGGATTATGATATTGATTTGCAGTTTCACCCTGGGAAGGTGAATGTGGTTCCGGATGCTTTGAGTAGGCTTCCAGCGGTGATGATTTTGACCTCGCAGTGGAGATTGCAGCAGGATTTTTGCGAGTCTGGCGTGGAGATTGTTCTTCCTGGGGAGGCTTCTTTGTTGATGTACATGCAGGTACAGTCGACGATCGTGGATCGGATTAAGGCTGGCCAGGCTGAGGATCCGAAGCTGGTAAGGATTCGGGAGCAGGTGGAAGCCGGTCTGTGGACTGACTTTTTGATTCATGAGGATGGCTCGCTGAGGTTCGGAGCCAGGCTATGTGTGCCAGCTAGGGATATCAGAGAGGAATTGATGGTGGAGGCACACAGTTCGCCATATTCTGTGCATCCTGGTGGCACCAAGATGTACCAGGATCTTCGTCTGAATTATTGGTGGCATGGTATGAAGAGGAGCGTGGCTCGGAGTGTAGCCAAGTGCTTGGTTTGCCAGCAAGTGAAGGCGGAGCATCAGCGTACGGCCGGGTTGCTACAACCGCTTCCGATTCCGGAGTGGAAATGGCAACACATCACTATGGATTTCGTGACTGGACTACCTCAGAGTCCGAAGCAGAATGACGCGATTTGGGTGATCGTAGATCGATTGACCAAATCTGCGCACTTTATTCCATTCCGAGTGGGACAGTCCACTGAGGCGCTAGCGAGGAGATATATGGAGGTAAAATTCTTTTACTCTCCGTTTTATTTCCTTTTCCTAGTTTGGATAGTGATGTAACGTGAATCGTGCAGGAGGTTGTGCGACTTCATGGAGTCCCCGTGAGTATCGTGTCTGACAGAGACATGAGGTTCACATCTTAGTTCTGGCAGAGTTTGCAGAAGAGCTTGGGTACGCGTCTGAGTTTCAGCACGGCGTACCATCCGCAGACGGATGGCCAGTCCGAGAGGACGATTCAGATTTTGGAAGACATGCTGAGGGCGTGCATGTTGGATTTCAAGGGTTCGTGGGAGGACCATCTACATTTGGTGGAGTTTTCCTACAACAACAGCTTCCAGGCGAGTATTGGCATGGCGCCTTTCGCCGCTCTTTATGGGAGGAAATGTCGATCGCCATTGAGTTGGGATGACGTTGGAGATCGGGAGTTGTTGGGACCTGAGATGATCGTGAAGGCCGTGGATATCGTCAGGAATATTCGGGAGAGGTTGAGAATTGCTCAGGACCGTTTTAAGCATTGGGCGGATGCTAAACGTCGTCCTTTGGAGTTTCAGCCGGGTGACCATGTGTTCTTGAAGATTTCCCCGAATCGTGGTGTGATTCGTTTCGGGAAGCGTGGGAAGTTGAGCCCGCGATACATTGGACCGTTTGACATTTTGGAGAGGGTTGGCGAGGTAGCTTATCGCTTGGCCTTGCCGCCATCTTTGGAAGGAGTTCACAATGTTTTCCATGTGTCGTAGCTTCGTCGATACATTAGCGATCCGTCTCATGCGGTGGATTTTTCGGAGATTACCGTTCGCCCCGATATGACGTATGACCAGCATCCAGTGCAGATTCTGGACAGGCGTCAGAAATCGCTTCGGAACAAGATTGTCAATCTTGTGAGGGTGATGTGGCGACACGGTTCACCTGGAGAGTCTACTTGGGAGAATGAGGATGAGATGCGAGAGCGTTTCCCACTTTTGTTTCCGGACTCGTGAGTATTTGGAAATTCCGAGGACGGAATTTTTCTTAAGTTGGGGAGGATGTAACGACTGCTTTTCATGTATCTGGATTTAATATAATATAATATATGTTTTGGTGGATTTTCTCCTCATGTGTGGTTTTCGTCTCCGTAGATTTCATTTTCGATCGATTCGTCGTATTTTCTCGTTTCTTCATTAGGATCGTCGATTTCGAAGTATGTCACTCGTGACGGACTTCATAACAGTCGTATCTTACTATTAGATCAAGCTTAGGAGTCTTAGGAATCGATCCCGGAGCCCCGCGCTCCGTATCGGAACTTTTGGTGCTCATTAGCCGGTGTAAGAAGGGCCACCGACCGACTAGATGACGATCCAGTCGGTCGGCAATCCTTCTTGGACCGACTAGTTAGCTTTCTAAATTTTTCAGGAGTTACTGTTTATCGTTAGTCGGTCTAAGAACGTTGGTTGACCGACTAGGTTGCAAACTAGTCGGTCAGCAATGCTTCTTTAACCGACTAACTCATCATCTTATTTTTGTATCAGCTATTGTTTACTCTTAGTCGGTCTAAGAACGTTCATCGACCGACGAGATGCCAAACTAGTCGGTCAGTATTTGTTCATGGACCGACTAACTCTAGAATCCTATTTTTGTTCAGGAGTTACTGTTTGCACTTAGTCGGTCTGCGTTGGTCGACCGACCGACTAGTTGCCAAACTAGTCGGTCAGTGGTTGCTCTTTGACCGACTAACCAGTGTTAAAACCCTAATTTCTGGGCAGCCGCCAGCCCAACCTATTTAAACCCAACCCAATCGATTTCATCTTCTCCAACACGACCCAAAACCCTAAAATCTTCCCCCTTCAGCCCCCATCTTCCTCCAAGCTTCATTTCTCCATTCCAAGCCTCAAATCCATCATCCAAACCATCCATTCACTCCATCTACCTCTCATCTTCCCCAAAATCTCACCAAAACCCATCAAAATCCCCAAATCCCCCAAAACCCTAGTTTCCCCAAACTTCTCCAATCTTTTCCAGATCTGATCCTAGGGTTCCCCGGAGAGTTTCTTCCGCTTCCTATCGGTAAGAAATCGATCTACCGTTGTTTTCATAACCTATTTATATTTTTTATGAAACCCTAATATAATTTCATGTTGTTTGTTGATTGTTCCCCCAAAACAGCGATTTCCCCGTAGATTGTCACCCGTGTGACGAAGTGATCGTCATCCCCGGTGCTAGGCAAGTGAAACTTGCCACTTAGGGTTTAGGCCATGTTTTAGGCCATTTGCTTGTTGTAGGCGTAAAAGAGACTAGGCGACGAAATGATACTCGCCTAGGCGCAAATTGGGGAACTAGCTTGACAACGAAGCTAGTTCCAACGCATATAGCATGTTGCACGATTACCATGTCATGTTTACTTTCATTAACGGTACGCAACTTAAATGTCATGTCATTGCATCCTTAAGTGATTCTGTGATTGCGTAGCATCGCTACACTACTTGTGTTCCTGGCTCGTGACCAGAAGCGAGCATAATGAGTTGCTAACCCCAACGCTCGATATATTGAATTGTGAACTAAGAATGCGAGCTCAATGTGCGGGGCAACCCCAGGCTCACTAGCTGAGTTCCATGTGCGGGGACCCCAGGCTCCATTACGTGTGGGTATAGGGGGTGAGGGTTAAGCGGCCATTCAACTGGGAGTCTGTTTGATCAACAACTGCAGTTGTAAGGCGTAAACTCTTTGGGGTGGGGTAGTGTTTAGTGCCGATCGGTCTGAAATGCTATGCCATTCAGCGAAGGGCGTAAACATCTACAAAACATCGTGAAACGTGAAATGTGTTTAGTGCCGATCGGTCTGAAATGCTATGCCATTCAGCGAAGGGCGTAAACACCTACAAAATGTGAATTGATTGAATTGATAGTAGCTTGGCTACTCTTTTCTTGTCCCGATAAATTGTTCCCTTGTCCAAATTGTCTTGCCATGTTTTAATTGTGCACTCATGTTATAACTGCCATGTCATGCATACTAAAATGCTAGGTTGCTAGTTGCCTTACTTTCAGTTTCCTTGCCCAAGTCTTTTAGACTTACTGACATGTGCCCCTTTACTCTTTTGGGTGACACATGTTAGATCCTGAGCCCGAGTACCTTGTTGAGGACGAGGTGTTTGCTGACGCCGAGCCCGAGCTTGTGTTTGACGGGGAGTACGTGGACACTGGGGACCAGTCCTAGTGTCTTCGTTGTGTTTTACTTTTGTTAGACAGTTGTTTTGTTATGTGGTGCGTAGCACCTATACCTTGTTATGTCGTCGCTTTTGTTGGCCTTGTTCTGGGCCTTGGACTCTTTTCTTTTAGCCTGGTGGCTTTTCTGGATGTTGGACTTTTGTTGATGTTGGACAATTTGTGAGATGTGGAATTTTATTTCAGTCTCGCCTTGTGTTATTATTGTTATTCTGTTGTGGTTACAGGGACCTGTTTATGTAATGTGGACGCTTATCGGGTTTGGGGCTTCACAGCTCCACTCCCGTGCGGACCTTTTCACGTCTCGCCTCCATTTTAGGGAAGCGGGTCGTGACAATCAGTATCATTTTTTCCTATAGCCCTATGATGATGATCATATAATGAGCAATTTGTCTCTCTGTTATTAAGAAATATGTAGTAATTGGCTTGAAGGTTCATTTATAATGCGCAACTGCCTATTACCAACTTAACTTCATGATAAATTACAGTTTTTCCTGAGTGCTATAAAAAAATATTTGATGTTTCTAAATCTTGAATCCAATTTGTATTCTTTGTGTTTTCTGTACACACAGAATATTGGGCACAATGCAATATATGTTGGAGCTTCTCCATGTGACTGGTTTTGGATGTATCTACACTTTTTTATGCATGATGATACATAAACACGTACCCAAGCACCAGAAAATGTAACTGATACATCACCCAAGTCCACAATCTAAAAATGATACATAAGCTTATTTTCCAACATAAATCCAATATTACAGATGCATCACCCATGAACCAAGCCCCAACAACTGCATTTTACCAATATTTGTTCCTTTAACCCTATGATGAAGAACATATAATGAGCAATTTTTCCCTAAGAGAGTAAGAAATATTTGGAATTTGGCTGGAAGGTTCCTGCAAGGTGCAACTGCCTATTACCAACTTAATTTCATCATAAAATTCAGTAGTATCTGAATGAAAATAGAATTCAATTTTTTTTGCTTGGTACCTTGTGGATTATTCTGCAAATGTGGGGGATTTTTTCCTATAGCCCAATGATGATGGATATATAATGAGCAATTTGTCGATATTTTATGAAGAAATAGGTGGTAATTGGCTTGAAGGTTCATTTATAATGAGCAACTGCCTATTACCTACTTTTGTTCAAGAAAAATACATGTTTACCTGAGAGCTATAAATATAATTTATTTTATGAACATATAATTGGCTGATGTCACATTTTCATAATGTGGAATTGGGAGTTTCATTTTTTTGGCTTGGCTCCTTGGGTCTGTTTATGTGCAATGTTGGATTTGTGTTGGAAAATAAGCTTATGTATCATTTTCTTCTTGTGGAATTGGGTGATGTATAGTTTCATTTATTTTGGCTTGGTTCATTAGGTATGTCTATGTGTAATGTTGGATTTGCGTTGCAAAATAATTTGATGTATCATTTTTAGATTGTGGATTTTGTATCAGTTTCGGATTTTTTTTGGCTTGGTTCCTTGGGTCTGTTATGGGTAATGTTGGATTTGTGTTGGAAAATAAGATGCTGGGTCATTTTCAGATAGTGGACTTTGGTGCTGTATCAGTTACATTTTTTGGCTTGGTTCCTTGGGTCTGTTTATGTGAAATGTTGGATTTGTATTGGAAATAAGCAGCTATATCATTTTCAGATTGTGGCCTTGGGTCATGTATAAGTTTCAAATTTTCATATAGCCTTATGATGATGACCATATAATGAGCAATTCGTCCCTAAGTTATTAAGAAATACGTGGTAATTGGCTTGAAGGTTCATTTATAATGAGCAACTGCATATTACCTACTTAAGGTCATGAAAAAATACAGGTTTACCTGAGGGCTATAAATATAATTTATTTTATGAATATGTAATTGGCTGATGAAACATTTTCAAAATGTGGAATTGGGTCATGTATCAGATTAAGATTTTTTTTGGCTTGGTTCCTTGAGTCTGTTTATGTGCAATGTTGGATTTGTGTTGGAAAATAAGATGTTGGGTCATTTTCATATTGTTGACTTAGGTCAAGTAGCAGTTTCAGATTTTTTGGCATGGTTCCTTGGGTCTGTTGATGTGTAATTTTGGATGTGTGTTGGAAAAATAGCTTCTGTATCATTTTCTTCTTGTGGAATTGGGTAATGTATAAGTTTCAGATTTTTTTTGGCTTGGTGCCTTGGGTCTTTTTATGTGAGATTGTTGGATTTGTGTTGAAAATAAGATGTCGGGTCATTTTTAGATTGTGGACTTGGGTCATGTAGCAGTTTCAGATTTTTTTGGCATGGTTCCTTGAGTCTGTTGTTGTGTAATTTTGGATGTGTGTTGGAAAAAAAGCTTCTGTATCATTTTCTTCTGTATCATTTTCTTCCTGTGGAATTGGGTCATGTAGCAGTTTCAGATTTTTTTGGCTTGTTTCCTTGGGTATGTTTATGTGTAATGTTGGATTTGTGTTGGAAAATAAGCTGATGTATCATTTTCAAATTGTGGACTAGGGTCATGTATCAGTTTCAGATTTTGTTGGCTTGTTTCCTTGGGTCTGTTGATGTGTAATGTTGGATTTGTGTTGGAAAAAAAGCTTCTGTATCATTTTCTTCTTGTGGAATTGGGTGATGTATCATTTTCATTTATTTTGGCTTGGTTCATTAGGTCTGCTTATGTGTAATGTTTGATTTGTGTTGCAAATTAAGCTGCTATATCATTTTTCCAAATTGTGGACAGGGTCATGTATCAGTTTCAGATTTTTTGGCTTGTTTCCTTGGGTCTGTTGATGTGTAATGTTGGATTTGTGTTGAAAAAAAGCTTATGTATCGTTTTCTTCTTGTGGAATTGGGTGATGTATCAGTTTCATTTATTTTGGCTTGGTTCATTAGGTCTGATTATGTGTAATGTTGGATATGTGTTGCAAAATAATCTGATGTATCATTTTCAGATTGTGGACTAGGGTCATGTATCAGTTTCAGATTTTTTTGGCTTGTTTCCTTGGGTCTGTTGATGTGTAATGTTGGATTTGTGCTGGAAAAAAAAGCTTTTGTATCATTTTCTTCTTGTGGAATTGTGTGATGTATCATTTTCATTTATTTTGGCTTGGTTCCTTGGGTCTCTTTATGTGTAATGTTGGATTTAAGTTGAAAATTAAGCTGTTGTATCATTTTCAGATTGTGGACTAGGGTCATGTATTAGTTTCAGATTTTTTTTGGCTTGTTTCCTTGGGTCGTTGATGTGTAATGTTGGATTTGTGTTGGAAAATAAGCTTCTGTAGCATTTTCATCTTGTGGATTTGGGGGATGTATCAGTTTCTTTTGTTGGTAACATGTCTATGTATATCTTTTGCATGCCTTTGTTGTCCATCTTTATTTCATGCTAGGTACAAATTAGCACCGTGTCCAACTCTTCTATTCAATCCAGACCCAGAGTTGCACCAAGTGGTGACTTGGATGCAGATGCAGGTGATAGCAAGGTTTACCACTGTGGCTACGGGTTGCCAGGAGGACATCATGGACCAGGAAAAACCCTGGCTGGAGATTTTGGAGCTGTCCATCTCGAGGGACTCACTGCAAGTTCTACAAATGGAAGGATCCCCCACACTCGGACTGGTCCTCATTGATACTGCAGTTACTAGATGAGCTTGAAAGAACCCCCACCCATGCATCCTTATCCACGGCGTTCTCTGATAGGAGGCTTTTAGAGATAGAGTGGCGGTTGGCCACTCTCGTAGGACGATTTGAGCAGACCGCGGTGAAAATGGACACCATCCTATCCGATTACAAAAAGATGAAGTTGGTTTTGTTTTCGCTCATAGATTTGATGTTTTGGTTATTATTGTGGATTATTAACAAGAGTATTTGATGGGGACGATACAATGTAACACTTTATGAATGTATGTTATGTCAACAGGTATGCACAACGAGTTTGTAATTTGGATATGATATGTATTTTGAATATGTTTGCTTAAGTTGGTATATGAAATGGGATTGTTGTATCTATTGCTTGTGTTCTTTGCATTGCCTGCATCCCACATCTCGGTTGTATTTGCAATAGTTGCAGTTACATATGATATGACTCTTGGCGATGAAATTTGATTTTGATTTCTGTTGCTTGCGATGCATGCCTTGCCTGCTTTAATTTGTAATATTTAAAATGTAATTAATTAATTATGATTTTAGTATTTAATTCGGATTTTTAATTTTTAATTCGGTTAGGGGGATTTAAATATGCTTATTTAAAAATTAATTAATAGTGTTGTGAACGGATATGAACCCGAGTTGGTTAGGATTGTGGGCTATCTTAGAGATAGGCTCATACCTATGTATCTTATATTTGTACTCTCCATATTGCCTATAAATAAAGGGCTGGGGGCTCCTCCCCCAGTAGTTGATTCATAACACGTTATTAGCACGAGCCTCTAAACAAATTTTCCACAAAAATCGATCGTTGCGAAAGCGAGGAAAGGCGGAAGATCCACACGCGTGGCGTCGAGCTTCATCAAACGAGCGTCGTCATCTGCGTAGGCTTCGTTCAACCGTCACTATATCCGAAGGACGGATATAGAGGTAAAACTCGCTAAAAATGTCGTTTTTATATATCTCGCAAGATCGAAGTGGAATTAGGGCTAATCGTCCAAAAATCATGTTTGTAACATGTTTTTAATCTGAAAAAATTGTAAAATAAGGGTTTTCTCCCCTATAAAAGCCCTGCCAGTGGCATTGCTGCCGGCTGCTCCTCCACCCCGTCCCCACCGAATCCCCCCTCCCCCGACTGAAGCGAAAGGGGGCGGCCACCGCCTAAAACCGAAGCCTCCCCCCGAAGGGGGGTGGCGCTGCTGTGCTCCGCAACCAAAGGCCCCCCTGATGGGGGACGACGCTGCCGTTCTCCAACCCCCCCCCCACGAAAGGGGAGCGATGCGGCAAAGCCCCCCACCCAAGGGGGGCACTGCTATGCTCTGCGAACAAAGCGCCCCCCCCCCCCCCCCCCCCGAAGGGGGGCAGCGCTGCTACGCTCTGTGACCTAAGCCCCCACCCCCCCGGCGAGAGGAGGCACCCGCCCCCCCTTACCGCCGATCGGCGGCAACCCACTGAGGGGCGGCGGCGGCTAAACCTAGCTGTCGCCCCCAACCCTAATTTTTGCTAAATGGGCCCTGTTACGACTATTTTGACCGGGTCCGGAGGAGCCAAGTCAACCACGACCAGTCAACCAGCCAAACTACAGCCTCGGGCTCCGGCCCAAGGATCTTACGGGCGGGTCGCGTTTCTCCACCCACGACGAAGGCCCAAGAGATTGCCCGCTTCTGTAGCGGAGGAAATCATGGCACAAATCAAGGAAGCCTTCGCCATTTATGGCAGCCGCCCCGTGCCATCATGCTCCGCCAATTATGGCAGCCACCTTCATGGCTTACCGAATATGGCAACTGACTTCATGGCCAGGCTTAATGGCCATCATTCCCCCGCCATTATGGCCCGCCAATTATGGCAACCGCCATGCCCATTACTCCAGCCTTCATGGCCCGCCAATTATGGCAATCACTCATGGCCATGACTCCACCTTCATGGCGTCATCAAGTGGGCGCAATTAGAGGGGGTCAATCCTTCCCCATTTGCACGACCCCATGAATGGCGGCCATGATATCACATCATGGCACATGATGAGCATGGTTCATCTATATAAGGAGGGGGCGGGCGTCATTTGGAGGGGGCCGGATCTTCACCACCTACAACAGAGGTACCTCGTACTCCCATCTTACACCTTCTTCCACCTTGAATATTTCTCCTCCAAAGATCGGCCCGAGGACTCAAGTATCGGTCTCCCCGCAAGCCATACTCGATCCCACCGAGCACTTATCAGACCAGATCTGACTTTGGCATCGGAGGGGCTTCGGTCGGAACCAAGGTCCGACCCCCCTGACGAGCTCTCTCGTCTATTCAGGTCCAGGAGTTCCAGCGACGCCGAGGCTACCCCTCGGCGTCCTTCCAGCCGGAGCCGAGCGCCCTCGTCCCCGACCTCGTTCGTCTCCTCCGTCACGAGGACGTCGCTCTGCCGAGGCTACCCCTCGCCGAGCCGACGCGAGGATCCGCGCACCCCGCTGCGGGCGACTCTGCCTTCAACCGGTCCCGGAGGCTGTCATCTCGCCGAGGCTACCCCTCGGCCCGCCAAAGAACGGAGCCGTGCCTTTCCGCTCGAGCGAACGCGCCGTCGGTCGACCCCACCGGTCATCTCGGTCTCGAGCGACAGCCACGACAACTCGGGGGTCCCGCGCGTCCCCTCTTTGACCGCGTTGACCACGCACCCTCCATACTATTAATGTGTTCTGCGAAAATTAGCAGAAACATTTGGCGCCGTCTGTGGGAACGAGTCAACATCTACGACGTCAACCACACGAGAATCCCGACTCGTTCCGTGAATCAAGATCCCTCTTGACAAACAAAAGATTAGAGCTTTGGGCTTTCTAGATGCGGATGTGGATTCCTCTCTCGAAGATTGCCTCGCTAAGCTCAAAGCTCCTGCCCCCAAACCTTCGCTTCCTCGAACTTCTCTCCAAATAACAGATCTGAAGACTCACTTTCATTAATGGGCCACTTTGGAGCTTTCGATGCCTTCAGCTTCGGCTCCTGTTTCCCTCAAAACAAATGGCAGGGCGAAAGGTTTTTGTGATTCCATGCACTTCCTCCATTAAATCGTTAATTCCATTAATCTTGGGGATTTTTGAACTATTGAGAGGAATAAGGCTCCAATTGAGCGTCAGATTCTCCGCAAATAGCGCCGTATTCTTCGAGCTCTGTCCACTCCACCGAAGCTTGCTTTGAGCCTAATGCTGATGCCGAGCCCTCTCGAGGTTGAAGACCGGTCGCGACCCGGGTCGGGCCCCGTTCGACCGATGTCGCTCAGGCATCATCCGACCGATTCGCCGACAGAACTTTCCTCTTGTTTGGCTGAACTCCTTCGACCGAATCTTCCACATGTCGGAGCACGCCTGACCGGTGCTATCAGGCCTCGCCCAAACTCGAGGAGCATCCCCACCGGCCTCCCGTTCGTGTGCCGCCTATAACTCACAAGAAAGGAACGATGCGCTGGCACCAAAATCGCGACGATCGAGACTCCTCTCCATGGTTCTCAACACCAGCAGTGACATCACTTGGGCTCGGTGCCAACCGTGCTCCGACTGCTACCAGCGATCCGATCCCATCTTCGACCGCTGGGCATCGTCTTCGTACCCCCGGTCACTTGCAAGTCCCTCGACATCTCCGCTCGTCGTAACAGCACTTACCTCTACCAGATATCGTTCGGCGACGGGTCATACGCCATCGGGGGCCCAGCGACTGAGTGCGTCACTTTTGGCGGTGGCAAGAACGGCCCTTTATCCTACTCCAACATCGCCGAAGGGTACAATAGCATCGGAACGAGATTTTGGCGAGGATCTCGAGCTGGCGGCCCCGTCCACCTCATGATCGAAGGCTGCTCGACCTCCTCCAACCGTGCGTCGCCCGAATCCGATACCGCGAACCACGCCCCGGTCGTCGGATCCTTTCACCGTCCTCTGGCAGCGGCCAGCTGAGGCAGGTGATCTTGCCGTTTCGAGACGCCGATCTGTCGGGTGTGCTTGGCAACTCGATCGGAGCCGAATCTCTGGGACGCCTCGACTCAGGTTGGACACCGGCCTCAAATCACTAAGGATCGCAGGCATGTCAACAGCCATGACATGAATAAGAACTATCGACTCAAGCACTAGATCCGAGCTCCATCAACCTCGGACGAAAACTAATGATCTCGATCCAAGATCGAGTAGGAGATGACGACCTCGATCCAAGCTTCGCACAGGTCCCCATGGCATCGTCCCGAGCTTCATCAAGCTCGAACGTGCAACTTGATGATCAAAAATAGAACGAGCTTTCTACTTTCAGATAAGTTCTTCCAACAGAGCTTCTTGTAAACTTCTGGTGGGAGCTCGGTGCGCCGTCGCCAAGTAGAGCCTCAGAACTTGGACCAGTGCAGGCTGAGGCCGAGGCCGCCCTCAGAGGAAGCCGACCAGTCCAGGCCGAGGCCGAGGCTGACCAGTGCAGGCTGAGGCCGAGGCCGACCCCTGAGGAGGCCGACCAGTTCAGGCCGAAGCCAACATCAGAGGAGGCCGACCAGTCCAGGCCGAGGCCGAGGCTGACCAGTGCAGGCTGAGGCCGAGGCCGACCCCTGAGGAGGCCAACCAGTCCAGGCCGAGGCCGACCCCAGAGGAGGCCGGCCAGTCCAGGCCGAGGCCGACCCCTGAGGAGGCTGACCAGTCCAGGACGATGCCGAGGCCGACCAGTCCAGGCCGAGGCCGACCCCAGAGGAGGCTGACCAGTTCAAGCCGAGGCCGAGGCTGACCAGTTCGGCCGAGGCCGAGGCCGACCCCAGAAGAGGCCGAGGCCGACCCAGCAAAAAGGTCAAACTGTCCTCTTCCCCCTTGCTAATTAATTGTGTGCTTTCAGACAACTACAGGAGCTTCCCTAACAATTCTCCTCTCTTAAACTTCTTGCGAGATGGTGATAAAAAGCCACACCCTCCGGTTTCAACAAATGTCTCACAAAAAGCTTGTCGATAAGGCTGCCATGGTCGCGACAACGCCGGAGCACACGGCGACCGGCATTGCGGCCTCGGCCAACTTGAGGGAGAGGCGCAAGGAGTGCGTCTAGATCCAGGGACGGGCCAGGAAGACGTGGGGCTACGAGTGGCCTGGCAAGGTCGCCAAGGAGAATGAGATCTCGATCGAGTTCAGACAAGAGACAGCACCGACGACCCTCGCAGGCGTCGGGCTTAGCCCCGACTCGGCCTTCATCGATGGCCCTACCACCATCTCTGTCCATTGTCTCGACGTCCGACATACCAACACCGTGCTGCCATCGCCAAGCATATGGGCTGAGCCCCCATCACTGTGCCGCCCTTGCCGAGCTACCTTGGTCGTACCGCCAAACAGACAAAAGCGGGAGCTGGAGCGGGAGCAGGAGCGGGAGCAGGAGCAAGGATCCAGACAAAAGCTGGAGCCGGAGCTGGAGCAGAAGCTAGGATCCAGACAAAGCTGGAGCCGGAGCGGGAGATGCGGTCCAGACAAAAGCTATAGCTGGAGCTGGAGCTAGAGCTGAATTTGGAAATAGAACTAGAGCTGTGTCTAGAGGAGGCCGACCACACCAGTTCAACCGACCCAGGAGGAGGCCGACCAGACAAGTCCGACCGCCTTGCCAAGTATCTGAGTTTCAACGCCAAGCCACCTCGTCGAGCTTACAAAGATATCCCCACTGCGACGGAGCTGTTGAACCAGTCGAGCATCCAGACCGCTCCTCCGACCGTGGCCGAGCCGTTCGGCCGAAGAACCACCGTCTGAGTTCGAGCAACCAAGCAGCTCCTCCGATCGAGACCGACCAGTTCAGGCCGAGACCGAGGCCGACCCCAGAGGAGGCCGACCGGTCCAGACGAGTCGGACCACCCTTCCAAGCCTCCGAGCCACTTTGTCTCAAAGTCGTCCTCATCCTGGCCAAGCCGATCTGGCCGAAGCACCCCCGTCCGAGTTCAAGCACCCAGATCGCTCCTCCGACCGTGCTGCTGGGTCCCCGCTTGCCGAACAACTCCTGCATCCACCGATATGGACGAAGCAATGGTAGAGCGCCACCATGGAATCTTCGAAAGGCTTCACAAGGTCCTCACCCTTTTCGCCGGCCGTAAGCCGAGGGGCAACTCCCCTCGCAACCGAACGAACGGATCGGTCAAAGAGCTGGGGGCAACCCCCCAGTAGGCCGAGCACTCCTTCGTCGGCTGTAAGCCGAGGGGCAACTCCCCTCGCCACCAAACGAATCTCCTTCGTCGGCCGTAAGCCGAGGGGCAACTCCCCTCGCCACCGAACGAATCTCCTTCGTCGGCCGTAAGCCGAGGGGCAACTCCCCTCGCCACCGAACGAATCTCCTTCGTCGGCCGTAAGCCGGGGGGCAACTCCCCCCGCCACCGAACGGATCTCCTTCGTCGGCCATAAGCCGAGGGGAAACTCCCCTCGCGACCGAACGAATCTCGGACCGACGATCTATCGTCACTGGCCAACTCCGCAGGACGGACCAAATTCTACAGAAAGAGCAACTTCTTCCCTATTATACTACATCTCCCGACCTCCACCTCAACAATGGTAGAGCTCAGAAGATGGGGGCAATTGTTACGACTATTTTGACCGGGTCCGGAGGAGCCAAGTCAACCACGACCAGTCAACCAGCCAAACTACGGCCTCGGGCTCCGGCCCAAGGATCTTACGGGCGGGTCGCGTTTCTCCACCCACGACGAAGGCCCAAGAGATTGCCCGCTTCTGTAGCGGAGGAAATCGGGGCCCAAATCAAGGAAGCCTTCGCCATTTATGGCAGCCGCCCCGTGCCATCATGCTCCGCCAATTATGGCAGCCACCTTCATGGCTCGCCGAATATGGCAACCGACTTCATGGCCAGGCTTAATGGCCATCATTCCCCCGCCATTATGGCCCGCCAATTATGGCAACCGCCATGCCCATTACTCCAGCCTTCATGGCCCGCCAATTATGGCAATCACTCATGGCCATGACTCCACCTTCATGGCGTCATCAAGTGGGCGCAATTAGAGGGGGTCAATCCTTCCCCATTTGCACGACCCCATGAATGGCGGCCATGATATCACATCATGGCACATGATGAGCATGGTTCATCTATATAAGGAGGGGGCGGGCGTCATTTGGAGGGGGCCGGATCTTCACCACCTACAACGGAGGTACCTCGTACTCCCATCTTACACCTTCTTCCACCTTGAATATTTCTCCTCCAAAGCTCGGCCCGAGGACTCGAGTATCGGTCTCCCCGCGAGCCATACTCGATCCCACCGAGCACTTATCAGACCAGATCTGACTTTGGCATCGGAGGGGCTTCAGTCGGAACCAAGGTCCGACCCCCCTGACGAGCTCTCTCGTCTATTCAGGTCCAGGAGTTCCAGCGACGCCGAGGCTACCCCTCGGCGTCCTTCCAGCCGGAGCCGAGCGCCCTCGTCCCCGACCTCGTTCGTCTCCTCCGTCACGAGGACGTCGCTCTGCCGAGGCTACCCCTCGCCGAGCCGACGCGAGGATCCGCGCACCCCGCTGCGGGCGACTCTGCCTTCAACCGGTCCCGGAGGCTGTCATCTCGCCGAGGCTACCCCTCGGCCCGCCAAAGAACGGAGCCGTGCCTTTCCGCTCGAGCGAACGCGCCGTCGGTCGACCCCACCGGTCATCTCGGTCTCGAGCGACAGCCACGACAACTCGGGGGTCCCGCGCGTCCCCTCTTTGACCGCGTTGACCACGCACCCTCCATACTATTAATGTGTTCTGCGAAAATTAGCAGAAACAGGCCCGAACCACATTCAAAAAAATTATTATTAAAAATAATAAGGACTGCGGGCATGAAGCCCGCAGCCACACTACAGGCTTCAGGCCCGCAGAACATTTCTGTTTCGGAAAAAAATCCAAGGGGGGCTAAGATATAAGCCTTGGAAGAGCCTTTTGGGCTAAAAATTGATTAAAAATGGCGTTTTGGAGACCCAAAAATCCATTAAAATCATGGAGCTATAAGGGGACTTTTGGGGACTTTTGGAGATAAATTAAAAAGGAAAACTTCTTCCACTTACGAAGAACATGTCAAATATCGGGCTCTTTTTCAATCTTTTTGAATAAACCCAATCAGCACAACCTCTGCATTAAATGATTTTCTCTGTAGAATCATTAATATATGTTTTGCATCATTTTGGCTTATTCTGCAGATAAACTATGTATGGTTGTGCATATTTTTAAAACTTAATAATTAGGAAGTGTGACTGCTCTGTCGTTAGTCAGCTAACCTAACGGTATATGACGTGTCCTAGTGGTCCAATAACTATTAGTAATTAAATTATTTATCCCTCTCTGCAAATATAAATGCCTATGATGCCTGTGATGAAAATGTCTGCTGAAAATGTTTGATGAGCACAAATTTTTACATGGATGGCTAATTGCGATTTTGGATCGGCTGTTTAAGTTCCACATTTTATTTTCTTGCACTTTTCTTTTACTTTCGAGAGAAATTGTAGTGAGGAATTTATGTAAATGTCCAAGACCAAAGACCACTTTCCATGGAGACGAATGCCACAATTGAAGATGAAGATCTTATATGGGACCCATGGGGTTTCCAAAGTTGTAATTTCTTTTTTTAAAGCGTTCATTTATGTAATATGGACTGTAATGGGACTTTGGACTTTTTATTTATGTGGGACTGGCCGATCCATGCAATTAGCTCTTCATATTAAAATTGCATCCGAATGAAAATGTTTATTATTTAAATTATTAATTCATGCAAATTTGTGCTCTGCTAGATAAAATGGCTAAAATTGCAAGTGTCGATTTTGAAGTGCTGGATGCATCAGGGAGTAACTATCTGAGCTGGCAGCTCGATGTGAAGTTCCATCTGCGGGCTAAGTCCCTTATTTCTGTTGTGACCAAGAATGAAAAAGTAATCGATATAGAAAAGGTGCAAGCCATTATCTATATTCGTTGCCATGTGGATAAGACCCTAAAGGCTAAATACCTTACTGTCGAAGATCCACTTGAGTTGTGGACTGCCCTTGAAGACATGTATAAACATCAGAAAGACGGTATACTACCAAGGGCACGATACGAGTGGGAGAACCTGAGATTGCAGGACTTTAAGTCCATAGCTGAGTACAACTCAGCTCTTTTTAGGATCACCTCACGCCTGAAGTTGTGTGGTGAAAAAGTCTCAGAAGATCGCATGTTGAAAAAGACGTACACGTCTTTCCATGAGAAAGATGCAATAATAATGCAGCATTACCGTGAACGAAATTTCACCATGTATTCTGAGCTACTGTCATGTTTACTCTTGGTTGAACAAAACAGAGAGCTTCTCCTCGCCACTCACAATATGCGCCCCCCGACACTGCCCCCTCCCAGAAGCTCATAATGCCTCTTCTTCTCGAAAGAAGAGAGACAACAAAAGAAAAGAAAGACCATAGTAAGGGGGACAGAACAAGAGGGCTAGGGGCCAAGTCCAGCAGCAAAGAAATGAAGAAACGCGCAAGTTCATCAGAAATGACAACAAGAAGAATGGTGCACCCTCATCCAAAAGGGATTGGAAAAACCAGTGCCATAGTTGTGGCATGAAATGCCACTGGTCCAGAGTGTGTCGAACACCGCAACATCTCCAGGAATTGTATAAAGAAAACAAGAAAAAGAAAGCTGAAACAAACCTGGTGACATCTGATGCTCCAGTCAAGTTTCAGCTGACGACTTCGAAACTGATGACCTGCTAGATTAGCTTTCTACTTTTATCTTAGCATATTATTTAGAACATTTTATGTTATGAGAGCTTTCATATTATGTAATTTGAATTCGAAATAAATAAAGTTTATGTTCCTAAAATGCAAATGTCTTATTCATCTCTTTTTAGATGGATCGCTCTCATGACTGCTTGGTAGACAGTGCTTCGACACATACGATCCTTCAGTATAAGTGCTATTTTCATGGCATTATACCATACAAAAGCCCTGTAAATACTATTTCATGGCCATCGAATAAAATGAAGGTTCTGGGAATGCAACCTTATTGCTCCCTAATGGAACAAAAATCAAAATAAAAGATGCACTATTCTCTCCAAACTCCTAACGAAACTTACTAAGATTCAAGGATATCCGCTTAAACGGATTCCATCTGGAAACAACAAATATAAATGAAATAGAATTATTGTATATAACGTCTCAAGAAAATGGAGTAAAATACATACTTGAACGTTTTGAGAGCCTTTCATCAGGACTCTACCATACAAACATTCGGAGAGAGGAAGCTAACTTGACGGAGCACCTGAAGTGCCTGACATCAGTCAAGTTTTTACTTTGGCAGGACAGACTTGGCCACCCTGGATCTGTGATGATGCACCGCATCCTAAAACAATCCCATGTGCACAACCTGAAGAACCAGAAGATTCTTCAGAAAGGAGAATTTCCTTGCATCCCCTATTTCAAGGGGAAATTAATAACAAGGCCATCACCACTAAAAGTGGATATCGAGTCTACAAGCTTCCTCAAAAGAATACACTGAGACATATATGGACCTATCCACCCCCTAGTGGGCCCTTTCGGTACTTTATGGTACTGATTGATGCATCTTCAAAATATTCGTATGTATGTCTACTATCAACCCGCAACTTAGCTTTTCCAAAGCTACTGGCACAAATTATAAAGTTGCGGGCGCATTTTCCGACAACCATATAAAGAAAATACGTCTGGATAAATCTGGAGAATTTACCTTCCGTTCATTTCAAGAGTACTGCCAGGCAACGGGAATATAAATTTAACATCCAGTGCTGCATGTTCATACCTGTTGCGGGGTAAAACTCGCTTACAATGAATTTGTATTAGGGAGGACCAAGGGCACTGTGGTTAGGATTTGGATGTGATTATGGTAAGCTATTTAACAAGTAACGAGTGCAGTGAAGAGGCTGGACGCACTATGTAGGCCGACCACATGACCGATTCCGTGAGGACTCCGCCCACCAATTGCATTGCCAGAGGTGGGAGATGAGCGCAACCTGTGAGGATCAGCTCGCCTGCACAAGGAGCAGCTTGTCAGAAAGGCCGGGTTGGGGGCCAACCCTTAGCCTCTCCGATGTCTAAGTTAGTATTAGGGCTTAAAAGCGGTGGCTAGGCACACAGGTCGGACTAAGAATGAGTCGACCTTACGTGACGAGCTATCGTGGAAGAACAAAGATATGGAAGATCTTTGCCCTTGTGTGTGAGTAATGAGATTTGGAGTTAATTTGCCAACCCATTCCACGATGGAGGCAAAGGTGTATTTATACCGATGGATGCAGTTAGGTGATGCTGACCTGGCATGCTGAGCTGGCTTACCTGTCAACGGAAGCTTCGGTCGAGGATGTCAGGTCTGGACGTGTCAGCCACGCTTTTTTCAGACGGCGCAACAGCCAGGGGTGCTTTTGTCAGGGTGTCAGGGCCGAAAGCACCAACGGTCAGGGGTCGCAGCGGCCAGGGGCGCTTTGGCAGGTTGTCGAGCGGTGAAAGTGTCAATGGCATCCTTGTACTAGGTTGTTTGTCGTGTCCGATGTGCCAAAGGGCTGCGGGGACGTGTCGGTGTAGGCGGTCCGTGCTCGACCCATCGGACTGCACTGGGCGGTTGTATGGCGACCTTGCGGTTCCCCAAGCAAGCCTGGAGAGATGGGCGCCCCGAGGGCACCGGTCTTGACGACCGGGTGCCCTATCCGTTGGCCGTGGCAGACCCCGGGGCTGACAGGCTTAGGAAGGATAGCCGGTAGCGCACTGACGAGGTTGGGGTGTCGAACTACCCACCTTCCGTCAACCGAGGCGTGGTTTTTACGAACATGTGACGAACTACCGCACACCGACAAGCGGGGTTAGGAAGTCGGACTATCACGATCGTTAGGTCGTAACAATACCCAAAATGGGTTGGCAGATTCACTGATAAAAAGACTCCAATGGATTGCACGTCCATTGCTAATGAAATCCCAGTTGCCGGTGGATGCATGTGTTGAGTATTGGATGTCTCCCTACTTGGTGTTAATAATGAGCAAACATACTTGTGACTAATTCTCTATTTGCAGTTAATATATTGCCTAAGCGTATCATGAATATCAATTAGCAATTGATAACACTCAAAGATCAATGAAAACAAAGGAATGGATTGGATGATCAAAGATAATGATTGAAGCTTCTAGAAGACTTCAAACTCAAACGTTGGATAGAAGAGAGAATTCTACAAATGTAATCTTCTTTTTCTCTTCTAGTATGTAGCTTAGAAGTAGAACTTGTAAGGATCGTCTTACCCTTGCAATACTAACAACACATTAGAGGGGGGGTGAATAGTGTAATGGCAATAAATTGTCCAATTAAAATTAAACTTACAAATGCGGAATAATAAATGCAAGAGAAAATAATTGACACAATTAATCCAAACGCAAACACAAGATTTTACCCTGGTTTCCCAAACTTGGGTACGTCCAGCCACACCAATATTCACTATAATCCCACAAAGAGCGGTGAATACAAATCCCACAAAGAGATACCTCACCATGAGGATTTTGCCCTACACAAGGACCCAACCAACCCTACACAGGGGTCAAACTCCCACCAAGAGAATTATTAATTCCCCCTTAGAGAATTAGAGTTAGCCCTACACTAAGACACCAAACTCCCACTAAGAGAGGTACTCCCACAAAGAGAATATCCTAATCCCACAAAGAGATAAACTCCCACAAAGAGAGAAAGACTAATTCCCACAAAGAAAATTAGTGTTACAAAGAAACACCAAGTAAAATAAATACTCTTACCTATGCCTTGAGATGCTTACTCATAGATGAATGCAAGGCATGTAAGAGGATCTCCAAGTGTTGAGATTTGCTTGAAAGCACTTAGATGATTTCCCTTGAGCTGGACTTCAATGCATGAAGATGAATGAGAGCTCAAAGAGGGAAATGAGAGAGTTTGAGAGTGGCTTAATCAATCTTTAATGATTTGCAATAGCATCCAGAAGTTCATATGATCTCAGCCCTCTTATATATATAGGAACACTATATCAACCCTCAAACCCCAAGGAAACAGCTAAAAACAAAAGGCTGCAACGGCTAGTTTCTGGGCAGAAACGTCATTGACAGTCGACTGATGAACAAATGACAGTAGATTGTCCAACGGCTAGAAAATATCCAACTGCTATAATATGAGCCACAACAGTCAACTGATGAAGTCGATACAGTCGACTATGAACAGGACAGGCGCCTGTAAAACCTTCAGCAGGCGACTGCTGCAGTGGATGGAATAAACAGAGAGCTGCACTCTTTCTCCAGATAAGCACACAGGTGACTGATGACAATAATACAGTTGACCATAAAATAGACAGGCAATTGTAAACCCTTCATCAGTCGGCTGCTGCAGGAGACGGAGAATTACAGAGAGAGGCAGAATATGCACTTACGCTACTCAGACGACTGTTGACCAATTCACAGGCGACTGTAAATATACAAGCGACTGTAAAATGAGCGTCAGTCGACCGATGCGAAAAGCTCAAGTAAAGTCAATAGAAATGTTGACTTGAACTGTGCATCACAGTCGACTGTAGAAGGATCGACATGCGACTGGAAATCACCCAGTGGACTGTGAATCCTTCAGCAGGCGACTGTAGGAGAACCAGAGACTCCAAATAAGTCTTTGGACAAGATGAGCCTATTGGGTTGGATTATATGATAATCCTAAGGCTCACTAAGATGGTTAAATGCATATGCATGTATGAGTAGACCATCTATCAAGGCATTACATTTACCTAGACTCAAATGAGAGAGAAAGCAATAAAGGAAATATTACATGAATTACATTGCTTTCTTAGAGTCTATATCTTCAATCTTGACACCTTGATGCTCCCCATCATCTTCAATCTTTGGCACCCCTTGAGTCCAAGCTTTGACCCTTCTCCACTTGATGTCCATCCTTGCACCAAGTATTTAGTCTCCAAAAGAATGATATTCTTGAAATGAACTATGAGACTAAAACAAGAGAGTCATTAGCAACAATATAATGTTGTGATCATCATCAAAATAACATTTGTATGAAACACCAATACTCAATAGAACTATGTTGGAGCACACACACATCTTCATTTCAGTCTTAAGAAATCATTAGATCAACTTTCCTTTGACTCCAATTCATTTCTATCAAGAATGTGCATGTCATGATCTCAACAGTCGACTGCTGAATGATTTACAGTCGCCTGTCTTAAAACAGTCGTGTTTTGTTTTACAGTCGCTTGTTATGCACATACTTAATTAGTTAATTTTTGGGCTTCTAAGCTTTAACTCTATCAGGCGATTGCTGTACATTTCACAGGTGCATGTCCAAGTGACAGTCGACTGTGATTTGTTAGTCAGTTGCATGTCTATCTTCAGCCCAAACTTATTCTCAGATTGATCAGGCCAGTCGACTGATGTTGTATTTACAGTCGACTGTCCAATGGCACAGTCGACTGTCAATGCCTCAACAGTCGTTTGTCTTTGATCCTCTCTGCAGACTCAACTCTTTGAAAAATGTCGGGATTTGTGACAGTCGTATGTAGAAGGAATTACAGTTGCCTGTTGGATTTACAGTCGACGGTCTTCTCTTCATCAGTCGCTTGTCATGTATTCCCAGACTTTTCTAAGACTGACACAACTTACCCAGATTACGGCCAGTCGCCTGTAGACGGATTCACATTCGCCTGTTGGTTTTACAATCGACTGTCTACTCATTATCAGTCGACTATCCATGTGGTAAGTTACTGTTTGAATTCTCACCTACCCTCTGTTGCAGTGCAGCAGTCGACTGTATTTTGTTCAACAGGCGACTGTCGCATGCGCAAATTCTATCCGTTAAGCTTTTCTTCACGGAGTTCAAAGGGGCTTTTGGGGATTCTGTTTGAAGGGTTTGAGAAAACTACAAAGGCAGCCTCTACTGTTCCATTGAGAGTTAACTCATTTTGTTAGCAACTCACTCAAACATTCAAGCTTTCATTCTTCCAAGATCAAAGCTCTCAAAATCCAGAAGCCCTAAAATTCCTATCTTTCATCTCTTACTCTCCAACCTAGAACCAAAGAGAAATCTTCTAGGCATTTGGTGCAGTCAAGAGAAAGGACTTTCCTCTCTTCCAAGAGAGTAATTCAACACACAACACACTCTTCTTCAAGTTCTACTTCAAGGCATAGGTGATTGTAAGTGTTGTTTATTTCATATTTCATAACTTTCGTTATTTGATTTATTCTCGGGTTGTGAGAGTAGTTTGTGTTGGATATGGAAGACGTTAGTACACCCTTGTAGGGGATGTACGAGGGAACACGGACCTCAAACGTCGCGTACACGAAGACGTGTGCAAAGGGAATATGTTCCCTTGCGGAGAGGATCTCTAGATTGATGGGAAAGTCGCATTATATATGCATAAGTGCATGCGACATATGGCTAATAAAGGGGTAATATCTTAAGCTTATGTTGTACCATGCATATGGTACAACTTAAGCTTATAATGTGCCATGTATCATGGTACACCTTAGTTAAATTGTTCCAAAGGAACAATTACTCCTAAAATAACTACCTTGGGGGCTATAAATAAGACCCAAGGGTAAGCCATTTCCTTACACTTTTGCATGGCATTCTTGCATACATTTCATTCTAGCGAAGCTCTGCCGAAATCCTTCCTCTCTCTTTATCCAAGTTCTTAATCTAAAAGTAGAGATTTAGATTGTGGATTTAGTAGCCTTACTCCGTTCGTGAGAAGACTCGATCCGTCGTGGCGAATCCGAAGGCAAAGTTCCGAGACTACCGTGCCGCATACGCAAGCGTAAGTCTCAACTTTATTTATCGATCCTAACGCTGTTCTGACAGGATCCAACATTGGTATCAGAGCCATACGGGTTCGTCCCGGTCAAACCGCCGCCCCGTCGAAACTATGAACGAGTCGTTGTCTTTTTCACGAATGGGTATCCTACCATTACGGATATGGTAGGAACGCTTCGTGACGGAGAGAACGCAGCAGTTGTTCTTTTCACGTTAGGGTCTTCTGTTATTACGGATATGGCAGGAACTCTCCGTGACGGGAAGAACCGACCGTTCATGTAGTATGTTATTTTTCAATTTTGGCACACGGCCATTAGAAAATAACTACTTTCTCGACGAACGGGTGCTTCATCGACGAACGGGTGCTTCACCGGAGAAGAAGGTGGTAGTTATTTCCATCGGGGAAGATGAATTTTGGTGCATGTGTACCATGGCCAAATGGGCCATGAAGGCCATGCACCCCCTCCCAATGAGGAGGGGGTTGGCTACGGCCAATAACCACCACGGCCACCCCTCCGGCAGGGTGTGCGGCAACCCCATTCAAAGGGGGTGGCCGGCCATGGCCAAAGGGGCCATGGCCGGCCAATGCCAAGCCATGGCTGGCCATGGCCAGGCCGGCAGTGGCCGGCCAAGGCCAGGCCGGCAATGGCCGGCCTGCCCGGCCCTGGCAGAGGCCAGGCCGGCCCTGGCCTCTGCCAGTGCTGGCCGGTGACCAATTTGGTTGTTCTGGTCGACCAATCCGGCAGAAGGTCTTGGTCGATCGCGAACTTGCCGACTGACCCATACGGGGTGACAAAAGGCCTTGGTCAAACTCGAATGTGCCGAATAGCCCATACGGGGCTAACGACAGTCGCCTACTCTTGTTTTATAAAATTTTTTTTGGGCTCTACTCTTTGAAGATTAGCCATAGTGCTCTACTTCATGCGAGATTAGCCATGTCATTGTGCTCTACTCTACGGAGATTAGCCAATGTACTTATGACATTGTGCTCTACTCTACGGAGATTAGCCAATGTATTTTAAATTTTTTTTTGAAAAAGATGTTTTCAAATAGGTTATGTCCCGTCCTTAAATCGGGATAGCGCAATTTAGAATTCCAAGTCCTACCACGATCCGGCCATGGTCATCTAAGCCATGGGTGTGTAGAACAGGTCTCGTGGCTTGGCAATTGTTGCGCTAAAATTCTTTGCGCAAACTCTCACCTATTCCATTTTGAAAGATATGTTTTTCAAAAATATTTTTCCGCTGCTGGTACCATACGGGTATCATTTCTGATTTCTTTTTACTTGAGATAAGTAAGAGGGATACTTTGAAAGTTACTTCTAGATGGTAGTTGGGAACGTAGTGAACTTCTCGATTCTAGAGTAACATTTCAATGCATCCAAGGAACTTATCAAGTGTTTAAAGAATCGAAACTTTATGCATAGAATTTTGATCGTGTTTTTCATTCTCTTTGCAGTTTTTTGATTCGAATATGTCTACCGCTTCTAAGAACATTGTCGCAGAGCTTAACAAAGGTGAAAAGCTCAACGGCGACAATTATAAACTTTGGTCAATAAAAATCCAATATGTTTTGGAGGAGCAAGATGTGCTTGAAACACTCCAAAAATGGAAGAACCTGAGTTGGGCAATACGGCCCAACACAAGAGGGACCGGGAAGCTTATGAGACTTGGACTCGAAAGAACAAAATAGCACGTATTACGTTATTGTCTGCAATGGACAATGACATAATGCGTCTATTTCGGGAATTCGACCTAGCCAAAGACATATGGTCTGAGCTAGAAATAAATTTTGGTGGAACTTCGGTTACCAAACTCCGCTCCTTAAATATTCAATTTGATTCGTACAAAATGCGGCGAGATCACTCTATGAAAAAGCATCTCCGCCACATGGCGAATCTCATATCTGAATTAAAGGATGCGGGTGTTACGCTGTCTGACGAACAGCAGATCCAAGCAGTCATTCGTTCACTCCCAGATAGCTGGGATAACATGAAAATGCACCTCACTCATAATGAGTGCATTAAAACTTTAAGCGATGTATCGAAACACCTCGAACTCGAGGAAGAGCGGATTCAAGCCGCAAAACCAAGTGCAGAAGTGCACATGGCCGCTAGTTCCTCACATGGAGGAAATAAGCGAAAGAATAAACGCTTAAGGTTTGCTAGTTCCGTGTTTCTAGATTCATTCAGGGGCCAACTCGTGTTGAAGTCAAAGGCGTCGGAACATGCAAGCTAGTTCTCGACAACGGCCGGACTTTATTATTGCACGACGTCCTCTTTGCTCCAGATATTAGAAGGAATATCGTATCCGTGGTCAAGTTAATGTCTTTAGATTATGAATGGAGGTTCTATAAACAAAAGGTTGACCTTGTTTGTAATAGTTCTTTAATTGGGTCGGGTAATGTTTGTAATGGATTAATTGTTTTAAACACAATGTATTATGATTCTTCTTCTATTAATGAAAGTTTCCATTTGACAAATGCTTCTAACTCTGAATCTGAGGTCATTTGTTGGCATGCAAGACTTGGTCATATTGGACCAACTAGAATGGATAGACTTGCCAAAAGTGGCTTGCTATCTAATGTTTCAAAAGTTGAAATATACTCCGCAACAGAACTCACAAATAAGGCAAACCGAACGATACCAATCCGGAGAAATAAAAAGCTCGTACATGGATGAAGCTGCTGCCGCATACGCAAGCGTAAGTCTCAACTTTATTTATCGATCCTAACGTTGTTCTGACAGGATCCAACAGTTTGCTTGCTCCCAAGTTGTGGGAATCAAGAACAATCGAGTGTACTTCGATTTCACTTGTAGGGTTGCTATAAGTGGGTTTTTAAAGAAACCTCAAGTTAGGGTTCTAACTTGAGTATCTGGTGGTATCCGGATGGAAGGGACGTAGGCTTACCGAGAAAAAGTCGGGAAGTGACTTGGGTAAACATCCTTGCGTTTGCATTGTTTCATTTTAGGGTTTACGTTTATTCCGCATTAATTGTTGGTTAGGAATTTAATTTTGTGTAACTATCTTTTTAAATTGCTTAAACACTATTCAACTCCCCTTCCAGTATTTTCCTCATAGCCAAAGGACCTTACAGCATGGGGACATGCAATTCTGCATGTTGCATCGTTAATAAAAATAAGACCCTCTGCAAGTCAGAGTCTCTTTCCAATGCAACTTGCATATGGAGAGCTACTGAACATTTCTCATCTGAGAATCTTCGGTTGCGCAGTCTACATCACCATTGCACCACCACAGAGGAAAAAATGGGTCCTCAACGTCGCCTATGTGTCTATGTAGGATTTGACTTACCCTCAATTATAAGATACCTAAAACCCCAAACTGGGAACGCTTTTAAGGCACGTCTTGAAGACTGTGAATTCGATGAGACCGTTTTCCCCAAAATATGCCCAGAAACTGAGAAATCTGGTGCGAAGCACATTATAACGTGGAATACAAAAAGTTTGACCCACTACGATCCGGTAACGAAACAATGTGAAGATGAGATCCTGAAGATCCTCCACATTCAAGACACTGTCCACCGATTACCGGACTCATTTACTGACAACCAGAAGATTGTCAAGTCGCGCATCCCTACTACAAATACTCCAGCTAGCATTGACATCCCCCCGAGAATAGATGCAATCTACCAGCAGCAGAAGTGGCTGCACCTCAACAGAAAAGAGGCAGACCACCAGGCTCCAAGGATAAAAATCCAAGAAAAAGAAAAATATCTAGAGACCTTGGGACGATACCCCCACAGAGAAATGAGCTCATGTCCATACCCTCACCCCTTCCGAAATCCACTGCAGAGGAACTGTCGGGAGAAACTGAAATATCATTTAAATTACGTACGTACAGGGGAGGTGTTGGACAGAAAGAGTACAGTCGTCGACGATGACTTCGCATTTCACATTGCTATTCACGTCGCCGGAAAGAACGATGATCATGATCCACATTCCGTTGCTGAATGCAAACGTAGAAATGATTGACCAAAGTGGAATCAGTCAATAGAAGCTGAGCTGGACTCGCTTCAGAAACGCAACGTCTTTGGACAAATAGTCCAGACACCTATTGGTGTCAAACCTGTGGGATACAAATGGATATTCGTGAGAAAAAGAAATAAAAATAATGAGATCGCATGCTACAAAGCAAGGGTTGTAGCGCAAGGATTTTCCCAAAGACCTGGTGTTGACTATGAGGAAACATACTCCCCGGACATGGATGCGTTCACTTTCCGATTCCTGATCAGCTTAACAGCAAAGGAATGTTTATATATGCAGCTAATAGATATTGTGACTGCATATCTATACGGTAATCTCGACAAGGAGATATACATGAAACTTCCTAATGGCTTTTCAATGCCTGCTGAATTAAAAGATAGACCTCATGACGTCTACTTTGTTAAGCTCCAAAGATCAACGTATGGTCTTAAACAATCGGGACGGATGTGGTATAACAGACTAAGTGAATTCCGTGTATAACAAGGATTCAACAATAATGAAGTCTGACATTGCATCTTCATAAGAGCAAAAGGGAAAGGATTCTACGTAGATGATCTGAATCTCATTGGATCTCCTGAAGAGATCGCTGAGATATCTGTAAGCCTGACAAAAGAATTCGAAATGAAAGACCTAGGCAAAACAAAATTCTGCATTGGCCTACAGATTGAACATCTAAAAGACGGAATCCTATTACACCAAACCACATATACGAAGAAAATGTTACAAAGATTTCATATGGACAAATGTCATCCACTTAGTACAACTATAGTGGTACGATCTCTGGATGAACATAAAGACCCATTCCGGCCGCTGGAAGTGGGGGATGATATACAAGGTCCAGAAGTCTCATATCTGAGTGCTATCAGAGCACTTCTATATCTGGCCAACTGCATGCGTTCCGATATAGGGTTCGCAATAAATTTACTAGCCAGATACAGTGCAGCACCTATGGAGCGCCACTGGACCGGGGTAAAGCACCTTCTGCGCTACCCCAAGGGTGAGACTCTTTTACAAAAATGGATTATCCTCCGCACTTGCTGGTTATGCTGATGCAGGTTACAAGTCTGACCCCCACAATACAAAGTCATAGACTGTGTACGTGTTTACCCTTGGTGGGACAACCATTTCCTGGAGATCCGTTAAGCAAATCATGACGGCTACCTCATCCAATCACTCAGACATCATCGCCATCCATGAAGCAAGCATAGAATGTGTCTGGCTACGATCAATTGTAAATCACATCCTGGTGACGACTGGATTGAAGTCTGGGGATCTTGAACATACTACAATGTTCGAGGACAACGCTGCTTGCATAGCTCAGCTACGAGGCGGCTACATCAAAGGCGACAGAACGAAGCATATTTCTCCCAAATTCTTCTGGACGCACGAGCTACAGAGAGATGGAGTGATCGATGTCAAACAGATACAATCATGTGACAACCTGGCAAACTTATTCACTAAAGCACTTCCTACTGCTACATTTAGGAAGTTTGACAAGAAAATTAGGATGAGGCGCCTAAGAGATCTGAAAGCCTGAGTGCTTGTACAGATCAAAGGGAGTTGGGAGTGTCTACACTCTTTTTGCTTAACTATGGTTTTTCCCACAGGGTTTTCCATATCTAAAGGTTTTAACGAAGCAAACTACACCAACTCAGGATCCTGAATTATCCACCTCATGTGAGACTCTTACTATGCTCAGAATCCTGAAGTATTCATGAGCAGAGGTTACACATAAGGCTGGATAAGAGGGAGTGTTGTGAACGGATATGAACCAGAGTTGGTTAGGATTGGGGCTATCTTAGAGATAGGCACATACACATGTATCTTATCTTTGTACTCTCCATAATGCCTATAAATAAAGGGCTGGGTGGGCTCCTCCACCAATAGTTGATTCATAACAAATAGTCATTAGTTAGTTAAGTAATATTTATTTAATGTATGTGTTTCATATTTTTCTTCAATAAAAGGTTGGGAGGTAAGCTAACCTCAAAAAACAATAACTAACTTCCAATTTTTCTCATCCAACATTCTCAATTTCACTTCCACCAATAGAAACGCACTACTTTAGTGAGGGACCCACAAACAAATCTCAAACACACTTTCTTACCCATTTTCCAACAAAAGAAACACAAAACTCATCTTCTCTCCCCGAAGATTCCAACCAAGATTTACTATTCAAAACAGTAAATCCTAACCCAAAGTTTTGCAAAGAAACACACCCTCCTTAATCTACTAGCTAATATTTGAAAAAACAACAATATATGAGGATCTCGGTGGATTCGAACCACCAACCTCTCAAGGCATAAAAGAAACCTTGAGCGCTCTTACCATTTTGAGCTTAAAGATCCACTCAGCAATAGTAATTACTAAAACGACAACATTCTCAATTATCGGAATAGCATCAACGTTCTTCATCGCACACAATGGGCATACATATACATACACAAACCCAATATAAGATATGATATCACATACAAATAGAAGCCTAATACCACTAAAACAATTAACGAAATTGGACATATATTAAACCCCTTCTACAAGACTTATTACTATAAGTCAAATGCAGAAAAATTATTATACTCAAACTACCAGATCCATTAGGAACAAAAATACATAAAGAATTTGTATTAGCTTTGCAATTAGATAGTTAGAATTAAATATACAAAAACAGCAATTAAAAGTAAAATATGCAAATATAGTCCAAAATCATAAAGACCCGTAATCAATAGACTCTAATATTCATAATACTAGCAATCTACTCCAAAGAATGCCCATTAAAAAAACCACCAAAAAATTCCTCAAAAATCCATTGCTACATCTCTTATCAGCAGACATTACTCAAAAAGTTAATCAAAAGCTGGAAAAATCTATTCTAGAAGAATTTTTAAACGGCCATCACAGGGATGTGTTCATGTTTTTTTTTTGGGGGAGAGGGGGGAGGTTTGTTTTTTTTTTGTTTTTTTTGTTTTTGTTTTTTTGGAGGGGATGATAATTATTCAAAGAGAGTGATTCCTTCATAAGAAAGGAAGAGGCTAGGCAACTACAGTCTTTTAAAAAAGCATATACAAGCTAAAGTTACTGTTAAAAAGTAGATGCTAAGGGCATGTTCTTTTGTAAGACAGTATAAGAGAGAAAGTGAAAAAATCACTATTCATGCACTGTTCATTAGATTCCTACCTCACTTTCCGTTTGTGTGTTCTTTTGTGTTTTGAGTTTTCTTGGGAAAAAAAAAGCTGACGTGACAGGGAAATTGAGATTCCATGGGGGTGTTTTGGAGTTGGGATAAAAAGCTAGGATTACACAAAAATCCTAGCTTCGATGGGGCACTCAAGGTCTGTGGTCACCTTGGGTGAGAATATTGGGGTTACCACACCCCAAAATCAAATGTTAAAAAATAACTCACAATTAATTTAGGCCAGAGGTAACCTTACCTAGGATCATCATACCCCAAAATCTAACTTTTCACCACCAACTTTATTCATCTAAAAGAAGACACTACACACCTCAACTTTCCAACTCCACAATCCAACCACACTCTTCAACAAAAGAACACACTACACCAAATTTCTCTCTCATCAGATTCCACACTTCTCAACTTTCCCACTTTATACTTTCCCACAAAAGAACAGGCCCTAAAACCAAAGGAAATGATTCCTTTTGAAAAGTTGACATGCTGAGGTGTCTTCCATTATCTGCTAGTACGTACAGGTAATGATTTGGATCATCACCTCTGCACACTAGCAGATAATGGGATAAACATCTCAACTTTCAAAAGAAAGCATCGTTTTAGCTTTAGCATCTACTTTGTAAAAAAAACTCTAACTTTGGCCGTTGGCACTAAATTTTTTTTAAAAAGGCCGCAACATGAAGGAATACGCCCTCCTATAAACATCACCACACTCTCAACCAAGGCAAAGTCTACCACTATAAAAACCTCGTGTAAAAATCGTACTTACAAGCTTGTTCAACTTCTTGCAAGCTCGTTCAACTTCTTCAATCAAGCACTTCATGCACTTCATGTGTGTATATTGTCTTAATACATATATGTAATGTAACAATCCCGATCCACTACATATGACCTGACCATTTAAAAAAGTTTTTACAGACCATTTAAAAATTTTGTATAACGTTTTTAAAAATTGTTTCCACCAAAATCTACCAAGATTTTTTTAATAAAAAAACAGCAAGAGAATGACCCATAAAGGTTGACTCCAGCTTATTTTTTCACACGTAAGAGTAAGCAGTCGTCCTAACAAGAAGAGGTCTACACATAATATCTATATATCAATAATAAGAAAAAAAAATTTTAAAAACAATGGTTGAACAGAGCAAAATAATAAAAAAAGAGGCCAAAACCAACCCGTATAATTCTACTTAAAGGCAACTACGAAATAGTAGTACTTCTGATATTAATTAAGTCGATATGACAAATCATACGGCAGTCATAAAGGGGGAATTATGTCTCAAGGAAAAACGCAAATATGATAATTTACAGAGATCAACAAGGTAGCCAGCGTTGCACACTAGCTAGATAAATACAATTATACAATGAGTCATAAAACTTAGATTAACTTTCTAACCCGCGGGCATACAACTGCAGCAACAACAACGCGCAACACTAAGGCATCTGCAAGCATAAATTGTTCAAACTACCATTAGGAACAATTATAACAATAAGCACAACTCAATCAATTTCAAAAGCGGGGGAAGTCCAAGTGACACAAGCCAATATTTACCGGACTTGGTGAAAACACAATCAGAACTCATGGTGTAAAAATGGCCCGGCCGGGCCGGCCCGGGCCCGGCCCATTGAAAATCCGGGCCGGCCCGGCCCGGCCGGGGAGAACCCCGGCCCAGCCCGGCCCGACGGCCCGGGCCCAGCCGGGCCGGGCCGGCCCGGCTCCCCACACCTTAATTTTTGCCTGTGTAAGGCAATTTTTAAAGAAAAACCCGGGCCGGGCCGGGCCGGGCCGGCCCGTGGGCTGGGTACCCCGGACCAGCCCGGCCCGGGGGCCGGGCCCGGGCCAGAGCCCGGCCCGGGTACGGGCCACCGGGCCCGGACCGGGCCTGCGGGCCTCCCCCACCCCGGGCTGTTTTAACACCTTGAATCAGAACGACCTAAAGTAAGACAACTTGTCCAAACATACCACAGTTAGAAAAAAAACAATGCTAAATTGTGCAAAAACAAAAAACCTTACTGATTGAGAATTCGATGATAATTGGCAAATTCAGGCGACTGAACCCAGCCTTCACTTCAACCTTCAAAGTATTCCTCATTACAACCGTTGGATATCAGAACTCCGCTCCGGTTCGAGCAACACCCTCCCTTGCGAGGTTAACAACATCACCATACTGCTCCATGCTCGGTCCAGGCAACCAACAACATCACCATACTGCTCCATGCTCAAGCTTCCTCCAAGATTTCATCCACCCAAATGCAATAATTTTAACTAAAATCTTACATAACTTTGAATAGTTTTTCATACACATAAGCCATACAAGGCGAAAATGGTTTTTCAAGCTACACAACGTTCACTTCAATTAAACAGAATGAATATGAAGTACTATAAATTTATAGAAGTCGATATCTGGCAAAATAGACAAAAGTTAAATGCAGTACCATAAAATTTATCACAAACATGGACAAGAATGAAGAGATTAGACACGATGATAACCACATGAGAAATTCTTATGGACAGGCATGAAGATAGCAAGATGTTATAGGCAAAGTCACGAAAATTATCGACAAGATGATCCCCAAGATATACCAATCTGCTATCGTGGTAACAAATAACAAGTCATGAGTGCAAGGACCAATAGGAAGCGGACACCAGCAACTGGGGTAGAACCCGGGGTCGAAAAAATAATAAATCCCCCGTGCGATCTCCCCGAAGAAACACACGAAAAAACTAAATTTTATTAAGGAGCAGTGACCTGCCATGCGAGCGCACCCAACATGGCAAAGATCTGAGCAACAAAAAAACATACCGAGAATACCATGATCTTCCTGCACCGCTTGCACAGTTCCTCGCTTCAATGCGCTCAAAACTGGAACTCATCAATCAAACATTCCACGCATACCTCTCTCTCTTTCTTAAAATTGGCCAGTTTGGTTGGCCAATTCAGGCAACCAAACACCGAACCCCGCCTTCAATTCGAGCTTTGAAATTAACCTCAAGTACAATTGTTGGATATCGATCAGAACTACGCCTCCCATTTCAAGCAATGCCCACCCCTGCTAGATCAACATCAGTTCACAGATCGACAAATTGAAGATAAGCCCCAAGTTCAGTCCTCGCGACCAACACCAGTACCATATCACTCCATGCTCGAGCTTCCTCCAAGATATCATCCACCCGAATGTAGTTTTAATAAAATGTTCACAGAACTTTGAATAAGACACATTCCCCCTACTCCCTCAAACACATACGCCATACAAAACTAAAATAGTTTATCAAGCTTACAGAAGGACCATGCATAACTATGCAAGCCATAAGACCAATTGCCGATGATGAGTGGGCGGATCAATGTGCATAAAATGGCGATAAATATGCTGAATGATTTATGACATGAGACATTTTGCGGAGAAATTTATGATCCAAGGGCAATCTAGATAGTAAAAAATTATCACAACTTGAAATTTTTAATGTAATGGGAAACAATTCAAGTATCAAATCAACCCAAATTCAAAACCCCTCGATTTGCTTATATAATGAACGGTACGTCATGCGGTACAAAAAATATTTTACCCTCCAAGCATTCATGCAGGGAATTCCCTTCAATTAAACTGAACGAATTCGAAGTACTATAACGTTATATACGTCGATATCTGGCAAAATAGACAAAAGTTGAATACAGTATCGTAAAAACTATCAAAAACATGGACAAGACTTAATGATATTATTCGAGTTTAGACATGACGATACCCACGTGTGAAATTCTTAAGGATATGAATGAAAGCGAGATATTAACGCAAAGTCAAGAAAATTATCGACACGATGAGCTTAGTAGATGTAGGTAAGAAAATTATTCAAAGCTGGGCATGAAGCGTTGAGTACCTCTCGATTGTGGCAGCCGGAAGAAGATCACCAATGTATACCAATCTGCGATCGTGGTAACAAATAACTAGCCAAGAGCGCAAAAGCCAAGAGTAAGCGGACACCAGCAATTGGGGGAGAACCCGGGGTCGAAAAAAATAATAAATCCCCCGTGCGATCTCCCCCAAGAAACACCCGAAAAAACTAATTTTTATTAAGGAGCAGTGACCTGCCATGCGAGCGCACCCAACATGGCAAAGGTCTGAGCAACAAAGAGTACATACCGAGAATACCATGATCTCCCTTTACATCTCGCGCGGTTCATCGCTTCGATGCCCTCAAAACTACATCTCATCAATTTTCTTTTAACAAAGAGTTTTCAGCCGACATCGTAGTACAAGAGAAACGTCTCATAATCAGAAGACCTTCCCATCTGATCTCGCAAATCTCCGGAAACAAAGCTTTCGGGCCTCAACCAAATCAACAAAATCCTCCCGGTCCCGTCCTCAGTCAATTTCAACAACGAAACCAAGCTCTCCTTCAAGCACAAATTTGCTACAAAAGCAATCGATCCCAAGATTATGTAATCGAAACAATATAAATGCGAAGAACAATACGGATCTATTCATCGGCAATTGGATTCCGTACAATTACGTGCAAAACCCTATAAAAAACGATAAAAATTTAGAAATTGAGGGCGGATAAATGAAAATTTAAATATCTATCATATAAAAATAAAAATTCCTCAGATCAAACAAACAGGTTGATATGTCTGCCAATCCTCAAAAAAACCTCAAGATAGAGCGATCAATAAAAAGAATTCAATATGGAAAAACTTGTTCAGATCCAACAGATCTAACCCAAAAAATTTTACGAGATCCAACAGAAATTTAAACCTAAAGATTTAACAACCAACTTAATGGGAAAAAAAAAATTTAAAGGAGATTTCGAAGAGAAGATATGATATAATAATAATAACAAGAACAACAAGAAGAATTAAAAATGCAAGAATGAAAATGGCGAGGGGGCTTATATTTATTGACGGGCGTAAATAAGATCGACGGACGCGAATATGCGGGCATATGCCGTGTGTGGTTTTGATGCTTCCACGTCTTGATGGATGATTGGCTGTGAGAAGGCATCCGGTCCGCTAAAAATTGGAATCTTCATGCACTCACACTCGCTCCCTCAAGTTCTCACCTTCTCTGGCCACGTGGGACCACATAGAAACCCCTCGTTCGGGGAGCGTAGATTTGGGTATGTTTCGCGGTGGCAACAAGTCGCGATGAAATTCGTTGGCATTGCAATTTACGTCACTGCTTACGTCATAATAGCTGTCTTTTTCTTCCCTCGAACAAAGGATCTGTTTTTTCGTAGATTGTGGGCTGGACTCCCCACAGTTCACGAATGTCAGGGCATGTTCCTTTGCAAAACTTTAGTTTAGGATTTACTGTTGTGAACAGTAAATTTTGGTTGGAATCTAGGAAAAGAGAATACGAGTTTTATGTTTTTTTTTGGTGAAAAATAGGTTGAAAAATTGGATTGGAATTTGTCTGTGGGTCCCACACTAAAGTATTGTATTTCTTTTGTTTAAAGTGGGGTTGAGAATGTTGGAGGAGGAAAGTGGTGTGTGCCCCACTAATTATTAAACTAACATATTTAATTAAAATTATTAAACTAACTATTTAATAATTAATTAAACTAAATAACTAATTATTAATTATAAGGACAAGCATTAATGGACGGTTATGTCTCAAAAAACTCACGCGCGCGCATTACTGCTGTCATTAAAAAAACGAAAAAAAACCAGCCGCCTCGAATTTGCATTGGGTCCCACAGCTATCAGAAAAAATTATTAAAGAAACCGTTACACTGTGCGTTCCTCGATAATAAAACAAAAAATTTCGCGCTGTTATTATGTTTCGTCTAAAATATTAAATAAAGACGCGATGACGAGGGGAGAGAGAGGGAAATCCGAGCGTAATCCCCGGTTTTTACGGAGATTGTGAGAATGAGAATTCTCTCCGCCAGCTCAGCAAAATCTCAGTTAAAATTTTTCTTTGAAAGAAACACAACGCAAGAAAGTGAACAGAGAAAGCCGTGAACAGTGTCATGAATAGTGTAAATTTTACACTTTCTCACCCATTATCCTTTCAAAGAAACAGGCCCTAACCCAACTTTTCTACTGCGTGTTCTTTTGCGAGAAATTGTATGGTATGGACTCTCTACAACTTATTTTGAGGTAGATGGTGGTGGCCTTTAGGGCCTGTTCTTTTAGGGCATGTTCTTTTGTGTTTAAATGGTTGTGAAAGTGGGAGATTCCACTATTCCTCCCACTATTCACTTGTTCTTATCCTCATTTTCACTCGTCCTGTTCTTTTGTGTTAGCTTCTTTGACTGTGAAAGTTGCTGATGTGGCCACAAAACACACACAATAAAGTTGTGTGGGACCCACAAAAAATTCCAACATCCACATTCACAACCCACTTTCACCCAAAAAAACACAATACTCACTTTCACCAACACTATTCACAACTTCAACCAACCCAAATTTAAACGCAAAAGAACAGGCCCTTAGGTTGAAGTGCTTGTTTGGAAGTGATGAATAGTGGTGGATAAAGTAGAGTAGTGTTTTTTTGGGTGAAAGTGGGTTGTGAATGAGGATGTTGAAATTATGTGTGGGCCCTACACAACTTTATTGTGTTTTTTTGTATTGAAGTTGGTTGTGAATGTTGTTGTGAAAGTTGGAGGGTGATAGTTGTGAGTGGGATGTGGTAAGAATATGGGAACAATGACCCCCTTTGCATTTGTGATTGGAATTGATATAAAAACCAAATATTCGTCTGTAACAAAATAAAAGAACAATATCCCCCTTGCAATATGACAAACTAATTAAAATATCACAAAAAATAAATACATTTTATTTTGACATTGTCGTATTCTCTATGTTAACCATCAATAATTATGTAAGAAAAAATTTCATACAATGATGATATTGTGATGCATAAACCCAGAATACATCAACAACATATATATACCGTAAAGTGAAACAAAAAGTCGTCCAAATACAAACCACCTCAAAATACAACAACCCTCGAAAACGCCATCAAAGTCACAAACTGTACATCTCCACATCAACTGATATTGTGAAACATTCGCATTAGTGTTAAACATCAATTACCAGAGCCCAATGATAAACAAATAGACCAAATATTCACCATCATCAACATGATACATAAACAAATAATCCATAACAGTGTTTAACATCAATGCCTATTGTTATACATCAAAATTACATAAAAACATATTACAACTAAGAGAGCTAGCAGTCCGGTCTTAATGGAACGGTAATCGGCTACGATGCTCTCTAACTGCCCAGTGGTCCGCTCAAGTAGACAGACAACAGTATCCAGCCATCCCTCCATCTCTGACATCCTACTCTCTGTCAAAGGGGGCGTCGAACTTACAGTAGTGGGCCTTCGGTCAATCTCATCCATGTAATGCATGATAACCAGTGTGGATAACTTAGTGTGGGCGGGATCCTTCCATAGGAAGAATTTGAAGCGATTCTCTCGAGATGTACAACTCCAAAATCTATGCCCAGGGTTTGCTCTTGTCCATGAAGTCCTCCGCGGGACCTGAAGCCCACAATGGCATATCTTGAAGTCATCGAAATCGGCATCAAAGTCGCCATGTGTCGCATCTCTCTGTCGAGATCGACAAGATGAGCTTGACTGCTGACTCATCATGTAACGACTGGTTTTCGTGTAATTGGATTATCTATATTAAAATATATGCTTGGTGGATTTTCTCCTTGGATGTGTGGTTTTCGTCGCCGTAGCTTTCACTTTCGATCGTTTCGTCGTGATTTTCTAGCTTCTTCCTTCGATCGTCGATTTCGGAGTAAGTCATTCGTGACGAGCTTCAAATCGCTCATATCTTAGAGTTAGAGTGATCTTAGAAGCCATAGGAATCTTCCCGAAGCTCCGCGATTCGAATCGGCACTTTTAGTGCATCTTAGTTGGTTCGAGAAGGCGGACCAACCGACTAGATTTCAATCTAGTCGGTCAGGAACTCTTCTCCAACCGACTAGTTCTTTAAATCTACTGTACAGGAGTTAATGTTTACTCTTAGTCGGTCTAAGAACAACCACCGACCGACTAGATGTGAAACTAGTCGGTCAGAACTTGCTCTCAGACCGACTAGTTCCTTTGATTAATTTTACCTAAGCTAATGTTCCTCGTTAGTCGGTTCATGAACACTCACCGACCGACTAGATTCCAAACTAGTCGGTCGACGGGCCTTCACAGACCGACTAATTCACTTCCCAGATTTTCCCCTTCTTTCGCTGTTTGATTCTAGTCGGTCACAGTTGGTCGACCGACCGACTAGTTGCTAAACTAGTCGGTCAGTAACTCTTCTTTGACCGACTAATCAGTGTCGAAACCCTAATTTCTGGGCAGCCGCCAGCTCTTCCTATTTAAACCCCCCAAACGTTTTCTTTTCTTCTTTCATTTCTCCTGAGCCTCCTTCTTCCCCAAATCCTTCTCCATCTTCCCCTATCCCTCCTCCTTCATCAAGAGCCCTTCCCCCTCTCCATTTTGGCCGGCCACCACCTCTAGGTCACCGGAAAACCCCCAAAAATCCCCAAAACCCCATTTCTCCAGATTTTCTCCCCATTCCAGATCTGAACCCTAGGTTTCCCCGGATCGTTCTTCCGTTGTCGTGCTTGCTCGGCATCGATCTTCCGCTTCTATACGGTAGGGTTCGATCCTTTGGTTTTCCCATAACTCTCCTTGTGATTTTATTGAAACCCTAATAATAAACTAGGTTGGATGTTGTTTGATGATTGTTTCTCCGTGGCAGCGATTTCCTCTCCGTAGATGACTTTTGTGGCGTGCCTCGTTGATCATCTTCCTTGGCGTGAGGCAAGTGAAACTTGCCACTTAGGGTTTAGGCCATGTTTTAGGCCATTTGCTTGTTGTAGCGTAAAAGAGACTAGACGGTGAAATGATAGCCGCCTAGACGCCAATTGATCTAGTTTGACAACGAAACTAGATCCGTCACCTCAATTGATCTAGTTTGACAACGAAACTAGATCCGTCACCTCAATTGATCAAGCTTGACAACGAAGCTAGATCCAACCCTTTTAACTTGTTGTTCATGCATATTAAACTGCCATGTTTAATTCCTTATTCGTACGCCTTACCGCAAGCCATGTCATCCATGTTGAATGTCGCATTCGTAGCACACGTTACAATACTTGTGTTTCCTGGCTCGTGTTTCAGAAGCGGGCCATGTGTTGGTTGATACCCAATGCCCGATCTACTTGTTTCCGGCTAGGTGCACCCTACGCCAAATACTTATGAATCGTGAACTAGAATGCGAGCTCCTATGCGGGGCAACCCTGGCTCATTTACTGAGCTCATGTGCAGGGACCCTGGCTCGTCCACATGTGGGTATTGGGGTAAGAGTTAAGCGGCCAATCAACTGGGAGTCTGCCCGATCAGCAACTGCAGTGGTAAGGCGTAAACTCTGGGTTCTGGGGTAGTGTTAAGCGGCCACTCAGTGTGAACGTCAAACAGTTCAACTGTAAGGCGTAAACATCTACAAACAACTTGAAGCGTGACTAGTGTTAAGCGTCCACTCAGTGTGAACATCAAACAGTTCAACTGTAAGGCGTAAACATCTACAATAACTTGAAAACGTGACTAGTGAAAGGATTGAGAATGTTAGTAGCTTGGCTACTCCTGTCATGCCATGATAATTGTTCCCTTGCACTTATTGTTACACCACGTCTTACTTGTGCACTCATACTAAAACTGCCATGTCATGCATGCTTTTAGAACTGCTAGTTTGCTTTTCTTTCAGTTTCCTTGCCCAAGTCTTTTTAGACTTGCTGACATGTGCCCCTTTCTCTTTGGGTGTCGCATGTTAGTTGCCGAGCCTGAGTTTGTTGTTGAGGGCGATGAGTTCGAGGAGTTCGTGCCCGATTCTGTTGGTTGAAGAGGAGCTTGAGAATACCGGTGATCTTTCTTAGGATCTTACAGTTTCCTTTTGTTTTAGGATTCCTGTTAGTTGTCGATGCGTGGCACCTTTGTTTGTACTTTGTACTTTTGTTGGCCATGTTTGGGCCCTTAGATTCTTTTCTCTTTTAGCCTGGTGGCTTTTTCTGTGATGTTGGAATTTAATGCGATGGATATTCTGAGATTGTCTTTTGTCTCTTTTCCTTATTATTATCTTTGTTTCGTATCGCGTTGCAAGGACCTGCAGATATAACGATTTCATGACGCTTATCAGGTGTGTGGCTTCACAGCTCCACGCCTGTGCGGACATTCTCACGTCTCACCTCCACATTTTTGGGAAGCGGGGCGTGACAGGTTTTGTTGGTGGCCCATGCAGGTCGTCTTGCAATTACGAATTATCGGAACAACGATAATAACTATGGAATGTCCATTAAATAAATTGCAACATCCGAGTCTATAGCCTTGAGTCTAGTAGTTTTCCTATGTTACTAGGTGGTAGGAAGACTTAGTTAGACGTCCGTGCTTGCTAGTTAGAGGCCCCTGATTGTTAGTTAGACTCCCCGCTAGGATTTGATTTGGTCTTCGTAGGAGTTACCTTAGTGGTTCCTGTCTAGCTTTGACTAGGATAGACTTCTAGAATTCTTTGGTCTTTTGCTTGGGTTCATCGATTTTGGACCAAGCTGAACTCATTTCATCGCTGTCTAGCCCTTAGGGAGTCTTAGCGCTTAGTTCCATAATCTTTAGTTGGTTGACCGTAGGAGTTTCCGTAGATTTTCCAAAGTCATAACCTAGGCGCATTTATGTTTTGATCATCCGACCAAATCCCTTGCCTCGATTCCCACGACCACCACGTTTCGATAATCGTTGATCCTTCGAATGTCCCCATTCACAAGGCTTAATTTCTTTTAAAGTTATTTTTCAATTTCCCTTATTAAAGTTTTCGCTAAGTTTAAATTTTGTTTTAAACCCGCTACGTACATACTTAAATTTCTCACTTTTCGATTGAGTCAAATTCCTTGTAGGTTTCGGAGTCTAATGGTTGTAATTATAATTGCTATCTCGTAACCATTTTCTAATCTATAATTTCGCATTTCGGTTTAAAGACTCTATTACTATTTTGAAAAATTCGACATACCATTTTTCTAACTATGAGATCCATTTTAATCGCATAGCATACACACTTTAAAATCTCTTCCAAGATAAATAGAACTTCAATTATTTTCATATATCAGTACTAGGTTCATTGTACTCGTACTTTAAGGTCTTGTATAAAAATCAGTTGTTTGGCAAATCCGGGTCCCTCTAAAAAGTATTTTAAATGTTATTTATTTGGAATTTCTCTTCAGTTTTAAAACTTGTAAGCACTTAGCATGGGCCTAAATTTTCACACTATAGTTGATCGGATTCCATTTCTGCCGAAGTATTGTATTAAGCTACTGCCGTAAATTATTTTCGAACCTCTCCGTTGCAAATCTTGACTTTTCTTAAGGTATCCTTTCGACGTCCTTTTTCCTAAGTTTACCTTTGTTCGGAACTTTAAAATGTGTATACTTATACCTCATACCCTTCTTTGACTTAAATTTATTTATTTATTTGAATTTCGAAAGTTTTGACGAGATTTGATTACTGTTTATAATGTTTTTCCAGCCTTTACTTTCATACCTATTTAAATATCTCATCCCTTTTCATATATCAATTTAGTTCTGAGCGTATTTCTATTATTCCCAATTCAATTTATAAGCTTTTCTTTTCTTATTTATGCCATTCAAATGATTCATCACGCTCCCTTAATACACCTTCCGAGTCACACATGATTTTAGCTTTCAACAAACCAAAGATATGTTCAACATTTTCTCTGTTACAATTTTTGGAAAATTACGTTTTCGTAACCATTTTCCGACCTGGACCTTCCATAATTTGGTTTTTTTAAGCTTATTACGAATTTTGATAAACCTACTACTAAGTTTTCCGTTCACCATACGTGCTTTTAGAATAATTTCTAAACTAAATTGAATTTCGAATATTTTCATATATCCGTGCTAGGCTCATTAGCCCATATGTTAAGAGCTTTGTGTAAAACGATTTCTTTTGGCAAATCCTGGTTACACTAAAAGGTGGTTTCAATATTGATTATTTAAGCTGTTTCCTGGCTTAAAGACTTTGAAAGTATTTAGCACGAGTTTAAAATTCTTTCGTTAATTTAATTTCGTTTCGAAACTTTTGCCAACATTGTTAAATCATTGCCGTATAATATTTTCTGAAACTACGTCCTTAATGTTCGTATGAACGCTTTACTTCCTTTCATAATGATTTCCGTTAAGCCAATAAATCATTTCCTCTTATTATGTGTATTCAACTCAAACTTATTTCGAACAACTTATTTTATCGACCTTCAAATATCGTTTATGCGGAGGAGAACTCCAACTTTTCAAAATATGACCGTTTTATACTTTTAGTGTTTTTGACTTTCGCTATTCACGTACCATTTCCGAAAACTTATGAGAGTAATGTTTACGTCTTTCTTCCCCGCCTAAACATCCACAATTATATCTCCGTTCCACTTGATCTATTTACCTCCTTGTCCTCGCCCTACCTGAACCCATTTTTACGATCTTGTTTCGTTACGCCATCTGATCTTGGTTTCCTTCCTTCTGCTTAGTTATCCCACTAGTGTTTGCCGTTATTTACGTCGTGCCAGTTTAGTAGTGGGTCCTTAGACTTTTGGTGATGTTGTCGTAGCGCATGTACCTAAGTTGAGTATGTAGGATTGAAGAGTGTACCCCCTATAGCATGATAATGTTTGCCTATTGTGTGATATATACATACTCAGAGTTATTCATGATGTTATGAAATTGTAAGTGTGTTAATATTTATGGATATGTGCGAGGATAGCTATACCACTCTAGGGGCGTCTATGTATATAAGATTCTGTATTGGAATGTCTGAATAGAGTGTATGTAGTTGGAGATACTTATGATTGGTGAAACTATATGTATGCTGGGTGTGATAATAATAGGTGTACGTATAGTTAAAGCGGGTAGGCCTATTATGTGATCTATGTGTTGTACGCGTGAGTGTGTGCTCGTAAGTAGTTACGTATTGCGCTTAGACGTAAGTAGTTATGTTTTTGCTGCGTGAGTATATAGATGATATACCTGTGGTAGTAGAAATATAATTGTGATTGGTATTGCTTGCTTTTATGGATGTTGTGTGAGTGTATGCCATGAGGTATACCCGGCTATTGCATATCTTAACTAATGGATGAAGTAAGTGTATTGGTGTGCCAATTATAGACGGATGGATATGGTATGAATATATGATACATGTATGTGACTATACGATGACTGTACTTGTTAGGGGGAATAATGTAATTATAGGTGTGCTAATGTTTGTGATAATATCATGGTATATGAAGTGATTGAAATATGCGATATTACCTGATTAGATATTAAGGGTGTTGACATTTAGATATGTATGTGGTTATGTTGGTTGCCTCGTCTCAAATGTTGTGAGAACTACTCCCAAGCGCAGGAGATCGTGCAAGTAATATCCTGGTGAGTCCAGGTATCGAATCCACGGGACAACTGACCTGCAAAACTACGATCGTCAATCTGAAAAGAGTAATAATACGGTGTTAACCAACCACCTATCGAACACAAAGATATAGGATCAAGAGTATGGAATAAGAAATGAAAATCCTACGATATTTACGGTAACTTTGGTGGGGTACAAATATGGGGAGTATGTGTTGGGTTTGATTTCGTTAGGGTGTGTGCAATCAATGAATATCAATACCTTTTCTATAACTCAACGTTTCGTCCGGTCAAGGCACGAGAACGTCGGAAAATATGGCGATCAAGCGTATGAAAACGTGCCAAAGAATTAATCAAGTGCAAATAGGGCGAAAAGATATAAGCATCAATAATTACGACACCCTAACTACGTCAACACCAACACATATGAAGTAGATGTGCTACGGTTGTGATTTCATTAGGAGATAATAATCGCTGAAATATCATGTCTTTTATATAACTCAGCGCTTCGTCCGGTCAGGGCACGAAGGCGTCGGAAGATGAAACGATGAAAACTAGTCAAATTGGCCGTATACGTATCACTAGCAACATTGATTTCATTAAACGATAAAAGCAATAATAAGTTCAGATTAGTGAACATAAATTGGCTAGCCTTGTCAGGGCCTAGCCATACGGGATGTAAATAATAGCGACAATAAGCAAATACCCAACAAATACGTTGTAGAAATCAATGTTACGAGTGATTTTGACATGAAAATAGGGCTAAAGACATGAAATTCATCAAATAAATACTCCTAATTACATCACAACCATAGCACAAGGAGATTAGCCACGCATGGTGCAAAGAAAATCAGATTTCATAGCCAAATACATCGTTATAATAGCCAAAATACGATAAAATACACCAAATACGGGGTATAAGTTCAAGAATTTATCACCAAATCTCCACTTTAAAGCCCAAAACTCCTTTAGAATAGGAAGAATAGCCTCTGGAATTTTTGATAATTTTCCCCTGGAGAAATACGCACAGTAGCCGCTCCAAAAGTCCCAAAATACGCCAGAATACCCCCCAAAACCCTAGAAATACGCTTATATAATAGCATTGCGGGTTTGGGGGTGTTAACGGGTTCAAACCCGCATCCGCTACGCTTTAAACCTGCACCCATTAACAGCTCGAGATCCTGACCGTTAGATCCAGGCGGGATCTGCCCACGAGCTGACACGTGGCCTTGGAAATTTGCGCGAGCCCGCTCCGCAGCTTCGATCCGAAATCGATTCGGAATAAATCGCAACCGTCCGATCGTGGATCGAAGATCCTCATAGCGCCGCGTCGCCTTTTGGATTCTCCCGCATTTGGACCGTTGGATTCAAATCCAACGCATCTCAGCGTGCCACGTCGCCGCTTCGAGGCGCTGCGCTGAGAGATCGAGCGGGCGAACTTTCGACCGTTCGATCGAAATCGAACGGCCGAAGAATTTACGCGTCGCCCCGTTGATGTGTGCCGTTCGATTGAGCGGGAGTCGCTGAGATCGCGCCGCGTGGCGCGTCAAGATTCGTGCGCAATTAATTATTTTCCAATAAATGGTATTCTGCATTCAAAAATTCATAGAAATTAGCACAGATCTCAGAAAAATACAAATAAATAGTCGTTGGAATCGTGAGATTGAGACGATGCTAGGAAAAATATAAAAATGCAGAAATACACAATCAAATTCATGTTTTGTGCACAAATAGAGTAATTTCTCTAATAAATGATGATGAGAAAATTACGAATGTATTAGAGATAAATTAAGCATCATATGGGCACAAAATAGGACTAATAAGGGGGTTAAATATGCAATATTCACTCCGAATCACACCCCCCAACTAGCGTTTTGCTAGTCTCTAGCAAAAAGAGCGATAAATACGGATGATCAATAAAAAATAATTCTATCAATCGCTTATGGCCTGGCTCAACAATACGCTTTCCAACATGATTTATACCATCAATATACACATTCATGACCAAGATCAGTCACATGATGTTTTCTCTAATTTAGTATGAATAAATAACATACAAGCATCGTTTTGCGCAAGCGAAAGTATAACACGTCGTTTTTCTCTAGTTTTCTTGTTTCCAAGGAATTGGCCTATCAAAACAATCATTCAAGATATGGGTAATGAATTTGCTTAATATATATTCACCATTTCTTTTCTTTTAATCGTTCCGCGTAACGCGCATCAAGCAACATTCGCAGAAAAATGTATAACTTGGATCGCTCCATCAAATGAGTGAGTTTCCTGTCAATGGCTCCCAAATCAGACGATAATAGGGCATTAGGCCAAAATGGACCCCTCGGACTGTACTACTCGAGCCAACCAAGTTATTTATTAGTGACATACTTATTCATTCATTTTTCATCATTCTTTTGTCATTCATTTTTCTTTTCTTAAGCAACTCAATACCCATCATTTTTTAAACAAAGCATTAATAACCAAGGCCGAATTCCTCTTCAACTTGAAGACTTTTCAAAAAAATCACGTATACTCAAGCTTTTTCATCACATTAGCATGCATGAAATAAATTCAAACTATTTCGAGATATTAATCATGGCAATTGAAAATTTTTCATGAATAGCATATTAACGGTAATTCATGGAGGAAAAAAAAATTAATTCAAGCCATAAAAAAAAATTTTAGAACTCCGTTAATGCATAATCATCCGCATTTGAGGTATATGAAGGAGTTTAAAAATGTGAGATCGGTGGTTCATTCTTTCCTTATGCCATGCTTTTGAAAAAAAAATCCTAAGGTCTCATACACACACCCAACTAAAGATGGACATTGTCCTCAATGTCGAAGAGCGTACGAGTTTATTCAAGCAAGCATCCTAGAAAGCAAATAAAATTCTACGCTACTGGAAAGAACACACCGTGTTCAAATGGCGGATCACGAATCTTTAATGGTGGAGGAAGTTGTTCAATTTGATCCTTGCGCTTCTCGGCGAGTAATCTTCCTCCTTTAGCTAAATTGGACTTCAGCAACACAACTCCAAGCATCTCTATAAGCTGTTTACCAATGTCCTGCAAGAGATGAGTTATGTCAGTCCAAATTATTTTAAAATTCTTCGCCATAAACATATTCCAAATATAGTCATCAAAATAGGTGAAGTAAAATAGAGCATGGTGATGACAACTCCCTGAAAAATGTGCACTACGCTCGGTATGATGCTCGGTCAATGTGGAGAGGGGTAAATGATTTTGGGAAAAAACTGGGGAAGGGAATGGTTCGGGCTCCATAGCGATATTCTTTAAACCAATGTCCCTAGTCGTCTCCTCCTCCTGTTCATCCAAAATTGCTCGCTCATCCTCTACTTTGCACACACTTCCTGCCATGTCAATGTTTTCATTCGTGACTTCATCGTGACATGGCTCGCTCGATATACCTGCAATAGAAGATGAAATCAAATTAGATTTTGGAAATTGAATTTCAAACGAATTATTTTCTTCTACGCAAGTGGAAATCAGCGTAAGATTTTCAATTGATTGCTGAATCTGCCGACTCCGAGCAAGGAAGTTTTCTTGGAATTGATGGGATGTGGCCTCCTGTGTCTGAATGAGCAATTGAACTTCCTCTTTCAAGTGGTGCAAAGGTACGTCTACACTTTGCTCCTCTGGATCAAGGCTTGAAGGCTCCGTTGAATCGCACTCTGAAGTCTCTTTCATGATTTCTTCGTCCTCTTGCAAAGACTCCATATAATTCCACGCCTCTGTCGGCGTCATGACTCCCAAGAATTCCTGCAGCTGTGGTCGTAGTCCACCTAGGAAGGACTCCATAAGTTCTTTCTTCGTAAACCCATGCTGCGGATAGCTCGATATTATGTCTGTGAACCTCCTCCAGGCCTGAAAGAAAGTTTCACAATCAGTCTGATTAAAACCAACGATCTTGAGCTTCTCCATCCTATGTTTGTGTGCCTTATAATATTCTGCATCATACAAATTGTTCGTGCAATAGAATTTCATGTATTCCATATACTCCATTCTTTAAAAAGAAAACAAAAAAATAAAATAAAAAAAAAATCCTAGACTATAAGATGGAAGGATCTCACCGAATGTTCCTCCAAACGAACTGAAATCGTAGATCGCAAGTATTGTTATCCCCGGCAACGGCGCCAAAAACTTGCCTCGTCTCAAATGATGTGAGAACTACTCCCAAGCGCAGGAGATCGTGCAAGTAATATCCTGGTGAGTCCAGGTATCGAATCCACGGGACAACTGACCTGCAAAACTACGATCGTCAATCTGAAAAGAGTAATAATACGATGTTAACCAACCACCTATCGAACACAAAGATATAGGATCAAGAGTATGGAATAAGAAATGAAAATCCTACGATATTTACGGTGACTTTGGTGGGGTACAAGTATGGGGAGTATGTGTTGGGTTTGATTTCGTTAGGGTGTGTGCAATCAATGAATATCAATACCTTTTCTATAACTCAACGTTTCGTCCGGTCAAGGCACGAGAACGTCGGAAAGTATGGCGATCAAGCGTATGAAAACGTGCCAAAGAATTAATCAAGTGCAAATAGGGCGAAAAGATATAAGCATCAATAATTACGACACCCTAACTACGTCAACACCAACACATATGAAGTAGATGTGCTACGGTTGTGATTTCATTAGGAGATAATAATCGCTGAAATATCACGTCTTTTATATAACTCAACGCTTCGTCCGGTCAGGGCACGAAGACGTCGGAAGATGAAACGATGAAAACTAGTCAAAGTGGCCGTATACGCATCACTAGAAACATTGATTTCATTAAACGATAAATGCAACAATAAGTTCAGATTAGTGAACATAAATTGGCTAGCCTTGTCAGGGCCTAGCCATACGGGATGTAAATAATATCGACAATAAGCAAATACCCAACAAATACGTTGTAGAAATCAATGTTACGAGTGATTTTGACATGAAAATAGGGCTAAAGACATGAAATTCATCAAATAAATACTCCTAATTACATCACAACCATAGCACAAGGAGATTAGCCACGCATGGTGCAAAGAAAATCAGATTTCATAGCCAAATACATCGTTATAATAGCCAAAATACGATAAAATACACCAAATACGGGGTATAAGTTCAAGAATTTATCACCAAATCTCCACTTTAAAGCCCAAAACTCCTTTAGAATAGGAAGAATAGCCTCTGGAATTTTTGATAATTTTCCCCTGGAGAAATACGCACAGTAGCCGCTCCAAAAGTCCCAAAATACGCCAGAATACCCCCCAAAACCCTAGAAATACGCTTATATAATAGCATTGCGGGTTTGGGGGTGTTAACGGGTTCAAACCCGCATCCGCTACGCTTTAAACCCGCACCCATTAACAGCTCGAGATCCTGACCGTTAGATCCAGGCGGGATCTGCCCACGAGCTGACACGTGGCCTTGGAAATTTGCGCGAGCCCGCTCCGCAGCTTCGATCCGAAATCGATTCGGAATAAATCGCAACCGTCCGATCGTGGATCGAAGATCCTCATAGCGCAGCGTCGCCTTTTGGATTCTCCCGCATTTGGACCGTTGGATTCAAATCCAACGCATCTCAGCGTGCCACGTCGCCGCTTCGAGGCGCTGCGCTGAGAGATCGAGCGGGCGAACTTTCGACCGTTCGATCGAAATCGAACGGCCGAAGAATTTACGCGTCGCCCCGTTGATGTGTGCCGTTCGATTGAGCGGGAGTCGCTGAGATCGCGCCGCGTGGCGCGTCAAGATTCGTGCGCAATTAATTATTTTCCAATAAATGGTATTCTGCATTCAAAAATTCATAGAAATTAGCACAGATCTCAGAAAAATACAAATAAATAGTCGTTGGAATCGTGAGATTGAGACGATGCTAGGAAAAATATAAAAATGCAGAAATACACAATCAAATTCATGTTTTGTGCACAAATAGAGTAATTTCTCTAATAAATGATGATGAGAAAATTACGAATGTATTAGAGATAAATTAAGCATCATATGGGCACAAAATAGGACTAATAAGGGGGTTAAATATGCAATATTCACTCCGAATCATTGGTAGACGTGTATGCATTAGATAGTATTGGCATATGTATGGATGCTATGTTATGTATATGGAATTATTCTGCTATGATTTTGAGTCTCACTCAAGCTTGAGTGGGTATACTCTATGTACGTTGGTGTATTTGTATGTGGTTGGTGTATAGTGATGGATGATGTATGCATAATGTTTGGATTGTTTGTTTCCGGTTGTGTTACACACATGATTGTGGGTCACTAACCAGTATATAGCTATAGGTGTTGGTCTTGTGGTATAGATATTTACTAAGGACTTGGCCGTGTGAACGTATGTGTGCTAGCTAAACTAAGCGTGTCAATGTACTGAGTTTGTAATTGTATGATTGGTATACATGGATGAAATGTTAGCATGTATGGGTGTGCACCATGCACGGGTAAGTATGTGCCTAGTTATAAGTTTTGGTGACTATGATATGTTGGGCGTGTCGTGAGTATAGTTATAGGGCCGTATGTGATGTGAAGATATGGTGAAATATTTACATGCACTTTGAATGACTATATTTGTGAAGTTATAGTAATGGTGAATGTGTATTAGATATAGTAAGACTTGTTTGAATAAAGGCGTGGTGCGACTACATGTGTCGATGTGTTTGGTATTGGGTGTATACTAGGAAATATTAGGGAGTAATATACCCATGGTTGCTTGTTGCATAGGTAGCTATCTACACGTAGAGCGATGGTTGTATTTGCTAAGTGTGAGACAAATCTTTTGTGAAAATCTGAACTATTGTTTGTGCTAGGTAAGTAGTAGCTATATAATGGAGGTATATAAATGATTGAAATACATGTATGAGTACGAATGACTGTGATAGGTATAAGAGCATAACGTGCGTGAATGAAAACGTGTTAGTAGTAATAATGTTTGACTATCTAGTGCGTATATATATCTAAGCACATGTAATGACTACCTTTGGTTTAAAGTATGACGTGAAATGTTTTGGGATAGTTAATAGGGCGACTAGATATGTTAGAAAGTCCGAGGACGGACTTTATTCTAAGATGGGTAGGATGTAACGACTGGTTTTCGTGTAATTGGATTATCTATATTAAAATATATGCTTGGTGGATTTTCTCCTTGGATGTGTGGTTTTCGTCGCCATAGCTTTCACTTTCGATCGTTTCGTCGTGATTTTCTAGCTTCTTCCTTCGATCGTCGATTTCGGAGTAAGTCATTCGTGACGAGCTTCAAATCGCTCATATCTTAGAGTTAGAGTGATCTTAGAAGCCATAGGAATCTTCCTGAAGCTCCGCGATTCGAATCGGCACTTTTAGTGCATCTTAGTTGGTTCGAGAAGGCGGACCAACCGACTAGATTTCAATCTAGTCGGTCAGGAACTCTTCTCCAACCGACTAGTTCTTTAAATCTACTGTACAAGAGTTACTGTTTACTCTTAGTCGGTCTAAGAACAACCACCGACCGACTAGATGTGAAATTAGTCGGTCAGAACTTGCTCTCAGATCGACTAGTTCCTTTGATTAATTTTACCTAAGCTACTGTTCCTCGTTAGTCGGTTCATGAATACTCACCGACCGACTAGATTCCAAACTAGTCGGTCGACGGGCCTTCACAGACCGACTAATTCACTTCCCAGATTTTCCCCTTCTTTCGCTGTTTGATTCTAGTCGGTCACAGTTGGTCGACCGACCGACTAGTTGCTAAACTAGTCGGTCAGTAACTCTTCTTTGACCGACTAATTAGTGTCGAAACCCTAATTTCTGGGCAGCCGCCAGCTCTTCCTATTTAAACCCCCCAAACGTTTTCTTTTCTTCTTTCATTTCTCCTGAGCCTCCTTCTTCCCCAAATCCTTCTCCATCTTCCCCTATCCCTCCTCCTTCATCAAGAGCCCTTCCCCCTCTCCATTTTGGCCGGCCACCACCTCTAGGTCGTCGGAAAACCCCCAAAAATCCCCAAAACCCCATTTCTCCAGATTTTCTCCCCATTCCAGATCTGAACCCTAGGTTTCCCCGGATCGTTCTTCTGTTGCCGTGCTTGCTCGGCATTGATCTTCCGCTTCTATACGGTAGGGTTCGATCCTGTGGTTTTCCCATAACTCTCCTTGTGATTTTATTGAAACCCTAATAATAAACTAGGTTGGATGTTGTTTGATGATTGTTTCTCCGTGGCAGCGATTTCCTCTCCGTAGATGACTTTTGTGGCGTGCCTCGTTGATCATCTTCCTTGGCGTGAGGCAAGTGAAACTTGCCACTTAGGGTTTAGGCCATGTTTTAGGCCATTTGCTTGTTGTAGCGTAAAAGAGACTAGACGGTGAAATGATAGCCGCCTAGACGCCAATTGATCTAGTTTGACAACGAAACTAGATCCGTCACCTCAATTGATCAAGCTTGACAACGAAGCTAGATCCAACCCTTTTAACTTGTTGTTCATGCATATTAAACTGCCATGTTTAATTCCTTATTCGTACGCCTTACCGCAAGCCATGTCATCCATGTTGAATGTCGCATTCGTAGCACACGCTACAATACTTGTGTTTCCTGGCTCGTGTTTCAGAAGCGGGCCATGTGTTGGTTGATACACAATGCCCGATCTACTTGTTTCCGGCTAGGTGCACCCTACGCCAAATACTTATGAATCGTGAACTAGAATGCGAGCTCTTGTGCGGGGCAACCCTGGCTCATTTACTGAGCTCATGTGCAGGGACCCTGGCTCGTCCACATGTGGGTATTGGGGTAAGAGTTAAGCGGCCAATCAACTGGGAGTCTGCCCGATCAGCAACTGCAGTGGTAAGGCGTAAACTCTGGGTTCTGGGGTAGTGTTAAGCGGCCACTCAGTGTGAACGTCAAACAGTTCAACTGTAAGGCGTAAACATCTACAAACAACTTGAAGCGTGACTAGTGTTAAGCGTCCACTCAGTGTGAACATCAAACAGTTCAACTGTAAGGCGTAAACATCTACAATAACTTGAAAACGTGACTAGTGAAAGGATTGAGAATGTTAGTAGCTTGGCTACTCCTGTCATGCCATGATAATTGTTCCCTTGCACTTATTGTTACACCACGTCTTACTTGTGCACTCATACTAAAACTGCCATGTCATGCATGCTTTTAGAACTGCTAGTTTGCTTTTCTTTCAGTTTCCTTGCCCAAGTCTTTTTAGACTTGCTGACATGTGCCCCTTTCTCTTTGGGTGTCGCATATTAGTTGCCGAGCCTGAGTTTGTTGTTGAGGGCGACGAGTTCGAGGAGTTCGTGCCCGATTCTGTTGGTTGAAGAGGAGCTTGAGAATACCGGTGATCTTTCTTAGGATCTTACAGTTTCCTTTTGTTTTAGGATTCATGTTAGTTGTCGGTGCGTGGCACCTTTGTTTGTACTTTGTACTTTTGTTGGCCATGTTTGGGCCCTTAGATTCTTTTCTCTTTTAGCCTGATGACTTTTTCTGTGATGTTGGAATTTAATGCGATGGATATTCTGAGATTGTCTTTTGTCTCTTTTCCTTATTATTATCTTTGTTTCGTATCGCGTTGCAAGGACCTGCAGATATAACGATTTCATGACGCTTATCAGGCGTGTGGCTTCACAGCTCCACGCCTGTGCGGACATTCTCACGTCTCGCCTCCGCATTTTTGGGAAGCGGGGCGTGACACATCAGTACCTGGCAAGAAAAACATCATCATTAACATATAACAGGTTACATATAAAAAGTGATAAATTTAAAATAAAGTGAGACCATCATACCTACGAAAAGCATTGAACATTGGCATGGTAGGATGGCGGCAGCGTTCAGAACTCAGAACGAACAGTCAAACAAAAAGATCAAATAATAATGAAGGAGATTGGCAATGGAAGAATTACGACTACTGATAACCGTAATAGTAATTCGACCCATAAAAACAATGAAAGCAAAAATGGCATGAAAAAGGGGAAGCTTATTGCGGACATTCATATAGTTTAACAATAAGCGCCCTCAGATTATAATTTTCCATATCCCCATTAGGTTGCATGGCAATGGCTCCTTCATTTTCTAGCAAAACAAGCCCACGACAAGAATTGAATCCACCCAATAACACATCATCTCAAGCAAATAAACTCCCAACTATCACATTATTTCCAACCAATTTCCTACTTACCAACTCAAAAATCAATTGTTATTCAAATTCTGCACAAACTTGTGTAATGAAGGATCCTAATTGCATGCCATCCCTATTGACGGATACCCTTTTTTCCCCATAATCATCATAGGGCTAGTTCACCCAAATCCCCTTATAAAATTATCAAATTCATTCATTGTATAAAAATCCAGAATCGGTCCAGAAATCTGGGCTTGAATTCTCAGATTTCAGGACCCAGTCCAATGTCAGCCTCAGCGAAGAGTTGATAATATGCTGTAATTGGAATGCTGTAATTGGAATGCAGTATAAAATTCCAGAATCAGAGTATTTCAGGCACACACACACACACAGAGAGTATTTCAGGCAACTGAGAAGGTCAGCAGGCCAGCACAAGTCTAAAAAAAATCACATGCTCAGATTTCAGCATAGAGCAAGCCAGAAGCTGAAACAGGAGTCCAATTTCAGCAAGAGCAAAGAACAGGGACACACACAAAGAGTATTTCAGGCATATATTTAGGCCAACAGGATAGAACAAGTCCAAAAAAATGCAATGCGTAGATTTCAGGCAACAGCAGGCCAGAAGCAGATATAGAAGTCCAATTTCAGGAAGAGCAAAGAACATGCACTGAGTATTTAAGGAAAATGAGCAGGCCAGCAGGCCAGCACAAGGCCAAAAAAATACCCTATGCATGAATTGAAACCAACCATGACTGCTGCCCTCAGATAATTTATTCAATCATGGCCACTTCTGGTTGCTTGCAACTAGTTCCTACAATATCTCCCCATTATTTCCCAATGCATGAATTGAAACCAACCAAGAATTTAGATATGAGCATGCTTAAACCACATTGTCATCATTGGGCAAAGCCCTCCAAGAAGAAGTTAGGATTATCATCATTGGGAAGTTAGGAAACTAATTGCAAGCCCTCCTAGAAGAAGTTCAGCTCAAGGATCCACATTATCATCATTGGGCAGAAGCTAAAAAATATATCCAATTTCAGCAAGAGCAAAGAACAGGGACAAACACAAAGAATTTCAGGCAAATGAGCAGGCAAGAAGGACAGATCAAGTCCAAAAAATGCAATGCTTAGATTTCAGGCAACAGAAGGCCAGAAGCTGATATAGAAGTCCAATTTCAGGAAGAGCAAAGAACAGTCACAGAGTATTTAAGGCAAATGAGAAGGCCAGCAGGCCAGCACAAGACCAAAAAAATTATACTGTCATGAATTGAAACCAACCATGACTGCTGCCCTCAGATAATTTATTCAATCATGGCCACTTCTGGTTGCTTGCAACTGGTTCCTACAATACCTCCCCATTATTTCCCAATGCATGAATTGAAACCAACCAAGAATTCAGATATGAGCATGCTTAAACCACATTGTCATCATTGGGCAAAGCCCTCCAAGAAGAAGTTAGGATTATCATCATTGGGAAGTTAGGAAACTAATTGCAAGCCCTCCTAGAAGAAGTTCAGTTCAAGGATCCACATTATCATCATTGGGCAAAGGCAATACACCAAAGAAACACCAAAATATCCACATTAGCAATGAATGACACCAATTGCCTGCCTGCCATATTGACGGATACCCATTTTTCCACATAATCATCATTGGGGTTGTTCAGCCAAAGAAAAAAATTTATATATCCTTGCAGCATTTTATAGAACTCCAGTATCAGGCATATCATTTGCTTGCATGGTACAGGACAATGAAAAAAACAATGACAAATAAATTGCATGCAAGCCAGATAAATGACACACTCAGAGCATATAGCATATAGCAGGCAAACAACAGGACAATGACACACTCAAACAACAGACCAAAGGATAGCATGATACAACAATTAAATACAGCAATGACACACTCAAACAACAGAATGAGTGCTAATTTGTCAACCTCAAGTGGGAATTTTGTTTTCTAATAAAAATCAAATGTACTACCATAAATATGGCATCCCCTTTCAGCACAACATTATACAAGAAGACTATTGAAATTCTGATGCAGAATGAGTGCTAATTTTTTAAACAAATTATGTAGAAGGTTTATGTTTGGATACTCCTCTAACATCAAGAACATAACCAACCAGCTTATCAGCAAAAGAGCAAGATAATCTAAGTCTATTGAACTTCAGCTACCAGCTCAAGATATGAAAGCTGCAGGTATCCACTATTGGGAAAATAATCAAACATGATACAAACTTACTCAAACATGATACAAACTTACTCAAACAACATAATATCAGCCACTTCAGTACTGTAATGAACCAATTGAAAATAAATCCATGTTTTCTGAAAGTGAGACATCTAATACATCAAGATAATCAAACTGAGCAGCTTGGATACATAAGTAAACTGAGACAGCGCAAATACACACAGATAAATTCATGCAACAGAGCCCACATGCAAGCAGTCCAATTCATGCATTTTGCATTGTCACAATTAGAATAAAATGAGAGTCAAGATGAGGTTTCAAGTATACGATCTTGTTTACATTTTGTTTTTGTTTTTGTGTACCCATGTGAGCCCACAGCTGAATGGGGATATCATTCCCCAGGTTCTTCACATATTAGAATAAATTGAGAGTCAAGATAACGTTTCAATTATATACTGACATAACAGCTTCAGCATTGTATTTTTTTCAGAAGAATACACGATTGCAACATGCTAACTTCTTCTTGATCATGTGTAGACTGATGCATATCAGGCCACTGGATGCTATAATATCTTGTGCTTTGATTAGTCTATCCTATATGAAGAACATGCATAAAACATACATAGAAATACATAGAAGAACCCGTATATGCGAGCATTAGGATTTTCTGTCATACAGATCAGTAGCACTGTAAAAGAACAAAGTAAACAATGTATAACAATGTGGACAAATATGTACAAAGACATTGATGTAAAACAATGACAATATAAGCAATAACATTGTGGACAAATATGTACGACGACATCGATGTAAAATAATGACAATATCCAGCAATAACAGATCACACAATGAATGAAACAGCAGGCAAGCAGTCCAATTCATGCAACAGTACTTTGCTCACAATTAGACACACACACAAAAGGCAAGTGTGTGGTGAGATGATGCAGAAGTAAGAAGAGAATTATCAGAATCTTCAAGGCTGATGGGCTGCCGCATGAAGCTACCTCGCCACATCAACAGTTTTTCAATATTTAGCCCTCAGATAATTTATTTTTACATGTCCACTTCTGGTTGCTTGCAACTGGCTCCTACATTATCTCACCATTATTTCCCAATGCATGAATTGAATCCAACCAATCCCACTTACGATCATGCTTAAACCAGATTATCATCATTGGGCAAAGCCCTCCAAGAAGAATTTAGGAATAACATACAGTGGGAAAGTAGGAACCTCATTGCAAGCCCTCCTACAAGAATTTCAGTTCAATACCCCACTTTATCATCATTGGGCAAAGCCAATACACCATAGAAACACCAAATTGAGAGACAACCTAGGGCCTGTTCTTTTGGGGTTAAATTGTTGTGAAAGTTGTGGGTTTTCACAATTTCACAATTCCAGCCAATACACCACAGGAACACCAAAGAAAGCCCAAGTTGAGATCTCAAAATCATAGTAAAAAACACATATTCCAGTGCTACAGCAAGGCCAGATGCATTGCATGGCCAGAGCATCAAATAAAATTCAGTGTACCTGGCAAGGAAAAAAATACAGCAGTCCAATTCATGCAACATCAGGCAAGCAGACCAATTCATGCAACATCATGCTCACAATTAGACACACACACACACACACACACACACACACACACACACACACACAAGGCAAGTGTGTGTTGAGAAGATGCATGAAGTTTGAAGAGAAAATATGACACTCATACGTAGACACACACACACACACACACACACACACACACAATTAGACACTCACAAACAACATGCTCACAATGTTGAAGAGGAAAAAAGTCACAACTCCCACTGCAGCATGTCAATGCATATGCAAAAATAAGGACTCCCTTCTTCACATACATCACACGTAGTATTATCTACTAATATCCTACTAATATCAAATATCCTACTGTCTTCATCCACCCATCCATCACATACATACATCAAATAACCTACTAATATCACAGCAAACATACATCAAATATCCTACACATATCCTACTGTCTTCATCCTCCCATCCATCACATACATCACAGGTTATATTACAAAAGCTTTGTTCAACACATCTCCCTAAAAATACATCAAACCATGATATGTTACTCCCATCATTCACCTCCTTCCCCCCACCTTATGAATCCCTTCTTCACCCCAACCAATAAATCACATATTCCAGTCATCGTCGTCGTCCCCATCATCACCGGCCGCCGCCCTAGCCCGCTGCATCTCTTCAACCTTAGATTGCACGTAGTGCTTCCTTGCCGCATTGGTCCAATTTACAAATCTACGCCCGTTTTTCTCATTGTCACTCAGTTGCATATACAACTTATCCAAAATTTCTGGTGGATACTCAGTCATTGCATACAACTTCTGCGAAAGAAGAGCAAGAGTGTTCGGGTAGGCACGCTCTATGGCTAATGCGACATGTCTGACATTGTCAACCATTTCCTTCAAGAGGTCAGGTTCATCACTCAATGCACGACGACGCATTTTCTTTTTTCCAACGCCGGGGGGATTGCATGGCTTGTCCCTGCCTGCGATGGCCCCGTCGACGTAGGAGTGGGGATGTCCGCATAAGCCTCATAGTCGGTTGATGCTTGTGAGTAGTTTGGGGGACTAGCATGACTGCCGTGACTCTCATTATCTGGGACTCCAAACTCGTTATACACATTCTGGCGATGCTCACCCTTCGCCGCATTGTCGCCTATAACCAGCTTCAGATCGTCCAGCCACGGTATGGGGTGGTTGACATATTCCTTCAATCTATAGTTTGCCTGCATCAATAAAGATCAAGCAATGCATATCATACTAAAATTACGTAATCCAAATTTAATTCCATATATGGATAGTGGAGAAGTTAATACCGCGGCCCATGTGGCATATGTCTCTGGGTCGAGGACTATCATCTGCAGCTCCGATGACCAACCAGCCCCACTTATTTTCAAGCACTTATTCACATCCTTAAGCCGCCCTTGAAGCCCTTTCATATGATTTTTCACATTCACCCAACTGTAATCAGTGCCAAACATTTTGTTTATATGAATGTCTGCAGCGGTGAAGGCCGAATTCTTGAAGGTCTTGTCGGCTCTTAGGCCTTGACGAGCTTGGGAGGAGGAATGGAATTAGTGCAATGTCATGCTTAAGCAGCCACCCTTTATTTGCCGGCCCCTTCTTTGACGGGTTCTTGCTTTTATTCCTTGGACTTGACACAAAAGCTTCTATGCCTTCATCCCTCCGTCCAGACTTTCTTGAAGAGTCACTCCCACCTGTTGTGCCATGCCCACTTGGTGGTGAAGGCATGGCAAAAGCACTATTTGATGCTTGGCCTCCATAGGGGGGTATAGCCCCCCCACCTTGGAGCATTTGCATGTACCCCGGTGGTTGTGGCATGTGCATGGGCAACGACAAGCTATACGCAGGGTATTGTTAAAATGGAAGGGTAGAACCACCACCTTGGTAGCTAGCCGGTGGCAATTGATACTCACTTGGCCTACGTGGCATTGGCCTACCAAGTAAAGGATCATGCCTCCTTGCTTCCTCGGCCCACTATGTATAGTAAGCCGGGTCGTAATATGGAGACATAGGAGGCATAGGATCACTCCCCTGCCCTTCATGCGATGCCCTATCCATGCCTACAAAATTATTATTTCCACAATAACACAATATTTGAAACAATGACATGTACCCACAAATATTTATTGAAATAAACATCATCTAACAGACTACTGTCAACCACACATATCATCACACTCCAACTCATTAGAAATAAAGTAAACAGATAAAAGCATTATAATGTCATCACAGCTCATGCATAAACTAACATATCAAACATTTAGATCCTACAGTTATACAAATCATTCAAATTAACATAATTCACTAAAATTATTCATTACACACTTCCATCATAGCCCACGTTCGGTAGTGTTTCCATTGTTATGCATGTTACAGTAGTCCACCCACATGTCCCACGCTATCTGTTCCCTTCGACTTTTCCACTGATCCCTTTGGGAAGTCTGTTCACGTATGGGCAACTGTTGGGAAAGATCCATAATCGAGTCATTCGGCTCATCCATCACATCCCCTTCCTCATCAATCTCATCTACATCCTCAAGTAAATGTGGGTCATGAGGATCGGCAATCTGGATATAATTATGCAACATTGTGCAAGCAAGGACGATTTCGACCTGAGATTTGAATGGATAATGAGGCTTTACCGTCAAAATTTTAAACTTCTTCTTTAGAATGCCAAAAGTTGACTCGATCTTTGTTCTTAATGAAGAATGTCTTAGGTTGAACAGCTCTCTGCGATTTCTAGGCACTCTATCAGTATGGTCCTTCAGATGGTATCTAACGCCCCTGTATGGAGATATGAAACCAGGCATTGTTGTATATCCAGCATTGCATAAGTAATATTTACCTACAACCGAAAAATAAAACCCTATTTATATTCACATGGTTGCATACTTAAGTAAAAAAGATATTTACGTAAGATTTTGCATATTACCCTCATACACACGTAGCCCTTGGGGTGGGGGTAATTGTTGGATCCTGTGGATGGCAAACAACACTAGAAGGGGGGTTGAATAGTGTTGTTCAAATATTAAACTTTTTCGTTCGTTGATTAGCACAATTAAAAACCTTCTAATGTTGCCTAATAATCCAAGTAGAGTAATCTACGCTTGGTTCTTAATCAACAAAATAATCTCACAAATAATATGAAAGAGATAAGATTACAATCAGATAAGAGATCTTTACCAAGAGATCTTTACACAGCGGAATTAAAAGTATGATCTTTGTAATACGCAAATGAACAAGGAATTATAAAGATATAAAGTAAATAAAAAATTGCTCGCAGAGATAAATAATAAGACACAAAAAAGCAATCACAGACACAAGGATTTTTATCCTGGTTCCCCACAACTTTTGGGTACGTCCAGTCCCCGACCAATCCGGTACGAGATTCCAATCCACTATTGCCTTGGCAATACAATTACCTAACTCCACTTGTTAGGATTTCCAATGACCTAGCCTTGACCAGGATTTCCAACCACAACACCTAGACTTGTCTAGGATTTCTGACCACCAAGACTTGTCTAGGAATTCCACTATTCCCTTATAACACGGGAATTTACAATTCAAAGTCTTCTTCAAAGACTTGCAACAAATATGAAATTAATTACAAGATTTCCTAAAGCCAAAAGAATATATTTGTGTATATGTGGCTTAAAGAAAATCGGAAAACTCTTGATCAAATTAAATGATATAGATGAGCACAAATTTGATCAAAGGAGTTATCTTGAAAATTGATCTTCTAAAAATATGCACTTGGGCTTTTAGAGATCAAAGATCAAGTCTTTTTAATCTTTGAAAGAATATAATTATAAAACACAAAGATTAAAAAGAAAGACTTGTATTTTGAATCTCAATATAAAAAGCTTTTAGCTTTGGAGATCAAAAACAAGTAATTCAAAAAGTTGTCTTGAAAATGATCTTCTAAAATATGCACTTGGGCTTTAGAGATCAATGATCAAGATTTTGATCTTTGAGAGAAATATAAAAGTGAAGAACACAAAGATCAAAAAGAAAAACTTGATGTTTGATTCTCAAGAAGAAAAGCTATGAGCTTTGGAGATCAAACCAAGTTATAAAGGCTAGAAATGATTAGAGAAAATAATTACGAAATTAAGCACAAAAGAAATAAAAACTTAGCCTTTAGAAAAATTGAAGAACTTTGAGAGCTTGAGAACTTTGAGAACTTTTTGAGAGAATTATAGCTTTGCTCAAGAATGATTTTCTTAGGAAAAATGTTCTCATATGGTTCTCTATTTATAGAGTTTAAGAGAGGATTTTGAATTTCAAAATGATTTGACTTTAGCCCCATAAATCAAGCAACGATTAAATGAAGGAGCAAATCTGGGAAGTCAAATCGCACAGCTGGTAGTCGACTCCCTATGATTGGTAGTCGACTCCCAGAGTAGTTTCTGAGAAAATCTGTTACACTGGTAGTCGACTCCCTCATATTGGTAGTCGACTCCCAGAGTATCTTTTCAGGGAGAAGGCAGAAATCAGGGTAGAGAACTACTGGGTGTTTGTAGTTAACTACAAGTTGAAACTTAGCTTCTATGAAAAGTATGCTTTCAAATAAGTTTAAAACAAGTTTAAAAAACATTTTCGAAAATCATTTTGTGTGTGTGTGTGTGTATAGAATATTCATTTGGCTTTTACATTCTAAATACACAACTTACTAATACACACATCTTTAGCTCTCGTTCTTCGATCTTTGACTTGAGCCATTTTATCTTGATCTTAAGTCTTCATATGCTTCGTATTGTTGAGCCATCATATGCTTCATTTCTTGGCTCGTAAGTAGACTTCTGATCATGGCTTCTAAGTCTGTATTTGAACTTCATGGATATAGAATAACTGATCAATGCATATACACACTTTAGATGTAGTGTAGTTAGTACACTAATATCATTTGGTGTGCTCATCATCAAAACCACTTAGGGGTGTTCCCATCACTCTCCCCCTTTTTGATGATGACACCCAAATGAAAAATGAAGTAAGTTAAATAATACTGATACAATAGAATCACTTACTCCCCCTGCTTAGATGCAGTACTCCTCCTGCATCAAAGCCGGTTAGTATAATTAAAGTATTCAATATGAATCACTTACTCCCCCCTGCTTAGATGCAGTACTCCTCCTACATCAAAGCCGGTTAGCATAATTAAAGTATTCAATATCATTTTTGCATTTCAGTCTTTTTCTCCCCCTTGTCATCATTCAAAAAGATGACATAAAATATTCCAGCAAAGATCAACCATCAAAACCACTGACATCATTTGGTGAAGACAACAAATGATATAAAATATTGAAAATATAATATGACAGTAAAAATAACTTACGCTCCCCCTGCAGAAATGCATGAGCATGATTGCTATGGAGAGGTTACTCCCCTTGCATTAAAGTTGGTTAGCAATATGAAGAAATGTGTACATATTCATATTATATTTATTTTTCAAGTGTGGAACAATATCATTATACCATGAAACATTATTTTATATGCATTGTATTTTTCTCCCCATTTGTCACATCAAAAAGTGTGACAAGAAGTACAATCCAAGTGTTGAAAATATTCGTGACACTGAGTGTGAAAAAAAAATTACATGGAGAGAATAATATGCACACTATGTGAAAAAGATATTTAATAAATAGCATGTCTTAAACATTCATAGCATGCAATACTCAATTATTCAATGACATAAAATGTTTCAATATCCCTTCATGCATATATTTCAATTTAATATAAATTGAAGCATGAATTAAAATAAATCATACTTGCTCCTCATATAATAATGCATTAATCTCATGGAGGTGTTTCTCTCTCGGCATTAAAAGCAAGCAACAATTAAACATAGAATATATCCAAAAACAACAATTATAGTTAATACGAATATTCAATTCCAGTATATAATTTCTAACATAAAAAATATTTATGATCTTAACATATGAATAAAATCAAATAGCATGCATAAAGATGCATAACAACCAAGTATAATACAATCTTTTGCTTTTCATGAACAAATGAAATATTATTTATTAAGGATGACTTAATAGCAATTTTTTTAATCTTTTGAGTCATAATAAAATAATTTTATTTCCTAATGAAATAAATATTCGAGCATTCATTGATTTTAATAGAAAGTATGATACCAAATGGTATATCAATACCACATATAGATAAAAATAATAGGCATGGATTCATAAGTTATCAATGGTCATATTTCACAAAATGAATTGCATAAGCAAGAAATGTGAACAAGTGAAATGTGAACATGTTGTGTCATTTAGAGAATAATTCTATCATGAATTTTTATGACATTGTATCTGAAAGTAAGCATTACGATAGATGTATGAGCATGTCAATCATAAATGTAATCAAGCATATATGTGACTAAGATGAACTCCAAAAGATTTATAGCACAAGATGTCACAAAATAAGCTTAACTCAATATATTTTCATGGATGTCACATATCAACATATGCATGTCTTAGCATTTTAGGAATATGTCATGATCATTAGTCCATAATTTTATTACACCATATTCCAACTTATCAAATGCATAATAAATAATATTGACATCAAATATATTGAATTGTGATGATTTCTATGAGTATGACAAAAAAAATAAATCATCAAATATACATCAATTAATAATTTTTTTTAGATATTAACAAGGTGTGGCAAAAATATCCAAGATATCACCCAGTATTGAAATGGATATCTAAATAATAGCATGAGCATTGAGATGCATCAAATATTACAATTGAGCAATAATATCCAACGATTAATTGATATTCAATACAGAGTTGGCTCAATTATGTCAAACTAACTATTTTATTCAAACGAGATATAATAATGAGGCACACTGAAATAAATCCATAAATTAATCAATTTGTGTGACACAGTAGCATAGCATGGTAATTCGTATACTAGAGATGATGTGCCATAAGTATGTGATAACATATTTATACGATCTCTTATGTAAAAAAAATTAAACTTTTTATGTCATCAATTAAATCTAGTACATATGTTACCAAGTGTTGAAAATCACGTGTTGGATTAATAAATATATCACATGTGATTCATAAATAAATTTTCATAAGTACAATTTTTAACTCCCCTATAAATGAGCATATCAAATGTCAATCTCCTTCTTTGAGTGGCATTCTTTGAAAATCAAGGCATTGAAGGGGTTGGCTCCACTTTATAAATAATACCTGAAAATAATACTTTTGGTACCCATAATTTTTAGGGTCCTTGGGGTTAGTCACAAATCATATTTAATTTCTTCATCAAAGAATATAAGATTATGGTCAACTATATTTAATTCTATTTTATCGTTCTAATATCAACAAGAAGAAATTATAGGCATGAATACATAAGAATGATAGTTTCAAAAAAATGTATTTCATCATTTTATACAAGGGTATCAGCAGAATAATCATGTAAGCACATGAATACCCGAAATTAAAGGTTCAGATAAAACTATCCATTAGGAACCCAAATTCGATTTGAATTTGATTTCCTATGCACAAATGAATCATTATAAAATCCATGCATACTTCTAGTCAAATTATAAACATAAATATTTTTATCTTGCAAGCCAAAGTGTTTAGGCACCCATATCATATTATTTCTAACATTGTGTACATTGCGAGGTTTGTGTACAAAATGTGATCTTTGATGTGCATTGTGTACAACATTTTTGTGTGCCGTGTTATGGGATATAACATGAGGTTTATTGTGTGCATTATGTATAACATATGGATCATATGAAGCATGAGGTACATTATTGTGTCTAACATTTTTACCATACATAAAAGCATACTTTTTAACATTGGCATGCACAACATTTACATTTCTACTCATATCTTTAGATGTAGAAGCTTGAGCATGAGTAGATATATCAACAATATTTCTAGGAGCATAAAAACAAGAAGAAATAGAACTATTTTTGATACAATCAAATTCTGCAACTAATTCTTCATGCTTTATACGACTAGAAGCAATAATATTTGCAAGTGAATCTATCTTATCATTTAAACATGAAACATATAAAGCATGTTCATTTTTCAATAAATCATGATCAATCAATAATGCATCATATTTTGCCTTCAAGGAATTATGATTATGTAATGAAATATTACTACAGTCATTTTTCAAATCATTATAAACATCCGATAAGCTACCATGTTTCTTAGATAAATCATCATGGTCATCATGCAAAGCATTGTACTTTTTATTTAAACTTTTGTATTTCTTATTCAATCTTTCGAATTCTCTATACAAGTTTTCATATGCATTAGCAATGTCAAAATCATTTTCATCATCAGAGCTAGATTCCCATACCTTTTCCTTATTGTCTTGATAAGCCATCATGCATATATGATTTGTGGGTTGCTCTTCCTCTTCTTCATCACTTGAGTCATCCGACTTTGAATCGTTCTCTTCTTCGTTAAATTGCTCTCTTCTTCGTTGGTGTTTGTGGTGTCAAAAACCCATTCATCTTCAACAATCTCCTTTTCATACTTTTTAACATTGGATTTGATTGTTTCCACAGGTGATTGAATCAAATTTGAATTAGATCCTAATCTCTTGTCCAATATGTTGAGGATTTGGTGCGCGGTATCTGCCTCTTCTACAAAATCTAACATCTTATCAGTTAAACCAATATAAATTAGATGCATTACCTTTATGTTTCTGAAGTAGGCTTCTTCTTGATCCGGATTCCATTCTGTTTGCGGCATGGTTGGAATCTCATATGGTTCTTTAAGAAATCTCGTGTATTTTAGATCTTGTGCTTCTAAGAAGATCTCCATTCTCCTTCTCCATTGAGAATAAAAGTTGCCGTTGAAGATCGGAGGAATATGAGTGTTGCAGATGTTTGTTGATGCCATCGCTTTGACCTTGCTTTGATACCAAGTGTTGGATCCTGTGGATGGCAAACAACACTAGAAGGGGGGGTTGAATAGTGTTGTTCAAATATTAAACTTTTTCGTTCGTTGATTAGCACAATTAAAAACCTTCTAATGTTGCCTAAGAATCCAAGTAGAGTGATCTACGCTTGGTTCTTAATCAACAAAATAATCTCACAAATAATATGAAAGAGATAAGATTACAATCAGATAAGAGATCTTTACCAAGAGATCTTTACACAGCGGAATTAAAAGTATGATCTTTGTAATACGCAAATGAACAAGGAATTATAAAGATATAAAGTAAATAAAAAATTGCTCGCAGAGATAAATAATAAGACACAGAAAAGCAATCACAGACACAAGGATTTTTATCCTGGTTCCCCACAACTTTTGGGTACGTCCAGTCCCCGACCAATCCGGTACGAGATTCCAATCCACTATTGCCTTGGCAATACAATTACCTAACTCCACTTGTTAGGATTTCCAACGACCTAGCCTTGACCAGGATTTCCAACCACAACACCTAGACTTGTCTAGGATTTCCGACCACCAAGACTTGTCTAGGAATTCCACTATTCCCTTATAACACGGGAATTTACAATTCAAAGTCTTCTTCAAAGACTTGCAACAAATATGAAATTAATTACAAGATTTCCTAAAGCCAAAAGAATATATTTGTGTATATGTGGCTTAAAGAAAATCGGAAAACTCTTGATCAAATTAAATGATATAGATGAGCACAAATTTGATCAAAGGAGTTATCTTGAAAATTGATCTTCTAAAAATATGCACTTGGGCTTTTAGAGATCAAAGATCAAGTCTTTTTAATCTTTGAAAGAATATAATTATAAAACACAAAGATTAAAAAGAAAGACTTGTATTTTGAATCTCAATATAAAAAGCTTTTAGCTTTGGAGATCAAAAACAAGTAATTCAAAAAGTTGTCTTGAAAATGATCTTCTAAAATATGCACTTGGGCTTTAGAGATCAATGATCAAGATTTTGATCTTTGAGAGAAATATAAAAGTGAAGAACACAAAGATCAAAAAGAAAAACTTGATGTTTGATTCTCAAGAAGAAAAGCTATGAGCTTTGGAGATCAAACCAAGTTATAAAGGCTAGAAATGATGAGAGAAAATAATTACGAAATTAAGCACAAAAGAAATAAAAACTTAGCCTTTAGAAAAATTGAAGAACTTTGAGAGCTTGAGAACTTTGAGAACTTTTTGAGAGAATTATAGCTTTGCTCAAGAATGATTTTCTTAGGAAAAATGTTCTCATATGGTTCTCTATTTATAGAGTTTAAGAGAGGATTTTGAATTTCAAAATGATTTGACTTTAGCCCCATAAATCAAGCAACGATTAAATGAAGGAGCAAATCTGGGAAGTCAAATCGCACAGCTGGTAGTCGACTCCCTATGATTGGTAGTCGACTCCCAGAGTAGTTTCTGAGAAAATCTGTTACACTGGTAGTCGACTCCCTTATATTGGTAGTCGACTCCCAGAGTATCTTTTCAGGGAGAAGGCAGAAATCAGGGTAGAGAACTACTGGGTGTTTGTAGTTAACTACAAGTTGAAACTTAGCTTCTATGAAAAGTATGCTTTCAAATAAGTTTAAAACAAGTTTAAAAAACATTTTCGAAAATCATTTTGTGTGTGTGCGTGTGTATAGAATATTCATTTGGCTTTTACATTCTAAATACACAACTTACTAATACACACATCTTTAGCTCTCGTTCTTCGATCTTTGACTTGAGCCATTTTATCTTGATCTTAAGTCTTCATATGCTTCGTATTGTTGAGCCATCATATGCTTCATTTCTTGGCTCGTAAGTAGACTTCTGATCATGGCTTCTAAGTCTGCATTTGAACTTCATGGATATAGAATAACTGATCAATGCATATACACACTTTAGATGTAGTGTAGTTAGTACACTAATATCATTTGGTGTGCTCATCATCAAAACCACTTAGGGGTGTTCCCATCAGTAATGACAACGCATCTTTAAGGACCGTGAAATCATTCGCAGATCCTTCCCACCCGGCCATTACGTAGGTGAATCTTTTGTTAGGTGTTACAGCTGCAAGCACATTTTTTGTAACCCCTTTACGTCCTCTAAATCGTGGTACGAGTTTGGCAGGCAGCATGTCATCGATGTGTGTTCCATCAATCATACCAATGCAATCCTACACTGTAAACATTAAAGGTCACTTTATCCATAACCATACATCATCTAATGCCAAAGCCAGATATTCATAAAAAACTGACCTTGAAATATGGGAACCAATTAGGATTATTAAGTATCTCTGCTGGTGTCTCATTAGCTGCTTGCTTCATGAACCTATCACGAATGGTACATACTGCATACATTACTTTGTTAAAGTAATTGCTAACCGTCGCCTCGGCCCTTATAAAATCAACTTGCATCACTCTGTTCTTTGACTTGTGCCCTACGATGTGCAGAAACATTGCCAACTGCTCCTCGATTGACACATGTTTACTGTCTTTGAGACTACCTCCTTCTCGCATTAAAGTAGCAAGATTCGGAAAAGCCCCTCTCCGCATTCTTAAGTAGTGTAAACAACTACTTTCAGAACCATATAGAATTCGACGCATGTGTGATTTTCTATGTATATCACGCATCGATGAAGGCTCCCTAGGTAGATGGGGAGCACTATCGTCATCGTATAACTCCTGGAATACGATGGTAAACATGACAGTAGCTGCGGCCGATGCACACAATGAAAGAACCGGACTTTCTCCACTTTCCTCCATCATACCCTTATTTGCATCAGACATATATTCAATCATACGTTGTACAAGGCATATACAGTTATAATATAATAGTGCAATTTACATATAAACAGAACAACTTGCGAATTGATAATGCATCAAACATCTGCTAACGTAATAATGCTTCATAAATAGAAAAACCAATTTACATGTGACATCACAAATTGTATACTAGCTACATGTAAACATATACCAACGACTTTATAAATTTAACGCCAACTTAATCATCCACCACCTATCATGTCCAATCCGAATGAATCCATAATTAATTGCCCTCAGATTAAGCTATTAATTTACTTTGGTGGTTTCTTGACATACGTCAAGCATACCCTACCAAATTACCAACTCCCGAACCCCTTATACACACTGCACTTGCCTCATCATTGGGCTCGTTTAAGTAGGGTTCATATATTTACGAAATATTTCCCACAGTAGCTCCCGACTTTAACAACATATATTACTTTGGCACCTCGTAGTATTTCTGGTATGGTAGCCAAATGCAGCATCGATTACCGTCAAGCCAACATAATTTATTTCATCTCATCAATGAAACTTGATCAAACATTAAAATTGTTTACATTTCATGCTTCAAACATTAAAATCGTATACCGTCACAACTTTCACAACTTTCACACTGATTCAATCATTACCCCCGAGCACTCCGAAGTGCAAAATAAATTCTATTAATTTTTAAATCCATCAATTTATCCACACTTTGTGTGTATCATCATGGGGCAATTATTGCAATATAATCGACATAATTACGGATTCATTGGGATTGAAATTGATTGGTGTAATGTAAGGCATCGATCTTGCCTTCCCGTATGGGTTGTGGCAAATAATATATACCACCCACAGGTTGCAAGAAATCATCATCGAACTAAATCCGTCTATAATCGTTCACCCAAGCATTTTCAGTTATAAAGCGAAGAAAATCCTACTCTTTCATCACATCACAGCCACAACTTCAACCTAAAATCTTGCCCTAATTTGACAAATAGTGCTTGAAATGAAAAGAGAGCTGTTATACCTCAGTGATCAGAGCTGATCGAGGAGCAAATATGAAGCTCAGACCCAAATATACCTCAGATCCAGGAGATGATCTGTTGAATATTGGACTCCCCGGATTTGGTTTTGATGATGAGCAAACATAAATAATCCATGAACTAACAATTTGTGAGCGCAGTATTGGAGATCGTCGCCAAATTCACGAGAACATTCAAAGCGACATCTCAACACTTCTCAAAGCTCGTATTCATGCCTAAAGCTTCGTTGAAGCTCTTGCGCCGTTTTGGAAGTTATGAAGAATCAATCGAAGCTCTCGAAGACCGTTTATTAAGGTTTTATTTATAGTCTTTTTAGCTTCGATATATAGAATGTTAAGCCTTGAGTATATCTTACGATTCTAACTTCATAACGCTCATATCGTAGCTCTAGGATCTTAGTACAAGTTCATTCTAACTTCCTCGAAGCGTCGCGCTTCGATTCGGACTTGTTTGTGCATGTTATTTGGTACAAGAAGAAGTACTGACCGACTAGATGGTGATCTAGTCGGTCAGCAACTCTTCTTGGACCGACTAGTTTGATTCCTTAATTTCTTGGACTTTACTGTTTACAGTTAGTCGGTCTACGTTGACTCACCGACCGACTAGTTTGTGAACTAGTCGGTCAGTGATGCTTCTTTGACCGACTAGTTGTGACTTACTGTTCATACTAAATTTCTCCTAAGCTACTGTTTATCGTTAGTCGGTCTAAGAACGTTTGGTGACCGACTAGTTGACAATCTAGTCGGTCAACTTTTGTTCTTGGACCGACTAAGTCAACTTGTATTCAGACTATTTCATTTTGCCTCTTAGTCGGTCTACGTTCATTGACTGACCGACTAGTTGTGAAACTAGTCGGTCAGAATGTCTTCTTGGACCGACTAGATTTCTAGGTCTGAAATTCTATCTCTTCTCAGTTCCTCTCTTAGTCGGTCCATGCTGTTTGACTGACCGACTAGTTGATGAACTAGTCGGTCAGTGATTGTTCTTTGACCGACTAATTCTCCCAGATTTCTATCCGTTGGAGAATGACCTAACTTGTTTTTATGGGACCCTATAAATACGAACCTAGGTCATTTCTATCTAGGTTAGAGCTTCCATTCAGAGATTCATTGAGATCAAAAGAGATAGCCATTCTCACTCAAATCTAAAGCTCTCTGCCTCACAAGAAACCCATTCTCTCAATATTCTAGATCTAGAATCCATTTTGAGAGAAGCTTGTTCTTGGTGAGCTCTTCAAGCTATAGCTTGATCCAAGTCTCCAAATCTCTCCTAGGCACCGATTGTTGGTCATTTCCTTGGTGCTAGGTCTTGGTGACTTCATCTTCCTCAAATCCTCCATTTCACCTATTGGGTAAGAAAACCTCAAGGTATAGGATTTTGTGGTAAGTTTGCTTATTTCAATATAAACTCTTTTATATTGCTTGTTGATTCTCTCGGTTGTGAGAGAAGGTTGTGATCCCGGGTTGTGGGATTCACTATTGCCGTTGTTGTATGATTTGATCTTGTGAAGGTTTTTCACAAGATATTCATAGTGGAAATCTTGGGTTAGGGTTTCTAACCTAAGTATCCGGAGGGGATCCGGGTGGTTGGGACGTAGGATCACCGGGAACAAGTCGGGGAGACTTGGGTGGATCCGAACCCATTAACATCATTTGTTTGCATTGTTAATTTTGTTGTTGTCATTCAATTTAAGCTTCCGCAAATTGATTTGGTAGTTGTTTGCAATTTAATTTGGAATTATACTCCTTGTTATTTTAAAGTACTATTCACCCCCCTCTAGTACTTGTGCAGTAGCTTGTAGGGCATTACATTTGGTATCAGAGCCAGATACTTAGCTATGTCTGCCAACGACAACAAGACCGTGCGTCCACCTTCCAACTATGACACCTTCAGGAACCGAGAAGGAGCATCTTCGGTGATGGAAGGACATTCCTCTACGAGGCCTCCATTCTTCAACGGTACCAACTACGGGTACTGGAAATGCCGGATAGAAACCTTCCTCCGGAGTGCATCCTTATGGAGGACTACAATGAAGGAATACATCGAGCCCGAAGAAGAAGACTTTGAGAAATGGACTACCGCGGAGGTCGCCGCGGAGGTAAGCAATGCCAAGGCAATGAACGCCTTGCAATGCGCATTGGAGCCCGAAGACTTCAATAAGATATGCACATGTAAGAGTGCATATCAAATTTGGAACTCCCTCCTCATACTTCATGAAGGGACGAGTAGGGTAAGAGACTCTAAACTCGTAGTCGTAAACAAAGATTACAAAATGTTTCATATGCAACAGGGCGAGAAGATGAAAGAATATTACGCTCGCTTCGTTGACATAATAAACGAGTTAGAGGCCCTCGGCAAGTCCTACACTCAAAAGGAGAAGTGCTCAAAGCTTATCGAAGGACTTCCTTCTTCTTGGGAAAAACGTACCTTCGCCATCGAGGAAGGTAATGACATGAATAAGTATACCGTAGTTCAACTAATGGGTACTTTGATGTCATACGAGGTACGCAAAGATAGCAAGGTGAAGTTACAAGAAAATATGAAGTCCTATTTGAACCAAGACGTGCCTAAGAAAAAGGCGATTGCATTCAAGGCGGCTTCATCCACCTCTACCGATGATGAGGACTCGGAAGAAGAAATGGACATGGAATCCATTGTTCTCATGGCAAAGAAGTTCAATCGCTTCTTCCGAAAGGGTAACTTCAAACAAAAATCTAAATTTACTTCTACTAACGCCTCTCCACCTTTGTGCTTTAAATGCAATAAGCCAAGACACATCAAAGCGGATTGTCCTCAAAACAAGCAAAAGGAGAAGTGGAAGGCGCCGAAGTTCGACAAGTCAAAGAAGTACAAAAAGGGGTACAAAAAGGGACTTGTCGGAGCAACGTTCACCGACTCCGAGGATTCCTTAAGCGGAGAGTCGGACGATGAGAAAGTGGAGCAAGCGCACATGTGCTTCATGGCAAGAGAGGAGCATGATTAAGGATCTTCCTCCTCCGATGATAGCGACGACGAAGGCGATGAGGTAACTATGGATGATCTTAGGGATGCTAACTCTCATTTATGGTCTAAATACACTAAGTTAGTAAATAGATATACTAAAGTAAAAGATGACCTAGCTAGCATTCAAACCTCGCCTAAGACTATCATCACCAACAACGACACCGTTGTTGAAGAGTTAAGAAATGAGATTGTTAATCTCAAATCTAAACTTGAACATGTTAGCATTGATGATCCGGAAGAACATAGGATAGCGGATTTAACTTCTCAAAACTCAACTTTGAGTATTGAGAACGAGAATCTTAAATCTCGTGTTTATGTGCTCACATCGCAAGTATCCACATTAGATACTTCTATGCGTTCTCTCAAAGAGAAATATGAGAACACATTAGGCCGAATCAATAGATTCAATAAGGGTAAGGACCATTTGGATAAAATCCTAAGTGACTTACTTCCGGCCAATCACCACATTGGTTTGGGGTATACGATGGGATGTCCGTCCAAAGCGGCCACTACTTTTGTTAGGCAAACTTCCGGTGACTCTACGAGTGGTAGCAAACACTCTATTGGTAGTTCATCTACCAATGGTGCTTCCACCTCGTCCACACCCTCTTTTGGAAAGAAACCCACTTTGGGTGGACCTCCAAAGAAGGGGCATGCTTATATGTACACCAATACCATGCCACGTAGGAACACACGTCCTACTCCACCATCTCACACATATGATGATTTCTATGCTACACGTTCATGGGCACGTGCACACCATGTGAGACACCCTCACGCACGTGTTCCCACACATGCATATGTTTACCCACCTCATCATATGAATAATTCTCGTCGTGCACCATTCCATCATGTTCCTTATGCCTATCCACAACATGCATCACGTAGAAACCAGCAACGCATGCATGCACCCAATAGGATGATGGCTCCCAAAATTTTCACTATTTGGAGCCCAAAGGACACAAGCATAGATGAAAAACAAGTGTATATGAATGCTTATTTTTCGGATGTTGTGCATAGTAGAAATTATGTGGGGAAGTCTAAGTCCAATTGGACTTGGCTTCCAAAGGTCTAACTTTTGAGGACCCAATGACCTTGGGTACCATGATATGAATGTTTCTATCTTTAGGTACTCAAGGAAAAGAAAAAGAAAAGGAGCAACAAATTTAAATTTAGCTCCAAAGGGAATTGGATACTCGATAGCGGGTGTTCAAAACACATGACGGGTGACGCTCAATTGCTCTCCGGAGTGGTTCCCATTGCAAATGGAAATCGCGTCGTATTTGGAGGCATTGAGAGCGGAACAATCGTCGGTGTTGGTAAAGTGGGTAACCCTTCTAAACCCTTAATTAGTGATGTTTATCTAGTTAATGGTTTAAATCATAATCTTATTTCAATAAGCCAACTTTGTGACAAAGGTTACAAAGTTAGCTTTGCGAAAGGATTGTGTCATATTTCAAATGATAATAATAAATTATTATTTTCCGGCACACCCCATAAAGATATCTATATTTTGGATCTTCCTAAGCCATATGAACAATGTCTCGTTGCCAACACAAGTGAACAACACTTATGGCATCGACGCTTTGGACATGTGAACTTTGGAACACTTTATAAGCTTTTGAAATTAAATTCCATTAAAGGTTTTCCGAAGCTCGTTTTTGAAAAGAAAAGTTTTTGTGATTCTTGTCAACGTGGCAAGCTTCCTAAATCTTCATTTAAACCTAAGAAAAGCATTTCTACGAAACGGCCACTAGAGCTATTACATCTAGATTTATTCGGGCCAACTAGAGTTGCTTCCTTAGGAAATGCAAGATATGGACTAGTCATCGTTGATGATTATTCAAGATTTACATGGGTATTTTTCTTATGTAATAAAAATGAAGCTTTTGAAAACTTCACAATATTTGTGAAGAAAGTACAAAATCTCATCGGAACCACCATTGTCACTATTCGTAGTGATCATGGGGGTGAATTTGAGAATGAGTCTTTCTCAAATTTTTGTGATGATCTTGGAATTACTCACACGTTTTCTTTCCCTCGCGCACCTCCTTAAAATGGTGTTGTTGAGAGGAAGAATAGAACGCTTGTGGAGTGTGCTCGCACTATGCTCGAAGATAGTCAACTTGGTTATCAATTTTGGGCGGAAGCGGTACACACCGCTTGTTATGTGTTTAATAGAATACTTTTGAGGCCCGGCACCAAACAAACTTGCTATGAATTGTTGTTTGGTAGATTGCCTCAAGTTAAACATTTTCGTGTTTTCGGCGCAAAATGTTTTATTAAAAACACATATGATAATTTGGACAAGTTTGATCCGAGATCGGATGAGGGGATATTTTTTGGGTATTCCTCACGTAGCAAAGCCTACCGGATATACAACAAAAGATCCTCTACGATCGAGGAATCACTTCATGTCTCTTTTAATGAGAATTTTACTACTTTTAGAATTTCAAATGATAATGATTCTATGGATGTTTTATGTGATTTGTTTGAAAATTCTAAGTCTATTGATTCAATTGATTCTATTGATACTAACCCGACTAATGAAGTTGTTGAGAATGTGCCTAGTGATCAAGGTATTCCCAAGCGGCTTCATACCGTTCGCGACCATCCCCATGAGCAAGTCATTGGCAATATTAATGATAGTGTCAAGACGAGATCGCAAGTCCACCACTTCGCCAATTGTGCCTTTGCCTCATCGATAGAGCCAAAGAATATAGTTGAAGCTTGCGAAGATAGCGCTTGGATCCTTGCCATGGAGGAGGAACTCATTCAATTCGAGAGGAATGAGGTATGGGAGCTTGTTCCTTTGCCATCGAAGAACCACACCGTCATAGGGACAAAGTGGATCTTCAAGAACAAAACCGACGAAAATCAAGTCGTCATCCGGAACAAAGCTCGGTTAGTTGCTCAAGGCTATCGCCAAGAGGAAGGTATCGATTTCGAAGAATCCTTCGCTCCGGTAGCTAGATTAGAATCAATTAGACTTTTATTGTCTTATGCATGCCATAAAAATTTTAAGTTATTTCAAATGGATGTTAAAAGTGCATTTTTAAACGGAGATGTTGTTGAGGAAGTTTACGTTTCTCAACCTCCGGGCTTCATAAATGAAAATTTTCCAAATCATGTTTTTAAACTAAAGAAAGCTCTTTATGGTTTGAGACAAGCTTCTCGAGCTTGGTATGATCGCCTAAAGAATTTTCTTTTGGATTTGAATTTTAAAATGGGCGAAGCCGATTCTACACTTTTTGTTAAGCATGCGAATAATGATATTTTATTAGTTCAAATTTATGTTGATGATATCATTTTCGGTGCTACTAACTTCACTCTTTGCGAAGAGTTTTCTAATGTTATGAAGGAACAATTTGAGATGAGCCACATGGGCGAACTCAAATATTTCTTAGGTCTCCAAATTCGCCAATTGAACGATGCAATCTTCATCCACCAAACGAAGTATACGGTGGAGTTGCTTAAGCGATTTGGAATGGAAAGTGCTTCCGGGAAAAAGACTCCAATGAGCACGACTACGCATCTTGACAAGGATACGGGCGGTAAGGATGTAGACATTCGTCTATATCGAGGTATGATAGGTAGTTTACTTTATCTTACCGCAAGTAGGCCCGATATTATGTTTGCCGTATGCATATGTGCTCGTTATCAGTCTCAACCTAAGGAGTCTCACTTAGTAGCGGTAAAACGTATTTTCCGTTATCTAAGTTATACACTTGATTTTGGATTACTCTATCCAAAATCTAGCACGTATGAGTTAGTCTCATACAGTGATGCCGATTATGCGGGATGCAAATCCGACAGGAAAATTACTAGTGGCACTTGCCATTTTCTAGGAAATTCTCTTGTCTCTTGGTTTTCCAAGAAGCAAAATTCCGTATCACTTTCAACCACCGAGGCGGAATATATTGCCGCCGGTGCCGCTTGTGCCCAGGTTCTTTGGATGAGACACACTTTGAAGGATTTTGGTATTCACTGTGATACTAGCCCTATCATGGTGGATAACCAAAGTGCTATCTGTCTTTCAAAGAATCCGGTGCACCATTCCCGATCAAAACACATAGATGTCCGACACCACTTTTTAGATGATCATGTTGATAAAAAGGACATCATTTTAGTGTACGTTGAAACCCAAAAGCAAATCGCCGATATTTTCACGAAACCCCTAAATGAGGACTCCTTTGTGCGGTTACGTCGAGAATTGGGGATTATGGGTGAATCCGAGATATAGGATTCATATTTCATTCAATTATCTTGCATGCTATTCGATTTCGCGATATTTCGTTCATGCTAGATTTATTGAATTTTTGGGAATTTTATGTGATATGTTTGAATTTGTGCTCGAATTCGTATTTCAATGTCGTATTTAAGATTTCGACGTTTTATGGGGTAATTTAGATGACTAATGAGAGTGTTAAGATGTTTCATCCAAGTGGTTTGTGAAGAGAAATCAATTATCAATTTTTGGACTCTTCTAGTCGGTCTCAGTTCATTAATCAACCGACTAGATGCTCATCTAGTCGGTCAGCTAGTGAACTCAGACCGACTAGATCAAGCTTTTATCTTACTCTTATCTTTTTCTTTCTTTAGTCGGTCACAGTACACTTACCGACCGACTAGATTGAAAACTAGTCGGTCAGTGAGTATACTGCGACCGACTAATTCTAGCCCTAAAAATTCCCGTTTGCCTCTGTTTCGACTTAGTCGGTTCAAGCTCATTGACCGACCGACTAGATCGTAATCTAGTCGGTCAGTGCTTGAACTGTGACCGACTAAGTGGGTTAGGGCAAATGTGTCTTTTCGATTTCTCGACCGACTTAACTCGATTTTATCCGACTTCCTCTTCATTTAGTCGGTTGTTTTTCTTCTCCAGCCCGATAACTCCCAAACCCCCCTCGAGCCCCTTCAACTTCCGTCGACTTCCGGCCAGTTCTCCGGACATCCCCGCCGTCCGCCGCCGTCGACTCCTCCTCCTAGGTAAAACCCCCTTTCCTAGATCTCTTTTTCCTACTCTAGGGTTTGATTTAGATCTTATCTAGCTCCTAGGGTTTCGAATTCAGTTCTAGGGCTTGATAATTTTCGAGTTTGTTGTAGGATTCTAGGGTTTCAGCTAGGGTATTTGATCTTCCGTCATCATTTGCTTGTCCTCGTCGTGCCACGATCATGGCAAAGACGCGGATCCCTATCGCCTCTTCTGGGGCTTCCCCAATGAGCGTAGAGCCTTCAGACCCTAGGAATCCACCTAAGCCCAAGCGTCGTGCAAAATCTACCCAAGCTTCTCCGTCTTCACCTCCTCTGAAGAAGCAGAGGACGGCGACAGTCAAACCCCGCAAATCTAAGACTAAAAAGCCCATTCTCCACTCACCTTCGACTCCTCCCGATTCCGACACTGAGTTTATCCCTGAGGATGAGCCTAGCCATAGGGAACCCACTCCTCCACTTCGTCCTAGGACTCGCCAGCCAAAGGGAAAGGGCCCAATGCCAGCGGGTGGTGTTGACATATCGTTGTGTCGTGACGACCCTATGTGTCTAGCGGCCTACAACCGTATTGAACACTGCCCGATGCTATTGGAGCACTATGTTCAGTTTTCAGATTTCCTTGGCTTAGCTGACCTCCTCTCCTATAGTGGCCTATTGGATTATCTTCGATTTGACTCCAAGGCCAACCCTAAACCATATCCTCGCCTGGTAAAATTGTTCTATGCCAATCGTGTCCGAGGCCAGTACGATGCGAGTCACTCCATCGAGACTACTGTCTTGGGAACTCCTATAGTTCTCACGGCAGAAATCTTGGGGGAGATACTTGGTTGTTCATCGTCCGGTCTCCTTCCTTCTGACATTTCCGTCGATGATATATCTTCCTTGGATCAGTCCGTTCTTTCTGACATCTTCCATGTGATCCCTCCTGCCTTTATTGGAGTCCCTTCGAAGTCGTTCAAGCCAAATGCATGGGTATTGAATCTCATTCTGAAGTCGTGCTTGCTTCCCAAGTACGGCTCATCTTCACTTCCATCCCAGCCATTTTTGAAGCTTATTTACGCTCTTTTCTTGGGTTGCGAGATTAATTGGGCTCGCGTTATACTCGATAAGATGGACTCTTTCGAGTGTATACGCAAGACCAATAAATCTGCGCATATTCCATATCAGTGTCTGCTGACCCTTGTCTTTCGTCATTTCCGAGTCCCTCTCCCTCCTGACGATGAGCGTCCCTTGGGTACTCCTCTGAACGCGACGGCCGTTAAGAAATCTCTTGCGGCGCTTCGTCACGTGCAGAGGTCTACCGCATCTGCTTCTCAGGCTACTCCCTCAGCTGCTGCAGCCTCCACTCCTCCTGCTACATTGGATGATGTCGTACGCCTTCTTCGTCGGTACGAGTCGCGTTTGGCTCGTACCGAGGAGGTCGTCTGCCGTATGGCTCAGATGATGGGGATTGATCTTCCTCCTTCAGTTTCCGAGGTCGAGGAGATGGACGATGAGGAGATTGACGAGCTTGTCACTTCCTTAGCCCGTGGCGATGAGGCCACTGCTGCTGCTGCTACCACTTCTGCTCCTGGTGTTGGCACCTCTTCCGGTGTTCCAGAGCCTTCTGCAGCAGTAGTCCAGACTTCTGAGGCTCCTGCTGTCCCTGTTGACGTGCCTGCTGCTGTTGAGACCCCTGCTGTTGCGACCCCTGCTGTTGAGCCCGTCGTTTCCACACCTGCCCCGACGATCCCGTCTGTTGAGACACCTCTCCTCCCTGCAGAGCCTGAGTCCACTCCGTCGACTGGACCCACGGACACTGCAGATCCAGCCACTTCCTCGTGATCGTCTGTTCCGAGGACTCTCCACTACTCTTTGGATGATATATTTTATTGAGAGTATTTTGGGTTAGGATGGAGATTGTGGGTTGTTTTGATGTATTTTTGAGTTTTCTGGATGTCGGTGTTGGGTATTTTGATGTACTTTGGATGTTGTTGATGTTGGTGTTATATTCTGATGTGGATGATGATGTTGTACTTTTTGATGTTTATATAGATGATGTGTCGTATTTGATATGATGTACTTCTTGTATTCGATATCTTTTTGGATGTACTCATGATGTTTCTATCTATATATACATCGATGTTCATGTTGTGATATTTACTTCTTCGTGCACATTAATTCTCATTCAATGTCCATGCTATGTAAAATCGTCTCTCGACGATTGAAAAACTTGGTTAAATAGATTATATTTCTATATTTGTATAGAATTGTTTTCCATGCACAAATTTAACCAAGAAAATTGAATATTGAAGAGTATGTTTCTTTATTCAAGAAATGAATAATTATTTGGTATTTTTGATGATTTTGGTTATTGCTTTTTGATAATGGACAATTTGGCACACCTTGAATTGATTTCATCATTTTTCCCTTGGTGTCAATTAGGTCCATCGTCATTGTCTACGACTCCCGATGTTGGATTTTCCATTTCCTAGTTGTTGTCGTTGTATGCCCCCCATTTTTGGGATAATGCCAAAGGGGGAGAGATAATGATAATAAATAGCGCAAATGAAAATTTAACTCAATTACCAAGAATCTAGTTTGATATGTTAGATTCAGGGGGAGTTAAGATACATATAAGGATTTTCAAAATCCAATATTTCGAAATTCGATTCTCTTTATTTATCTTACTCGTCTGATTGATGCAATTCATATATATTCATTTTGGAATTAACGTGTCATCAATGCAGGGGGAGTAAGTATTTTACATTTGAATCATTATTTTTGATTATTATTTATGTTGGTTTGTCATCACCAAAAAGGGGGAGAATGTTGAATATTGGACTCCCCGGATTTGGTTTTGATGATGAGCAAACATAAATAATCCATGAACTAACAATTTGTGAGCGCAGTATTGGAGATCGTCTCCAAATTCACGAGAACATTCAAAGCAACATCTCAACACTTCTCAAAGCTCGTATTCATGCCTAAAGCTTCGTTGAAGCTCTTGCGCCGTTTTGGAAGTTATGAAGAATCAATCGAAGCTCTCGAAGACCGTTTATTAAGGTTTTATTTATAGTCTTTTTAGCTTCGATATATAGAATGTTAAGCCTTGAGTATATCTTACGATTCTAACTTCATAACGCTCATATCGTAGCTCTAGGATCTTAGTACAAGTTCATTCTAACTTCCTCGAAGCGTCGCGCTTCGATTCGGACTTGTTTGTGCATGTTATTTGGTACAAGAAGAAGTACTGACCGACTAGATGGTGATTAAGTCGGTCAGCAACTCTTCTTGGACCGACTAGTTTGATTCCTTAATTTCTTGGACTTTACTGTTTACAGTTAGTCGGTCTACGTTGACTCACCGACCGACTAGTTTGTGAACTAGTCGGTCAGTGATGCTTCTTTGACCGACTAGTTGTGACTTACTGTTCATACTAAATTTCTCCTAAGCTACTGTTTATCGTTAGTCGGTCTAAGAACGTTTGGTGACCGACTAGTTGACAATCTAGTCGGTCAACTTTTGTTCTTGGACCGACTAAGTCAACTTGTATTCAGACTATTTCATTTTGCCTCTTAGTCGGTCTACGTTCATTGACTGACCGACTAGTTGTGAAACTAGTCGGTCAGAATGTCTTCTTGGACCGACTAGATTTCTAGGTCTGAAATTCTATCTCTTCTCAGTTCCTCTCTTAGTCGGTCCATGCTGTTTGACTGACCGACTAGTTGATGAACTAGTCGGTCAGTGATTGTTCTTTGACCGACTAATTCTCCCAGATTTCTATCCGTTGGAGAATGACCTAACTTGTTTTTATGGGACCCTATAAATACGAACCTAGGTCATTTCTATCTAGGTTAGAGCTTCCATTCAGAGATTCATTGAGATCAAAAGAGATAGCCATTCTCACTCAAATCTAAAGCTCTCTTCCTCACAAGAAACCTATTCTCTCACTATTCTAGATCTAGAATCCATTTTGAGAGAAGCTTGTTCTTGGTGAGCTCTTCAAGCTATAACTTGATCCAAGTCTCCAAATCTCTCCTAGGCACAGATTGCTGGTCATTTCCTTGGTGCTAGGTCTCGGTGACTTCATCTTCCTCAAATCCTCCATTTCACCTATTGGGTAAGAAAAACTCAAGGTATAGGATTTTGTGGTAAGTTTGCTTATTTCAATATAAACTCTTTTATATTGCTTGTTGATTCTCTCGGTTGTGAGAGAAGGTTGTGATCCCGGGTTGTGGGATTCACTATTGCCGTTGTTGTATGATTTGATCTTGTGAAGGTTTTTCACAAGATATTCATAGTGGAAATCTTGGGTTAGGGTTTCTAACCTAAGTATCCGGAGGGGATCCGGGTGGTTGGGACGTAGGATCACCGGGAACAAGTCGGGGAGACTTGGGTGGATCCGAACCCATTAACATCATTTGTTTGCATTGTTAATTTTGTTGCTGTCATTCAATTTAAGCTTCCGCAAATTGATTTGGTAGTTGTTTGCAATTTAATTTGGAATTATACTCCTTGTTATTTTAAAGTACTATTCACCCCCCCTCTAGTACTTGTGCAGTAGCTTGTAGGGCATTACATGATCAACCCGCTAACAACGATGCAGTACAGCCACAGCCTTGCCTTCCGTCCAAATCCCACCACCTCAACCCTAGATTCGGCTTTACAGAGGCAACGAAGAAGAGGGCGCAACCCTAGCTTCAAATCTTGCAAGAAACCCCAAAAAACCCATCTTTTCCTCCGTCTAGGGTTGACAAACCTCAAAAAATTCCGACCGTTGAAGGAGCCGTTGGGGTCGTGGGAGATGGAGAGGCTACTGGGTTATGGAGAGGGGTGATCGGAAGCACGAGGGACCCACGAGAACGAGAGTAGCAGCTGCAATCGCCGGAAAAACCGGAGATTTCGAGCTCGTGAATGTTGAAGCCACAGCGATGAGAGCAGCTGCGAAAGCAGCGGGAGTAGGCGAACACGTTTTGGAAAAGTGAGGAGTAAAAGTGGGTTACAGTAGGTGGAATAGTGAAAACCCACAACTTTCATAGCGTTTTAACCCCAAAAGAACATGCCTTTAATTAAAAATGGGAAAAAAACTAGATGTATGGATCACGTCTGTACTTCTCTCATTCATATTTTTGCTGCTCTTAACATATATCACATTCCTGCACCTTAAATCGAGGTGGAGATAGTTCTCATCAATTTTAAAGAGTGGATGAGGTGACGACATCATTTACAAATCTCGACCTGCTTGGAATTTTCCTTGTTTTTTGGCGATTACATTGGATTCTCATCTCGGTTGGGTCCCATTGGGATGTTATCTCTGAAGCTTTGGTGGGTCACACGTTGGATTCTCAAGCTGGATTCTTCAACCAAAAGAACATACTACACGGAGTGAGCCCCACAATCAATTTTCCACCTCTACTTTTCAACCAACTTTCCACCAAAAGAATATACTACTCCCAATTTTTCTCATTTCCACAATCTAGCAAAAGAATAGGTCCTAATTATGAATCAGGACTACCGACCGTTTGTATGTTTGGAGCAAGAATGGCCGTTTTGTTCGGCACATATGTTAACGATATGCATAGTTGAAAATATGTTTGTTCTTCGGGTGATGCACCAGATTGAACTAGTAATCAACTTATTGTGGGCTAGGCTTCAGGAAGCCACAAATGTTTAGTTTGTAAATGGGGCCTTTTTGCATCGACAACTTCTCATTGTCAAAGGGTCGAAGAGACTGATGGTGATCAATTTGGAACATAAGCTATTGGAATATAATTATGTTCCAAAGATTTAAATTCTATTTGTATTAAAGTCGGGAAAAAATTAATTCCAATGTATCAAAAAATCAAATTTTTTTTAAAGTGGGGTTATTAATTTTTTCATAAGTGGCTCGGTTGGGAGAATGGGACAGTATCTCGTTGTCCGTTGCTTTTAAAGAGAGACTCCGATTGAAATGTCGACGTACGATAATTGTAAAACTACTGGGAACGTAATATTACACTGCGTGTTTTAGAAGCGAGTTTGTTGAACATGTGGAAGCCAAAGAGGAAGATGGAGCCGGTAGAATTGGGTGAGGGCTTTGTGATGGTAAAGTTTAACTGTGATGAGGATATGATCTACGCTATGGAAGAAGGACCACGGATGATTTTCGGGCATTATCTTACGGTGCGGCGTTGGATTCCGGATTTTTGCCCCAAAACAACTTCGATCGATTCGACGGCTGTCAGGGTGCGTTTTCCTTTTCTCCGGTGGAGCACTAAGATGACCATGTTCTCTTCGCCTTGGGCAACTGTGTGGGAAAAGCAATTAAATTTGATTCGCACATAAGACTAGTTCTGAAGGCTCGTTTTGCTCGTGTTTGTGTTGAAGTGAATTTGAACGAGCCGCTGAAATCTCAAGTTTTGTTTGAGGGGCGGTGGCAAGCCGTGCAGTACGAAGGGCTAAGCATGATCTGTTTCAAATGTGGGAGGGTAGGTCATAGAGATCAATGCCCATTTCAATCGACGATATCATCGAAACCTGACACACGGACGGAGAATGCCAGCGTGGACCATACCTCTGAAGAATCGCCGGTGTTTCAGCTATTTTTAACAGAACACATTAATAGTGTGGAAGGTGCGTGGTCAACGCGGTCAAAGGGGGGACGCGCGGGACCCCCGAGTTGTCGTGGCTGTCGCTTGAGACGGAGATGACCGGTGGGGTCGACCGACGGCGCGTTCGCTCGAGCGGAAAGGCACAGCTCCGTTCTTTGGCGGGCCGAGGGGTAGCCTGGGCGAGATGACAACCTTCGGGATCGGTTGAAGGCAGAGTCGCTCGCTGCGGGATGCGCGGACCCTTGCGTCGGCTCGGCGAGGGGTAGCCTCGGCGGAGCGACGTCCTCGTGGTGGAGGAGACGAACGAGCTCGGGGACGAGGGCGCTCTGCTCCGGTTGGAAGGACGCTAAGGGGTAGCCTAGGCGTCGCTGGATCTCCTGGACCTGAATAGACGAGAGAGCTCGTCAGGGGGGTCGGACCTTGGTTCCGACCAATTCCCCTCCGATGCCTAAGTCAGAACGGATCTGTGTAAAGGCTTGGTGGGAGCGAGTATGGCTCGCGGAGAGGCCGATACCCGATCCCCGGGCCAAGTTATGGAGGAGAAATATTGAGGTGGAAGAAGGAGTAATAGTGTTTGTATGTGATACCATCGTTCTCGATCGCGAAGATCCGGCCTCTCTCAAATGACACCCGCCCCCTCCTCATATAGACGAATCATGCTCATAATGTGCCATGACGTGACATCATGACCGCCATTCATGGGGTCGTGCAAATGGGGAAGTGTTGACCCCCTCTAATTGCGCCCACTTGATGATGCCATGAAGGTGGAGTCATGGCCATGAGTGATTGCCATAATTGGCGGGCCATAATGGCGGGGGAGTGATGGCCATTAAGTCTGGCCATGAAGTCGAGCCTTGATGGCTAGATGGCCATTTAAGTCAGACCATCATTGGCAAGTTATGGCCATGAAGATGGTTGCCATGTCTTACGAGCCATGATGGCTAAAATGATGGCCGTTAAGTTGGGCCATCATTTCATCCACTATGAAAGTGGGTAATCTTTTTGGGCCTTCATATTGGGGGGAGAAGTGCGGCCCGCCCATAGGATCCTTGGGCCGGGGCCCCAAGGCTGTAGTAGACCCGGCCCGTTCAGGCCCAGTCAAAATAGCCCGATCAATTGCCCCCATCTTCTGAGCTCTACCATTGTTAAGGTGGAGGTCGGGAGATGTAGTATAAGGGGGGAGAAGATGCTCCTTTTGTAAAATCGGTCTGGCTTGCTGAGCTGACTAGTGACAATAAGTTGTTGCAATTTGTTCGGTGGCGAGGTGAGTTGCCCCTCGGCTTACGGCCGACGAAGGAGATTCATTCGGTGGCGAGAGGAGTTGCCCATCGGCTTACGGCCGACGAAGGAGATCCGCTCGGTGGCGAGGGGAGTTTCCCCTCGGCTTACGGCCGACGAAGGAGATCCGCTCGGTGGCGAGGTGGGTTGCCACTCAGCTTACGGCCGGCGAAGGAGATCCGCTCGGTGGCGAGGGGAGTTGCCCCTCGGCTTACGGCCGACGAAGGAGATTCGTTCGGTGGCGAGAGGAGTTGCCCGTCGGCTTACGACCGACAAAGGAGATCCGCTCGGTGGCGAGGTGAGTTGCCCCTCGGCTTACGGCCGAAGAAGGAGATCCGCTCGGTGGCGAGGGGAGTTGCCCCTCGGCTTACGGCCGACGAAGGAGATCCGCTCGGTGGCGAGGGGAGTTGCCCCTCGGCTTACGGCCGGTGAAGGAGATCCGCTCGGTGGCGAGGGGAGTTGCTCCTCGGCTTACGGTCGGCGAAGGAGTGATCGGCCTGCTGGGGGGTTGCCCCTAGCCCTTTGACCGATCTGTTCGTTCGGTTGCGAAGGGAGTTGCCCCTCGACTTATGGCCGAAGAAAAGGGCGGAGACCTTGCGAAGCCTTTTCAAGATTCCATGGTGGCACTCTGCCATTGCTTCGTCTAGATCGGTGGATGCAGGAGTCGTTCGGCAAGCGGGGACCTAGCAGCACGGTCAGAGGAGCGGTCTGGACGCTCGAACTCGGACGGTGGTGCTTCGGCCAGATCGGCTCAGCCACGGTCGGAGGAGCTGTTTGGTTGCTCGAACTAGGACGGAGGTGATTTGAAGGTGGGGGCCTCGTCTGCGCCCTGACCGTCATGGCCTCGTCAGCGCCTCGACCGTCTTGATCTGGATGATGGGTTGCTTCCTAAGCTCGGCATGCTCTTCGATCCTCGCAGCGACATCGACATGTAGGCGCTCTGTAGTTACCTTGGTCGGGCCGGGCGAAGGTGAGAGCGGCTCGGCTCCTTGGCAAAATTGCTCTGAGAGGAACGTCAGATCCTCAGAGCCCTTAGCTCGGCCGAAGCAAGCCGAGCTCCCCAGATCTGGTCGGTTGTCTACAGGTCGGTAGAAAAGGTATGGAAGATCCGAGCCGCTGCTCGGTTGTTGGGGGGTCGACGCCCTTGAAGCACCGGGGGAACTGGATGTTGCAGACGTTCTTGCCACCGCGGTCCAACATGAGGCTTATCCCCTCATGGATCGCTGGGAAGTTGTAAAAGCAGTGGTCGCAATCGAGGCTGAGGAGGAATGGGCCTTGACCTCGGAGCTCGGAGCTCGGCTCGCTTGGATATTTGCTGAACCTCGCTCGGCGGTCGGCAAAGTCTGTGGAGGGTGGTTTGGTCGGAGCTTCTTTGGAATGGAGAAAGGGAGATCTCGAGCGGGAGGTGGCGAACCACCGAAGTCTCTGATTGTGCTTGAACTCCGATCGAGCTTCAATGAGCCACGGTGGCTTCGATCGTCCTTGGAGGAAAGGAAGAGACCTGATGGAGCCATGATCGAGCTCCGGCGAGCGTCGATAGAAGCCCGCATCATCCTGTGGTCGAATGACCCATAGCATCCTTGGATCATTCTCCATCGTGGCTGACAAGGTTAGAGGACTCATGGCGAGATTGGTGCCGTGACGGACGAGAGCTCCAGCCGATCGACAGAAATGATTTCTGCCCGACCACATCGGCTTCATGAGACGGAGAGCCGCTTGCGCTTGCGAATGTCGTTCATGATCACGAACGCCATCAGGAGGTAGCGCAGCTCGGTTAGGGTGTTTTCTAAGGGATCGGCAGCCTTGAAGTAGGTCAGCTTCCTGGCAGTTGCCGCTCTGTAGGATGTTTGACAATGGAGGGTTGAGCTCGATTGGAGGGCTCGACGCGCTTGGATACGCCATGCTCGGAGGTTCTACTCAGCTGAGGCGGGCCAAGCTCCCAGGGTCCTCCTAGGAATGGGAGCTCTGTTGGGTAAACCCAGCAGCTGTCAATGAAGCAGTAAATGTGAGTTTCATAAGCGAAGGTTTGCGAGCCAAGAAGGTTTGCCGAGGCTCATCAAAGAGAGAAAATCAGTAGTGGGAGACCAAAAGTTCACTTATCTGACAGTATGAGATTCGTTGGCAGGTTCCCTTGCGAATGATCATGAGGAATTTGGCTCTCAACGATCGCCAAAATTCTGTCTGGATGTGCGTTTCTGACACACGCAGCCTCGGCCCGCCTCCTTTCTTGAAAACGTAGTCGAGGGTGGCGTCAATGCTGCATAGTGTGGGCCTCGATCTTGTCATTGGTTTGGTAAGAGCTTGGTGCGAACGGCAGCTCGATGTGGTTGGTAGGGAGTTACTCGGCAGGGACGGCAGCCGAGCAGTTCGTTGGAGCAGAGCCGTTGGGAAAATCCCTCTTGCTCACCGCCTCGTCCTGAGGCAATATGGTCGACATGTTGTAGCGCATGGGGTGGCCCTGGCAGTCGCGTTCGTCCATGTAACAGGCCGTCGCCAAGTCTGTGGCCAGCTTGGCCTTGCTGATGTTCTCCGCCCCAATTGCATGCAGCTTCGGAGCATGGCGAAGGATTCCTTCGATTTGAACTCGCAGGCATGTCAAATTTAAGGAGAATGACGTCGGCGGCATCCGAGTTCTCGCTTGGTATCAAGGTTCAGCGTCTCAGTCATACCGACAGTGATCTCCCCCATGATCCCTCTCTGATGGCGATCTTGATGCCCAATGGATGTCCTCCGCAGTTGAGTAGAGTCACACAAAGGGAGTTTCTAAAAGATGAATCGTATCGCTTGATTCGATAATGCTTCAGGATGAATTTGTTGTCTCACTTGTGTTCCAGCAGCACATCGAATCCGCCGAGTTCAACGCAGATGAAAGGTGGCAATCAAGCTTGGACGATGCATGGAGAGTTCGATCGAACTCGAATGACCCATGGACAATTTGGTCTTGGTCTGGATGAGGAAAGGCGACGCCGATCGAACTTGTACAACCCAAAATAGCTTCATTGATTCAACTAAAATTCGAACAGATCCGCTCATCGCGTTGAGTTCTGATGAAGTTTGGATTTCGTGTCGAATTTGAATGGGTCGACCGGGCTCAGATGATCAAAGATCCTAGTCGAGTACGAACACGCCATTGACCCTCGACCGAGGTGTGATAATCAGGGTCGAGATCTGATGAGATCTGGAGGTAATGGTCGTAGATCGGCTCTCGGCGCGGCTTGGATCGATGGACCAGCGTCAGAAGCTTGAAGCTTGTTTCACGTCCACTTGGCCGGAGCCGTCCGATCTCTATACCTCTGACAGCGGCGAGCTCTATTGACAGATGGACTCCTCGGCCTCAAAACTGGATTCTAATAGCAACGGGTGGATGGAGGCTCGACCGCGCATCGGGCTGGGTTGAAATCATCCTTGCAGGATGGGATTTGAACAGAAAATGGGCTTGATCTAGCCTTCGCAAAAAAGCCGGCCGGTGTGGGTGGAGCCGGGCTTGATTCTTGGCCTTGACCTCCGAACGCTTCAATCAAAGGTAGATGAGATGTTTCGCTCCGATCGACTTGACGACACCGATCTTCCTCTTGCCGGAGAATATGTTGATGCAGCCGTCGGTACGGTGGTGTTGGTATCGCTGGGGTCGGCGATGGCAGATCACACTGATCCGAGAATCATGTGGTCTCTTGGGAGAGGCCCTCGGTGTCGCTTCCTGCCTCGGGTGAAGCCCATATGGCCAATTGACTTCTGAGGAATCTACACAAAAAGGAGGAGATCTCTCCAATGTCGATTCCCCTATCCGGACAGCGGCAGATTCCTCAAGGCCGACTATCAGCATCCGATGCTATACGAAGCCCTGGGCTCCGGGTAGGGATTCCTCCGATTTGAAATCTTGTGAAGTGGATCGGATCTTGGTTTCGTGATATTAGGCCATGGACCAGTTGATTGGAGAAGTGGATCCGTCGAAGATGAGGAGCCGACGAAGACGTCGAGAAAATCCCCATATCATTTCTCCACCAAATCAAAGGGGGTTTCCCCCCTCCACTGAACGCAATCAGCCCTTTGGTATTTGATTAGTTGAACGAGTTACGGTCGATGTGGTTGACGACGTGGGTGTTAACTCGTTCCCACAGACGGCGCCAAATGCTTCAGCTATTTTTATCAGAACACATTAATAGTGTGGAAGGTGCGTGGTCAACGCGGTCAAAGGGGGGACGCACGGGACCCCCGAGTTGTCGTGGCTGTCGATTGAGACGGAGATGACCGGTGGGGTCGACCGACGGCGCGTTCGCTCGAGCGGAAAGGCGCGGCTCCGTTCTTTGGCGGGCCGAGGGGTAGCCTCGGCGAGATGACAACCTCCGGGATCGGTTGAAGGCAGAGTCGCTCGCTGCAGGATGCGCGGACCCTTGCGTCGGCTCGGCAAGGGGTAGCCTCGGCGGAGCGACGTCCTCGTGGTGGAGGAGACGAACGAGCTCGGGGACGAGGGCGCTCTGCTCCGGTTGGAAGGACGCTAAGGGGTAGCCTAGGCGTCGCTGGATCTCCTGGACCTGAATAGACGAGAGAGCTCGTCAGGGGGGTCGGACCTTGGTTCCGACCAATTCCCCTCCGATGCCTAAGTCAGAACGGATCTGTGTAAAGGCTTGGTGGGAGCGAGTATGGCTCGCGGAGAGGCCGATACCCGATCCCCGGGCCAAGTTATGGAGGAGAAATATTGAGGTGGAAGAAGGAGTAATAGTGTTTGTATGTGATACCATCGTTCTCGATCGCGAAGATCCGGCCTCTCTCAAATGACGCCCGCCCCCTCCTCATATAGACGAATCATGCTCATAATGTGCCATGACGTGACATCATGGCCGCCATTCATGGGGTCGTGCAAATGGGGAAGTGTTGACCCCCTCTAATTGCGCCCACTTGATGATGCCATGAAGGTGGAGTCATGGCCATGAGTGATTGCCATAATTGGCGGGCCATAATGGCGGGGGAGTGATGGCCATTAAGTCTGGCCATGAAGTCGAGCCTTGATGGCTAGATGGCCATTTAAGTCAGACCATCATTGGCAAGTTATGGCCATGAAGATGGTTGCCATGTCTTACGAGCCATGATGGCTAAAATGATGGCCGTTAAGTTGGGCCATCATTTCATCCACTATGAAAGTGGGTAATCTTTTTGGGCCTTCGTATTGGGGGGAGAAGTGCGGCCCGCCCGTAGGATCCTTGGGCCGGGGCCCCAAGGCCGTAGTAGACCCGGCCCGTTCAGGCCCGGTCAAAATAGCCCGATCAGCCGGCAAACAAGGTCCTGGAATCGACAGTGCAGCAGCCCGCGGCGGCCAGTTTCGGTCCGTGGTTGCAACCGAGAGATAGTCGCGTCCATCGATCCGCTGTCAGACAGTTGGAAATGGGATCCGCTAAAATCGGGGATGGTTTTTCGGCGGGATCTCGATTCGAGATTTTGATGGAGGAAATGGGATGCATGGAAGGAGGCGCTGATGAGGTTGTTGGAGAAGTGGGGATTGCAGAATCTCGCCCGTTGGTAGATCCGTCAACGGAGCCGAAGTGTAACTCGGGGAACAATGGGCCTCGTAGCAGTGGGGAATTAGTTCAGCCCAAAACGAAATTAATAGATAATTTCAGTAGGGCTCGTAATTGGATTGGATCAGGGTCTTTTGGGGAGAAAACAAGGAAAACACAAATCAGAAAATCTGCAGCTGTGGGCCCTCATCCGAGCGTGCTCTCGTTAAATTTGGTTTCTATGAAAGGTAATTCAAAGACTGGTTCTCTACTGTCTCCTTCCAGAGCTCGTATAAATGTCCAGACTTTACAGTTGTCACATCAGCCGAGTCTCCCTTTTACCGATCTAACCAACAGCATATCTTCGTCGAGGGGGTCGGAGGGGAAGCTAGTGGAAGTGGGTGCTAGTTCCCCTTTGAGTCGAGCAGAGATAAGGATGCGTAACCCACCAGAGGCTTCTCCCAACAAAGAAACTGGACACTTCGTGTATGGTCATGTGGGTCATGCCGATGGAGTTTGATGCTGGGTGTAGTGTTATACGTGGTGCAGCTGCTTTATTACCGGAGTCTACCTATCCTGGGGAGGATGCGACCCTAGGACTCTCTACTAACATTAATGGATTTAGTCTTCTAGAATTGTCGTGGCATGGAGAAAGTTTCATTTGGGAGAGGTATCCGAGAGATTTTGGAATCTTTCCACCCCTCTCTTTTTGCTATTGCTGAACCGCGTATCTTGAAAGATATAGGACGCAATGTGGTACGTAAACTATACTTTCCTAATTATAATATTATTGAAGATCCTTTGGGTTATTCTGGTGGTTTGTGGTTATGTTGGGATGGTCAAGTTTTAGATTTGGAAATATCTTCTTTTTCACCACATTTGATACATTCTTTGATTCGGAGAAGGGGGTATCCCACGTCCTTACTATCCGTTATATATGCTCCTCCTAATCGAACCACGAGATGGCTTCTATGGGATTAGCTAGAACAGTTTGTGCAGGGTGTAAATATTCCTTGGATGATTATGGAAGACTTCAATGATATAATTAATTCTAAAGAGAAGCAGGGTGGGGTGCTCCCTTCTCTATCTCGATGTGCGAGGTTTCAGGAGATGTTGTTGTCTTGTGGCCTCATGGATATGCAGTTTGTTGGGTCCCCTTTTACTTGGTGTAATAAGTGTCATGTGTATGCCAGAGTCTATGAACGTTTGGATAGGGTGGCTAATTCGGCCTGGTGCACTGCTTTTCCTCATGCTTTGGTTCGGCATTTGCCTAGAATTATTTCTGACCATTGTCCACTTTTGCTTCAAACAGAAGCAAATGTTTCATCGAACAAGCTTAAGAAGTCGTTTCGTTTTAAGGCGATGTGGCTTATGTCGGATAATTTTAGAAGCTCTCTTTCGGATATGTGGGATAATGCACAGGGCAACTGGGTTGGTCGTTTGAGACAGGTGGCGGAGGAGATTCTTATATGGAATCATATATCTTTCAAAAATCTATTCCGTAGAAAAAGATGGATCAAGGGCAGGATATGTAGGAAGACGTATGCCCTTGAGGCATTTATCCTTAGATAATCATCTCGTTCAGATAATTATATGGTATCAATTATCCTAAGTATAAATTCGTAGAATCTAATACTTAGATAATTTCCTTAGACTTATAGTCAGGTCACTACGTATCAAGATGTAGATCTTAATTATGAGAATTTAGTGACCGATTAGAAACTTAAGTCTTAAACGGTTCATGGTCATCGATGTGTCGAGAATAGGATATCGACACATCAGTTAGACCATTGTGTCTTTGTCTTACCTTAGGGTAATGATGCTCTCATAGTCATTCGACTTGTCGAAGTCGGAGACGAGACACATGTGCTCATTGGGGAATGAGTTCACTGAACGACCAACTTAGAGTTATTAAATGATTAAGCTTTAACCCAACTGTCAATAATAACTCTAAAGTGATGATAGGCTATTTAGTCCTTAAGACCTGAAGTCATTAGTACGAACCTGTGAATGGATATGTCACTTACATCTATGATCTAGCTTCGAGGCTCGGCCCACTGAAAGATCTTAGGTTGGGTGACACCTGAAGCTCACGAGGGAAGTAAATGACTAAGATGGGATTCGTCTCTTCCATTAAAGGGAAGTAAGTGTCACTGGTTCAGTACGGTCTTTGTGTTAATCCTTGGCCGGGGTATGTTGTAGGATGTACAACGTGAATACAACAAAGACCTCTGTATACTGATCAATGTTGGCTATTGGGGTTAACAGTAAACCATATCCTAGGCCATGCAGAGACACAGTCTTGACGAAGGGACTAAAAACTGCTAAGTTCATCACTGACACAGTCAGAGTGCTTCCAACGACGTTCGTCATTGGGTCGATCACGTAAGCATGATTCTAAAACAGGGACGACGCTTACTGCTCGTGGTTACCGTCGTCTAGGGGTTTCGAGCCCCAACCTGTAGTAGGGTCAGGCTGTAGGGTCTCACACCGAGTTGTATCCACATCTTAGTAATAGGAAGAATGTTAAGAGGAATTTATTTGATGAAATGGAATAAACAAGTTCACAAGTTAGTTGCGAATTCAAATTTAATAGGGGACAATTTTTGCATTGATGCAAACCAGATTAAATGTTTCATAAATTTTTTACGACTATATTTAATAGGAATACACGCTTTGGAAAGGTTACATAGATGACGGAATCGTCCCGGTCTAATCGCAGGTTCAAACCGCGTCGAAAACGGAGCTCAAACGAGCCGAGAAACGCAAAAACAGTCAAAGGCTAGAGTGAGTTAGACCCACTTGGGCAAGTGGGTCCGCCCGCAAGGAGAAAGGGCACGGCCCGCTGAACCAACGGGCCGCGCACCCGCTGTGTTCAGCGGGCACGGACCGCTGGAAACAGCGGGCGTGCCCACTGTTCAGCGGTCTTCCGGCCCGCCCCGGGCACGCCCACATGCCTTGGCGAGCGCACCTGCTAAGCTTAGTGGGCGTGCCCATAACTTAAGCTAATTAGGGTTTTTGGAAACCCTTTTGATGGCTACGAAAATTGACTTTTTGCCCATCTTTGGGCAATTGTTTGAGGGGTCAAATGGAGTCGGAATTCGTCGCCATTCGTTCCTATGCGTTCACCATTCGAAGCCCTTCGAAATGATAATGTGTATCGTCTCTAAAGCTAAATGGTGAAGGAGAATTAATTGGTTGAAGTTAGCCTTTTGTGAAAGGCTTACTAACTTCAATTAACTAAATTAATTCTATTTTAAGTTTGTTTTGCCCCATATTGCTCGTAACGAACAGAGAGATGCCGACTCCCTATATAAATAGGGGTGCACTCTCTTCATTGAAAAATGCACCAAGCGATCGATTCGAGAAGCTCCTGATTTTGAGCACGCTCGATCGTAAACTTAAATTCCTCCCCTCTTTCTCTTCCTATCCTCCTGTCGGGTCCTAGCAAGACTACGATGAGGTTTGGATTGGATCCAGAAGTCTAAGACGTGGGTCTGCTCAAGTGAAACTTTCTTCGGCAAGTGATCGGCTTGGAGGCGGCTTGGGTAGATCGGTTCGAAGGCACGAGGCGGCTCGGCTACGAGGAGCGCAAGAAAGATGGTGCGGTACATCTTGCCTGACCCAAGGCCAAGATTCCAGGTATGTTTTTAAGTAGCTTTTTAGTATAATTTTTATAATGTCGCAGTAGGCTAGATCCCTCTTGGTGTGGTCAGATCCACTCCAAGTTGGCATAGTTCTTGGCGAGGTTCTGGCCCGCCTTAGGGTTCGCAATATCGTTTAGCATGTTTATGTTTTTCCGTTGTGCATAGTTTCCCTTTGTTGTCCGTCCGACGTAGGACGGGCACAGATCTGAGCCCTAGGGGTATGCCAAAACCCTTCAGTGGTATCAAAGCTATTGGTTTGCTTGATCTTTAGCCTGCGACATTATTTTAAAATTATTAAAATTGCTTACTTTTAAACACAAAGATTTTTTAACCTTATCTGATAAAGTTAAAAATTAGTTTCAATGTTTTTTAAAATTTGTTTTAAAATGTTTTAAAGCGTATATAACATTAAGAAATTTTTAATTTCATAAGATGTTATTAAATTTTGATTTCTTTTGATTACATATAGTTTTAAAGATTGGTTAATGAGATAATATAATTTTAGAAAAATGTTTTAAGTGAGTTTTAAAAATTTTATGTGATAAAGTTTATATTAGCCTCTTATGATTAAATGCTTTTAAAATTATTTTATGAGATACAATATTTTTAGTAAGCATTCTAAAATGTTTTAATGATTTTAAAAGCTTAGGTTTGTAATTAAAAATTATTTGATAATTTTTATAACCTAATTTTATGAGATACAACGTTTCATTTTTTTAAAAATCATATCTTTCATTTTAAATTTTAAATTTTAGATTGGCCAGTTAATTATTTATTTGGTAAATATTTTAGCTTGCATGTTCTCTTTATATGTCACACATAAGGACCTTTTATTTTATGCGATAAAATTAGTTGGTTGTTGTTAATGGACTTGATGTATAATTCTAAATATTCATGGACCTCTTTAGGTTAGACATTAACTCTTTAAAATTTTATAAGATACATTTTAAAATGTGACATGCTATGTTTTAATGGACACTTACAACATTTAAACCTAATTTCCGATTCGGGTAGTCCTCTTTAATAGACGATTATTATTTTAATCATTTTAATAATAATTCTGATTAAATGACTGCATTTAAAATGTTGTAATTGTTATGAGTTGAGGGAGGCCTTTGGCCTCCCTCCCCTCATCTTCTCACCATTACTCCCCACTAAGTTAGTGGGGAGTCCTTTAGACTCCTAAACCCCATTATGAGAATGAATATATAGAGAGCCATGGCTTATGCCATGGCTACTCCTAATCTTAAATTGATTTCCATCTTGGAGTTAATAACACGTTATCAGCTCGTTTGCTCTAAATTCTTTGAGCTTTTTCTCCTGTATCCCCTCAAATTTAACCCTATACATGAAGGAATCTAATTGTTGTTGTGGTGATCCGTTGCGTTTTTTTGTTGCGGCGTTTCCTAGGCTTCGGGAGCGAGATTTCTATCTACGGATTTTTCTTATTACGATCGTCCCTAGATCTTTGATCTAGAGGTAACTTTTTCGATCCCGTAGATACTTACACAATATTGTTAGCTATGATTTTACATAGCTTTTCTTTAGGCTTGTATAAATTTTCAACCTCTTGATAAACATCAAAATTAAGATAATAAAAAAATAATAATAAACATAAAAACTCCAAAACCCTTCAGCTTCCCCCTTTGTCGTTCCGTTCGCCGCCCCCCGAAGGGGGGCCTCTGTCGGATCCGCCCGCCCCCCGGACTGAGGGGCTATGTCGGAACCACCCCCCGCCGGGGGGCCTATGTTGCCACTGTCGGAATTCACCCCTGCCGGGGGGATCCCCTCCCCCGGGGGGGGGGGCTCCGTCGAATCGCCCCCCCCGCTGGGGGGATCTGCAGTGCCGCCCCCTAGGGGGGCCTTCCGTCATCCTCGCCCCCCCCGATGCGGGGGGGGGGGGGGGGGGGGGTTCACAGCGTCGCCCCCCCGAAGAGCAGACCTCTATTGTCGTCACACCCCCGAAGGCGGGCGGGGGGGGGGGGGGGGTTTCTATCGCACCGAACACCCCCCCAACGACGAGGGGTTCTGTACGCCTCCCCCCGAAGGGGGACCTCTGATCGGCAACACCGAGGGGGAGTTGTTTTGTGTAGATAAAGGGAGAGGAGGGGACACCATCTGTTAAATGAGGGGTTGGGAGTTTTTGGCATTCATCAACCCTAAACTTTGTTTTTTGGGTTTGAGTTAAAATTGATTTTAAATTTTACAGCCCAAAACTGTTTAATAAATTTGTTGGGCTGTTTATTGGGCTTGAAGCCCAGTACATAAAAATGACAATTGAAATGTGCTTGAATTACCTTATGGGCCTGCAGTCCATATTACAACAATAATTTATTTTGCCTGCTTATTTGGGCCAGAAGCCCATATAATTTAAATTGCAAATTAAATTGATTTTCATTTTGCTTATGGGCCTGCGCCCAGTAATTTGTCTGTTCATTTGGGCCAGAAGCCAAGTAAATCAAATTGCTAATATTATGTAAAACGTCTCTCTTGCTTTGTTATTTATTTATAAATTATTAAGATTTTTCAAAATATAATTATCTTAAGGATCCAGCGACCGCTCTGCCGTTAGTCATCTAGCCTAACGGTGTATGACTTCTCCATGTGGTCTGAGAGATTATTATATTTTATTGTTTCTTTTTCCATAGTATATATGCCTGAGATATATGCGTGGTTGTTTTCTTTCTGTAGCATATTTAAAACTGCGTGGATGTTTATACAAGTTAAAATGTGTTTTTGAGATCGGCCATTTTGACCTTTAAATTCCTTGCACTTTTATTTTATTTTGAGAGAATTTGTAAGTGAGGATTGTATGTATAAATGCCAAAGACCGGTGTACCAATATATGAAGACGGAGGTGAAATTTGCAAAAGATAGGGACCCTTTCTGGGTTTCCAGCTAGTATTTTTCTTTTCTTTATGAACTGTAAATCGGACTTTGGACTTTGTACGTTTTTGGGTATCTGGCCGATCCCCACATTTTACTTATTTTATTCTTTATACATGAATTTATATTTTAATTAATTCATGCTTATTTAAAATTGCATAGATAAATGGAAAAATTGGCAATCGTCGATTTCGAGGTTCTTGATGCTGCAGGAAAGAATTACCTGTGTTGGCGAGTGGACCTAAATTTCCACTTGCGTTCGATGGCCCTCCTTGGCTTAATTTTGGCTCCTTCATCAGCCCCAGCAGCGGACGATGCTTCTGCTATTAAGGCCCCAGAAGCGGCCCAATCATCTAGCAGCACTCCTACCACTGTCTCTGATGTGGATAAGGCGAAAGCCATTATTTATATTAGGAGACATATAGATCGGACCTTAAAGGCCGAATACCTAACGGTAGAGGACCCAATTGAGTTGTGGACAGTGCTGGAGGCCCGGTATAAACATCAAATTGAATTAATATTACCACGTGCCAGTTATGAGTGGGAAAACCTCAGACTTCAGGACTATAAGTCCGTTGCTGAGTATAACTCTGCACTTCATAATATCACCTCCAGCCTGAAGTTGTGCGGTGAAGAAGTGACTGAGCAACGCATGTTGGAAAAGATATTTACCTCGTTTCACGAGAAAGATGCAATCCTCATGCAGCAGTATCGTGAACGCAACTTCACGAAGTTATCTGATATGATCTCTTGCCTCCTTATGGCAGAGCAGAATAGAGATTTACTGCTTGCCACTCATAATTTACGTTCGGCTGGTACTGCCCCTATCCCTGAAGCCACCATGTTTCTCCCTAGAAGTGGAAAAACAAGAAGAAGGGTAGAAAAAACAAAGGGAAGGCTGTAATGAAGCCAACACGAGGGGAAGCACCCCAGACCGACAAAACCAATAGAGGAAAGAGAAACTTCACATGGAAGCGTAAGAACACCGACCAAGTGTCAATTCCCAAGAAGAACTGGGATGATAAATGCCATAAATGTGGCATGACTGGACATTGGTCCAGAAACTGCCGCACTCCTCGCCACCTCCAGGAACTGTATCAGGCGAGCCAGAAGTCTCTGCCTGAAACAAACTTGGCGGCTTTTCAGCCGCCAACGAATTTCACTGCAAAATACTTCGAGAATGAAGACCTGCTCGATTGAGCCTTATCTTTATCTATGCATTTAAAATTAAATATAGCTTCATCTTTAGTTTGCTTTTGTACAAACTTTTATTTGAATGTCATTTTACATTTACTTAAATAAAATTTCGTTTTGCTTATAGATGAAGTATGGAATATTATGGACAGTGCCTCGTTGCACTGGAGTAGCATTAATATTGCTCCCACATACAACGAGACTATCAGATGCAAACTTCTCCTCTTAAACATATAGGAATTTCCCAAGTTTCAAGGATATTTCGTTTATACGAACATAACTTGAAAACTATGGATAATGAATATCTTATGTAACTCGTCCAAAGGATGGCCAGAAGACCATCTACGCACGATTTGTTGTACCCCAGTCGGGTCTCTATCATTACAGATATTCATCCTATAGAAAGCCAACTTGACTGAGCACCAGAAGTGCCTTTCATTGCCAGAGTTTTTTACCTCTGGCACAATAGACTTGGTCATCCTGGATCAGCGATGATGGACATATCATCAAATGAATCTTTTGGAGAACCTGGAGATTCTTCAAAAGGTTGAGTTTCCTTGTCCCCTTTGTCATAAGGGAAAACTTATAGAGAGACCTTCCCTCCTGAAAGTGGGATTAAAGTCTCCTGGCTTCATTGAGAGGATACATGGTGACCTTTGCGGGCCTATTCACCCCGCAAGTGGCCCATTTTCGGTACTTCATTGTACTGATAGATGCATCTACTAGATGGTCTTATGTGTGCCTTTATATTCACTCGCAACCTAGCTTTCTCAAAAGCTTATAATGTGAGTGAATTCACTACACATATCTTTGAAGACTTCTGCCAAGCAACTGGCATTGAAATTGAACATCCTGTAGCATGTTCATACTCAGAATGGGTTATCAGAGTCTCTGATAAAGAGACTCCAATGGAGTTCACGTCCATTGTTAAATCCCAGTTGCATGTTGATGTTTAGGGATCAACATACTGCATTCCGCATCGCTTATCACGATACGGCCCTATTGTGGCCATATCTAATTGCTGATGTTGCTTGCTTATGGTTTACCACCAAATATATCTCATTTGAGAGTGTTTTGATATGCTTATAATATGTCCCAATAGCACCAAGTCTTGATAACTGTGAATTTGATGGGCAACGTCTCATTGAAATAGGCACGCAGTTTAAAGAAGCCTGAAGCTTATGAGAATATATCATGGGACAAAAAATTCCAAATCGCCAGTCTTCATCTGGGTTTCCGGTGCAATTATAGAGATTTGGGACATGCCTACCATAACCACTCCTTGATAAAGTTGGCCATGCGCCTCTTGCCAAAAGGTAACACACGCCTCCCAAGGTGCCACTGCCAATCCGTATACTTTGAACGGGCATAGCGATAACGACCCGGAGAGGGCTTAGGCTGATCGCACGAGGCTGTCACGTTGCTGTTGGATATGGACGACATGTATACACCCATGAGGGGATGTATGAGGGTCTATGGACCTCAGATGTCGCGTGCATGAAAGTATGTGCGAAGGGAACCTTTTCATGTGTGAAAAGGACCACTCGATAAGTGGAAAAAGTCACTTTATAAGTGCATAAAGGCACTTGATAAGTGCATAAGGAAGAGGATAAGGAATGGTGTTAATATAGGCTAATAATCTTATAAGTAGTTATTTCCTACAATAACTACCCCCTTGGCCTATAAATAGGACCCAAGGGTAAGGATTTTAAGGCTAATCCTTCATGCCATAAATTTGCATAAGGCAATTTATTCTTCCTCTTCTCCCTTCCATTAAGTTCTTCTTCCAAAGGTAGATTTAGACGGTGAAACATTGCTTTGATCCTCTGTGACAAAGTACCGACTGTTGTGGCGAATCCAAGGGTAAAGTTTAGAGACTATAGCGAAGCATACGCTAACGTAAGTCTCTTCTCTCTTTCGATCCTCTATCATCTAATGATGAGATCCTACATTGGTATCAGAGCCACATGGGTTCTCCCCGGTCTCACCGATGAATGACACGTTATCTCTTTCACGAATGAGTTTCCTACCATTATGGATATGGTAGGAGCGCATCGTGACGGAGAGAACGCAAAAGTTGTTCTTTTCATGTTAGGGTCTTTTGTCATTACGGATATGGCAGGAACTCTCCGTGACGGGAAGAACTGACCGTTCATCTCGCCAAACTCGCACTCCTCATGGATGCTGAGTCTCCATTCAATAGGGAATGGGCACTCTCTTCATGTAGAGCGTGAAGTTTGCGGCCTTGAAAGTGTGTTATTTTTTTTGGCACACGACCATTAAAGCATAACCACTTTCTCGATGAACGGGTGTCTCATCGGAGAAGATGGTGGTTACAAAACTTCTCATCGGAGAAGAAGATTTCCATGGAAGGGCATGGTGAATTGTCACCATGTAGTATGGAAATAGCATATCTCTTTGGTGCATGATCACCATGGCCATGTGGGTCATGGTGGCTATGCACCCCCTCCCCATTGGGGAAGGGGTTGGCTTCAGCCAATGACAACCAAGACCACCCCCCTTTGGGGGGGTGTGCGGCCGGACTCCAAGGAGGCCGGCCGGCGGGCCAGGGCCTCGGCCAGGGCAGAGGCGCCCTGGCTGGCCCTGGCCGAGACTAGGGCAGAGGCGCCCTGGCCTCGGCCAGGGCCAAGGCCGGCCCTGGCCGAGACCAGGGCAGAGGCACCCTGGCCGGCCCTGGCCGAGACCAGGGCAGAGGCCGGCCCTGGCCGAGGCCAGGGCCAAGGCTGGCCCTGGCCGAGGCCAGGGCAGAGGCGCCCTGGCCTCGGCCAAGGCAGAGGCGCCCTGGCCGAGGCTAGGTCCAGGCCGAGGGGCCCTGGCCGAGGCCAGGGCCATGCCGAAGAGCCCCGGCCTCGACCCCAAGGGGGACCTGCATGGCCGGTCGGTGGCAGTTACCTGTGGCAAAGCCCCCTGCAAGGGGGGAGGGCCTGGATCCCTGGGGGAGGGGAATCCGGCCTTGGCACGGCCACGGCTCGACCCCGACAATGGCCGGGGCAGGCCACTACCTCCCGCTGCAAAATACGTTTTCAAAATACGTTTTCAAAATCGCTTTTCCGCTGCAAGTACTATAAGAGTACTATTGTTTTATAAGTGATGTGGAAATATTGAAAGTTGTTCTAGATGGTGATTGGAATCGTAATGACCTTTCCGATTCTAGAGCAACATCTTCAATATTTTTCGAAAGTAACTTATCAAATGTAAAATTTATGCAATGTTTTTGATCGAACTCTTTTTTATGTATTTTGCAGCATTTTAAAGCTAAAATGTCTTCCGCTACTAAGAACATCGTCGCTGAGTTGAACAAAGGTGAAAAACTCAACGGCGATACTTACAAACTGTGGTCCATGAAGATACAATATGTTCTAAAGGAGCAAGATGTGCTCGAAACTCTGACGAACATAATGATTGAACCTGAGTTAGGCACTACGGCCCAACACAGAAGAGACAAGGAAGCTTTCGATGCTTGGTCTCGGAAGAACAAAATTGCTCGCATTACGTTGTTGTCAAGTATGGCCGACGACATAATGCGAATCTTCTGAGAATATGACCTAGCTATGGACATATGGTCCAAGCTAGAGGAGAAGTTTGGTGGCACCTCGGTGACCAAACTTCGCTCTTTAACTATAAAATTCGATTCGTACAAAAAACGTCCAGATCATTCCATGGGAATGCATCTGTGACACATGGCAAATCTTATTTCAGAGTTAAAGGATGCAGGTCATATGATCACTGATGAGCAACAAATCCAAGCGGTCATACGTTCCCTACCAATCGAATGGGACACCATGAAGATGCATCTCACTCATAATGAGAGCATCAAGAACTTCAATGATGTTTCTAAGCACCTCTAGTTAGAGGAAGAGCGGCTTGCGGCTGCCAAGCCAAGTACAGAAGTGCACATGGTTGCTAGTTCCTCACACGGGGGAAAGAAACGTAAACATCACTAGAAGTTTGCTCATGAGTATAAAAAGCAACCAGTGTCAACCAAGAAACCCAAACAAAAGGGTGGGAACAAGAAATGGCACAAGAAGAAGGACTTGAAGAAGATCAAGTGCTTCAAGTGCAACAAGTTAGGTCACTTTGCCCGTTCATGTGCGGATGGAGGTGATAAGGTGCCACCGACCACATAGCAAGGGACAGACGGTCCTTCGTGGAGTATCACCGGATACCCCAAGGAACAAATTGGATATATGTAGGAAACAACACACGTGTTGAAGTGAAAGGCGTTGGGACTTGCAAGCTCGTCTTGGACAACGGCCGCACTATCTTACTTCATGATGTTCTCTTCGCTCCGGATATTCGAAGGAATATCATATCTGTGGTCGTCTTAATGGGTCTTGGTTATAGTTGGTTCTTTCATAATTGTAATGTGGATCTGTCTTGTAATAATTCTTTAATTGGTTCTGGGTATGTTTTTAAAAGATTCATTGTATTGAATACGATGTACGATTCCTCAACTTTTAATGAAAATTTCCTTGTTACAAATTCTTCGATTTATGAGTCAGATGTAATTTGTTGGCACACAAGGCTTGGTCACATTGGACCAACACGTATGGATAGACTTGCCAAACGTGGCCTTCTATCCAATGTTTCAAAGGTCGAAATGTCGACTTGCGAACATTGCCTTGTAGGGAAATCTTGTCGCAAGCCATTTGGAACCGGCACAAGGGCCGAGGTTCCATTACAACTCATCCATTCGGACATATGTGGTCCGATGAATGTCAAGACAAGACGCGGGAAGTCCTACTTCATCACTTTTATTGATGACTTCACCCGATTCGGACATATCTATTTGATATCCCACAAAAATGAAGCATTAACATGCTTTAAAAACTATATAAGTTTAGTGGAAAATCAATTAGATCGCAAGATTAATGTCTTACGAACCGATAGAGGCGGTGAATATCAATCAGCAAGTTTTAAGGAACTTTGTGATGAAAAGGGCATAGTCCATCAAGTAACTATGCCTTATACTCCGCAACAAAATGGTGTTGCTGAAAGGAGGAATATGATTTTAATGGAAATGGTCCGTCCAGTGATGGCGCAAGCTAACTTGCCAATCACCTTTTGGGGTGATGCATAATTGACGGCTGCTTTCATCTTGAACCGCGTACCCTCAAAATCAGTTAGCTCCACTCCTTATGAGTTGTGGAACTAAAGGTTTCCTGACTTAAGCATTTTAAAACCTTGGGGGTGTGCATCCTATGCACATATTTCCTCCCATAAGTAGGGCAAACTTGGGCCAAGGGGGAGGAAATGTATCTTTATACGATACACAGAAAACTCCAAAGGTTATGTTTTTATTGGTCAGGAAGACAATGGAGGACTGATTGAATTTGAGTCGAGGGATGTTACTTTCTTGGAAAATGAGTTTCCAAGACAGGGCGAGATAAGTCAGGACTTATCTCTATTTGAGATTTATGATCAAGAAGGATTACCTCATTCGAGTGGGAGAATTCTTGGTGAAGACGAAAATACATTTCAACCTTCACCAATGGATGATACGAATGATGTGAATCCTATTCCATATTGGAATAATGATCCAAGTGGGAGCAATTCTAACCACATTCCAAGTGGGAGTAATATTAGAATTGATCCAAATTCGAGTCAACAAGGACTTGAAGAATCTCAAATACGACGTAGTAGTCGTACAAGGTTAGCTCCTCTAAGATTTGAGGATGAATTCCCACAAACCTTTGTGACTTTACTACAAGAAAATGACGAGCCTGCTACTTTCAAACAGGCCGTATCATGCCCTGCTAAAGACAAATGGATGGAAGCGATGAAGGAGGAATTAGAATCCATGAAAATTAACCAAGTCTGGGACTTGGTTGACTTACCCAGAGGACGTAGAGCTATTGGGAACAAATGGGTTCTTAAGATCAAGCATAAGGCTGATGGTTCTACAGACAGATATAAAGCTCGCCTTGTCGCGAAAGGTTTTACGTAACATGAAGGGATAGACTACGAAGAGACCTTCTCACCTGTTGTTCGTTTTACCTCGATTCGCTTGATTCTGGCTTTGGTAGCTTGCTTAGACCTCGAATTACATCAAATGGATGTAAAGACTGCCTTTCTCAATGGAGAATTGGACGAGGAGATCTATATGGAACAACCAACAGGGTTTGTAAAAGAAGGAAATGAACATAAGGTTGTAAACTTCGTAAGTCCATATATGGTCTTAAACAATCCTCGAGGCAATGGTATATACGATTTCAAGAAGTTGTCTTATCAAATGGTTTTACCATGCTTGATGAAGATAACTGTGTATATATCAAGAGGATCAAAAGCAAGTATGTTATTATGTCTCTATATGTAGATGACATTTTAATAGCCAGAAATGACAAGGGATTTATGATGGATATCAAGGCTTGGCTTTCATCAGTATTTGAGATGAAAGACATGGGAGAAGCCGCATATATCCTTGGAGCTAAGATTTCAAGGAATTGTTCGAAGAAACTTCTTTCTCTTTCACAAGAGACTTATATAAAGAAGGTTCTAGAATGTTTTAATATGCATGACTGTAAGTCCATTGATACTCCTATAAGCAAATGCGATAATTTATGTCTGAAAATGTGTCCAAGGAACCAAAAAGAAAAGGAAATTATGGAAAAAGTTCCATATTCCAGTGCAGTTGGTAGTCTTATGTACGCTATGATGTGTACAAGACCGGACATCTGTTTTACCGTTGGAATGGTAAGTCGTTACCAATCCAATCCATGGCAAGCACACTGGAAAGCGGTTAAGAGGATAATGCGGTATCTTAAAGGGACTTCGGACTATGCTTTATGCTATCAAGGAGATGCCTTGAGGCTCGAAGTCTACACTGATGCTGATTGGGCAGGTGATCTCGTTGAGCGACGATCGACCTCAGGACATGTTTTTCTACTCGGATCTGGTGCAATATCCTGGAGTAGCAAGAAGCAATCCTGCATCGCACTTTCAACTATGGAAGCCGAATTTGTAGCATTTAGCATGGCGGTCCAAGAAGCTGTTTGGCTTAGGAGGTTCTTAGACAAGCTAATTAATCCAAGTGACACAGGTGATGTACCAATATATAGTGACAGTCAAGCATCTATAGCCTATGTCAAAGATCCAAAATTCCATTGTAAGACCAAACACATTGATATCCGCTACAAATTTGCAAAAGACTATGATAAGAACAAGAAGGTAGACATTAGGTACATATCTACGCATGAGATGATAGCGGATCCGCTTACGAAGGCGATCCCCAGAGATGTGTTTTACAAACACTTATCATCTCAAAGATTGCGTAAGAGCTGAGTTGTATCAATGTATATTCCCATGTCTATGAAAGATCAAATTTAATAAAAGAATAAGTTCTTTTCGACATTGCATATGATTTACTTGAAAATGTTTGTGTACATTTCTTTTAATCTCAGCTATATTTTCTAGTATGTCGGACAGATTGAGGTTGGCTCTCTCACATGAGCAACCGCCTTTATTCTATCAGACGGATAAGATAAAGATGAGAACTGTTTAAAGTCAAAATCGTCAGACGGATGATTTAGAGTCATGACTTAAACAAAAATGGTCGTATGAAAGATCTGCATCATATGGATGCTTACAAAAGATCTAAGAGGATTTTTGAAATCTTATCTGTCTTATGCAGGATGTGGGTCCAGGAAATTAATGAGTAGTAAAAGGGACTCAAAGTCAGACATTGTGGTGTCTGATCATCATCCTTACAACATCATTAAGACATACGCTCCCTGGGAAAGGAGTGGTGTTGTAATACGTATTCATACTACGTATGCATTTGGCCATTGGGTTAGAATAGTAATTTTGTTTACTATTATGTGAGACCCAAAGACCATATGGGTCTTAAACTTCTTACCCTTATGGACTCTAATTGGTTCCTTTAGATTTGACTGGGTGATCGCTGTCTTAGCATGTTGCTTATAGACTATGGTCAATTCGGTCTGGCGGGGCAAGTTAGAAAAGCGAGTCAAGTCAAGATCGAAAGGATCTCAAGAAGAGGAAGATTAATTTCATATTCACATTTGGAATTTAGAGATTCAAAGCTGGCCAGCCAATTGTAATCCAGATGGGATTCAATTGTTGAATATAAAGCATAAGAAATGTGAAGAAATAATCTAGGGTAAAGCATGCGTTGATCTACTCAACTTTGCACCCCAAGGAGTGTTGTGTATCTCTAACAAGTGCACAACAGCGGACTCTATGCGCATGACGGTCACACGGTCTATTTCTCAGTTTGATAAACAGAAGAACTAAAGGAAAAGATGTTTCCTTACAATCCCCTCAAGTGTGAGTGGGAGATGTTGGATATGGACGACATGTATACACCCATGAGGGGATGTATGAGGGTCTATGGACCTCAGATATCGCGTGCATGAAAGCATGTGCGAAGGGAACCTTTTCATGTGTGAAAAGGACCACTCAATAAGTGGAAAAAGTCACTTTATAAGTGCATAAAGTCACTTGATAAGTGCATAAGGAAGAGGATAAGGAATGGTGTTAATATAGTCTAATAAGCTTATAAGTAGTTATTTCCTACAATAACTACCCCCTTGGCCTATAAATAGGACCCAAGGGTAAGGCTTTTAAGGCTAATCCTTCATGCCATACGTTTGCATAAGGCAACTTATTCTTCCTCTTCTCCCTTCCATTAAGTTCTTCTTCCAAAGGTAGATTTAGACGGTGAAACGTTGCTTTGATCCTCTGTGACAAAGTACCGACTGTTGTGGCGAATCCAAGGGCAAAGTTCAGAGACTATAGCGAAGCATACGCTAACGTAAGTTTCTTCTCTCGTTCGATCCTCTATCATCTAATGATGGGATCCTACAGTTACGTGGTCTGAGTCGACCGAGCAGATATGTGCTCGTGGCTTGAAACTGAGGAGGTTGACCTCTGGGGGTGAGGTCGCCCCTGCAAGGATGTGCCGAGTTCAGGTCAAGCTGACCCAGGAGCCGGGTTAGGAGGTCTCTGTTGATGGGTCTTACCCGACGGACTAAACTGAGCTGGGCCCATCACTGGTGGGCCTAGAGTGAAGCAAGCTACAATAAGCTTTTGGGCTTGTACCCAATCTGGGCATTGCAGCATCACTTTGCTCTCTTTGAACTAGTGATTATATCTTGTATGTGATCCCTTAAAACTTGTTTCTTTTAAAACAAATTTGATGGCATCTCTGTTGTTTTGATTCAAGCCTAACTAAACAATGATTTAGAGATTCTTTTAAAAAAGAATTAGGCATTGCCCTTTGAACCATTCTAGAGGATTTCCTCACCTTCCATTAGAGTTCAAGCAAGTAAGCTTTAACCCTTCAAACAGTTAAGAGTCGGCTTCTGTTGGTACTGACTCATCCGAACCCCAAAAAAAATGGGCCCTAGGGCCTCGGCCCTATATTTGATTTTTGGGCCCATATTATTCAAAAAAAGGGACACATACACTAAAAAGCTACTGAAACTTGTTTATGACTTCATTCGATTAAACTACTACAATTACTTCGAGGAAGGGGCGTCGCATACCCGATACCGCAACGAATGCGACGCCACACCAAAGGGGAACCCCCTTGGCAATGCCAACGCCATAGCTTCGGAGGCAAGTATATCTTGGTTGCCGTTGATTATGTCTCTAAATGGGTGGAAGCCATAGGCACCCCGAGAAACGACGCGAGGATAGTAGCAAAATTTTTCAAGAATACTATTTTCCCTCGTTTCGGAGTTCCTCGGACGATTATAAGTGATGGGGGGAGTCATTTTATCGAAAGAAAATTCGAGGCGATGCTGAAAAAGTATGGGGTTTATCACAAGGTCGCCCTCGCCTACCACCCTCAAACCAGTGGCTAAGTGGAAGTATCTAATAGGGAGATAAAAAGCATCCTGAAAAAGTCAGTAAGCGCCTCAAGGAAGTATTGGTCGCACAAGTTGGGCAATGCCCTTTGGGCATACCACATTGCTTTCAAGACCCCTATCGGCACAACTCCGTACAGGCTGATATATGAAAAAGCTTGTCACATCCCGATAGAATTGGAGCATAGGGCATATTGGGCGGTGAAGAAGATGAATTTTGATTATCAAAGCGCCGCCACACGGCGAGCCCTTCATTGTAATGAGTTGGACCAAATTCGGCACCCTGCTTATGAAAATGCGAAGCTATACAAGGAAAGAACCAATGCTTATCATGATAGAAACATCACAGTGGTTCGCCATGACGTCGGCGACCAGGTGCTTCTATATAACTCAAGACTACGCCTTTTCCCCGGGAAGCTAAAATCGAGGTGGTCCGGCCCCTACAAAATAGTAAGCTTATCTCCAGGAGGCGCCGTCGAACTCGAGGGAAAAATCGGAAATTTCAAGGTCAATGGCCAAAGAATTAAACCCTACAGAGCTGGAGAACCTATAGGACCAGAGGAGACATATTTCCTCAAGTGATTCCCCAATGACAACTGATAAATTAAGGGGAGTCGAGCTCACGACTAAAAACGAGCGCTTATTAGGAGGCAACCCAATTTTCTGGATTTTGAATCTTTTTATCTTTTTCTGTTTCTTATTCTTCTTATATATTTTTTAGAAATAAAATTTTGAAAACCGTCCAAGAATTGATGAATTCCCGGTTTGTGCAGGTTGGATACAAGGGCAAGCCAACAGGAGGAAGGTGGAGTACAGCAGGAGACAGCCCAGGAAGATTGCCAGAAGAGGCACAGGCGACTCGATCGAGCAGCAATCTGCTTGGTCGAGCGGTACAAATACGAAAAATCAAATGGAATACTGCGATGTCAGCTCGGTCCGAGTAAACCGATGCTCGGCCCGAGCTGAATCTGACTCGGCCCGAGCTTCTAGCTACTCGATCGAGTCGTACAGGGAAGAGATTTGAGCGAAAAAATGTCACTCTGTCGTCCTGGGCAGAACACTATTGGCTCGGCCCGAGCAGGACATGACACTGACCGAGCAGCTGTCTGCTCGATCGAGTCGTACATGGAAGAAATTTGGGAGAAAAATGTCACTCTGTTGACCCGGACGGAGTAATTTCAACTCGGCCCGAGCAAGACATGACTCGGACCGAGTCTTTCTCACCTCCAAATCACCCGTACGAGCAACTTATTTACTCGGCCCGAGTCGCGCCTCGCTGCCGAACGGGTCGCTGCGTCCCTCAACCAGACCATCTGTGCTGATTTAAACGCCGTTTCCTATTCGAAGACGCCCTCTTCGCTCGGCTAAACCCTCCATTCTTCCTCGCAGCCATCACTATCTCTCTTGGAGCTGTTCCTTCTCTCCACAAAGCCGCCTCCCATCGTCCAACATTCAACCGAGCTCTTTTTACAAACTGAATCCGTTTTCTCCCTTATTTAAAAATACCGACATTCTACTTGTTCCTTTTTCAGGTTTAAATCGCCGAAATCAAGGAATACTTCTTTGAAAAGCTTGGGGGATAATCTGGATCGGTGGCAACCACGACATCGAACAAAGCGCCATCTTTTTCGAGTCGGTAAACTCGTCCCCCATCTGATTTACATATTACATATTTATTCTCCTCCACCTACACAATGCCTCCACGCCGTGCTAGACCCGCCAGCACCGGCACATCCAACCCTAGGCCTACCCGTCGCACTCGTCGCACTCGTCGCACACGTTCTCCCACCCGAGCCACCACCGCCACTGACTCATCCACCACCACCCCTGCACCCCCTTCCGCCCCACGCCCCTCCGGGCCCCTTTACATAGGAGACACAGAATTCGAGATTACATTTTGTGACAATGATCAAGAAGACTGCTTTGGCGCCATGGTCCTTTTAGCAGGATATTATGGTGGTCCGGTAACTCAAGAGGTGGTCGATCATGACATGCCTTTCCTTCAGAGCCTCATGCGTCACTTTCGTACCGACCCCCCGCACGAGTTCCGACCATCCCTGCCACCACCCATCGCCCCGGGTCCTCAGCAGAGGGACCCATCACCACCCCCAGAGGGTGATGCCTCTGCCTGACATAGTCTATCCCATCTTTTGCCTCCCCCATATTTTTAGTGCCCATCTGTCTTCTCGGGGCCCAGGTTTCACATAGCTTGGGGGAGGATACACCCACGCATGCATCATCATTTCATACTACATTGCATCATATCATATTTTTTATTTTTATTTTTATTTTTATTTTTCTTTCATTACATAGATTTTTACTTTATTTCCCCTCATAGATTTTTACTTTATTTCCCCTCCCACACCACCCCTTTAGCATCATCTTCCGCTTACGAGCTTTTTCTTAGCAGTGAGGACACTGCTAGGTTTAGCTTGGGGATGAGCGCTCCCGCTTTATTTTTATTTTTATTTTTATTTTTCACATTTCATCCCTTATTTTCAGTCTTTATTTTACTTTTTCACCATTTTCCCGCCTCATTTTATTTTTCTCATTTTGCATCATATTTTCCGTTTTTCTCCATGCATGCATCTCTTTTTATTTATTTTCCCCTTTTCTTTTATGTTTCTTTTTTATCTTTGCTAAGGATGGTCTAAATGATGATATCTCTGTAGGCTTTATTAGTTTTTGCAATGCTCATCTCTTTGGCATGCTATTAGAGTTAATTTCAGTTTTATTGTCTATATGCATGCTATTCTATTTGACGATCTCTCTGAATTAACACCTGAAATGAATTAAAAGTCAATTGCATGAACTAGTATTTAATATGATTTATGTTGGGAAACGCACCCAGGTTCACGCATCACTAGAACACTTGGGGCACATGTTTTTACTATCTTTTTCACTTCTGCTTGCATGCCTGTTGACATTGTGATTATTACCGCATGCCATTTTCAGTATCCATTTAGAGAAGTGAAAATTTTCATACTTTATATGAGTTTAGTTAGGGTTTTATTTTATCAAACTGGTGTGCACCATCATATGAGTGAACCGAGAGTCCTATTATCTTCCTTCTCCACATATCTATTTTATCTCTACATATCAGTTGGTTACACCCCCATGGCTACTTTACCGCATCTTACTTCCCAATCCAAAAAAGCAAAAGAAAAGCTTCTAAACGAAAATGAAAAAAAAATGAAAAATATGAATAAATATGATTTTATTTCATTCATTAGAAGCTATTAATTATTCTGGGAAGAAAAAAATTAAATTCCATATCATTTCCTTGATGCGACGCCTCAAGCTAAGCTTGGGGGGGATAAACCAACTGATCATACGAGTGAGCTTGACATTAGAGTGGAGACGGTGCACATTAGGAAAATTTTATAAAACCCAAACTTTACGAATTACTTGAGTTTTGGGGATTTTTCATGTATCAAAATGAATATCTGAATGGCATGATTCTTTCTATTCTCTATTGCATGTTGTGTGAATCTTTGGTGCTTCCTTGTGTATCTGTGATTGAAAGGGCGTTGCCAACTCTTGTATACTGGACTCTAGAGATTGCATGAGACTGATATGATTTGACGGTGTTATTTCAGTAGATCCCTTTTCTTTGCATATATTGCATGTCATATGATATATAAAACTAGAAATTACAAATAGCATGTATGTTTAGCACTCAGAGCATCGTGATAAACTTTTTAGACCTGAGATCTGACCGATCATCCTTAGCGCTTTTGTGAGAACATAACAAAAGCTCCTAACACTCTAGCTTCACATTCCAACATTATAGTATATCACGCATAGGGGCATTACAGCTTTTCTCTTACTTCTCTCTTTTTATTCTTCATTTCTCTTTATTTTCATTTTCTTATTTTCATTTTTATTTTCCTCCCGGCATACCGATTATTCGTCTTCCTCGAGGACGAGTAAGAGGTAAGCTTGGGGGATTTTGATGTGTCCATATTTTACATCATTTTCATATCATGTTACCATTACATTGCATGTCATTTTCGTGTCCAAATCCCACTTTTTACTGCGATTTTGGTATTTCTGACGTTATTTCGAGTTTCGTAGTATATTTTGAGTTTTCAGGGATTTTGGAGCGATTTGGACCCCCGCCTGGGTATGTACACATCCGACACGCTCATGAGCTTGTTGGCAGGGCTCTAGAGGAGTTCGCCGTGTTCTCGGAACTGTTGGAGGAGAGAAGGAAGAGAAGAAAGAAAGAGAGCAGAGAGAGAAGCCCATTGTCTCCGTAACTTTCACTTTCGATCGTATCGTCGTGTTTTCTAGCTTCTTTCTTAGAATCGTCGATTTTGGAGTAAGTCATTCGTGACGGGCTTCGTATCGGTCATATCTTATTGTTAGATCAAGCCTAGGAGTCTTAGGAATCGATCCCGGAGCTCCGCGCTCCATATCGGAACTTTTGGTGCTCATTAGCCGGTATAAGAAGGGGCACCGACCGACTAGATGACGATCCAGTCGGTCGGCAAACGTTCTTGAACCGACTAGTTGGCTTTGTAAATTTCTCAGGAGTTACTGTTTGTCGTTAGTCGGTCTAAGAACGTTGGTTGACCGACTAGGTTGCAAACTAGTCGGTCGGCAATGCTTCTTCAACCGACTAACTCATCAACTATTTTTGGTACTAGTTACTGTTCCTTCTTAGTCGGTCTAAGTTCGAGTACTGTTTACTCTTAGTCGGTCTAAGAACGTTCATCGACCGACTAGATGCTAAACTAGTCGATCAGTAGTTGTTCTTTGACCGACTAAATCTAAATCCTATTTTTGTACAGGAGTTACTGTTTGGACTTAGTCGGTCTGCGTTGGTTAACCGACCGACTAGTTTCCAAACTAGTCGGTCAGTGGTTGTTCTCTGACCGACTAATCAGTGCCAAAACCCTAATTTCTGGGCAGCCGCCAGCCCTTCCTATTTAAACCCCTCCCAAACGTTTTCTTCTCCTTCCTCACGACCTAAAACCCTAGTTTCTCCCCCATTGAGCCCCCTTACTACCTCAAACTATTATTCCTTCATCCCAAGCCCAAAATCCATCATCCAAACACTCCCTTAACACATTCTACCTCTCATCTTCCTCAAAATCTCATCAAATGCCCAAAATCCCCCAAAACCCTAGTTCTCCAAACTTCTCCATCCATTTCCAGATCTGAACCCTAGGTTCCCCGGAGCGTTTCTTCCGTCGCCGTGGTTGCTCGACATTATTCTCCCGTTTCCTATACGGTAATAATCGATCTCTTGATGTTTTCATGACCCGTTGTGTTTTTGTGAAACCCTAATGAAATGGATGCTGTTTTGATGATTGTTTCTCCATAACAGCGACTCCCCCGTACCCATGTTGCTGCAGACTAGTTTCCCAGAAAATGCTCGGACCGAGCAGCTTGCTGCTCGGACCGAGCCGTGTCACTTTGCAGAAGCAACAGATACGGGTTGATCCGGACAGAGCAGCTCATCTGCTCGGTCGGATAGCCCCATATTTCACTGCCCGAGCAGCGCCCAAGCCCCAGACCGAGCCGATCCAACCTGGCCCGAGCAGGGGCTACTCGGTCCGGATAGGTCGACTTCCAGATCTCCAAGCAGCCGAGCAGCTTGCCTACGCGGGCCGGATTTCTGACCGAGCAGCTGATGCTCGGACCGAGTAGCATGCTCGGTCGGCACTTCCCGGGGCATTTTTGGAAATATTTTGAACACGCGATGCGCGCGATCTGTGCAGCAGCTGAAGCTCGCGATTGTGGGCTCGGCTGAAGGGTTCATTCTGAGTTTTGTTAGGAATTTTTGGAGATGAGCTTTGGAGCGATTTTTGTAGGAATCTTTTGGGGATTAATTCTTGCAGCGAATTTTGGATCGTGAATTGAATATTATTGCTTTCTGTTCTTTTCTGGATCTGTTCTTCGTTCGTTCTCGCTGTAAGCTATTTTTAGCCCTAATTTCTTTATTGCTAAAATGTTTTCCTCTGCGATATTGATATTTTTGTGCGCTTTATCATCATGAGTGAGTAGATTCATTCTAGGGTTGATGGGTGAACCCTAGGATTTTAGGGAAAAATGTAGATCTGGATTCCCACGTTGAATTGGGGATTTAGGGTTGTATTTCGGTAGATCCTACCGAATCCGTAGATAACCCGTACTGAGATCATGCCCACGGTCTGTGAAATTGATGCGCTTAAGGGGTATCTAGGGATTCGAATAGGGAAATCGGTGGATCCAATCAAGGCACGTGACCATGCCCGGCTCGCGCCTTGAGGGAATCCATCGACGAACTATACCGCTACGGTGACGGCTACCGCCATTGCGTTAACGAGAGCCACAGAAATACCCCACAATTCTAACACACGAGAGTGGTACGAATTGGTGGATTAATTCCCTAACCCTAATGCAACATGAGGAACCTAGCTAACATCAATCCCCAATGATCCTAGCGGTGATCCCTAAAGCCCTAGTTCTTTTTATTATATTACACAAAAACAACAATCAACCCAAATCTTTCCTTCCGACCGCGACATTACTTCTAGATTTAGAATAGACTGAGATTACCACAGACACTATCACCATCCCTGTGGGATTCGACTATCTTTTATACTATAACTCGACATCGTCAGCTTGCGGATTGAGCCCGAAGTCGTAGCCTATGACCCATATCACACCTGGCGATCGTGACACTGCCAGGTGGATCCTAGGTGTAGATTGCGGGTGCGTCAGCTGACGACAAAGGTCGTTCAGTGACGAGGGTACGGCCCCTCGACTTACGTCTGACGACGAAGGTCTTTCAGCGACGAGGGTGCAACCACTCAACTTACGTCTGACGACGAAGGTCGTTCAGTGGCAAGGGGTTGGCCCCTCGACTTAGGTTTGATGACGAAGGTCATTCAGTGACGAGAGTGCGGTCCCTTGACTTACGGCTGATAACGAAGGTCGCTCAGAAGCGAGGCGTCCCCTCAACTTACGGCTGATGACGAAGATTGTTCAGTGCCGAGGGGTTGGCCTCTCGACTTACGATAGTCGACGAAGGTCATTTAATGGCGAGGGGTTGGCCCCTCAACTTACGGTTGACGACGAAGGTCTAGAGAAGGGTTGGCCCCTCGACTTACGCATGTCGACAAAGTTTGTTTAGTGATGAGGGGTTGGCCCCTCGACTTACGACTGTCGACGAAGGTCATTCATAAGCGAGAGTGTGGCCCCTCGACTTACGGTTGATGACGAAGGTTGTTCAATGGTACGGGTTGGCCCCCTCGACTTATGACTGTTGACGAATCTCATTCAATGGCTAGGGTGCGGCCCCTTGACTTACGTCTGACAACGAAAGTCGTTCAACGACGAGGGGTTGGCCTCTCGACTTACGGCTGACACCGAAGGACATTTAGTGGTGAGGGTGCAGCCCCTTGACTTATAGCTGACGACAAAGGTCGTTCAATGGCGAGGGTGGCCTCTCGACTTACGGTTGACGATAAAGGTCATTCGGTGGCGAGGGGCGTGGATCCTTCAGCTTACGACCAATGACGTGTATGAGTAGTTCTTCCTTGATTGTATTACTTGCTTGGTCTGCGCGGGAGTGACACTCGGTTGTATAGCCAAGTCACCTATGAGGGTAGTAAGAATTATCCTCAAGTGGATAGCAAAGTCGGCCCACAAGGGAGTGACCCCCGAGCATATGGCGGACTGGCTCGCGAGGTGTCCTGAGCGGACTTGTGGGCCTGGACCTTTGGTAAAGTGGAAAATATAACCAATTAAATGCCCTTTTAAGGTGCACTTCTCGAAGATGAGTCAGCTCATCAAGTATTTGTTAGTTCAACAAAAATCAAAATGAACTGAAAAGTTTGATTAGTTGGGTTTGTTTTACCCAAAATACCTCTTCTAAGCATGTTGAATGAATTTGGACAACATCTACCATCTTGGATAGGTCATTTTTCTTGGGTCATCCTTCATGGGTCATCCCAGACCGGTCTCCTGGATTGGTCCTTCTGGATGGGTCATTTTGGCCCAGGATGTGTCTTCCTCGCCTCCGGATAGCTCATTGAACAGGTCATCTGTGCCTTGGGATAGCTCATTCTTGTCCTAAGTAGGTCTTCCTCACCTCCGGGTAGCTCATTCTCGCCTCGAGTATGTCATCCCCTCCTCCATGGATTCGTTTCCATCGTTGATATGTGTGGTGACGTCAGAGGTCAAGCCGGAGGTGGCTCGACATAGGATGGACGATGGGGGGATCCGCATCTGTGGAGCTACGTTTGACCCATGAAGCATACTTCATGGCTACCCTGAGCTCAAAAAATCTCTCAATTGGAGAGGAGATAAAATGCAATTCTTTCAATAAATCCTCAATTGGAGAGAAAATAAAATGCAAAAGAATTGCATACAGCAATTATGAGAAAATAGTTTCATGTTGTTTTAGTTTGGATATGTGCAATATACACCCCTACTCATAGGGGTGTATATAGGTTTCAGGGCCAAAATTTTCTTAAAATAGAAAAGAATAATAATTATTTTACAAGCAAATCAATTGTTTTACTAATTTTGGAAATGAAAAGCCCATACACCCCTACGAGTAGGGGTGTAGACAACATAACCCTTAATTTGTTTGTTTTGGAAACAGTGATGAAAAGAGATGATGGAGCGAGACAACTTGTATAGAAAATCATTTACCCTCCTCTATCCTTGGGGCCCCTTGATTGATGTACTTGTCACAAGACAATCGGAACCTTCCTGGCCCCCCACCTGATTTTGATCGGAACCAGACACTTAGATAGTAGATCAGGAGGTCTACTCCAATTGGAGATCATCGTGTTGTCATTCCTGTAATCAAATCATTTACATCCAACCCCCGTGGCCTGACCGACCCCCAACGTGTGGGCGTGGGGATAGCTATCAAAAAATAACTTGGACAGAAATGGTCAGATCTCGGGTGGAGGTAAATCAACGGGAGGATATACCTAACTCCCGAGCTTGAGGGATGAAGCCATGCTCCTGCGAACAGGACTGAGCAAAGTGGGGAATTGGTTAAAGCTCATACCGGATTTTTGGGCTTGAAGGAAATCATGCCCCAAACTCTAAATGGACTCTAAATTTGCCATACTTCCGACGAGTTCCGCCACATGTAGCTTTTATAGTCGTAGGATGGCATCACCTTCGCATGAGAGAAAGCCTCGAGGAGGAATCATGCCATATAACCTGAGGGATCCGAGTCGGTCCCTAGACAAGTTGCCATTCAGAGCATGCCTTTTCCAGGGACCTTTGAGACAATAGCCGCAACTTCTTCTTCATTGTTGCTGAGCTCTATTTCTGAGGGTTTCGTAGTTTTGACCTCGGCATCGTCAATGTTGAGCTCGATGCCTAATGATGTAGCCATCGCTTAGGCTCATGAGGCTGACCGACATTATCAAACGAAATGATTGACATCTACCTTTAGTATTGATCTAGCCATGAATTCAAGCGATGGTGATGGTTGTGGCTGAGCCAAGCATGCATCCACCTCCAGAAAATATCGTTGGGGCAGAGCTAATTAAACTTGGATGTGGCTCAAACAGTCAGATTGAGCTACTCCTCGCGTCGGTCTCATCCACCAAAGCCTTATATACTGACCAGTATAAGTGTTGGGTCGATCCTGCCAATAATCACATCTATGCTCGGATGATGAACGAGTCTGTGCTAGGTCGATGCGAGAACTCAGACGTGAATCGATGACAGAGCTGCTGGTCTTGTTTCCAGCAGCCAGCAGCCTATGAGGGCTGCTGGGATAGTCAAAAGGGGGTAGTTGCATCTACCCCTCCCCTTGTTTTTTTCTTTTGGTAGGTGCAACAACCCATTCCCTAACTTGCCTATAAAGGGGGGAGGGCTGATGTATTCTCTCATCCCAAAAATCCCACATCATCAGTTCTCTTCTTCAAGAGAAAGAAGAGAGACAGTTACCCAGAGAGGTGTAAGAGTGAGGGATTTCTCCGGTGAGAGGAAATTGCCCCAGAGAGGGAAGTTACCCCAGAGAGGTAAAATTGTAGTGAGTTTTTGTTGTTTACCCTAGAGTGTGTAAATTTATTTCTAGTGAGAAATAGTGAAGTCTTTTTTGCTCTCCAATTATTACTGTTTTACCGTGATCAGTATTTTTACTGGTTTACTGTAATCCGTAAATCTTTTAGTGATCAGTGAGAATCACAACAAGTGGTATCAGAGCCCAGGTGAGCTGTGTGTGAGAAAAAAAAGAGTGAAATTTTTGGGAGGGAAGTTGGTTTACCATTCTTTTTCCTCTTCAAAATATCAATGGAAGAGTCTTCATCGTCAGGAGCTATGGTCAATTTGACGGCCATAAATTACACACTGTGGAGACCTCGAATGGAGGATCTCCTCAGTTGTAAAGATTTATTTGACCCATTGGAGGTCAAAGGAGTAAAGCCGGAATCCACCAAAGAAGCTGACTGGAAGAAGATGAATCGAAAGACGATCGGTCAAATCCGACAATGGATCGATCACAGCGTCTTCCACCATGTTGCGCAGGAGACGGACGCATATGCCCTCTGGCAAAAGCTAGAGGACATGTACCAAGCCAAGACTGCTCGAAACAAAGCCTTGTTAATGAGACGACTGGTAAATTTGAAGCTGCGGAGTGGAACTTCCGTTGCGGAGCACACGAGCGAGTTCCAGAGCCTGGTGAATCAACTATCTGCGGTGGAGTTACAGCTTGGAGATGAAGAGCAAGCTCTTCTTCTTCTCAGTTCTCTTCCGGACAACTGGGAGACGTTGGTGGTCTCTCTCAGCAATTTGGCACCAAACGGCAAACTTACCATGTCTATGGTTAAGGATACTCTCTTCAACGAGGATGCCAGGAGAAAAGAAGCCGGCACCGACCAATCGCATGCCCTCGTAACAGAGACTCGAGGAAGACAACAAGGAGGTGGTCGAAGCTGGGGCAGAGGCAGGAGCAAAAGCCATGGTAGGTCTACAGATGAGAGGAGGCCTACCTACAAGTGTTACCATTGTGGCATGGAGGGCCACATGAAGAAGAATTGCCGGAAGCTGTTGCGAGAACAAGGTCAAATGGTTCTCAACAGCAGACGAAGGGTGGAGAGGCGTTAGTCACTTGCACCGGAGAAGTGGCTATCTGTTCTATCCAAGAAGAGACATGCCTTCACATTTCCAATCAGGACGGCGAGTGGGTGGTTGATACAGCAGCATCATTTCACGCCACTCCTCGAAGTGACTTCTTCACCAACTACAAGGCATGAGACTTTGGCATCGTGAAGATGGGGAATACAAGTTCCTGCAAGATCGCGGGAATTGGCGACGTTCGGATTCAGACGAACGTCGGTTGCACAATCACGCTGAAGGATGTCCGCCATGTGCCAGATCTCCGGCTGAACTTGCTCTCTGGGACAGCCCTTGACAAACAGGTCTTCGACAATCACTTCAGCAATGGCACATGGAGAATAACGAAAGGTGCCATGATTATCGCAAAGGGGCACATTTGCGGTACGTTATACAAAACTCATGTGAAGATATGTACCGATATCCTTAACGTGGTGGAACATGAGGCTACTCCAAGTCTGTGGCACCAACGACTTGGTCACATGAGTGAGAGAGGGTTATCTCTCTTGACAAAGAAGGAGCTGATCTCAATCACTAAGAATGCTGGACTAGATCCTTGTCAGCATTGCTTAGTTGGCAAGCAACATCGAGTCTCCTTCAGTTCTTCTTCAACAAGGAAATCAGAGTTACTCAGTCTTGTACACTCTGATGTTTGCGGTCCATTGGAGGTTGAATCACTGGGTGGCAATAGGAACTTCTTGACCTTCATTGATGATGCTTCTCGGAAGGTGTGGGTCTACTTCTTGAGGACGAAAGACCAAGTGCTCGACTTCTTCAAGCTGTTCCACGTCATGGTCGAACGTGAGACATGAAAGAAGTTAAAGTGCCTCCGCTCAGACAATGGAGGCGATTACACTTCCAGAGCATTCGATGTCTATTGCAGAAGTCAAGGCATTAGACATAAGAAGACGGTTCCTCGCACTCCACAACACAACGGCGTAGCTGAAAGGATGAACCGGACGATCATGGAGAAGGTCAGAAGCATGCTCAGTATGGCTAAGCTACCAAAGCCATTCTGGGGGGAAGCTGTTCGTGCCGCCTGCTACCTCATCAACAGATCACCATCAGTACCTTTGGATTTCGTAATTCCAGAGAAGGTGTGGTCTGGTAAGAATCCCTCATACTCCCACTTGAGGGTATTCGGTTGCTTAGCCTTTGCACATGTATCCAAAGAGCAAAGGCAGAAGCTTGATGAAAGGACCATTCCTTGTATCTTCATCGGCTATGGAGATGAAGAATTTGGGTACAGGTTGTGAGACCCAAAGACGAAGAAGGTGATTCGGAGCAGGGATGTGCTGTTCCAAGAAAATCAGACATTGGAAGACATTGAAAAGCCCATGTCGTCTTCAACTGCAAGCTCAAGTGCTGAAGACATTGTTCCAGACCCAGCACCATTGCAATACGAAGAGGTGCATGAAGAAATACCAGAAGAGGAGGAGGCTGTTGAACAAGACGTGGAAGAAGAGGCGGATGCTGAGCAGGGGGAGCCACAACCCTCTCCAGCAGCTATAGCACCACCATCACCGCAGGCAGATGATGGTACGCCTCCTGAAGTCAACAACTCACAAGTACGGAGATCTGAACGAGGCCGGATTCCATCAACCAGATATTCAGAAGCTGAATATCTTCTACTTTCTGAAGAGGGGGAGCTAGAGAGTTTCCATGAAGCAATATCTCACAAGAACAAAGAAAGTTGGTTGCAAGCTATGCACGATGAGATGGAATCTCTGCAGAAGAATTCTACTTATGAGTTGGTCAAGCTTCCACAAGGAAAGAAGGCGCTGAAGAACAAGTGGGTGTTCAAGCTCAAGAAAGATGGCAACGGAAAAATGGTGAAGCACAAAGCTCGGCTGGTGGTTAAAGGATTCCTTCAGAAGAAAGGTATTGACTTTGACGAGATCTTTTCACCTGTTGTGAAGATGGCTTCAATCCGCATCATCCTCGGATTGGTAGCCAGGTTAAATTTAGAGCTTGAGCAGATGGATGTCAAGACGGCGTTTCTTCATGGTGATCTACATGAAGAAATCTACATGGAGCAGCCAGAAGGTTTCGAGGTTTCAGGCAAAGAAAACCTTGTATGCAAGCTGAAGAAGAGTCTGTACGGCCTCAAGCAAGCACCACGACAGTGGAACATGAAGTTTGACTCATTCATGATGAGTCAAGGCTACAAAAGGACCGCTGCCGACCAGTGTGTTTATACACAGCAGTTTTCAGACGGTAACTTCGTTGCATTGCTTTTATATGTCGACGATATGTTGATCGTTGGACAAGATGCAACAAAAATCGACCAGCTGAAGAAGGAACTCTCTAAGTCTTTTGATATGAAAGACTTAGGTCCGGCTGAACAAATTGTGGGAATGCAGATAGTCCGAGATAGGAAACACAACAAGCTATGGCTATCTCAGGAGAAGTACGTTGAACGCGTGATCAAGAGATTCAAGATGGATCATGCCAAACCAGTTAGCATTCCACTGGCTAACCACTTCAAGTTGAGCAGGAGGTCAAGCCCTTCATCCAAGAAAGAGACGGAGGAGATGTCATCGATACCTTATTCTTCAGCAGTTGGGAGTCTGATGTATGCAATGGTGTGTACACGTCCTGACATTGCCCATGCGGTGGGAATGGTGAGCCGATTCCTTTCTGATCCAGGAAAGGAACATTGGGAGGCGGTCAAGTGGATTCTCCGATACCTGAAGGGTACTTCAAAGGCATGTCTATGCTACGGAGGAGCTAATCTAATCTTGGAGGGCTATACAGATTCAGATATGGCTGTAGATCTTGATAGTAGAACATCTACATCAGGATTTGTCTACACTTTTGCAGGGGGAGCTGTGTCCTGGCAATCAAGATTGCAGAAGTGCGTTGCGATATCCACAACAGAGGCGGAGTATCTTGCAATTACAGAAGCTGGTAAAGAAATGTTGTGGTTAAAGCGATTTCTCCAAGAATTAGGGATCAAGCAGAAAATGTACATGGTACATTGTGATAGTCAAAGTGCTTTAGATCTGAGCAAGAATTCGATTTATCATGCTCGGACAAAGCACATTGACATTCGGTATCATTGGATACGGGAGGTGATGGATCAACAGCTGTTGAGACTAGTGAAGATCCACACGAAGAAGAATCCAGCAGATATGTTCACGAAGGTGGTGACACGGGAGAAGCTGGAGCTGTGCAGAGACATAGCTGGGATGGTTGTTAATTGACAATCACTTCGGATGCTACTGGAGGGGGAGAATTGCTGGTCTTGTTTCCAGCAGCCAGCAGCCCATGAGGGCTGAGGGCTGCTGGGATAGTCAAAATGGGGTAGTTGCATCTACCCCCTCCCCTTGTTTTTTTCTTTTGGTAGGTGCAACAACCCATTCCCTAACTTGCCTATAAAGGGGGGGGGGGGGGGGGGGGGGGGGGGGGGGGGGGGGGGGGGGGGGGGGCTGATGTGTTCTCTCATCCCAAAAATCCCACATCATCAGTTCTCTTCTTCAAGAGAAAGAAGAGAGACAGTTACCCAGAGAGGTGTAAGAGTGAGGGATTTCTCCGGTGAGAGGAAATTGCCCTAGAGAGGGAAGTTACCCCAGAGAGGTAAAATTGTAGTGAGTTTTTGTTGTTTACCCTAGAGTGTGTAAATTTATTTCCAGTGAGAAATAGTGAAGTCTTTTTTGCTCTCCAATTATTACTGTTTTACCGTGATCAGTATTTTTACTGGTTTACTGTAATCAGTAAATCTTCTAGTGATCAGTGAGAATCACAACAAGAGCTCGGTCGATACCAGAGGTGGGTCGATGCAAGAGCACGGAGGTGAATTGACGCCAGAGCTCGGTCGATGCCAGAGGTGGGTCGATGCTAGAGCTCAGATGACCAAACTTCGTCGGATCCAAAGCGTGTTTTTGATTGGACGCTAGCTCGGAGGGTCAAGCTCCTTTGATCTGTTTAAGCTTCATCAAGGTTCACATATCGACTGGGATGACCAGGCTCAGACATCGGAGCCCATCTTAGAACTTGCGGCATATCGATCGTGGCATCTGAGCGAAGCTGTTGTGATGATCACAAGACTTTAATCAGAAATGAAGTACATCAAAAAGGAAACGGAAAAGTTTCATGGGTTCATGGCTCAAATGATCGAGCTCGATCGGAAAGGTGATGAGTGAAGGCGTCTAATGAATCGACCCAATGTGGTGTCTAACGACAGTTGTTCATCTCTCGGAAGTTGAGATCGAGGCCTGGAAGCTCGAAGCGAACTCAGACGACGGTCGTTCATCGCTCAGAAGTTAAGATCGAGGCATGGGAGCTCGAATCGAAGTTAGACGATGGTCGTTCATTGCAAGGAACCCAGGATCATCAAGCTCCGATGAGTCTCATTGGGTTGAGCTCCTCTGGGCCTACGGGTCTCGTTGGGTAGAGCTCCTCTGGGTCGGCAGGTCTCGTTGGGTCGAGGTCCACCGGGTCGTTCGAGCTCAACGAAGCTACTATACTCGGTCGACCACAGGAGTTCTGTCATCGGAGCACTGGCATCAGTTGTCACGCGAGCATGGGAATCGATCGAATTCAATTACCCATCTCATCCTCCAGCAAGCGGTTCAACTTGCATACCATCAGCCCCTCGAACTCGATGGCAGCAACAGCTTCTAGCACCGTCGGAGGACCAGGGTTGACGAAGACGGTCGGCAAAACCAGAAGCTCTGAGGCATTCCTTCGCATCCTCATTATTATATATCCTAAGTAAAGAGAGAGAGAAAATAAGATCAGTAGATGCTCTTGTTCTTTGATAGCTGCCGGCAGTGAAGTTGGCAAACTGCTCAGCAGTTTCGTGAAGTTGTTCGGATTTATCGAAGCTCGAAGCTTTGATGTTGGCCGAAGATCGGATCGAAGCTCGAACGATGCATCATGCTGGGGCAGTTCCAGACATCGAATGGGTGAATCTCGGACAATCGATTGGCAGAGCTGCCAAATCCACAGACCATCGATTGGCAGAGTTCCCTTTGTTATTAGCACGTTAATTGGAAGAGACCCGAGCTCAAGCATGGTATTCGTTGAGGGCAGAGGCAGATCTGATCGATCAATCGCAGACAGAGTTCAGTCACCAATTTGGCCCCACGGTGGTCGCCAATGGTTGAGTGAGCTCCGACGGAGATCAGGCATTCAAATCGAACTATGGCTCAACTTGGACGACGCATATACGGCTCAGTTAGGGGCTCGGACGACAGAGCTTCATCGGAGGACTGAGCTTGGAAGTGAGCCACGGTGAAGATACTGAATGATGTGGACCAATGTATCGATGGACCAAACTCGAAAGTGAGCCATTGGGCAACTAGATGTGGCACTCGACATGCTCACCAGATCGCTGTCATCGGGGGTCTGCAGCCTGTCGGGCTTCTTGTTGTGGCGCTAGGTTGAGCGACCGAATGAGCTGCTTGGCGTCGAGATGGAGGTCAGGGATTCGAATTTGATCTGAAGGTCGTGGATTGCCCGAAGAGTTCGCTTCCTCCTCCCCCAGGATGAGTCATAGCACAGACATGGCGGGAGGGTGTCTCTACCGTTTACACAGAGAAAAATATGGTTTTAATGTTAATTGTCTGATCCAAATCCCTAACCCAAACACGAAAAATTGCAGTGGGGTGTTTTGGGGGAAAATTCGGAAATTATAATTGAAATAGTAACTCAATTGGGAGAAGAAGGGACTTTCCTTCGATGTCTCCTCGAGTGTTGGCCTTTTAGGACTATGATTGGGGGGTTGAATTGACATATTCTGTTTAGCAAAGACGTGGATATTGAATCTTTTTTCCACAGATGACGCCAACTATTGACGGCCGGTTTCCGCCATCCAATAAAAGTGGGCCGACGAGGACGCCTTCGATGAGAGGACCCTTCGTCGGCTTAGAAGAGGGACCCGTGGCGATAAACCCTCGGTTCATAGAGATATAGGATTGCATAACTTTGGCGTAGGTGAACCTAGCTTCATGCTATCTTCATTAATCTGCACCATAGGAAAATCGTCAGGGGGTCGGGGCTAGGTCCCGACCGAATCTCCTCCGACGCTCAAGTTTATTTCTCATGGAGGAAACATAAAAGTGAAAAATAAAAGAGGAAGATAAAAAGTATTATAGATTATCGTTTGATATTTAGCCTTGGTTAGGATCTGGCCTCCCATTTCTCCCTTGTTCTTTGGGCTATTTGTCTCCCACTTGTGGCTTGTAACCCCTGTTAATTAAGTGGTTTTCATGGAGATAACGGCCACCATAAATTTAGGCTATTAATGCGGATTCATGTGATTAACTACCCCCGTGAATGTAGCCCTTAATCCATCATTAGTGGCCAATTAAGTGGGCCATAATGAAGGGTAACCGCCCACTATTGAAGGCTCTTCATGAGAGGCATTGACTCATTCAACCCAAGAGTTATGGGCTGTGGGCCGACTTGGCAATGACCCAAATATGGCGGCCCATAGAGGATGTAACAGATGGGCTATCAGGCTGTTGGGCCGAATCTCACTTCTTTAAGTAGGCTTCACCTTTCTAGCTGCGTTTATACAGATCCGCGTCATGGGCCGGACCCATGAATCAGATCCTAGCATGCATATCATATCAAACTATATATGGCAAGAAATGAAGAAAAATGCATATGATGTGTTTATATCAGTAATCATGTGTATAGTTATAAATTATCTCATGAAGCATAATGAATCAAACATACTCACAATATTTCATACATGATGCCAATTATCGTAATACCAAGTGTTGTGATACTGCTATATGCATCCTAAAAATATACCAAGTATTGAGAAAAACTTTAACATATAACGCGTATTGGCATAATGTATAAAAATCATACATATACTTATAAATTTGAACTCCCCCTACTATAAAATGCATAGCAAACCTCAATCCTCTCCTTCGAATAATACTCTTTTGAACCAATGGAGATGTACGAGGTTGACTTCAATTTGTAATGGGTACCTGAAAAATAAGATACTTTTGGTACCCAATTGTCTTTTAGGGTCCTTGGTGTTAACATGAGTATGTTCTCACTAATTTTTATAATAATTAATTCTATTTAATCTCTATGCGAATATCGACAAAATGAAACAATAAGTATGAATATTCGAACATGATAGCCTAAATAAAAATAATAAAATAATCAATTGTGCAAAAATAAGGAAATTTTCAAACAAACACAGAAGTAGTCGACCCTTATAGTGGTGGTAGTTGACTCAATGTTCACACAATTCGACTGATTTTGAAATATTGAACTCGGTAGTCGACTATTTCCCTGTATCACTCGACTATCTCCTGAAAAATGATAAATGTAATGTAAATGATATATTCAAGCATTCAAATAAAATCAATGGTAATCAAAAATTATTTTAATACACATTTTATTATTATACCCAAGGATATCATCAATATAAGCATGTAGCACATGGATACCCCCAAAATTATAGGTTCAAATAAATCTAACCATTAGAAACCCAAATTCGATATGGATTTGCTTTCATATGCATACATGAAAATCCATCAAGATTATTTCTAACAACAGTATGTAAATAAGCATATCTATCATCCAAGCTCAAGTGCTTGGGCACCCAAATCACATCACTATGATTTCTAACATGCTTCCTATTATGATGCATATAATGTTATGTGGAGCATGATAAACACTGTGATCCATATATGTGTGAAACATTTTGTGCATTGTGAACATGAGATTTAGCGTATGTACCATATATAAAGCAGGATGTTTTCTAGTATGATTTGCATTCATATAAGAATGTCTAGCATTTTTAACAACATGATGTGTTGTGTCAAAATGCTTATGCGAGCGAGTGGCTTTTGCACTTGGACTTTTGTTAAACATATCAAGCTTAAGAACTAATTCCTAATGCTTAAGCTTACTCGTGCACAAAACACTCTCAAGCATATCAATTTTATCACTTAAACTATATATACACATAGCATGCTCATTCTTCAAACTATTATGTTCACGTAGCAAAGAATCATATTTAATTCTTAAACAATCAAAATCTTGCAAAGATGAGGTGCTACTACTACTACCACCATTATCCTTCAAAGCATCAAAATCATGTGACAAAATGTTATGCTTTATTTTAAGCTTATTATGGTCATCATTCAAAGAATTAAAACTATTTTCTTATTTCTTATTTCTTATTCTTTTTCCGCAATTTATAAAATTCGTATTGTAGTTTTTCGTAAGCTTCTTCTAAATTAACTTCTTCACCATCCGAGTCAGAATTACTTACTTCATGTGTATCATCTTGATGAGCCATCAAGCAAATTTCATTGGTGAAGCTCTCTATGTGGGTTGTTCTCCATATTTGTTCTCCAATATTCACAAAATTTCTTGGTTGTGCTAACTCTTGACACTCACTAGAAGTGTTGTTAGTTAAACAAAAGCAAATAATATGCATTACCTTGATGTTCATCGAGTATGTCTCCTTTTACGTCATAATGCTTTTGGAGTGTTTACAATCACATATGAGTCCTAGAGAAATATTCCACACTAAAAATCCTTGGCTTCCAAGTGTATCTCCATTTTTCTTTTTCATATAGAAAATTTTGTTTCATCGAAAATGGGTGGAGAGATGAAGCTTTGGCCGTGTATCATCCGTGTTGATGCTATCTTTTCAACATACGCTCTGATACCACGTGTTGGGGATCCTGAAGAAAGCAAGCTAAACACTAGAGGAGGTGGTGATTTGTGTTTCTAAAAACAAATAACAAATAAATTTAAGTCCCTCCAAATTTAGCCTAAGTGTCACGCCCCGCTTCCCAAAAATATGGATGCGAAGCGTGAGAAGGTCTGCTCAGACTTGAAGCCACAAAGCTGCAAGTCCGATAAGCGTCAATCAACTTTAAATAGCAGGTCCTTGCAATGCGAAACGAAACAAAGATAATAATAATATGGAAATGAGACAAAAGAGAAATCTCAGAATATCCATAATAATAAACTCCAACATCGCAGAAAAGCCACCAGGCTAAAAGAAAAGAGTCTAAAAGAGGCCCCAGCATGGCCAACAAAAGTACAACGTACAGAAAACAAAGTAATGGTGCTACGCACCGACAACTAACAGCAACCTAAAGTAAAGCAATTCAGAACAGTCTCTAAGACTGGTCACCGGTGTCCACCAACTCCTCGTCAAACGTAGGCTCCGGCTCAGCGTCAGCAAACACCTCGTCCTCAGCTATGGTCTCAGGCTCAGGGTCTAACATGTGACACCCAACAGAGCAAGGGGCACATGTCAGCAAGTCTACAAGAGACTTGTGCAAGGAAACTGAAAGTACAGGTAAACAACCTAGCAGTTCTAGCATGATGCAATGACATGACAGATATAGCATGAGTGCAACAAGTAAAGTAAAGTAAATTAAAGTACGAGCATGGCATTTCAATCATGGGATGGATGTCAAGTTTTGCAAGAAACATTCACAAGGACAAGTACAAGTATAGTAAGCACGTCGTGCACAGAGATTACGCCTTTTGGCTAGAGTGGCTGCGCGGGCCAACTTCTAAGCTCAAGTAATCGCTTATCCTTACCCCTTCACGTGTATCGAGCCAGGGCCTTACCCCCGAACACGGAATGCTCGCTTCTGGATCACGAGCCAGGAAGTGTTTTTCATGATGGCATAGGGGTGCACCTAGCCGGAACAAGGAAGTACAAGTATTTGGTAGCGTGTGCTACGAATGCAACATTCAACTTGGATGACATGTAAGATGCAATGCATGGCAAATAACAGTTTAAGTGCGTACAGATAAGGAATTTAAACATGACAGATATCAATGCATGAATGACATGGCAGGGTGACAGATCTAGCTTCGTTGTCAAGCTAGATCTTAAAGTTGCGTCTAGACAGCTATCATTTCACTGTCTAGTCTCTTTTACGCTAAAAACAAGGAAGTGGCCTAAAAACATGGCCCTAAGCAAAAGTTGGCAAGTTTCACTTGCCTGCAAGTCAAACGTCTGAATACACCGTCCAAAGAGTCCAAAGTCACAAATAACCTACGTGCACAAGTCCACCGGCCTACATCCCGTTTTATTAATCTTGATTAGTGAATTAAAACAATTTAAAAACATTGATTTTAGTCTTGATTATCATTGGCAATAGGTTGGGGGTCCTAGGGGTGCAAAGCGTTACCTCAACACGACGCGAAAGCTACACTGGCGTCGGGTAGCGACGCCAGGGGTTGGAATAAAAGAACGCGCTCCAAGTCCAGATTCCAGAATAGATTTCTCGCTCGAAAGATCTGGGCAGCAACCGGAGCAACGAACCAAGATTCCAAAGCTAGGACGTGCGACGACGGGCTACGACGTATCGTAACGTCGTAAACGGCAAATCCTCGAAGAGAAAGCACCTAGGTGGGGCCCACAGTAGTTCTAGGGGCCAATGGGGGACCCACAATACCTCTGGAGAACTTAGGGGGCCCACGGTGGCAAGCGATGCGAGAGTTGTAACGTTGCGACGAACGTCGCTCGGTCAGACACGGTCGGTGCGAGGAATTCTGTCGGTCGGTGCGGAAGAAAGCCTCGGTCGGACACAGCGGGGCGGCCTGTGCAGCGATACGGGGCTGCGATGCGGAGCGGGCTCTCGGTTGGTGCGGGGAAGGCCTTCGGTCGGACACAGCGGATGCGGGGGTCGGGCGCTTGGCGGGGCTTGCAACGTTGCAAGCGTTGCAACGTTGCGGAGCGGGGGTCGGTGCAGGCGAAGTCCTCGGTCAGACCGAGGGATCCTCTCGGTCGGACACGACGATGCGGGCGGCTGCTGTGCGGTGCGGAGCGGGCCTCTGGTGCGGGCGGGGCTCTCGGTCCGACCGAGAGAACGGGGGCGAAATCCTCGGTCGGTGCGGGCTGCCGGTGCTGCAACGTTGCGACGAACGTCGCAAGCGAGATTTTGGGTTTTTGTGACGGCTAGGGTTATTTTCTTGCGAAAATAGGGTAGCCTAAGGGTTGTTTATATAGTATAGAGGGGTTGACTTGGTCTAGGGCTAATTCTAATAGGATTAGGATTTTAAAATACTTTAAAATTCAAAACTCTCTCTCTCTAACCCACGCATGGCTAGGGTGCGGCCAAGATGAGCTAGGATTTGGCTTAAAATTTGTTTGAAATATTATAATCTTAATAAAATTATATTTAGCTAGAAAATACTTGAAAACTTAGGGATTAAAAATATTATATACTTTGCTAAAAATGTAAAATAGGTCAAATAAACTCCAAAAATTGTAAAATAAATATTGGGGTGATCGGGGCAACGAGAGAAAGGTAACTAAGAGACGGATCTCGATTTCGACATCGAGCGACGAAAATAAAAATAGAAACGTCTCACGTCAAGAGTGAAAATCACAACGTCTCTTCGAATAAAATCAAATCGTGGGAGAACGACCCGAGAAATGTCGTTCCAAATTAGTGCCACAATTTAATACTCTCAGAGACGTTCACAACAGCATATCACACCAAAGTGTTCACAAACAAACAAAGTCTAAAATAAACACGTGCACGGTCAAAAACACGTGCACGAACAAAGTACAACGAAAACAGACCGTTACATCCTCCCCACCTTAGAAATGATTCCGTCCTTGGAATCAACATCAAGCATTGCTCGGGAAGAGGTGCGGGGAGCGCTCTCTCATGTCATCCTTTCGCTCCCAGGTGGACTCCCCAGGGGAACCATGACGCCACTGCACATGAACCAAGTCGACGGTCTTATTCCTCAGCTGCTTCTGTCGACGATCTAGAATCTCAACTGGCTGCTGATCATAAGACAGATCCGGACGAACTGTGATCTCCGAGAAATCCACAGCATGGGACGGATCACTAACGTATCGACGTAACTGAGATACGTGAAATACGTCGTGAACTCCCACCAGTGACGGTGGCAACACCAAGCGATAAGCCACAGCTCCAACTCTCCCCAGGACGTCAAACGGTCCAATGAACCTCGGACTCAGCTTGCCTCTCTTTCCAAATCGGATAACTCCGCGGTTCGGAGAAATCTTTAGAAAGATATGATCTCCAGGCTGAAACTCCAAAGGCCTCCGTTTAGCATCTACCCAATGCTTGAAATGGTCCTGGGCAATCCTCAGCTTCTCCCGAATGTTCCTCACAACATCCACGGCCTCCACAATCATCTCTGGTCATAACAGCTCCCGATCTTCAATGTCATCCCAGCTCAGTGGCGATCAACATTTCTTCCCATATAGCGCGGTGAAAGGCGCCATGCCAATACTCTCCTGGTAGCTGTTATTGTAGGCAAAATCAAATGATGGAGATGATCCTCCCAAGATCCCTTAAAGTCCAACATGCACGCTCTCAGCATGTCCTCCAAAATCTGAATCGTCCTCTCGGACTGGCCTTCCATCTGCGGGTGGTACGCCGTGCTGAAACTCAGACTCGTACCTAGACTCTTCTGCAGACTCTGCCAAAACTGAGACGTGAATCTCGTGTCTCTGTTCGACACGATACTCACAGGGACTCCGTGAAGTCATACGATCTCCTGCACGATTCATGTTACATCACTATCTAAACTTCTCCTGCACGATTCACGTTACATCACTATCTAAACTAGGAAAAGGAAATAAAAACGGAGAGTAAAACAATTTACCTCCATATATCTCCTCGCTAGCGTCTTAGTAGACTGTCCTACTCGGAAGGGAATAAAGTGCGTGGATTTGGTCAATCGGTCTACGATCACCCAAATCGCGTCATTCTGCTTCGGACTCCGAGGTAGTCCAGTCACGAAATCCATAGTGATGTGTTGCCACTTCCACTCCGGAATCGAAAGCGGTTGTAGCAACCCTGCCGTACGCTGATGCTCCGCCTTTACCTGCTGACAAACCAAACACTTGGCTATGCTCCGAGCCACTCCTCTTCATACCATGCCACCAATAGTTCAGACGAAGATCCTTGTATATCTTGGTGCCACCAGGATGTACAGAATACGATGAACTGTGTGCCTCTACCAATAATTCCTCTCTGATATCTTCAGCTGGCACACACAACCTGGCTCCAAATCTTAACGAACCATCCTCATGAATCAAGAAGTCAGTCCGCAGACCGGCTTCCACCTGCTCCCGAATCTTCACCAGCTTAGCATCTCCAGCCTGTCCAGCCTTGATCCTATCCACGATCGTTGACTGTATCTGCATACTCATCAACTAAGAAGTCTCTCCAGGAAGAATAATCTCAATGCCAGACTCGCAAAAATCCTGCTGCAATCTCCACTGTGAAGTCAACATCATCACCGCTGGAAGCCTGCTCAGCGCATCCGGAACCACATTCACCTTGCCAGGGTGATACTGCAAATCAATCTCATAATCTGCCATGAGCTCCAACCATCGACGCTGTCGCATGTTGAGCTCCTTCTGAGTAAAAATGTACTTCAAGCTTTTGTGATCGGTGAAGATCTTCACCTTCTCACTCAGCAGGAAGTGCCTCCAAATCTTGAGCGCAAACACGACAGCAGCCAACTCCAAGTCATGTGTCGGGTAATTCTTCTTATGAGCCTTGAGCTGACGAGAAGCATACGCAACCACATGCCCATGCTGGTGCAAAACACAACCGAGACCCTTGCCAGAAGCATAGCAAAAGATCTCGAATCCTCCACTCCGATCAGGCACAGCAAGAACAGGGGCAGTCGTCAATCTCTCCTTCAGAATATCAAAAGCCTTCCCACAATCATCAGACCAAACAAATGGTACATCCTTCCACGTCAGTCTGGTCATCGGCTCAGCAATCCGGGAAAATTCCTTAATGAAACGTCGATAATAACCTGCAAGCCCAAGGAAACTCCGGATCTTAGACGCTGACTGCGGAACAGGCCACTCCCTGATAGCCTTAATCTTTCTCAGGATCCACCGAAATTCCATCGCCTGACACCACATGCCTGAGAAAAGCAACTCTATCCAGCCAAAACTCGTACTTGGAATACTTAGCATACAAACGATGCTTCCTCAAAATCTCCAACACTGTCCTCAAGTGCAATGCATGCTCTTCCTCCGACTTTGAATAGATCAGGATGTCGTCAATAAAGATAACGACAAACTTGTCTAGAAAGTCGTAGAAGATCAGATTCATCAAGTTCATAAAAACTGCGGGTGCATTGGTTACACCGAAAGGCATAACCACGAACTCGTAGTGACCATACTTCGTCCTGAACGCTCTCTTCGGGATGTCGTCCTTCTTCACCTTGAGCTGATGATAACCACTCCTCAGATCCAACTTAGAGAACACCCTCGAACCTCCAAGCTGATTAAAAATATCATCTATACGAGGCAATGGGTATTTATTCTTGATGGTCACAGCATTCAGCTCCCAGTAGTCCACGCACATGCAACGCGAACCATCCTTCTTCCTCCGGCAGTCGATCGGGGCGTAGAACTCGCAAGCCAAACCATCCCAAGCACTGCATCGTAGTTGATGATGTCGTGGACAATAAAATCAGCGTAAAGCTCATGTCCACAGACCACCAAAGGGCAAGAATTGCAACCACGATGCACCGAGATCACGCCATTTCCTGTAACGATGTTCCAACTCTTGGAAAGAGGGAAAGTCGTCAAGGAATGCTTCTCCACGAAGCTCCGGGATATAATGCACATCGATGCACCAGAGTCAAAGAGGACCCGTGCAGGAAATGTGCAAACCAAAATCACACCTAACAAACAGTCTAGCAATCAAACCCTATTCTAACAAACAATTATATGCAATCAACCAAGCATAAGCTAACAATCAAAACTATCTAAGGAAGGAAACAACTAGACTGAGAGTTACCTGCGATAACCTCATCCACAGTCTCGCTCTCCACTGCCGTCATCAGAAAAGCATGTCTCCTCGGCTAAAGAGCCTGCTGAAAAGCCTGCTTTTGTGGAACAAGGGCTGATCCACGTCTAACAGCTACGGGTGCTTTTCGTAGTTGAGCTCCGACTGGCTCTTTCCCCGGATGCTTAGCTCTCGGACAGTCCTTTAAGGTATGCGCTGCGTTGCCACAAATCAAGCACTGACCCAGCTTCCGCCTGCACTGTTCCTTCACATGACCAGTCTTGCTACAATGATAGCACACCTTCCGACTCGGCCCAGCTACTGGTGCTTGCTACGGAACTCCATCCAATGCTTTCCGCAGTTGATTTGCATGCCGACAATCCTTCGCTGAATGAGTAGCATCCCCACAAATCAAACACCGACCTAGAAATCTTCTGCACTGCTCCTTGACGTGCCCGGTCTGGCCGCAGAAATAACAAGTCTTCAGAGTAGGTCCACTACCGGCTCGGGTCTGTCGTCTTCTAGCCATCTAACGACATAGAAACGGACAAAAATTAGACTCAAAACTTAATGACTTGAATGTTGTAATTTATTTAATGGACATTCTGTTATTATCGTTGTTCCGTTAATTCGCAATTGTAAGACGTGACCTGTATGGGCCACCAACAAAACCTGTCAGCCCCGCTTCCCAAAAATATGGAGGCGAAGCGTGAGAAAGTCCGCTCAGACTTGAAGCCACAAAGCTGCAAGTCCGATAAGCGTCAATCAACTTTAAATAGCCGGTCCTTGCAATGCGAAACGAAACAAAGATAATAATAATATGGAAATGAGACAAAAGAGAAATCTCAGAATATCCATAATAATAAACTCCAACATCGCAGAAAAGCCACCAGGCTAAAAGAAAAGAGTCTAAAAGAGGCCCCAGCATGGCCAATAAAAGTACAACGTACAGAAAACAAAGTAATGGTGCTACGCACCGACAACTAACAGCAACCTAAAGTAAAGCAACTCAGAATAGTATCTAAGACTGGTCACCGGTGTCCACCAACTCCTCGTCAAACGTAGGCTCCGGCTCAGCGTCAGCAAACACCTCGTCCTCAGCTACGGTCTCAGGCTCAGGGTCTAACATGTGACACCCAAAAGAGCAAGGGGCACATGTCAGCAAGTCTACAAGAGACTTGTGCAAGGAAACTGAAAGTACATGTAAACAACCTAGCAGTTCTAGCATAATGCAATGACATGGCAGATATAGCATGAGTGCAACAAGTAAAGTAAAGTAAAGTAAAGTACGAGCATGGCATTTCAATCATGGCATGGATGTCAAGTTTTGCAAGAAACATTCACAAGGACAAGTACAAGAATAGTAAGCATGTCGTGCACAGAGATTACGCCTTTTGGCTAGAGTGGCTGCGCAGGCCAACTTCTAAGCTCAAGTAATCACTTATCCCAACCCCTCCACGTGTATCGAGCCAGGGCCTTACCCCCGAACACGGAATGCTCACTTCTGGATCACGAGCCAGGAATTGTTTTTCATGATGGCATAGGGGTGCACCTAGCCGGAACAAGGAAGTACAAGTATTTGGTAGCGTGTGCTACGAATGCAACATTCAACTTGGATGACATGTAAGATGCAATGCAGGGAAAATAACAGTTTAAGTGCGTACAGATAAGGAATTTAAACATGACAGATATCAATGCATGAATGACATGGCAGGGTGACAGATCTAGCTTCGTTGTCAAGCTAGATCTTAAAGTTGCGTCTAGACAGCTATCATCTCACTGTCTAGTCTCTTTTACGCTAAAACAAGGAAGTGGCCTAAAAACATGGCCCTAAGCAAAAGTTGGCAAGTTTCACTTGCCTGCAAGTCAAACGTATGAATACATCGTCCAAAGAGTCCAAATCACAAATAACCTACGTGCACAAGTCCACCGGCATACATCCCGTTTTATTAATCTTGATTAGTGAATTAAAACAATTTAAAAACATTGATTTTAGTCTTGATTAGCAGGCAATAGGTTGGGGGTCCTAGGGGTGCAAAGCGTTACCTCAACACGATGCGAAAGCTACACTGGCGTCGGGTAGCGACGCCAGGGGTTGGAATAAAAGAACGTGCTCCAAGTCCAGATTCTAGAATAGATTCCTCGCTTGAAAGATCTGGGCAGCAACTGGAGCAACGAACCAAGATTCCAAAGCTAGGACATGCGACGACGGGCTACGACGTATCACAACGTCGTAAACGGAAAATCCTCGAAGAGAAAGCACCTAGGTGGGGCCCACAATAGTTCTAGGGGCCAATGGGGGACCCACAATACCTCTGGAGAACTTAAGGGGCCCACGGTGGCAAGCGATGCGAGAGTTTCAATGTTGTGACGAACGTCGCTCGGTCAGACACAGTCGGTGCGAGGAATTCTGTCGGTCGGTGCGGAAGAAAGCCTCGATCGGACACAGCGGGGCGGCCTGTGCAGCGCTACGGGGCTGTGATGCGGAGCGGCCTCTCGGTTGGTGCGGGGAAGGCCTTCGGTCGGACACAGCAGATGCGGGGGTCGGGCGCTTGGCGGGGCTTGCAACGTTGCAAGCGTTGCAACGTTGCGGAGCGGGGGTCGGTGCGGGTGAAGTCCTCGGTCAGACCAAGGGATCCTCTCGGTCGGACACGGCGATGCGAGCGGCTGCTGTGCGGTGCGGAGCGGGCCTCTGGTGCGGGCGGGGCTCTCAGTCAGACCGAGAGAACGTGGGCGAAATCCTCGGTCGGTGCGGGCGGCCGGTGCTGCAACGTTGCGACGAACGTCGCAAGCGAGATTTTGGGTTTTTGTGACGGCTAGGGTTATTTTCTTGCGAAAATAGGGTAGCCTAAGGGTTGTTTATATAGTATAGAGGGGTTGACTTGGTCTAGGGCTAATTCTAATAGGATTAGGATTTTAAAATACTTTAAAATTCAAAACTCTCTCTCTCTCTCTAACCCACGCATGGCTATGGTGCGGCTAAGATGAGCTAGGATTTGGCTCAAAATTCGTTTGAAATATTATAATCTTAATAAAATTATATTTGGCTAGAAAATACTTGAAAACTTAGTGATTAAAAATATTATAAACTTTGCTAAAAATGTAAAATAGGTCAAATAAACTCCAAAAATTGTAAAATAAATATTGGGATGATCGGGGCGACGAGAGAAAGGTAACTAAGTAGACGGATCTCGATTTCGACGTCGAGCGACGAAACTAAAAATAGAAACGTCTCACGTCAAGAGTGAAAATCACAACGTCTCTTCGAATAAAATCAAATTGTGTGAGAACGACCCGAGAAATGTCATTCCAAATTAGTGTCACAATTTAATACTCTCAGAGACGTTCACAACGGCATATCACACCAAAGTGTTCACAAACAAACAAAGTCTAAAATAAACACGTGCACGGTCAAAAACACGTGCACGAACAAAGTACAACGAAAACAGACCGTTACACTAAGTCTCTTAAGGAAGTTACTCCTTAAGTACTTAATCAACTCACTAAAGTATTTTCACGCAGAGATAGAGATATGCAACGGAAGTTTAAAACAAAATAGATGCAAGTAATGAAGATGTAGAGACATAAAGAAACAATTGCAGACACAAGTGAATTTTATCCTGCTTCACCCACCCAGTACCACTCCAGTCCCCAGCCTCCTTGTTGGGACTTTCCACTATCCAACTCTCAACCAAGAGAGCAAATGCCTCAAATGAGGGCTTGCAACTACAGGCGCCAATCTTCACTTGCTAGGAATTTCCAAACACACACCTAGTTCCTTGAACTAGGATTTTCCAATACAACAAATTTCACCTCACCAAGTGAGGACCTTTACACTCGAGTCTTTTTCTCAACAACCCAACCAACACAAACTTAAATCAATTACCACCCCACTTGTGGTTTTTACAAATCTCTTTTGAAGATGAAGAATACAACTATTTCTCCTATAGCCAATGTAGATGAAGCTTACGTATTTTGTGAATGGCTAAGAAAATTCTTTTTGATATCAAGAGAAAGAAGATTTAAAAAGAGATCAAATGAAAACACCATTGAAATCTCAAAAATATCAAGATTAAAGATTTAGGAGATTTCAAATTGTTCAAGGCTAGATGCTTAAAAGCTTTAGAAATTTGAAAATAAAAGCATTGGAAATTTAGAGAGCTTTGAGAGAATTTTAGAATGCTTAGAAAACTTAAAATTATGCTCTATATTGGTTGAAAAAAATCTCAGCAAACTCCCCTTAAATATGTTGGATCCTGTGGATAGCAAACTAAACACTAGAGGTGGGGATTAGTGTTTTGTAAATTAAAGCACAAATTAAAATAAGTCCCTCAAGTTTAGCCTAGGTTATTTGTTAGAGTTACCTACACAAGAACATAATCAACATTATCAAGTTGCTTGTAATGATATGAAGAATCAAACACAAAGGAATATAAAGCACAATGCAAGCAAAAGGATACGCATAACGTAAACACAAAGAGTTTTTATCCTGGTTCACCCTCTCCATAGGGCTACGCTTGACCCCAATAATGTTGGCAATTCCAGTAACTAACTCTCTTCAACAAGAGAGAAAATGCATCACCTAGAGTGCTTCCAATATACTTGCCTAGATCCTCTTGCTAGGTCTTCCAATACAACTACAAATACACCTAGCCTCTTGCTAGAATTTCCAAACTCAACTCAACTTCTCCTACAAGGAGAGTTCTACAACAAACCAAAGCAATACAAACTTACCCACCAGGATACAAGCCTTTCTTGAGTATGAGACTTCCTCTTACAAGATCATATAGCCAATGGATGAAGCTCTTAAGTGTTCAAGTGGCTAAGGAATAAAATCTTTTGATCCTAAGAAGATGAAAGTTTAAAGCTCAAGAGATCAACAAGAAATCAGATCTGAAGCTCAAACAATCATTCAAAAACTGAGAAGGATTTAGAATCGCAAAAAGAAAAGAAAAGCCCATGTTCTTAAAAGCTTTGAACTATAACTTCAGAATTTAGGGCTGAAAGTTTTGAGAGCTTAGAGATGAAATTAAAGCTTGAAAATCTCAGAATAATATGCAATTCTTGGTGACAAAATTCTCCAGTAAAATCCCCTTAAATACTCTTTAAAAACCGTTGAAAATCTTGGATGAAAACACCCCTCAAAAGATAAAATCGACAGCTCTCCAAAAAACATGGAGATGTGTTTTACATAGAATTAGTCTGCCCCTATAGTAAAATTAATTGACTAATTTTACAATGGTGGTCAACTAATATTAGTACCATAGTCGACTAATCTTGGGTCCAGATAAAAGAGGTTATCTCCCATTCAAATTAGTCGACTAAGATGGAAAATTAGTTGGCTACATTTCTGATATATGGTGTCGGCTACATTTTTGATATATGGTTTTAAAGCTTTGAAAACTTTATGAAATTAATTTTGAATAATTTTAAATCTTTTCAAAAACATTTGTGTGTAGGACCTGAAACTATGGGGGAAACACTAGAGGGGTGAATAGTTTTTTATGATAATAAAAAGGAATTTACGCCTAATTAAAATTCCTAATGCAACAAACTGTGCGGAATAGATTACATGATAACAACACAGAAATTGCAAATGCAAATAAGTTATGTATCTTGGTTCAGATTCTCCTGAGCCAAATCCTAACTCACTGGAATCCTTCTCTACCACCCACTAGTAAATCCCTCTAGTGATTAGTATCCACTAATACACACTTGCAAAATCCCGACAAATGTAAATCCAATACACCTTTATCACCACTTCCCACAACCCGGGAATGGTCCACACTCACAAGATAAGAGTAATCTCAACAGTGAAATGAGAAGAGAATTGAAACAATTCAATATGAAACCTGTTTACGGGTAAAATTTCGCCCGTAAATCGATAGTTTGGATGGTGCGGGGACAACGCGGTCAAAGGGGACACGCTGGACCCCCGTGTTGTCGTGGCTGTCATGTGAGACGGAGATGACCCGTGGGGTCGACCGATGGTGCGTTCGCTTGAGCAGGAAGGCGCGACTTCGTTCTTCGGTAAGCCGAGAGGTATCCTCGGCGGGATGACAACCTCCGGGATCGGTTGAAGGCGGGATTGCTCTGTGAGGGACACGCGGAACTTCGCGTCGGCCTGCCGAAGGGTAGCCTCTGCAGAGCGGTGGCCTCCTGGTGGTGGAGATGAGCAGACTCGAGGATGAGGGTGCTCGGCTCCGGTTGGAAGGACGCTGAGGGGCAGCCTCGGCGTCGCTGGATCTCTTAGACCTGAATGGACGAGAGAGCTCGTCAGGAGGGTCGAACCTTGGTTCCGACCGATACCCTCTGATGCCAAAGTCAGATCTGGTCTGGTGGGTGCTCGGTGGGATCGGGCTTGGTTCGCGGAGAGACCAAGTGCCAACCCTCGGGCCGAGCTATGGAGGAGAAATATGTAAAGGCTGAAGAAGGTGAAAGAGGGAGTTTGAGATACATCCGTTGCAGATCGTGAAGATCCGGCCCCCTTTGGATGATGCCACCCCCTCCTCATATAGGCCAATCCTTTTAATAATGTGCCATAATGTGACATCATGGCCATCATTCATGGGGACGTGCAAATGGGAAAGTGTTGACACCCATTAATGGCGCCCATTTGATGAGGGAATGAATGTCATGAACGTGGCCATGATTGGAGAGTTAAGGCCATTAAGTCAGGCCATGATGATGTGAGTGATGGCCATTTAAGTCGGGCCATTATTGGCGAGAGTGATGGCATTTGGCGGTTGCCATGTTTGGTGAACGCTTCCTTGATTTGGGCCCCGATTTCCTCCACTATGGAAGTTGGCAGTCTTTTGGGCCTTCGTCTTGGGTGGAGAAACGTGGCCCCCCGTGAGATCCTTGGGCCGAGGCCCTAAGACCGTGATAGGCCGGTTGACTGGCTGTAGTTGAATTGGCTCCTCCGGGCCCGGTCAAAATAGTCGTATCAATTGCCCCCATCTTCTGAGCTCTACCATTGTTGAGGTAGAGGTCGGAAGATGTAGTATAATGGGGGAGACGTTGCTCTTTCTGTAAAATTTGGTCCGTCTTGCAGAGTTGGCTAGTGATGATAGATCGTCGGTCTGAGATTCGTTCGGTTGCGAGGGGAGTCGCCCCTTGACTTACGGCCGACGAAGGAGTTTGGTCGGCCAACTGGGGGAGCTGCCCCCAGTCTTACGGCCGATCTCGTTCGTTCGGTGGCGGTGAGATTACCCCTCGACTTACGGCCGACGAAGGAGTGTGTCGACTTGCTGGGGGAGTTGCCCACAGCGTTACGATCGATCTCGTTCGTTCGGTGTCTAGGGGAGTTGCCCCTCGACTTATGACCGACGAAGGAGTGGGTCGACCTACTGGGGGAGTTGTCCCCAGCCTTATGGTCGGTGGATCGATTGGCCTGCTGAGGGAGCTACCACTCACTCTTATGGTCAATCGAGTGATTAGCCAGCTAGGGGAGTTGCCCCCAGCCTTTCAGTTGATCTGGTCGGTCTGCTAGGAGAGTTGCCCCTAGCCTTATGATCGACGGGTCGATTGGCCAGTTGGGGGGGCGACCCCCAGTCTTACGGTCAATCGAGTGATCATCCAGCTGGAGGAGTTACCCCCAGCCGTACGGTTGATCTTGTCGGTCTGCTAGGGGAGTTGCCCCCAGCCTTATGATCGACTGGTCGATTGCCCTGCTAGGGGAGCTAATCCCAGTCTTTGGGTCAATTGTATGATCGGCCCGCTGGGGGAGTTGCCCCCAGCCTTACGACCGATCCGTTCGGTTACGAGGGGAGTTTCCCCTCGACTTACGGCCGACGTAGGAGTGATCGGCCTGCTGGGGGTTGCCCCCAGCCCTTCGACCGATCCGTTCATTCAGTTGCGAGGGGAGTTGCCCCTCGACTTATGGCCGACGAAGGAGTGATCGGCCTGCTTGGGGTTTCCCCCAGCCCTTCGACCGATCCATTTGTTTGGTTGCAAGGGGAGTTACCCCTCGACTTATGGCCGACGAAAGGGGTGAGGACCTTGTGAAGACTTTCGAAGATTCCATGGTGGTGCTCTGCCACTACTTCGTCTAGCTTGGGTGGATGCAGGAGCAGTTCACAAGCGGGGACCCAGCACCACGGTCGGAGGAGCAGTCCGGATGCTCGAACTCGGATGGTGGGGCTTTGGCCAGATCGGCTCGGCCACGATCGAAGGAGCGGTCTGCATGCTCGAACTCAGACGGTGGGGCTTCGGCCAGATTGGCTCGGCCACGGTCGGAGGAGCGGTCTGTATGCTCGAACTCGGATGGTAGGGCTTCTGCCAGATCGGCTCGGCCACGGTCGGAGGAGCGGTCTGGATGCTCGAACTCGGATGGTGGGGCTTCGGCCAGATCGGCTCGGCCATGGTCGGAGGAGCGGTCTGGATGCTCAAACTCGGACGGTGGTGCTTCAGCCAGATCGGCTCAGCCACGGTCAGAGGAGCTCCTGGGTAGGCGGAGGTAGCCTGGGTCCCACCATGCATGTTATCTTTGCCCCCTCCACGTCTCGGGTCTGCCTAAGGAGATGGAGAAATCGAGTCGCTGGGAATCATGCCGGCGCAGGTTAGCTTGGTGAGGGATGGCGGGGTCGCTCGACCCACAGCGTGCTCAACTTGATCTTCAACGAAGTTCAGGAGCAGATGTCTCCCCAATGAGGCTCTGGATTTCGACCAGCAAACATCGAAGTTTCGCCCTCGAGTCGAGGCATGAATCGAGGCGTGGAAACATCAATTGACCCACTAATGATCCGCAATTGACTTTCATCGACCCTGGAGGGAGCAAGGAGAGTTTGGTAGTCAGGATTTGCTCCGACCGAAATTGTTAGGGGCAGTACCATTGAAGATTCCACGATCATCAGGAGCTCTGATCGAGCTCAGGAAAATCTCGATTAGCTCCGTCGAAATCGGTCACAAGGTGACGAAGGCTTCCTAAGGCAGCGAGAATTCCACCGACGTTGAGCATGGGTGGATTTGGACTGCAGTTGAAGTTGACAAGCTTCGGATGAGGGTCGGCGGTCCTTAGATTGACGACATTGGGTCGATGAGAGCCGGAAACAGGTGTGCAAGCGATCCGATACACCGGGTCAGCAAGGTCTGGAGGTTGACGGCCTTGCGTCTGGGTCGATGAGCTTCAGTTGTGGGGCAGAGGTCTTCGATCTGAAGCAGCGAGCTCAGCAGCCCAATGAGTCAGAGGATTTTACCAGCCGACCTACGGGAAGGTAGTCGTGCTGTCATCCACCGTAATGAAGATCGAGTGATCGACTTCGACTTTGCAGAGGGGCGGTGCTTGGATTTGTCGGAGGAGCTTGCCATCGACCCGCATGGAGGTCGCCAGAGCCATCGCCGACTGCGGTGTTGATCGGAGGGATCGCCACTGGCTTTGTTGAGGATCGGAGCTCAGACCAGGCTCAAGATCTCACCGTCGACCGACAAGGAGGTCACCGGAGTCGTCGTTCATCTTGATGAAGATCGGGGCAGCCCCATCGGTCTTGCTGAGGATCGGAGCTCCGAGCTCTAGATGAAGAAGATGGGTCAGAGACTGGGATCGATCCCATCCCAGGCTCGATCGCAGGGGTTCTCACGCTGGCCGTGGCCCAGAGGGTCTATCGCCATTCCAGCTCGGTCAGAGGAAACCCCCCGAGCTTGGAAGTTCGACCGAAGGTGGTCGATCCCTTGCCTGTATCAGCTCGAAGGGCTCGCCTCAAGCCCACGCCAGCTCGGAGGAGCCCTCCTCAGGTTGCTCAGCAATGGGTGACTAAAAGGGAGCGCTTGTTTGTCACAAGCTCGGATGGGGGTGCTGTAGGAGGATATGTGCCCATAAGGCAATTTATCCTAGATATACGTCTTGTTAATACTGTATATGGTACGTATTATTCTAAGTATACTAAAATCGTTCGTATTAATATACTTAGATAATATCCATAGACTTATTGTTAGGTCCTTATGTATCTAGATGAGATCTCGATTATGAGTAAGTAAGCGACCGAATGAATAAACATAATTCTTAAATGGTTCATGGTCATAGATATGTCGAGAACTGGATATCGACACATCGGATAGACCAATGTGTCTTAGTCTTACCTTAGGGTAATGATGATCTCATAGTCATTCGACTTGGTGAAGTCGGAGACGAGACACAGGTGCTCATTAGAGAATGAGTTCACTGAACGACCACATAAGAGTTATTAAATGATTGACTTTAACTGAACTGTCTTTAATAACTCTAGGGTGATGATAGGTTAGCTGGTCCTTAAGACCTGAAGTCGTTTGTACGAACCTGTGAGCGAACCGTGTAGCTTAGACCTATGATCTAGCTTCGAGGCTAGGCCTGCTGAAAGGTCTTAGGTTGAGCTGCACCCGAAGCTCTCGAGGCTAGTAGATGACTAAGATGGGATTCGTCACTTCCGTTAAAGGGAAGTCAGTGTTACAGGCTCAGTACGGTCTTTATGTTAATCCTCGACCGGGGTGCGTTGTAAGAAGTACAACGCGTATACTATAAAGACAGCCGTATACTGACCAATGTTGTCTAATAGGGTTGACAGTAAACCATACCCTAGGCCAACAAGAACACAATCTTGACAAAGGGACTACGACTAACGAAGTTCATCACTGACACAGCCAATGCAAACCCAATGATGCTTTTGTCAAGGGGTCGATCATGTTATGATGATTCTGAAACAGGGATGACAGCTACTGCTCGTAGTGACCGTCGTCTAGGGGTTCCGAGCCCCAACTTGTAGTAAGGTCAGGCTGTAGGGTCTCACACCGAGTAGTGTTCGTGTCTTAGAAATAGGAAGATTAATTGAGAGAAAATCATTTGATGATATTCACAAGTCAAGTTGTGAAAGTTAGTCGCAATAGCAATAGGGACAAACGTTGCATTTGATGCAAACTATGATTAAACGTGTCGTAAATTGGTTACGACAAATTTAGTAGAAACAAACTTGTTGGAAAGGATTACCTGAATGACGGGATCGTCCCAGTCTAAACACAGGTTCAAACCGTGTCCAAATCGGAGCTCAAACGAGTCCGGAAACGCAAAAACAGTCCAAGGAGCAGTGGGTGAGACCCACTAGGCTAAAAGGCCCATAGACAAGGGCAAACGGGCGCATCCCGCTGACTGCAGTGGGTGTACGCTCGCTGCAGCCATGGGCATAGCCCGCTGCACAGCGGGCATAGCCCGCTGCAGCAGTAGGCATAGCCCGCTGGCTGCAGCGGGCCAGCGCCCGCTGCTTGTAGCGGGCGGCCCGCCCTTGCTCCCTTGGGCGGGCTCGACCGCTAAGCCTAGCGGGCATGCCCGTAACTTAAGTCAAATTTAGGGTTTTTGAAACCCCAAATGACGGCTACGGATTTTGACATTTTGCTAAACTTTGAGAAATTATTTGAGGGGTCAAACGAAGTTGAAATTCGTCACCGTCAGTTCCTACGCGTTCACCATTCGAAGCTTTTCGAATTGATAGCTTGTTTGGTGTCTGAAGTTTAATGTGCAAGGAGAATTAATTAGTTAAAGTTTGCCTTTTTTGAAAAGCTCACTTTAATTTGAAATTAAGCCAAATTGGCTTAATTGAATTTTGCCCTCTTGCGGAATGTCCCACATTGCTCGCAACGAGAGAGTGAGTGCCGACTCCCTATATAAATAGGGGTGCACTCTCCTCGTTGAAAAAACACACCAAGCCATCGATCGAGTAGCTCCAGATTTTTAGAGCAAGCTCGATCGGCGACTAAATTCTCTCTCTCTCTCTCTTCCTGTTCTCTGGAGTATTCCTAGCAAGACTACGAAGGGGGTTTGGATTCTCGATCCGGATGTCTAAGACGCGGGTTCTTCTCAAGTGAAACTTTCTACCGCGTGTGATCGGCTCGGAGGCAAAAGTCAGCTCGGGTGGATCGGTGCGAGGGTGCGAGGCGGCTCAGGCGGTTCGAGTCAAAGCGGCTTGGCTACGAGGAGCTTCTGAAGACGGTGCGGTACATCTTGCCTGCTCCAGGGCCAAGATTCCGGGTATGTGGTTAAGTAATTTGTAGTGTAGATTTAATTAGTCGCTTTAGAGTAGATCCCTCTTGGGATGGTCAGATCCACCCCAAGTTGGCATAGATCGGGCTGGGTTCTGGCTCCCCAGAGCCTGGCAAAATAGTTTAGCTAGTCTGGAAATTTTTGAATTTCCGTTTTCCGCAGCGCATTCGCGCCTCTGTGGTCCGTCCGACTTAGGACGGACACAGATCCTAGCTCTGGGGGTCCGCCAAAACCCCAACAGTGGTATCAGAGCTCCGGTTATGCATGTTGATCTTTTAAGCGTTATTTAAATCTTTAAAATTGCTTAAGTTTTAACATACAAACTATTTTAAATAGGTCACCAATGTTTAAATACCTTATAAATTTTTTTTATCGGATATAAAAATATTTTTTTGGGGTATTTAATGTTTATGTAACTTTATAGAAAAATTTTATCTTTGAAATTTAAATTTTCTTTAGTTACAAAAAGGTTAGAAATCTTTAAAAACTTTGTTTGAAAGCTTCTAAAACGATTTCTAAAAGGATTTTAAAAGAGTTTTAAAATTGTCTTAAAAATATGTAAATAATAGAAATACTTTATTTTCATGAGATGAAACATAAACTAGTTTCTTTTTTACATAGATGTTTCTAAAATTATTTATGTAATATTTTAATTTTAGAAATATGATTAAAAAATTTTCAAAGCCTAGTTTTAAAATTATTTGATAATTTTATACGACCTAGTTTTATGCGATAAAATTTTCTAGGCTTTAAATTTTAATCTTTAATTTTAATTGTTAAAATTTAGATTTGCAAGTTTTTTATTATGTAGATAATTTAAACTTGCAAATACTCATGTATGTCACAAAATGAAACTTTATTTATGTTGATAAATTAGTTGTTTTTTATGGACATGTGAACCTTATTAGGTTAGCCATTAAATGTTTAAAAATTTTATGAGATGAAATTTTATAAACTAGTGACATGTTACATTTGACAAAACAAAACAACATCAAAACCTAATACCAGATTAGGGTAGTCCCTTTGTTTGTAAATCATTTCTAATAAATCGTTTAATTGATGATTTTCACAAGAGACTAATTTTGAAAATGTTGAATTGTTTTACAAAATCCTAATCAGATTGGGGTAGCACGTTGAACGAATAGACCTTATAGTTGATAAAGACTTAATAAAAATTGTTCAACCAATCCATAAAATTTCGAATTTTAGGATCCACTAGTTGATAAGGATTAACTAGTCTTCTTAATTAAAAGCCATTTAGTTGTTTGGAAAACATAGAATTGATGAAAACTCCTTCAATGGATCATGATGTCGGTCAATGTGCTTGGCTAAGTTTGCTGGACCAACCTAGCTAGACTGGGTAACAAGTGGTCCTGGCTTAGTCAATTCCCTGGCCGCGTCCGCTGGACCGCAAGGAGTCGATTCATGACTATGTAAGTCCATCGACTATACCTAAGTCAATACGATAATAATCTTGTTCAAGATAAATCGTAGCCCTCCTTGTTTTAGGAGTTGGCAACTGTAAGAAACATGTTACGGTTGTTGAGCTACACTCAAGCCGTGATATGTCAATCTTATAGAAACCGATTTCTTGATTGACATCTTGACCTGACTAAAATCGTTGTCTCATCCTCCGAGCATCGGTGTAAGTCTAACCAAGAATGTAGTCTAAGTCCTGACCCAAACCGACGTGTCGTGCATACACCGAGCGGCGGGGCAAGTCAGGCTAGACATGAAAACAAGGGACCGACTAGGCTAGCCATTGTGATCCGGTTGAGCACACTCATGATCACAAATGACTAGGGGTAAAAATCGATAGGGAATTATAGTTTATTTGATTGACGACGAGTTCGTCTACCGACTGCAGAGTCGGAAAACTTGTTGAGATACACTCAAGGTTGTCAGACTCGGGGTAGTCGGATCCCTCTCTCACAAATGTTATTTTATAATAAATTGTTTATTATTATGGCTTTAATAAATTTAGTGGGAGAATATAGTTTTATAAAAACCATTAAAACTATACTACGAACATATACTGACTAAAGTATCTATAAAATGCAGAATGGATTCGGGACTTAGATATATGGTTGAGAAAAATGTGCTGGATGGTACGAACTACAAAGACGGGCTTAGGAACATCAAGTTGGTCCTTTCCCGAGCCGGAATAGGATACATACTGTTCGAGGACGCTCCGGATAAGCCCGAAGAAGATTCGACCTTCGAAGAAAAGGAAGCCTACAAATTGTACCAGAGGGATGCAGAGAAGGCCAGGTGCCTTACTCTGGCTTCGATGACCAACGAGTTGCAGAGGAAGCATGAACATATGGATGTTCAAAGCATGCTCCTCAATGCACAAGAGTTGTACGGCAAGCGATCTAGAGCTACCAAATTCGAAGCCACCAGCAACCTCTGGGGCACCAAGATGGGGACGGAGCCCATACAGGATCATGTTATCAAGATGATCGGGTACGTGGAGGATGCCGCCCAGTTAGGATTTGTCTTGGACAATGAGATGTCCACAGACATTATCCTAAAGTCTTTAACTCCTGAGTTTAATCCCTTTATCACCGATTTTATAATGAACAGCCTTGAGACGGATCTTCCTGGTCTCCTCAATATGCTTAGGCAGTTTGAGGAGATTGAGAAGAAGCCGACTGCACTGGTTGTTGGCTATGCTTCTTTCGACCAGCCGAAAGGCAAGGGTAAGAAGAGGCAGGTCTCGCAACCTGCGAAGGCGAAGAAAGGGAAGAAAAAGACTAAAGGGGCCCCGTTGAAATCTGAGTGCTTCCATTGCCACAAGATTGGCCACTGGAAGAGGAACTGTAAGATCTATCTTGCAGAGAAGAAGAAGGGGCATACGGATGCCTCTACCTCATGTACAAATTCAATTCATTAAAACGTAATTATTTCCAATCATTTAGTATGAGATACTAAAACACATCTGTGCATTGTATACAGGTGGCTGATGAGAAGCGGAGATTGGATGAAGTGCGGAGGACGGTCGGTAATTGAGCAATCGTTGCTGCTAGGGCCGTTCAAACGACTTCAAGAGACATGGAGGAAAAGATGATGATACTATTTTAGTTTAAATAAATTGTATCATTTCTTTTAAGTTGAAAACAATGATTGAATGTTGTACACTCAAAGTTTATTTGGATAAACAAATTACGGTTCATTTTAATGAATCCGTTGTTTTATGAATGTCTCAGAAATTACGTCTGATGTAGAGTTGAAATTTTGATTGGCTTAAATTTTCTGCGATTATGGCTTATCTGAGATGGTTGCGAAATTCTCGAATGATGATGTGAAGCTTTCGAAAATATTGATTTTTGAGCTGACTTGATGTTAGAGCCTATTGGTAGTTAAGTATAGGTTCCAGGTGCATATAAATTGTGTGCGATCACAATTATACGCATATTGAGATTAATTCTTAATAAACCGTATTTAGTTATTAAAGTGTTAATATTAAATGTTGGTTAAGGGAAAAGTACAGTGTAAGACGTTTTGATTGAGCGAGTCAATGTCAAGATTCCTTAAACCGATCTTGACTTGACTCATTCGTCAAACCGAACCTGACACTAGTACATTCTATCTAAAGCACTTATCAAATGGTTATATCTTCGTATATATAATCTAAATTTGATTTAGATATAATATTGAAGTATTTAACCAGGTAATTCTCAAATTCAGTGGGAGCCAGCTCGTATACTTAGTTCCGGTCTTTTGGACTAAGTAAAAAGGATTTCCACCTTAAATAAATCATCTATATAGAACATTGAATCAAAATTGTTTTGATTTAATCAAATATATAGAGACTCAGGGTGTCCCGTATGTACTTGACATATTGACACAAGAAAAGTGGAATGAGCTGAGACTGACTCATAGATTATAATGTTAGACCCTACATCTAGATTCTATATGCTAATTGTTAGCTATACATAGATAGGAAAAATTGATCCAGATCTTTTTCCGAAGGATCAACCCTGTGTGATCAAGAGATGTATTATTTAATCCATTAAAAAAATTAGTTGTAGATACTCGTTAGTAAAACCACTATTAGGTTTGTCATATAAATGTCAATGTGACTGATATGCTATAACGGTATGAGATACCGAGATAAATAGCCTAAGTGCAAGTGGGAGATGTAGGAGGATATGTGCCCATAAGGCAATTTATCCTAGATATAAGTCTTGTTAATACTGTATATGGTACGTATTATTCTAAGTATACTAAAATCGTTCGTATTAATATACTTAGATAATATCCATAGACTTATTGTTAGGTCCTTATGTATCTAGATGAGATCTCGATTATGAGTAAGTAAGCGACCGAATGAATACACATAAGTCTTAAATGGTTCATGGTCATAGATATGTCGAGAACTGGATATCGACACATCGGATAGACCATTGTGGTCTTAGTCTTACCTTAGGGTAATGATGATCTCATAGTCATTCGACTTGGTGAAGTCGGAGACGAGACACAGGTGCTCATTAGAGAATGAGTTCACTGAACGACCACATAAGAGTTATTAAATGATTGACTTTAACTGAACTGTCTTTAATAACTCTAGGGTGATGATAGGTTAGCTGGTCCTTAAGACCTGAAGTCGTTTGTACGAACCTGTGAGCGAACCGTGTAGCTTAGACCTATGATCTAGCTTCGAGGCTAGGCCTGCTGAAAGGTCTTAGGTTGAGCTGCACCCGAAGCTCTCGAGGCTAGTAGATGACTAAGATGGGATTCGTCACTTCCGTTAAAGGGAAGTCAGTGTTACAGGCTCAGTACGGTCTTTATGTTAATCCTCGGCCGGGGTGCGTTGTAAGAAGTACAATGCGTATACTATAAAGACCGCAGTATACTGACCAATGTTGTCTAATAGGGTTGACAGTAAACCATACCCTAGGCCAACAAGAACACAGTCTTGACGAAGGGACTACGACTAACGAAGTTCATCACTGACACAGCCAATGCAAACCCAATGATGCTTTTGTCAAGGGGTCGATCACGTTATGATGATTCTGAAACAAGGATGACAGCTCCTGCTCGTAGTGACCGTCGTCTAGGGGTTCCGAGCCCCAACCTGTAGTAAGGTCAGGCTGTAGGGTCTCACACCAAGTAGTGTCCGTGTCTTAGAAATAGGAAGATTAATTGAGAGAAAATCAGTTGATGATATTCACAAGTCAAGTTGTGAAAGTTAGTCGCAATAGAAATAGGGACAAACGTTGTATTTGATGCAAACTATGATTAAACGTGTCGTAAATTGGTTACGACAAATTTAGTAGGAACAAACTTGTTGAAAAGGGTTACCTGGATGACGGGATCTTCCCAATCTAAACACAGGTTCAAACCGTGTCCAAATCGGAGCTCAAACGAGTCCGAAAACGCAAAAACGGTCCAAGGAGCAGTGGGTGAGACCCACTGGGCTAAAAGGCCCATAGACAAGGGCAAACGGGCACAGCCCACTGACTGCAGCGGGTGGGCACCCGCTGGCAGCAGCAGGCGTGGCCCGTTGCACAGCGGGCACGCGCCCGCTGTTGCAGCGGGCCAGCGCCCGCTGCTGCAGCGGGCGGGCGGCCCGCCCTTGCTCCCTTGGGCGGGCGCGCACGCTAAGCCTATTTGGCACGCCCGCAACTTAAGTCAAATTTAAGGTTTTTGAAACCCCAAATGATGGCTACGGATTTTGACATTTTGCTAAACTTTGAGCAATTGTTTGAGGGGTCAAACGAAGTCGAAATTCGTCACCGTCGGTTCCTACGCGTTCACCATTCGAAGCTTTTCGAATTGATAGCTTGTTTGGTGTCTGAAGTTTAATGTGCAAGGAGAATTAATTAGTTAAAGTTTGCCTTTTTGAAAAGCTCACTTTAATTTGAAATTAAGCCAAATTGGCTTAATTGAATTTTTCCCTCTTGCGGAATGTCCCACATTGCTCGCAACGAGAGAGTGAGTGCCGACTCCCTATATAAATAAGGGTGCACTCTCCTTGTTGAAAAAACACACCAAGCCATCGATCGAGTAGCTCCAGATTTTTAGAGCAAGCTCGATCGGCGACTAAATTCTCTCTCTCTCTCTTCCTGTTCTCCGGAGTAGTCCTAGCAAGACTACGAAGGGGGTTTGGATTCTCGATCCGGACGTCTAAGACGCGGGTTCTTCTCAAGTGAAACTTTCTACCGCGTGTGATCGGCTCGGAGGCGAAAGTCAGCTCGGGCGGATCGGTGCGAGGGTGCGAGGCGGCTCAGGCGGTTCGAGTCAAAGCGGCTCGGCTACGAGGAGCTTCTGAAGACGGTGCGGTACATCTTGCCTGCTCCAGGGCCAAGATTCCGGGTATGTGGTTAAGTAATTTGTAGTGTAGATTTAATTAGTCGCTTTAGAGTAGATCCCTCTTGGGGTGGTCAGATCCACCCCAAGTTGGCATAGATCGGGCTGGGTTCTGGCTCCCCAGAGCCTGGCTAAATAGTTTAGCTAGTCTGGAAATTTTTGAATTTCCGTTTTCCGCTGCGCATTCGCGCCTCTGTGGTCCGTCCGACTTAGGACGGACACAGATCCGAGCTCTGGGGGTCCGCAAAAACCCCAACAGGTGCTTTGCTAGAGGAGCTCCGACAGATAATTTGGCCCTCAACATCAGCCCGTAGCTACGGACAGCAACCAGTTGACGCTGGACGCCGAAATCGTGCCTTACTCTCGGGTCACATTGGGAATGGGTCCATAAGTCTTTGGGATCGACAAGAAGAAGGGACTCAGGATCACAGAGACTTCGTTCACTGGCAAAGTCGGTCTGGATGCAAGCCTTTGCAGTACGGATCCGTCCCCGGATCTTATTTCTCAAGTGCATCCCTCTTGAGCTTCTGAACATCCGTCACCGATGTTGAGCTTCCTAAAAACCCGTTAAGCAGCAGGCTCGGCTGGATGAACTCAATATGCTTCAGAGATGCCATGCTCGGCTGGGGGTAGATGCAGAAGCTTGGCATGCCCGGACAAATCCGAGCCCGGATATGGACCTAAAAACTTTGGGGAAGCGACAAACAACATAAAGAGAGAGAGAGAGACTAATGGGTTGAAAGGAGAACCGACCCGATTGCAGGAGCCTATTCGCCTCTGACACGGACGTGGATCCTCGTGTCTTTGTGGAGGGAGATGGACCTGCTGATGCAAGTACTGATTTCATTCTCCCTACGCTTTGGTCGGTTGATCATCCTCGACAGATCGACGTCTTCGACATCCTTAGCGAGGCGACGAGGGGCGGATTGTCCCTTTTGGCTTCTCGGTCGGTGAGCGGAGCGTGGCTTGCGACATCGGATCAGGGTGGTGCGAGGTCGGAGGAGGTCAAGAAGCCCTCGATCATAAAGCAGACAGGGTTGCCAGCTCGAGATCTGAGGGACGAAGCCGAGCCTCGCAGCCGAGCTCTGCAACCGAGTCGATCAGGTGGGCGAGGGTTCAGATCTTCTTGGACTTCATGAAGAAGATCCCCAAGACATCCCTTGTCTTCACTGGTGCCCCATCTTGTGAAAAGAGTGGGTCTGCATTTCTCCACTCGAATGATCATAAATAACTTAATCAATTGCAACAAATAGGGAAGGATGAATAAGAGCAAGAGATGGGGGCTGTCACTCCCCTGATTCGGCAAGTCAATTGTCAACAATCATGGGATCGGCAACAAAATTAAATGGCAGCAAATACGCGGCCCCTTGTGCGCTGTGGGGTATCCCAATGCCGACTGAGGGGGATCTCGATCTCGATCTTCGAAACCTTGGCTAAACTCGAAGGAGGCCCCAATTGCAACACTGGAGTAGCTGAAAACAATCGGGCGGTAGCTTGCCATGGGGCCACAGGGGACGAGAGCTCACAGGAGTTGCATCAACGCCGTCAAGATGACCCCCGGTGACTTTCTTCTCTTGAAGAGGATGAGCCATCCCCAGGATCACGATCCGAGCATATTTAGAAGGGTTTGAGATCGAATGACTATTTTGCGAGTTATATGGCGCTGACGTCGGTGAAAAGGGAGTTGGTAGAGTCAAGACCCATGAGAGGGTAGCCGATTAGTGCCCTCAAAGTGCGGCGATCGATCACGTTTGTACAATCATGTTCCTCTTGCCTACAGTGTGGTTGACGATGTGGATCTGGCGGCGGTGGCGGCACTGAACTAGACGCTCAGGTTCACGTACTCGGAGACTCTGGGGAAGGTGCCGATCTGGATCTGGCATTCGGGATCGAGCATTAGATGAGGATGCGGACTAATTGAGAGCTTGTAAAGTATCTTCTGACCGAACCGTTTGGTTGTAGAAACTCTTCATCCCATGGGATTTTTGAGTCTAAATCCGCATGAGATGAGAGCGTGCCATAGTCCAGATGTCAGTTTGAAAAGATCATGAGGCTGATCGGCCCCAGATATACACCCGGAGAACAATTGTAGTTTTACCACAAGCGCACGGCGTAGTGGCGAGCGGGTATCGAACACGAGGAGGTGGTGTTGGTTCCAATCTATCCTAGGTTGGCTCAACTACGAATGTTTTATTGGTGGAGATGGCTATGGTATGATGTAATGGTGATGGATGTCGGTGTCGGTGATAGAGAAGTTGGATAAAATATCGATTCAAATATAAGATAATAAAAGTGTCTAGGGCTAGGAAATCCCCACTACGGACCGTCATACATCATTGTAAATAGTGAATCTCAATATTACTAGACTTGCATTGAGGTGAACTAGTCGTAACTGAATATAGAACCAAGCTCACGCTCTCGCGCTATTTCCGGTCTATAGCAACCTAGATTAGAGCCCAATCTCTTGCAAACCCTAACCTAAGCCACTAGCATGAAGATTGACATCATCGTTCAATCGCTCCTCGAGCCCACTCTCGTGCAAACTCGAGTTACGATCTAGGTTGTGATAGTTCGTATTCGTCCAATCTCTTGCAAACGAATATGGGTATAGATTTACAATTAAAAATCCTAGCTTTGGTCCAATCTCTTGCAAACCAAATCTAGAGAAACCCAATTGTAAACCTAAATCGAATATCTAGGCCTTCCCATCGATTAGAATCCAATCTCTTGCAAACCCCAATCGATGGAAATCCCTAGCTATCCGTAATAAATCAATCACAACCTAACCTCCTAGCAATTCTAGCAATTTGGAAATTCATTCATCACAAATCTGAAATTAGATCCATAGGGTTCATCCCCATGCCCTAGAACAACCAATCTACTCAAGCATAGCAATAAGGATATAAGAATCAATAAAAATCATTGCTTGCATATGGAAAGATAGAAAAACAAAGATTCAAATAAGAAGAACAAAATACTTAGCTTGATGAAGATCTTCAATCCAAATACAAGCTTTTAGATCCAAGAGGGGGCCTAGGGCATGGCCTAACCTCTAAAATAATCCCTAATAAAACATTTTTGGGAACCTAAGAAAACATGGGGGATCCCCCTCTAATGGTGGCTACAAAACCCTTAAATACTCCTCCCCAAAACCCTAGCAAGAAACCCTAGAAAACCTCTCAAATTCGTGCCCAAAAACAGCCCAAACCGCAACTTAAAATCTGGGCCCGTCGCCGACTCGGCCGAGTGGAAAATGTGACTCGGCCGAGTGGAAATTCCAGCACTGCAGCATCAACTTACAGAAATTCTCCAGATTTCATCCGACCTCCGATTTGCGCGTTCTTGGCGGCGTTGGAATCGTCATGAAGTCTACTATCCATAAAAAATATGATAAAAATACTTTGCTTACTGGAATGATAGCAGATTTCAAAAGAGTGGGAGGCTGTCTGAAAATCTGGGCGCTGCATGTCCTCGACATCACTCGGCCGAGTTGACTTCTCTACTCGGTCGAGTGGGCTTCTCTACTCGGCCGAGTGATAGACCCTGTAGAATTCCAGTAAGTCAGGGATCTTGGGGGCCTGTCTTCAGAGGTGACTCGGCCGAGTGGCTTTACTCACTCGGCCGAGGGGCATTCGGTACTCGGCCGAGTCAGAACCGTCAAAAGCCTGTACATTTCCAGTAAGTCGGCCTCTTTTGATGGTGGATTTCTCATGCCACTCGGGCGATGCGATCTTCTTACTCGGCCGAGTGGGATATCATCCCTCGGCCGAGTGCACGCCCAATTCCTTCTGTTGGAGCGTGTCCGGTCTAGTCGGCCGAGTGGTCTTCTTGCTCGGCCGAGTGGCTGCTCCACTCGGCCGAGTGGCATGCTGTAGATGCCCAATCTTCTCCGTTTCTCCTCCTCGTCGCTCCTACGGAGTTTCTTCTTCTTCCACCTGTCTCTCATCGCCGAATAGCCCTCAAAAGTGCCTTGGGTGACGCTCCGGAGTGGGTGCAAGTCCCTTAAGCTCATTTTTGCTCCCGATCGCTCCATATTTCCTGAAATCCGACAAAAACAAGAAATAGTGAAAAGTAACGCAATATCGTCGAATACTCGTGAAAATCGCAATATGAGCAATCGAAATAGCGTGAAAACATGCAGAAAAAAGGTGTAAAATATGGAGTGATCAAAATCCCCCGAGCTTACCTCTTACTCGTCCTCGGGGAAGATAAGTAGAGAGACGGACTCGGGAGATGAAAATAAAGAAAATGAAATAAAAAAGAAAGAACACAAGGTGGAAGGGGTCGTTAGATTCTTCTCTCAGATCTCAAGCCATAAGCTACACATCACGACAACTTGGAAAATACGAATCTCATGCTATAAGGATTTCAAATCTTACATAAACATGGTTCTTGCAAGTTTTTAAGAACAACAAAAGGGATTCTCTAAATTCATACAATCAATTCATATCCACGTCACGCATTTCATAGGATTTAATATACAAATGTTGGCAATGCACTTTTCAATCAAGAGTTATAACTGAAGCATATAAGAATCACACCAAGCATGCAATAGAGAATGGAATAAGAGACATGGCATTCACATATTTATTTCAAATCATGAAAAATCTCCATATCTAATATATTTTACAAAGTCTAAGCATTATTGAATATCCCCATTCATGCACGTCTCCACTCTAAGGTCATACTCACTCATTTGGTCAAATGAATTCACCCCCCCAAGCTTAGCTTGGGGTATCATATCTAAAGGAATATGATAGTGGAAAATGGGATTTTTGCCTTGGTTTTCCCAAGTATTTTGTGGCTCCAATATTGAGATAGAGAAATATTTTTTTTTCTTTTGGACTTTGTTTCTCATTTTTCGTTTTGGCTTTTTGTAGGAACTATATGATTTGTATTTTTGGTTTTTGGTTCCTTTTTGGCTTTTTGGACTTTTTGGAGCTAACTTTTCTTTTGTGGGGATTTTTGGGAAATAGATGCGATATAAGTAGCTTTAGGAGGTGAACTGAAGTGACATGTAGAGAATAAAAAGATATATGTGGAGAAAGAAATAATGTAACACTCAGTTCACTCTAAGATGTGCAAGAACGGTTCAATAAAATAATACTTCAACTAAAACTCATATGTAAGTATGGATATTCTCAATCATCTCAATAAAAAACGAAGTCAAGCGGTAAAGAGTACTTTCATATCAAGCATGCAACAGAAGGTGAATAAGATAATAAGGCAGATGCTTCCGTTATACAATTGATGCATGAATCTTGGAGCACTTCCAACAAAAGCATACCAAACACTAATCCATACATTCAGCTTCAATTAATATCATGCATTCATATAGAGGAATCATCAAGAGAATATATAAGCAAGCACATGGATAGTAGGACTATGAAATACTCTAAGTAGCATGGCAAGAAATAGTAAGCATCGTGATGGTTGCTAAAGCAATAAGAGACATCATCATAAGGAACAAATCTAGCGAAAGGAGGAAAAGAAAATAAAGATATAAAATAAAAGAGAGGAAAGAAAAGAAAAACAAGCACTCAATATGATGCATGAACACACATAAAAGTAAAATAAGATGGAAAAATAAAAAAGATGATGCAAAAATTTTGAAAAATTTTAAAAATCCTAAAATAAAGTAAAAATGCAACTAATGCATCTAAATGGCATGGAAATGCACTCCCCCAAGCTTAAACTTCATATTGTCCTCAATGTGATCATAATGAAAGAATATGAGGAACACCGATAATAATAAGGGGGTGAATGAAAAATGATGTTATGAATGACATGAAATCCTAATGCAACTACATGCACATACAATGATGCATGAGAGCGCCTTCCCCCAAGCTTATACCAAACAATCCTATTCAAATGACTCGATCAAAAATGTCATGGCTTTGCTAAGTGAGATTGAGTCAAACGAATAAGAATGTGAGTATTCACTTAAAAGAAATGCTCGATGGGTGGTGAGCAAAAAGGATGTGGCGTATCAAAATATGGAGAGGGGAATTAGTATATATAATGGGTTTGGGGTGTAAAAGATTTTTGTTGCCGTCATAAGAGGTGATATTTATTCAATCAAATCTATACGGTCCCCTCGCTGTCGAGAGGATTCGGGTTTATTGAAAGCATAAAAATTTCTACACTACTGGATTGATATCACCTATAGCAAAAGGCGGATCCAGTATCTTTGCCGGTGCATGCAATTGCTCCAACTGCTCCTTCCGTGGCTCTGCCAGATGCGTGTGTCCACGGACTCCGACGAACTCCAACAATGCATCCTCCAGCATTCCCACAAGGACTCCACCTGTACCCTGCAGAGAATAGGATGCATCAGTTCGCCGCAAAAAATTCACCCTCATAATAAAAGTATCCCACAGAGGATCGTCTATAGAAATATATGGAATAAATAATGGTGGACGATATTTCCCTGGAAATAATCCAATATCCTCACGTGCCGTGATAGCTGTCTCTATGGTACCCTCTCTCAGCTGCTCAAGTAAATCAAGATCATAGGTGTGGACCTCCTCGATAGGCTCGTCGAACTGACACGTCCAAGCATACCTCCGGTCCATAATCGTATGTGTGCTGCAAGAGGTACGCCGTGTTAAAAATATCTGAATCAAAATAAATATCAAATGGAATGCATGATTCAGAAATGGAGTGGGTAAAAATATCTCCCTGAGTGGGAGCAGTAAGCTCTGTGGGATAGTCCTCGACGTCAGTGGGAGGATGAGGTGGCTGCGGGAGCTCCAATGGAGGAGAATAGTGCTCGGGATCCTCATGAATGGCTATGTCCTCGTCCCGATGTATGACCTCCTCGATGATAAGCTCTGGCTCCGTATGTAAGGCCTCCTCAAAAGCATGCTCGGGCTCCGCATGTGAGGCCTCCTCGTCAATATGCTCTGGCTCGACAGTGTGCTCCTTTACCTTCTCATCGACTATCAATGTGGGCTCTCTCTGGAATGGTGATGTTGGCTGCTCAAGTGTGTCAGCTTGTGGGGATGTATCATGTGGAGGGGAATGCCCGCAAGCAATCCGAAAATATAGTCTATCCCCCTCAAGACTGACATGGATGTCCTACTCAATTTTCCCTGCAGCTGAAACACGGTTCATAACAAAATCTGCAAATCATAGCTCAAATGCATCACCTGCTGTAATGCTCTCTGAACCGGTGAACCTCACTGACTCCAAGAGGCCATCCAATAATCTCTGAAATGCGTCCTCCTCTGGCTGCGCATATGACTCAGTTTCTGCTTCCTTCACTGCCTCTTCGTCCATCCACTCTTCATATGCAATAGATGTATCGTAGGAAGTGGGATCGACGACGGCACATTCTGGCTCTGGTAGTAAGTCTGGCGATGCTTCTTGCCCATAAAATGAAGAAGCAGAACTGATATCTTTAGAAATCCCTGCAACCTTAAGCATGAGCGCATTCATTTCAAGTACCCTCTTCGTACATTCAAATTGAAGATTGCTCTTATCAAGCCCGGCTTGTATTTCCACCTGGTATGCATGCATCTCATCAAAAAAGATCCTTTGTCTCTCATCAAGCTCGGGCCAGTGCATCTCCTCAAAAAATTATTCTCCCATCTGAGCACTCTGATCATAATAGTAATCTCCCATCTGAACACTCTGATCAAAATCTGTGGTCCACGTAGTATAATCCATAGCACCTGATCAACAAAGATAAATACCTGGAGAAAAGATATCAGTGTCACAAAAGAATATAGAAATGATAATAATGGTGGCGGGGGTGAAAATTTCCCTTTTTTTAAATTAAAATTTTTTTTCGTAGTCTAATCAACCTAATTGTGACAAATTCGCACCCAACGGGAAACACCTCCCCGGCAACGGCGCCAAAAACTTGATCGGCCCCGGATATACACCCGGAGAACGATTGTAGTTTTACCGCAAGCGCACGACATAGTGGCGAGCGGGTATCGAACACGAGGAGGTGGTGTTGGTTCCAATCTATCCTAGGTTGGCTCAACTACGAATGTTTTATTGGTGGAGATGGCTATGGTATGATGTAATGGTGATGGATGTCGGTGTCGGTGATAGAGAAGTTGGATAAAATATCGATTCAAATATAAGATAATAAAAGTGTCTAGGGCTAGGAAATCCCCACTACGGACCGTCATACATCATTGTAAATAGTGAATCTCAATATTACTAGACTTGCATTGAGGTGAACTAGTCGTAACTGAATATAGAACCAAGCTCACGCTCTCACGCTATTTCCGGTCTATAGCAACCTAGATTAGAGCCCAATCTCTTGCAAACCCTAACCTAAGCCACTAGCATGAAGATCAACATCATCGTTCAATCGCTCCTCGAGCCCACTCTCGTGCAAACTCGAGTTACGATCTAGGTTGTGATAGTTCGTATTCGTCCAATCTCTTGGAAACGAATATGGGTATAGATTTACAATTAAAAATCCTAGCTTTGGTCCAATCTCTTGCAAACCAAATCTAGAGAAACCCAATTGTAAACCTAAATCGAATATCTAGGCCTTCCCATCGATTAGAATCCAATCTCTTGCAAACCCCAATCGATGGAAATCCCTAGCTATCCGTAATAAATCAATCATAACCTAACCTCCTAGAAATTCTAGCAATTTGGAAATTCATTCATCACAAATCTGAAATTAGATCCATAGGGTTCATCCCCATGCCCTAGAACAACCAATCTACTCAAGCATAGCAATAAGGATATAAGAATCAATAAAAATCATTGCTTGCATATGGAAAGATAGAAAAACAAAGATTCAAATAAGAAGAACAAAATACTTAGCTTGATGAAGATCTTCAATCCAAATACAAGCTTTTAGATCCAAGAGGGGGCCTAGGGCATGGCCTAACCTCTAAAATAATCCCTAATAAAACATTTTTGGGAACCTAAGAAAACATGGGGGATCCCCCTCTAATGGTGGCTACAAAACCCTTAAATACTCCCCCCAAAAACCTAGCAAGAAACCCTAGAAAACCTCTCAAATTCGTGCCCAAAAACAGCCCAAACCGCAACTTAAAATCTGGGCCCGTCGCCGACTCGGCCGAGTGGAAAATGTGACTCGGCCGAGTGGAAATTCCAGCACTGTAGCATCAACTTGCAGAAATTCTCCAGATTTCATCCGACCTCCGATTTGCGCGTTCTTAGCGGCGTTGGAATCGTCATGAAGTCTACTATCCATAAAAAATATGATAAAAATACTTTGCTTACTGGAATGATAGCAGATTTCAAAAGAGTGGGAGGCTGTCTGAAAATCTGGGCGCTGCATGTCCTCGACATCACTCGGCCGAGTTGACTTCTCTACTCGGTCGAGTGGGCTTCTCTACTCAACCGAGTGACAGACCCTATAGAATTCCAGTAAGTCAGGGATCTTGGGGGCCTGTCTTCGGAGGTGATTTGGCCGAGTGGCTTTACTCACTCGGCTGAGGGGCATTCGGTACTCGGCCGAGTCAGAACCGTCAAAAGCCTGTACATTTCCAGTAAGTCAGCCTCTTTTGATGGTGGATTTCTCATGCCACTCGGGCGATGCGATCTTCTTACTCGGCCGAGTGGGATATCATCCCTCGGCCGAGTGCACACCCAATTCCTTCTGTTGGAGCGTGTCCGGTCTGGTCGGCCGAGTGGTCTTCTTGCTCGGTCGAGTGGCTGCTCCACTCGGCCGAGTGGCATGCTATAGATGCCCAATCTTCTCCGTTTCTCCTCCTCGTCGCTCCTACGGAGTTTCTTCTTCTTCCACACGTCTCCCATCGCCGAATAGCCCTCAAAAGTGCCTTGGGTGACGCTCCGGAGTGGGTGCAAGTCCCTTAAGCTCATTTTTGCTCCCGATCGCTCCATATTTCCTGAAATCCGACAAAAACAAGAAATAGTGAAAAGTAACGCAATATCGTTGAATACTCGTGAAAATCGCAATATGAGCAATCGAAATGGCGTGAAAACATGCAGAAAAAAGGTGTAAAATATGGAGTGATCAGAGGCCTGCCCTTTCTTCGGCAGTTCAGTCTTTCATATCATTGATTTAAAGGAACGAGTCATTGCCAATGTTGTTGACGTCGTGGATGTCAACTCGTTCCCACAGACGGTGCCAAATGTTTACACGTAAAATTTCACCCGTAAATCGATAGTTTGGAGGGTACGGGGTCAACGCAGTCAAAGGAGACACGCAGGACCCCCCGTGTTGTCGTGGATGTCATGTGGGACGGAGTGACCCATGGGGTCGGCCGATGGCGCGTTCGCTTGAGCAGGAAGGCGCGGCTCTGTTCTTCGGCAGGCCGAGGGGTAGCCTCGGCGGGATGACAACCTCCGGGATCGGTTGAAGGAGGGATCGCTCGGTGAGGGACGTGCAGATCTTCGCGTCGGCCCGCCGAAGGGTAGCCTTGGTAGAGCGGTGGCCTCCTGGTGGAGGAGATGAGCAGACTCGAGGACGAGGGCGCTCAGCTCCGGTTGGGAGGACGCTGAGGGGCAGCCTCAGCGTCGCTGGATCTCCTGGACCTAAATGGACGAGAGAGATCGTCAGGGGGGTCGGAACTTGGTTCTGACCGATTCCCCTCCGATGCCAAAGTCAGATCTGGTCTGGTGGGTGCTCGGTGGGATCGGGCTTGGTTCGCGGAGAGACCAAGCACCGAACCTCAGGCCGAGCTATGGAGGAGAAATATGTAAAGGCGGAAGAAGGTGAAAGAGGGAGTTTGAGATACCTCTGTTGCAGATCGTGAAGATCCGGCCCCCTTTGGATGACGCCACCCCCTCCTCATATAGGCCAATCCTCCTAATAATGTGCCATGATGTGACATCATGGCCATCATTCATGGGGACGTGCAAATGGGGACGTGTTGACCCCCATTAATGGCGCCCATTTGATGAGGGAATGAATGTCATGAACGTGGCCATGATTGGCGAGTTAAGGCCATTAAGTCGGGCCATGATGACGGGAGTGATGGCCATTTAAGTCGGGCCATTATTGGCGAGAGTGATGGCATTTGGCGGTTGCCATGTTTGGTGAACGCTTCCTTGATTTGGGCCCCGATTTCCTCCACTATAGAAGTGGGCAGTCTTTTGGGCCTTCGTCTTGGGTGGAGAAGCGCGGCCCACCCATAAGATCCTTGGGCCGAGGCCCCAAGACCGTGGTAGGCCGGTTGAATGGCTGTAGTTCACTTGGCTCCTTCGGGTCCGGTCAAAATAGTCATATCAAAACCAAGTACACAACATATGTCTTGAATAATGACTTAATAGTATGATGCAAACAGATGTGTGTGTTGTGCTCTAAATGATGAGAGTATGAGCACTTACTACTTTTTTCAAATGAGAAACAAAGCTAGGATCATGATTAGCTTTGAAAGCCTTGAATGCTTTTGAGTGACAAGTGTAGAAGATGTGAGCTTGAGAGCTTGTTGAAGCTTTGACTACTATTCAATGTTGGGAATTTAATCTCTAAATGTTCCCAGCGTTCTAAAATAAATGTCAACAAACCCTATTAATGAAGCTCAAGAATCGCACCAAAATCCAGCAAAGATCTCCTGCATTTAATGCTACAAACGGCTATTAAAGGGTATAAATCCTCGTCATCAGTCGACTGAAGTAGATTAGCCAGTTGGCTGGGGTACTGTTTGACAAGGTAATAAATACTGTCAAAGGCAAGATTCAGACGGCTGAAGAAGGCTTCCCAATCATCTGGGGTGCTAGTCGTCTGGGGTGCTAGTCATCAAGCTTTTATTGTTCTAACCATATGTGAATCAAATGATGAATGAACTATAATGTTGTGAGTGTCATGAAATGAATCTATCAAGTCTATTCAAGGCTTAACATTCTAATTCAATGAGAAGATGAAGAAATAGAACAATTACATATTAACCCCTTTCACTTTCTATTGAATGCCTTGAAGACTTCCACTTGATTTTCTTGAGTTCATCATTTAATTTCCTTGCATCATTGACTCTAGCCATCGTTGCTTTTTGTTATGTCCCGTACTCCAAAATACGCGGGAATGTGTACTTACCTGGGTATACGTAGAGAACGAGGAGAGACAAGGATGCGGTAATATTTGGACCCAAGGCTTTGACCACTTGACTCTACATACTACACAGTGTAAATGACATAAAATAATATAAACTTGCAAGCCACTGCTCATGTTGCAATAATACAGACGACAGATAAAAGAGATAAAGTGCAAAATTTAAAATAAATAAAGCTCATAGACATAACACAGAATCATTATACATACATACATACATACATACATACATATACATACATACATACATACATACATACATATATATACATACATACATACATACATATATATACATACATACAGGGAAAATAATGGGTGAATATTATACATATATATACATACATACATACATATATACATATATATATATACATTTTTGATAGGGGGTCATTTTTGGGGGTTATTTTTGGGGGTCATTTATATACACACACACACACACACACATATATACATACATACATACATATATATATAGAGGTTGACTAGGATCCATTCGGATGGATCAGACATGCGGATCCATCCAAGTGAAATTTAAAGTTAGACAATGTAAATAGAAAATCCGACCGTTGGATGTCATCTAACATGTCTAAACTACCTCCAAACAAAATTTCAGCTACTTTAGACATGTTTTTCCCATGCATCAAGTGGTTGCAAAATTAGCTGATTTTATAACTATTCAAAAACATCGATTTTGTAACCACTTGATGCATGGGCAAAACATGTCCAAATTAGTTAAAATTTTGTTTGGAGCTAGTTTAAACATGTTAGATGACATCCAACGTCGGATTTTCTATTTACATTGTCTAACTTTAAATTCCACTTGGATGGATCCGCATGTTTGATCCATCCGAATGGACCCTAGTCAACCTATATATATGTGTGTGTGTGTATATATATATGTACATATCTATATATATGTAAATATATATATGTACATATATATAGATATGTACATATATATAGATATGTACAGATATATATATATACTAGTCATTACCCGTGCCCATAGGGCACGGTTTATTTAATGGCTGAGTTTTTCTCCCCCACAAATTTCAAGTTCCCCCAAATTTCAAGTTTTCCCACAAAATTTCAAGTTTCCCCCCAAATTTAAGTTTTCCCCCAAAATTTAAGTCCCCCCAAAATTGTCATTACCACCTAGGACAAACTTGCCACGTAGGACAAAGCTTTGTCCTAGTAGGAAAAGATTCAAAATCTTCATAGAACTGGAAAAAAATGGTCGGAAGGGGTGAGAATAAAAAGTGTGGGTGGGTGGGTGGGTGGGTGGGGAGGGTCCATAGGAAAAAATACAAAAACCGGGGTTGAATGTGCAGAATTCCCCACCTCCTCTTTTATCCCTCAAAATCTCATCTCTTATATTTTCTCTTATCCAATTTCCATGTTTTATATAATAGATATCCAAATTCTCTTATCCAATTTCTCATGTCCAAATTCTCTTATCAATTTCTCTTGATAACATCCGTCTTTTATATAATAGATATCTCTTATCCAATTTCTCGTGTCCAATATCTCTTATCCAATATCTCTTGATAACATCTCACGTTTGTAATATAGATATCTCTTATCCAATTTCACTTGATAACATCACTCTTATCCAATTTCTATTTTCCAATATCTCTTATTCAATTTCTGTTGATAACATCCCTCTGTTATAATATAGATATCTCTTATCCAATTTATCTTGTCCAATATCTGTTATCCAATTTCTCTTGATAACATCCCTCTTTTATAATATAGATATCTCTTATCCAATTTCTCATGTCCAATATCTCTTATCCAATTTCTCTTGATAACATCCCTCTTTTATAATATAGATATCTCTTATCCAATTTCTCTTGTCCAATATCTCTTATCCAATTTCTCTTGATAACATCCCTCTTTTATAATATAGATATCCCTTATCCAATTTCTCTTGATAACATCTCTCATTTGTAATATAGATATCTCTTACCCAATTTCTTTTGATAACATCACTCTTTTATAATATAGATATTATCCAATTTCTATTGTCCAATATCTCTTATTCAATTTCTCTTGATAACATCCCTCTTTTATAATATAGATATCTCTTATCCAATTTATCTTGTCCAATATCTCTTATCCAATTTCTCTTGATAACATCCCTCTTTTATAATATAGATATCTCTTATCCAATTTCTCATGTCCAATATCTCTTATCCAATTTCTCTTGATAACATCCCTCTTTTATAATATAGATATCCAAATTCTCTTATCAATTTCTCATGATAACATCCGTCTTTTATATAATAGATATCTCTTATACAATTTCTCTTATCCAATATCTCTTATCCAATTTCTCTTGATAACATCTCTCGTTTGTAATATAGATATCTCTTACCCAATTTCACTTGATAACATCACTCTTATCCAATTTCTATTGTCCAATATCTCTTATTCAATTTCTCTTGATAACATCCCTCTTTTATAATATAGATATCTCTTATCCAATTTATCTTGTCCAATATCACTGATCCAATTTCTCTTGATAACATCCCTCTTTTATAATATAGATATCTCTTATCCAATTTCTCATGTCCAATATCTCTTATCCAATTTCTCTTGATAACATCCCTCTTTTATAATATAGATATCTCTTATCCAATTTCTCTTGTCCAATATCTCTATCCAATTTCTCTTGATAACATCCCTCTGTTATAATATAGATATCTCTTATCCAATTTCTCTTGATAACTTCCCTCTCTTATAATATAGATATCTCTTATCCAATATCTCTTGTCCAATATCTCTTATCCAATTTCTCTTGATAACATCCTTCTTTTATAATATAGATATACACATATATATACATATACATATATATATATATATATATAGATATATATATATATATATGTATATATATACATATGTATACATATATACATATATATATATATACATATATACATATATATGAATATGAAGGTGAGCTGACAGCGCAGATTCGGCCTCCCTACGCTGTCAGCGACTTGCATATATATATATATATGTACATATATATAGATATGTACATATATATATAGATATGTACACATATATATATATAGATATGTACATATATATAAATATATATATACATATATATACATATATAGATATATATACATATATATATATGTATACTAGTCATTACATGTGCCCATAGGGCACGGTTTATTTAATGGCTGAGTTTTTCTCCCCCACAAATTTCAAGTTCACCCAAATTTCAAGTTTTTCCACAAAATTTCAAGTTTCCCCCAAATTTAAGTTTTCCCCCAAAATTTAAGTCCCCCCAAAATTGTCATTACCACCTAGGACAAACTTGCCACGTAGGACAAAGCTTTGTCCAAGTAGGATAATATTCAAAATCTTCATGGAACTGGAAAAAAAATGGCCGGAAGGGGTGAGAATAAAAAGTGTGGGTGTGTGTGGGGAGGGTCCATAGGCAAAAATACAAAAACCGGGGTTGTATGTGCAAAATTCCCCACCTCCTCTTTTATCCCTCAAAATCTCATCTCTTATATTTTCTCTTATTCAATTTCCCTGTTTTATATAATAGATATCCAAATTCTCTTATCCAATTTCTCATGTCCAAATTCTCTTATCAATTTCTCTTGATAACATCCGTCTTTTATATAATAGATATCCCTTATCCAATTTCTCTTGTCCAATATCTCTTATCCAATTTCTCTTGATAACATCTCTCGTTTGTAATATAGATATCTCTTATCCAATTTCTCTTGATAACATCACTCTTATCCAATTTCTATTGTCCAATATCTCTTATTCAATTTCTCTTGATAACATCCCTCTTTTATAATATAGATATCTCTTATCCAATTTATCTTGTCCAATATCTCTAATCCAATTTCTCTTGATAACATCCCTCTTTTATAATATAGATATCTCTTATCCAATTTCTCATGTCCAATATCTCTTATCCAATTTCTCTTGATAACATCCCTCTTTTATAATATAGATATCTCTTATCCAATTTCTCTTTTCCAATATCTCTTATCCAATTTCTCTTGATAACATCCCTCTTTTATAATATAGATATCTCTTATCCAATTTCTCTTTTCCAATATCTCTTATCCAATTTCTCTTGATAACATCCCTCTTTTATAATATAGATATCTCTTATCCAATTTCTCTTGTCCAATATCTCTTATCCAATTTCTCTTGATAACATCCCTCTTTTATAATATAGATATCTCTTATCCAATTTCTCTTTTCCACTATCTCTTATCCAATTTCTCTTGATAACATCCCTCTTTTATAATATAGATATCTCTTATCCAATTTCTCTTGATAACATCCCTCTCTTATAATATAGATATCTCTTATCCAATTTCTCTTGTCCAATATCTCTTATCCAATTTCTCTTGAAAACATCCCTCTTTTATAATATAGATATCTCTTATCCAATTTCTCTTTTCCAATACCTCTTATCCAATTTCTCTTGATAACATCCCTCTTTTATAATATAGATATCTCTTATCCAATTTCTCTTTTCCAATATCTCTTATCCAATTTCTCTTTTTCAATATCTCTTATCCAATTTCTCTTGATAACATCCCTCTTTTATAATATAGATATCTCTTATCCAATTTCTCTTGATAACATCCCTCTCTTATAATATAGATATCTCTTATCCAATTTCTCTTGTCCAATATCTCTTATCTAATTTCTCTTGATAACACACCTCTTTTATAATATAGATATCTCTTATCCAATTTCTCTTTTCCAATATCTCTTATCCAATTTCTCTTGATAACATCCCTCTTTTATAATATAGATATCTCTTATCCAATTTCTCTTTTCCAATATCTCTTATCCAATTTCCCTTGATAACATCCCTCTTTTATAATATAGATATCTCTTATCCAATTTCTCTTGTCCAATATCTCTTATCCAATTTCTCTTGATAACATCCCTCTTTTATAATATAGATATCTCTTATCCAATTTCTCATGTCCAATATCTCTTATCCAATTTCCCTTGATAACATCCCTCTTTTATAATATGGATATCTCTTATCCAATTTCTCTTGATAACATCCCTCTCTTATAATATAGATATCTCTTATCCAATTTCTCTTGTCCAATATCTCTTATCCAATTTCTCTTGATAACATTCCTCTTTTATAATATAGATATCTCTTATCCAATTTCTCATGTCCAATATCTCTTATCCAATTTCTCTTGATAACATCCCTCTTTTATAATATAGATATATACATATGTATACATATGTACATATATACAGATATAGATATATACATATGTATACATATGTACATATATACAGATATATATATATACATATGTACATATATACTATTCTCCAAAAAAAATATGTACATATATACAGATATATATATGTATATATATGTATATATATGTATATATATACATATATATACATACATATGTATATATGTATACATATGTATATATATACATATATACACATGTATACATATGTACATGTATATATATATATGTGTATATATGTATATATCTATATATATGTACATATGTATACATATGTACATATGTATACATATGTATATATATACATATGTATATATGTATGTATATATATACATATATACACACACATATATATACATATATACATATATATGAATATGAAGGTGAGCTGACAGCGCAGATTCGGCCTCCCTACGCTGTCAGCGACTTGAGGCCGTAAAAACAATTTTTTGATAGTTTTTTTGCATTATGTTCTAATACTTGTTAACTAGCTTTCCATCAATTTTCAAGTCAACCCAACACCATTTGAGCCCCCATCTATACATTTCAAAAGGATTGCACAGGCAGTTTCCAGAATTTGAGATATCTTTTTGAAACGCATGGATGGCGACACAAACGGTGTTGGATTGATTTGAAAATTGGTGGGGCGCTAGTTAACAAGTATTAGAACATACTGCAAAAAAATTTTAAAAAAATTGTTTTTAGGGCCTCAAATCGCTGACAGCGCAGGAAAATTTCCTGCGCTATCTGCTCAGCCCATATTTCTCATATATATATATATATATATGTATATATATATATGTATATGTATATATATATATATATGAAATAAAGAGTGCATCTGATATTTACAAGAAAATTTACAACTGGAAAAATACATCAGAAAATTCAAATAACACTGGAAATAGCCACAACCCAAAAGTACAAGAGGGTTAACAAACGAAATCCCCCAAACCCACAAAAAAACGGCGTCCACCCACCAAATACAACTCACACCTTAGACTACCCATGTGAACTCAACTCCACGAAATCGCCCTCTGAGGGCTCCACCTCTAGCTTAAAAACTTTGGATAGTCTTCTGGTAGTATCCTGATGTGCCATCTCTGACTCTAATCCTTGAAAAGAAAGGGGGGAGTGACACGTCAATGAGTGCTCAGTAGGAATCTAACAACACTATGTAAAGGGCCAGTCTCAGAACTGTTCTACCTAACTAAGGGTCTAGCTACTGGTGATAAGCATGGCAACAGATTAAATGCATAAAAGTCAAGCAGGAAAATTACATGTATGTATTGGGCGTAAGAGAAAAGTATCTCAAGGATAATATGCATAAAGAAAGTAGACAACAGTAAATGAACATCCATATAAGTTAATTCAAGGAAATTTCTTATAACATTCTTCTTCAAAGTTTTCGGTTATAATTGTGATTTGGAAACCCAGGTAAAACGTAGGACATAAGGAACTAGACTTCTCCTTGGGTGAGTGAAAAGGTGGTACCCTGCCAGTGGAACATGAGCACTGATACATTTACGGGGCCTCTCGTAACTCTCTCTTTCAGGAGTGAGAATGTAGTGTGATATCAATTACCTCATGGTGCATCATAAGTACACCATAGGCCTCTCCAACTCTGACCAACTCCCCCTTTTGGGAGTGCGACTGAGATACACATATCGTCCAGTCCTTAAGCCTACACTTTACATGTGTTCCTCCCAATCTAAAGCCTGGAATCTCATCTACCTTAAGATAGATCGAGATTTCTAGGGTTGTCATTACGATCAAATTCATCACTCTAAATTATGGACAAATCATCATTTCATTCATTTCGGCGGTCTCATTTACCACATTTCTTCACATTTCATTTCCTTCAACTTATTTTTGCCGATGTTGTTATTTAACGACCATCGCATTCATTTCATAATAACATCACATGATTCCATCGTTGCCAATTAATACATCACATATCATGACAATTCATGCCATTTATCATGGAACATGAGCATTAGCGTGTACTTGATTTATAAACATAAACATGGGGCTTGAGATTACAACTTTCCCCACAACAATTTAAGAACATATGAATCTGACAATTACACTAGCATAAAAATAAACATGGCTACAACTACACTAGCATATGAATATGACAACAATTTTAGGAACATATCAATATTACACCTACACTAACATAAATATAAACATATAGACATATCCATGGTTCTACTAACATGGTGTATACCAACAACTAGCAAATTGACATAAAACATAATATGCATAGTATGAATTTCCACCTACATAACAACTTGAAACATGGTATAATTTGAATACAAATTGAGCATAATCATATGGATAGCATAAGCATAATAATTTAGCCTACACTTGAGCATAATTGATTCATACATGAATATTTATAGTAGAGCATGAGAGCATGCAAATTATTGCAATATGCACATTGTGTAATTGCTATAAAATTTACATGTTACATAATGAATCTAACATAGGTGACATACTACTATTTTTTAACATGCAACAAATTTAACATAATTTACAGCATATTAACATATGGCAAGTTACTAACAAATAGCATATTAAGCTACTAACATGTGGCAAGCATATTGCATATATATGAAGTTATTAACATATTGCACATACTAACAACATATTGCATACATCTAACGTATGGCATGCTGCTAACATATGAAGCTATTAACATATTGCACATACTAACAACATATTGCATACATCTAACGTATGGCATGCTGCTAACATATGAAGCTATTAACATATTGCACATACTAACAACATATTGCATACATCTAACGTATGGCATGATAACATATGAAGCTATTAACATATTGCACATACTAACAAATGTGGCTAGTTGGAAACATAGAACAATTTAAACATGTTACTAATTGCATACCAATCTAATTTAGGAATATGAACTTTTAATCTTTGCAAGAAAAATAACTAAAAACATACTTCCAAATTCCCATAGGTTTTACTTATAAAAATGGAATTCTTCTTTCTACACCATTCTAAGACTAACATCCTAGCTAGAGTTATTAGAACCCTACATTACTCATCCTTCTTCAAGCTCTAGCTTTTCCATGTCTCATTCGCCTAGAGACCTCCTTCAAGATCTCCTTCACCAAGCCTTCTTCTTCTTCATCATTCTTTAAACCAAAGGGCTATGGTTATGTGGGGGAATCGGCCTAGTGGTGGAGGAAGGGGGAAGATGGCCGGCATTGGTGGTGGGAGGGGAGGAGCAAGAGGAGGAGGGGCTATGGTTTGACCAAGGAGGGGGAAAGTGGGGGAGATGAGGGAAATGAAAACAATATGTTTTTCTCTTTTTCCTTTTTTCCTTCCCTTTTCCCTTTTCCCTTTTCTTTTTTCTCTTTTAAATCCCTTCATAGTCCTCATCATCATCACCATTTGTAGAAGCATGCCATGTGTATACTAATGTGGCATGCCTAAGATTAAGGATGGCTTAGCATATGACACATTAGGGGCTAAGGTGGCATGCTTAGAATTTAGGAGTATTTAGGTGATGACACCTAAAGTGAGGAGGTGTCATTCTAGGAAAAATTTAGAATTTCTTATTTTTGTTAAATAGAAATACATCCAATATACCCCATACAATACCATACACATTATGTACTTAACACATTATTATATATATTAAAGATTTAATACATTTAAAAATAGTTTTATTATTATTATAATTTTAGAAAAATTAGGAAAAATTCCTAGAAATACACAAAAACGTATGCGTATAAATACGATTAAAAATACGTACATAACACTCGTATGCATGAAAACAGGGTATTACACTTTTGATATTCTTTGAGTTAAATTGCCTATGTTTTCATTATTTACAAAATATGGTATTAATCACAATTAATTGTGTTTGCTCATTATCAAACCCAAATCAGGGGATCCAATACTCAACATTCTCCTCCTTTTTTATGATGACAAACAAACATAAGCAATGCTAATAATTTTACTTGAAAATTAAATACGTACTCACCCTGCATTGATGACAATCAAATTAGTCCAATTTAAACAAATATAAAATGAGACATCAATGCATATCAATTGTGTGAGTAACCCATGGAATGTGTATAATAGCTATATAAGCTTAAACATAATTGAATACATATGTCTTGGGCATAATGGTGACACACAAATATGAAATAATGCAAGAAGAATAAGATCAATCCATTCTAATGTAATAATACAAATTGTAATGGAATGTGAGATTTTATAAACAAAATCCAGTTCATGTATCAATAGTCCCTCTGAATCATAAAATGGTTTCAACATTTAAGTTTGAAATAATATGATTCGTGGAAAATGTTTTAAAATTCGTAATAGCACATGAATTATTATCTTGATTATTTCTCTCCCCCTTTGACATAATCAAAAAGGTGTGGGAGGAAGAGAAACAACAATTTTAGTGATAGGAGAACTATAAAACATAGGAGTGAGTGATTAGGGTAGACAATTGAGTGATACAATAGGAAATTTTAAAAAATCAAGAAGTAAGGTGTATCAACCCAATTGTACATCACAACAATCATCAAAAAACAAACATATGGAGACAATATCAACATTTACATTGGATGTGCAAAGAAATATTGACTATCCTTAAGAAATATTGACACATAGCCAATGATAACAACAAGCTCTCTACACACACACACACACACACACACACACACACACACACACACACACACTAGTCATAACCCGTGCCCATATGGAACTGTTCATTTAAGACATTCACCCCTCAAAATCTGTGTTCCTCCAAAATGTAGCTCATCCCAAGGAATATAGTTCTTCCAAAAAATCTTAGTTCCTCCCAAAATGTAGTACCCTCCAAATTTAGTTCTGCTCCAAAATTAAAAGGTTCTCCCCCACTATATTTTCACTTTTGAAAAAATTTCAATTCCCCCCAAAATTTAGTTATCCCTAAGAATATAGTTACCCTCAAAAATTAATATTCAGAAAATTTTCCCCTTCAAAATCTTGAATACCCTAATTTATAACGAACAACAATTATTAAAGCTCAATAATAGTTATTTAATTTTCCCAACAATTTTTGTTCCTCCAAAATTTAGTTCTACCAAAGAATTTAGTCCCCCAAAAAATTTAATCCCGTAATATGCTTCCAGTATGACAATATTACATCAATTCTACATACTTTGTTTAGCTGCTTGCTAGCAAAATCTTGACACTGACAGTTTTTAGTATCAAACTGCTTGTATGAATATTTATGTAGGTATACATTTGTAAGCTAATACGTGGTGAGTGCAATGTTAAGTTGCATATATAATGCACAAATTTGTTTGTTCCAACATTATCGGTGAGTACTTTACATGAAATTTTTTTGGTGCTTGTTTTGAAGAAACACTTGTATCACTGTACTTTTTTGTGTCACTCTGGAAATTTTGCTTGTAAATCTAGAAATTTGATTAATTTAGCTGAACAAATTTGCCTGTAAACTTTGTTGGGTCTAGTTCTGGGGAAACACTTGCATCACTCAGCCGTTTTTGGTATCACATTGCAAATTTTGCTTGGAAATCTGGAAATTTACTTGGTTTAGCTTCACTAATTTACTTGGTAAAATTTTTTGGGGTTTGTTCTGGAGAAACACTTGTCTCACTTTGTAGTTTTTGGTACAACTTTGGAAATATTTCTTGGAAATCTGTAAATTTTTGCTAGCATGATCTTGAAGGTGATGTTAAATCTACAGTTTTTGGCAAATCTTGAAGGAAAGTTGGTAAATTTTTGCTGGCATGATTTTGATCTTGATTATTGCTTGGTAAATTTTTGCTTGGTTTGCTAGCATGATTTTGCGGCCTTGTCTCAAATATAGAATTATGTGAATGTAGCTGGAGTACATAGCAAATCCAAAGTTTTGGTATCAAATATTTATATGGAGAATTTAGCTAGAGTACATCGCAAATCTACATGTATGCTTTTTTTATTTAAATGGAGAAATGTTCTTGTGCTATCGTTTTAATTTTGCTTGACATGCACTTTTTGTCTGGTATCAAATCTGGAGTACATAGCAAAACCAGAGTTTTGGTATCAAATCTAAAGTTCATAACAAATCCATATTTTTTTGTATTCAGAGTATTGGTATACATAGTTCTTTTTATGTATCAATCTGCAAAATTCTTGTGGTGTCAAATATGGAGTACATAACAAAAGGTATGAATTTTTTAATGTACCACTCAAACCACCATGTACATGTGAAGCTTACATAACCATCTGCAGATTGAACTACATATGAGTACAATATACTTTGTTTGGTTTCTAGAATGCAATAATTGGTTGCCCAACAAACTTCTCTGTATGTCCTTCCTAGTTCTACACTCAACATATAAAATACTGATCAAGTTAGTAGTCCAACTCCCCATCAGCCCTTAAAATACATGGAAAGTGCCAAAGCCCATTGTATATTATGAAAATCGGCAATATCTATTGTTTTATCAAATTTGACCAAGAACACACATATATCCATATATATAATTTGACAGAAAATGAACAGCAGTAATCTAAAACCAAGAGAAATCAACTTCTTTGCTACCACCTAAAAAGATAAAAAGAACATATACAATTGATATTGATGACCTTAGTATAACGGAGGGGGCCTTAACATCTAAAAACATGCCTTCATCAAAGCAACCAATAATGAAAAAAGCCGCATTTGTTGTGAGTGGAGGAGGCTTTTGGCCTCCCCACCATTTATCCCCCCATTACTCCACCACTCTTAATGTGGTGGAGACCTTTGGTATGCTCAAAGGATTTTTGAATACCCATATGATTTTATAAATATATCACCATGGCTAGTTGCCATGGTTACTTCTCTCCATAATCTTCTAACACGTTATCACGTTTGGCTCTTCTATTTTGAGCTTTTCTCCCCGCAAAAATTCCATCCCTACTTTGTTACGCTCTTCTAATTTGTTACGCGCGAAGGAATCTTTGGTTGCGGCTGTACGTGGCGGCGTTCCTCTTGGGCGTATTCGGAGCGTGGAATTTTTCTCTCTACGGATCTTCTAGTTTTTCGATCTTCCCTAGATTTTTAATCTAGAGGTAATATCCGTTGATCCCGTAGATAGCTATAAACAAAATTTTCACTTAGCTTTGATTTTTTTAAACAACCTATTTTAGGCTTTTTTCAAATCTGCTATATACAATATCATAATATTGATAATATACAAAATAAAATTGATTAAATAAAAATAAAAATAAAAAATAACCCGCAAACCGCCCCCTGCGTAAGGGGGGGTTCTTCCCACCCCCCACCCCCACCGACGGCGGGGGTTTTGCCCCCATCACCCCCCCCCCCCCCGACGGGGGTCCGTCCCGGCGCTGCCCCCCCAGGGGGGTCTTCTGTCCACTGCCCCCCTGACGGGGGGCCGTCCCGGCGTAGCCCCCCAAGGGGGGTCTTTTGTCTGCCGCCCCCCGACGGGGGGCCGTTCTGATGCAGCCCCCCCAGGGGGGGTTCTTCTGTTCCAGGGCGCCGACCCCCCCTAGGCGGGGGGGGGGGGGGGGGTCCTCAGGCGATCCGCCCCCCAAGGCGGAGGGGGTTTTCCGGCCTTCACCGTCGCCCCCCAGTCGGGGCCCTCTGCCTGCGCCATTCACTGAAACAGAGGGGAGGGGGATTGGGGTTTGACAGGGGTTAGGGTATTTTTTGGAAGTTGAGGGGTCATCCTCTGGTTTGGGGATTTTTGGCATTCCACAACCCAAAAAATGGGTTTAAAGGCTAATTCTGTTTAAATTAAAATAAAATCTTTAGCCTTTTTGTTGGGCCTGAAGCCCATCTGTCACAAATGCATATACATTCTATGGGACAGAAGCCCAGTAAATTTTGTGTACTTTATATATTTTTGCCTACCAAATACGGGCCTGAAGCCCAGTAATTCCTATTGCTATCTTCAATGTGTTAATTAAAATTTTGACACTGGGCCTGCAGCCCAAATGTTAACAATTTTTTCTTAAATTTGACTACTTATGGCCAGAAGCCTAGTAGATTTTATTGCAATATTTACTTTGTTGATTTTTGGCAAATGGGCCTGCAGCCCAAATATAAATGAAATATTACACAGATTAATATTTATGGGCATGCAGCCCCATTCAAATTATTAATTTATTTTATTTCTTTGTTATGGGATTGTCTCATCATATTGCTTAACTTATAACACTATTTTAAATTATGGAATATTAGGATTTTTTTCAAAATATAATTATCTTAAGGATCCTACGACTGCTCTGCCGTTATAAACTAACCTAAAGGTGTATAACGTCTCCCCGCGGTCCGAGAGATTATTATGTTTTCTAGCCTATTTTTCCATTTAATATATGCATGTGTTATATACATGCGTGGTTGTTTCTTTTATGCCTGTAGAATTTATAAACTGCGTGGATGTTTGTATAAGCTAAAATGTGATTTTTGGGATCGGCCAATTTGATACCCTTTATATTCCTTGCAATTTTATTTTCTTTTTGAGAGAATTTGTAAGTGAGGATTATATGTATTTATTCCAAAGACCGGTGTACCGACAACTGAAGACGGAGGCGTAAATTGGAAAATATAGGGACCCATTCTGGGTTTCCAAATTGTATTTTTCTTTTGTTTACTGACTGTATATTCGGACTTTGGACTTTGTATTTATTTGGGTATCTGGTCGACCCCCACATTTTACTTATTTTAATTTTTAATGCGTGAATTTCAATTTTAATTAATTCATGCTTATTTTAAATTACGTAGATAAAATGGCAAAATTGGCAAGCGTCGATTTCGAAGTCCTTGACTCTGCAGGGAAAAATTACCTGAGTTGGCGAGTGGACAAGAAGTTTCACTTGCGTTCGATGGCCCTCCTTGGATCCATTTTGGCTCCTTCATCGGCCCCAGCAGCGGTCGATGCTTCTGCTACATCTAGCAGCAGCACTCCTACCACTGTCTCCGATGTAGATAAGGCGAAAGCCATAATCTACATTAGGAAACATATAGACCGAAACTTAAAGGCCGAATACTTAACAGTAGAGGACCCACAGGAACTGTGGACAGTGCTGGAGGCACGGTATAAACATCAAATTGATGTTATATTACTGCGTGCTAGTTATGAGTGGGAAAACCTCAGACTTCAGGACTATAAGTCCGTCGCTGAGTATAATTCTGCACTTCATAACATCACCTCACGCCTGAAGTTGTGCGGTTAAGAAGTGACAGAACAACGCATGTTGGAAAAGACATTTACCTCGTTTCACGAGAAAGATGCAATCCTCATGCAGCAGTATCGTGAACGCAACTTCACGAAATTCTCTGATCTGATCTCATGCCTACTTAGGACAGAGCAGAATCGAGACTTACTGCTCGCCACTCATAATTTACGTCCAGCTGGCACTGCCCCTATCCCTGAAGCCCACCATGTTTCTCCACAGAAGTGGAAAAACAAGAAGAAGGCTAAAAACAACAAAGGGAAAGCTGTAATGAAGCAACCAAGAGGTGCAGCTCCCCAGACAAACAAAAACAATAAGGGAAAGAGAAACTTCACATGGAAGCGAAAGAACACCGACCAAGTGTCACTTCCTAAGAAGAACTGGGAGGATAAATGCCATAGATGCGGCATGACTGGCCATTGGTCCAGAAACTGTCGCACTCCTCGCCACTTCTAGGATCTATACCAGGCGAGCCAGAAGTCTCTACCTGAAACAAACTTGGCGGCTGTTCAGCCCCTAACGATGTTTACTGCAAAAGACTTCGTGAACGACGACCTGCTCGATTGAGCATCATCCTTTATCTATGAATTTAAAATTCGATGTATCTTCATCTTTAATTTGGTTTAGTACGAACTTTTATTTCTGAATGTCATCTACATTTTACTCAAAGAAAATTTCGTTTTTGCTTATATAGATGAAGTATGAGTGCCTAGTGGACAGTGCCTCGACGCACACAATCCTTCGCGAGCATTACTATTTTAATAGCATAAATAAATATGACGGTCCTGTTATCACAATTTCAGGACTGTCCCAAATAATCGAAGGATCTGGTGAAGTAATTATATTGCTCCCTAATAACACAAGACTTCAAATAAAAAATGCATTATTCTCTCCTAAATCAAATAGGAATCTCGTAAGTTTCAAGGACTTCCGTTTAAATGGATATCACTTAGAAACCAGAGATGAATATAAGGTTGAATATGTGTATGTAACTCATCAAAAAGATGACCAGAAGATCATCTGCGAGCGATTCAAGGGACTCCTGTCAGGTCTCTACCATACATACATTCAACCAATAGAAGCCAATATGACTGAGCACCAGACGTGCCAATCACTGCCAGAGTTCCAACTCTGGCACAACAGACTTGGTCACCCTGGATCAGAAATGATGCGACGCATCATCACTGAATCCCATGGACATAAATTGAAGAACCTGAAGATTCTTCATAAGGGCGAATTTCCTTATCCCCCTTGTTTCAAGGGAAAACTTATAACGAGACCCTCCCTCCTGAAAGTGGGATTAGAGTCTCCTGGCTTCCTTGAGAGAATTCATGGCGACATTTACGGGCCTATTCACCCCGCAAGTGGGCCATTTCGGTACTTCATTGTACTGATTGATGCATCGACTAAATGGTCTTATGTGTGCCTCTTGTCCACCCCGCAAACAAGATTTTCCAAAGCTATTGGCACAAATAATAAGGTTGCGTGCTCATTTTTTCGATAACCATATCAAGAAATTACGTCTTGATAATGCGGGCGAATTTACTTCACAAGTCTTCGAAGACTATTACCGGGCAATGGGTATTGAAGTTGAACATCATGTAGCACATGTTCACACCCAGAACGGATTAGCCGAGTCCCTTATAAAGAGACTCCAATGGATTGCACGTCCATTTCTTATGCAATCCCAGTTGCTGGTGGATGCTTGGGGGCATGCTATTTTACATGCCGCATCACTTATTAGGATAAGACCATCTGGTGGTCATACATTATCCCCGATGCAACTTGCATATGGCGCACCTCCGGATATCTCTTATTTGAGAGTGTTTGGTTGTGCGGTATATGTCCCAGTAGCACCATCTCAGAGGACCAAAATGGGTCCTCAACGTCGTCTAGGTATCTATATTGGGGTTGATTCGCCCTCTATTATCAGATACCTTGAACCCCTAAGGGGGGACGCATTCAAGGCACGTTTTGCTGAATGTGAATTTGATGAGAAAATTTTTCCTAAACTAGACACACAGTCTAAGAAGCCTGAAGCTACTGAGACCATTAGTTGGGACCAGAAGTCTTTGTCCCTATATGATCCGCGTACTAATCTTTGTGAAGATGAGATCCTGAAGATCCTTCACATTTAGAATACATTACATCTTTTGCCGGATAAGTTCACGGACAACCAGAAGATTTTCCGTTCACACATCCCCGCTGCTAATACGCCAGCTAGGATTGACATCCCTATAGATGGATGCAATCCACCGGCAGCAGAATTGGCTGTACCTCAATTGAAAAGAGGACGCCCACCAGGTTCAAAAGATAAAGTTCCTCGAAAGAGGAAGACTCCTGGAGATAATAAGATTATCCCTCCACAGGATGCTGAGCTCAGACCAGCTACTTCTCCCCTCCTTATTTCCCCTGCAGAGGAAATAATAGGAGAAACATCAATAAATTTTGTACGTACTGGAGAGGTACTGGACAGACATAGCACAGTCGTCGTCGTCGATTTTGCGTTCGATATTGCCGTTCACGTTGCTGAATATGACGATGACGTCGAACCACGATCTCTAACAGAATGTGAACGCAGAGATGATTGGCCAAAGTGGGACAAGGCAATAAGAGTAGAGCTGGACTCACTCTTGAAACGCAAAGTCTTTGGACCAGTAGTCCAAACACTAGTAGGTGTAAAGCCTGTGGGATATAAGTAGGTTTTCATAAGAAAAAGAGATGAAAATAATGTGATCGTTCGCTACAAGGCACGCCTTGTAGCCCAGGGTTTTTTTCAAAGACCGGGGATTAATTACGAAGATACGTATTCCCCAGTCATGGATTCGATCACATTCCGATTTTTAATAAGCCTAACTTCTCTGGAAAGCCTAGAAAATGCAGCTCATGGACGTTGTGACTGCATATCTATATGGCGATATAGATAAAAATATATATATGAGACTTCCTGATGGGTTTAAACTACCCCCAGAGATGAAAGAGATACCTCGGGACGTATTCTCTGTAAGGCTGCATAGATCATTATATGGTCTAAAGCAATCGGGCAAGATGTGGTATAACAGACTTAGTGATTTCCTTGCACAGCAAGGATTCACGAATAATGAAGTCTGCCCGTGCATCTTTATCAAGAGAACGGGAACAGTATTCGTCATCATAGCAGTATATGTTGATGACTTAAATCTCATAGGTTCTCCTGCAGAGATCAATGAGATATCTGAAAGCCATAAACATACTTTTGAAATGAAAGACCTAGGCAAAACAAAGTATTGTCTTGGCTTACAGATTGAACACCTAAGAGGTGGAATCCTATTACACCAATCTAATTATACAAAGAAACTTCTACGTAAGTTTCATATGGATAAATGTCATCCTTTATGTACTCCTATGGTCGTAAGATCACTAGATATACATAAGGATCCCTTCCAGCCTCTGGAAGAGGGGGAGGAGATACTGGGTCCTGAAGTACCCTACCTCAGTGCCATTGGAGAACTTCTATATCTGGCTAATTGTACATGTCCCGATATAGTATTTACAGTTAATCTCCTAGCCAGACACAGTGCATCGCCTACAAAGCGCCACTGGAACGGAGTAAAGCATCTTCTGCGTTACCTCCAGGGTTCAATAGATCTGGGACTTTACTACCAGAGAGGTGCCTTCCCCAAATTATTTGGTTATGCTGATGCAGGTTATCTCTCAGATCCGCACACTGCAAAATCCCAGACATGTTTTGTGTTTACCTACGGAGGTACTGCTATCTCCTGGAGATCGGTAAAGCAAACCACAACAGCTACGTCATCCAACCATTCAGAGCTCATTGCGATCCATGAAGCAAGCAGAGAGTGTTATTGGCTACGATCTGTCGTCCACCACATACTTCAATCCACTGGCCTGAAGACCGGTGATTTGGAGCCTACTGTCCTTTTTGAAGACAACGCCGCGTGCATTGCTCAACTTCAAAAGGGCTACATCAAGGGCGACAGGACGAAGCACATATCTTCCAAGTTTTTCTAGACACACGAGCTAAAGGAGGACAAGCAGATTGAAGTTCAACAGATCCAGTCCTGCAACAACTTAGCTGATCTTTTTACCAAATCTTTACCAAAATGTATTTTTGTAAAACTTGTAAAAGGGATCGTATTAGACAACTGAAAGATCAACAAGCGTGAAGCTTGTACGGATGAGGGGGAGTAACCTGTGTGTTGCACTCTTTTCCCTTAAGCTGTTGGTTTTTCCCACTGGGTTTTCCACAGCTAAGGTTTTAACGAGGAAAACACGATTACTCAGGATCCAGAAGTATCCATCCCCTTTAGCCTTATTCGCTAAGACCAAAGTAATGGATGGATAAGGGGGAGTGTTGTGAGTGGAGGAGGCTTTTGGCCTCCCCACCATTTATCCCCCCATTACTCCACCACTCTTAATGTGGTGGAAACCTTTGGAATGCTCAAAGGCTTTTGGAATACCCATATGATTTTATAAATATATCACCATGGCTAGTTGCCATGGTTACTTCTCTCCATAATCTTCTAACAGCATCATCGAATTCAATCCTCTAACACAATTTCTCTACTGAAACCCGTGCGGAATTTTTGTTCTTTTTTCTTTTTTCTCCTGTAAAAATATTTACATTGTTATGAGATGGGCCTAATGGGCCTATTGGGAATCCACCAACATTGTTTATTATATATATGAAGCTAGGGGTTTCCTAGCCATCAACCTTTGCTCATAACACGTTATCAGCATGCTCACAGCTGAGCTGAACCTCTGCCGATGGACGAAGCGCGACGCGAAAGGGCTTCCTACACCGAATGTCGCTAGATCCGGCGGATAGGATCTAGAGGTAACCTTTATCCCATAGATCTAAATTTTTCATGCGCATGATAATGAATCGGTGATTTACTTTAAATTAGATCTATCTCTGTTGCTTAGATCTAAATGAAAAATCACATTTTTAATAATATCTCTTTTCAAAATAGAGTTATAATATAATTTTTGGATGAAAAATCAACTTTTTCACGCTAAAAACATATTTTTGCGATAAAATCGTTGTTTCAAAGATTAAAAATTGTATCTTTACAATAAAAATCAAAATTTTCCTCCAAAATTCATCAATCCATAGGATTTGGCACCCCACGCGTGCGCCGATGCGTACGCACCCCACGAAGAGCCGTCGCGCCTGGCACGCGGCCCATCGCCCCCCGCCGTGCCGTGCTTGACGCGCGGCCCGCTACCGCGCCTGACTCGTGGCACGCCGCCCCCCGCCGCTCCTGACGCGCGGTCCGCTGCCGCGTGCCTGTCGCACGCGTGCGTGCACTGCCACCGCGCGCCTGACACACACGCATGCACACTCTGCCGCCGCGCGCCTGACACACATGCATGCACACTCTGCCGCCGCGCGCCTGATGCGCACGCATGCACACTCCACCGCCGCGCGCCTGACGGGCGCACACACGTGTTTCCCGCGCATGCTTCATCGCAAGGAAACCTTATCTAGGGTTTTTCCTTTTTTAAAAGGCTATTTTCAGAAATTAATTGGATTTATGTTTGATTTTTTCTTTCCATGTAAATCTGATTCATCATACGTGTAAACCATCACTAATCGCATTTTTGGATTAATTGATTATTTTTTTACGTTTAATAATTATGAAGATCCTGAGACCGCTCTCCCGTTAGTCAGCTAACCTAACGGGGTATGACATTTCCACGTGGTCCGATTAATTATTAAAAAAATATTTTTACTCCATTATAAATGAATGGGATGTTGTATACTTTTATTGCCTGTAGCATGAATTTACGCTTAAACACTATATATGCATGTGTAGAAAATTACATGCCTGCCGCATATTTAATGTTCTGTGATGAACATTTTATTTAGCATGCTAAAATCTCTATGATATATTTTTAATGCCTGTAGCATAAATATATGTCTGAGATGAAATTATTTATATAACTGCAGAATATAAATAACATGTGTATATGTTTCAATTCATGATTAACTGAGCATACATTCTTAGCTCACATACTTGATTTATTTGCAAGAATAATTTAGTTTCTTTCAACTATTTTATTGAGCATGACTTTTTAGCTTACAAGCTTTATATTATGTGTAAGATAAATCATTAATTGTTGCATTTTGCACTCTTATATGATCATCCCATGCTTTTGCTCATGCCCATGATATGAAAATATTTTATGACAACAAACCAATCATGATTTCAAAAAGTTTAACTTCATATCCACTTTGACAAAATGAACCTGAAGTTCAAAATCAAATCAAAAGTCTACACCCTTTCACCCTAATAAAATAAAAATTAACTAATACGATGGATTATGCAAAAACCATTTATACGATTTTTTAGAGATACGCATTTTGCGGTAAAATAAATATCTCAGATTTATGGTTTATATAAACTAATATTCAGTTGTCATAACACTGCTAAACTCTTTTAGAGTAATCTCACTTTACAAGGTATGATTCTTTAATGTAGCCTTAATTTTAAGCGTACGTCCGAAATCTTGTCTTAATAGATAAGTGAGATATTATAAACTTCGTAGCCACGTATTTGTTTCCCCTTAAGCATGATTCTATATCCACACAATACTTGAATGACTAAATAAAAATGGCCTGTAGACCATACTTAAGCATTCAAATAGACTTTTAAAAGTCTCTCATAAATTAGAACAGTGAAAATATAGAAACTAACTCATTTCCCTTGTATATGTCTACTTCGTAAGTCCAATATTCATTCTTCCTTATAAATGACAATAAGGAAGACTAAAAACAGGGAACGTCTTGAATAAAATGAGAAAGGGAAGATATGATATACCTCGACATGGAGTATGCAATGGCAACCCAATATCAGACGTGAAGTTCTGATAAGACCCATAATGCTTTTTGCAACATGAATGTGCATTAACTTGTGCCATATAATATATATATATATATATATATATATAGTCTAAACGACGAAAGTCAATTGACCTTATGTTAATGTAGCTACTTCCTGAAGACAAATAAACTTTGAAAACAAATTTGATCTGTTGTCATAACATAAGTCTAAATGAGCATAATTGTGGACGTATGTTTTCTAGAGCACACATCATACTATGAAACTTGGTGCCGTAACATAATTATCAGTAGTATTCTCTTGCAGTATATATGTGGTTAAATGCATTACCTAATATTTCTTATTGATTTCATGCTTTTTACAAATTTTATTTTACTGTGAATGATTTGTTATCCTGAATACTCCTAAAATGAGGATGCCATGTACTCTCTGAAACTTATAAAGTTTCAAAGGATATGAGTCAACGAAATCCCTAATGACTCAAGAAACCAATAAAGCCTGAAGCTTTGTCCAACTTTGATCCGCATAATAGTCAATGTAAAGATGTAATCCTTCACAGTTTGAACACAGTTCACCTATTACCGGACAAAATTAACTTAAGAATTTTAATGGACTTTCAAAAGTCCCACATAAATTCGAACAGAGGAATTAATTTGGAACACCAGAAGTGTCCAGAATTGACCAACCTTGGATCGATGTCACCCTAGATTGATGATGCAAGACATCATTAACCAGACGAACCCGAAGATTCTTCAAAAAAGGTGAAACTTTCATGTCACATTCAAAAGGGAAAAATGATTACGAGATCATCTCCATTCACGTGGACATTGACTTTCCTCACTTCCTCAAACGAATTTAAGATGATATACTATCATCATTAGAAGAATGAGACCTTTATGCCTCTTGAGAGTATTTGAGGGATAAAAATAGACTCACACACTCCCTACATATAGCTGATGATGTACCTTAGAGTACTCATCCATATATCCTCTAAAAATGGTCATTATCAAACCTATTATCCAACCGTAGTCCAGCTTTTTCAAAGCAAATGGGACACATTACTAAATGACGGAAACATTGGATAACACTGGGGAAATTAAACTATATTTGCAACTGGAAAAATGTTGAACACCCTGACATTTGTGTTCACACCCAAAAATGGGTTACATAAATCATTAAAATGATTTAAACGAACTACTTATCCATTAAAAATCTAGTTGTAGGTGACCATGTGGGAACATGTAATTACAATGCAAACCATCAAAACGCCTCCTTAGAACCTATTTATTGAGCCTGATCACCTCATATAAACAGTTTTCAATAACCCCTAACGGGGGAAGCATTTAGAGCACATCTTATCGATTGTGCCATGATGAGTATACATCCCCATATCACCACTATAGACCATCAAAACACAGAACTATTTATCGGAAGTAATTACCCCAGATAAATAGATTCTGTGCACTCTGAACAGGGGAAGCATTTAAAATCACTTCTCCTAAGACGTGCATTGATGTGCCCTTTTTTAAAGACTTGATGAGATCCTTCATAACTTTAATTCACCAGCATTAGGTTCAACAAAAATACTATAATCATCCATGAGCCTGAAGCTCAATTTGACCATTTAAAACATTAATGCCTATGATCTGATTATCATGCATTGTGATGAGATCCTGAAGATCCACACTTATGAAACTGTTAAATAGTTGTCAGATATAGCTACTGACAATATAAGTATTGTCAAATTCACACATCCTTGCTACTAAAATCCAGCTAGGATTGACATACCAAATATAATGTATGCAATCCACCAGTAGCAGAGTGGATATCCTTAATAGATGAGAGGACATACCACGAGGCTCCAAAGCGAGAAATAACTCCTGGAGACCCTAAAACAATACCACCACAGGAAAGTGAGCTCATCTCCATATCCTCTCCCTTTCCAGAACCTCCAGAAGAGATGAATCTGGAATAAATTGAATAATGTACGTACATGGAGAGGTATTTGGATAAAACACACTTGTCGACAATTACTCACATTTCATTTTGTCATATATATCGTTCCCAATCTCCGTGTCCTGAAGCAAATGCAGAGATTTGGCCAGATTATGTGGAACGAGGCAATAATAAGTTGAGTTGGACTCACTTATGAAATGTGAAGTGTTTGGACCTGAAGTCCTGATATCAAAAGACATCAAACCTGTGGGTTATCGAGTATTGTATAAATAAATAAAATCGTATGCTATAAGAAAAATGCTATAGCTTAGAGGTTTATTTCGCAGAAACCAGGAAGTAACCATGTAAGATGAGCTTAACTTATTTACAAAATTATTTAAACTGATGCATCAGGCTCCTGGTTATGGTTGCGAAAACCATGCGATTGGCAAAGAAACTTTTAGGCTTGCTATGGATGATGTGACAACATACCCTTACGAATTACCATCCTGAAGATGAAACCATCATCCTGAAGATGAATTATCATCCAGAAGATGAAACTATCATCCTGAAGATGAATAATCATCCAGCAGATGAATTATCATCCAGTTGATGAAGAAACATATATAATTGCAATCCACTAATACACCTACTGGTTGTAAAGATGCACATTAAGACCCTTCCGTTCGCTAGAAGAGGGGAAGGATATCCTAGGTCCTGAAGTGACTTACTCAAGTGTCTTTTGTACACTCCTTTATCTGGCCAACTGCACGTGACTCTAGAAAGCATTTGCAGTAAACCCTTTAACCAGATACAGTGCAGCGCCTGTAGCGCACCACTGGACCAGATATGTGTAGCTTCTGCGCTACCTCCAAAGGTCAAGGATCATCCAACATGTTAAATGTATTTGCAGATACATGTTACAGATCATCACCATGACTACAACAAAGGAATGACCAACTCCTGGAGACCAGCAAAGCATCTTCTAAGGCAACATCAATCCCACCATCCTGAGAGGCTTATCAATCCAAGAAGCAAATCATAAGTACGCACAGCCAGGTCCTGCAGTACCTCGCAGACACAGTGACGACTGGGTCAGAGACGTGGTGCTACCTACCGAGTCTGCAGACCACTCCACTTCAGAAGATCTCCCTTAGATTCAATAGCTGCCATAGATGAGCGATATTTGTATAGATGAGCGATGTCTTGTATAGATGAGCGATGCCTTGTACTTTGTACTTATTATTGGAACACTGTAAGAGATTGATGTATAGTTACCTACGAGATCTGTAAGCATGCAGCTTGTACAGATCAGGGGGAGTCAAATGTAGTGTTGTACTCTTTTCCCTTGGCTATTGGTTTTTCCCACTGGGTTTTCCATAGCTCAAGGTTTTAACGAGGCAACCTCGTTGACTCTGGATCCAGAAGTATCCACCCTTAAATACTTCCACTAATCAGGAGAAGTTATGGAAAACTGTACTCTTTTTCATTGGCTATTGGTTTTTCCCACTAGGTTTTTCATAGCTAAAGTTTGTAACGAGGCAGTTATCCCTAACTTAGAATCTGGAAGTATCCACCCCTTATGATACTCATAAGCACTATGGATCATGCAGTATTCATATATCGAGTATACAACGATGGTTGGATAAGGGGAAGTGTTATGAGATGGGCCTAATGGGCCTAATGGGCCTATTGGGTATCCACCCACATTTTTTATTATATATATGAGGCTAGGGGTTTCATAGCCGTCAATATTTGCTCATAACATACATGTTTTTCTTCTTGGGGATGATGGGAGGCTTGCTACTTGCAAAATAGCAGTTGCCACGTGCAGTTCTTGCAATTGTGTAAGCACATGAAGAATCCCTTTTGGCCCTTCTTTGAGATTCTCATGCTCAAACCCCCTGCTGGTGTTATTTGGAGGTGAGCTTCATCATTCCCCTCCACATGCATAGCTCCTGTTGGGCTTCATCTTCCTATTGATTGGGGCCGTCTTTGCTTGGCAAGAATCCTCAACACTAGTAACATCCGAAAGAAATAACAGGGACCAAGACTTTCCCTCATATAATTTTCAGAGCCCTTTCCTACCAAAATAAAAATCCCACCATTTAAAAATATATTTAAGTACAAATCAAGTTTTTTTGCCTAGAACAATAACATAATACATGTTCCATGTGTTGTGTTATTAACTACGGGATATGTTGTGTTGTTAACTACATGATATGTTTAAACAAATGTTGAGTTGTGTTAACTACAGAATGTTATGGTTCTAGGATCATATTTAAACATAACTGAAAAACTCTAACATATCCTGGCATCCTTGCATAATACATAACTGAAAAACTCAACATGATGCCAAGAAACATACATAATACATGTTTCAAGTTGTTAACTATCGATTTGCATAATACATAATATACCACAACAATTATGGATGTGTCATGTGTCAAGTTGTCACTTGGATGATATTATGTCCTGGAACCCAAATCAAAAAACAGTGACACAAAACAAAAAAACAGAGAGCTTTAACATCAAAATCCATTTTAACTATTCAAAAATTAACTAGTATCATGTTTAAGCTGTTGATGGAACTAAAAAACTCAAAAATCACCTATTCAAAAATTACAACAAACATGTTTAAGCTCGCTCTCCGGCCCAAAAATTATAACAAAAATGTTTTAACATCAAAAGCCATTTTAACTACCTGGAACCCAAATATATGAGAATCGAGTCAAAGAATAGATTTCAAGATCAAAAGTTGATACAACAAACACCAACGATTCAAAAATTACCAGGATCAAAATAGCGAGCTTTAGCCCAAATTTTGTTAACTACAATATGTTATGGTTCCAGAATAATGTTTAAACATAAGTGAAAAACTCTAACATATCCTATGATCCTTGCATAATACATAACTACAAAACTCAGCATAATGCCTGGAACCATACATAATACATGTTTCAAGTTGTTAACTACCGATTTGCATAATAAATAATATCCCACAACAATTATGGATGTTTCATGTTTCAAGCTGTCACTTTGATGATATCATGTCCTGGAACCCAACTCAAAAAATAGTGATCCAAATCAGAAAAACAGAGAGCTTTAACATCAAACCCATTTTAACTATTCAAAAATTAACTAATATAATGTTTAAGCTGTTGAGGGAACTGAAATACTCAAAAAGTACCTATTCAAAAATTACAACAAACATGTTTAAGCTCTCTCTACGTCCCAAAAATTTCAACAAACAAAATCCATGAAGGCGAAAGGAATCAAAAAAGAACTCACAACAAAAATCCATTGAAAGTTATTTAGAGATAGGGATTCCTTTCTTGCGAGTGATGAGAATTCAAACTGATCATATCTAGTAGCTTATCAGGTCTACCTTTTGCATTTCATTCTTTCATATTTATCGTGAGGGAATAGAATATTAGTGTATCACAATTATTTTCAAACATTCTTTGGAAAATATGTTAAATTATTATCAAAGAAACACAGTGTGTGCACGCGCACGTGCATTTTTTCTTTTTTCATTTCCAATTTCCTTTGAAGGGGGTGCATGTGGTGCTACAGCCTAAGCATTTAGCTCAAAAAAAGGAAAAAAAGTGTTTATGTGACATTAATGATAGATAACAGTGTTATCTTGCACCAAATGAATTTATCACATGCCAACAAAACTTCTATCACACTCTTCACCCAAAAGTTCAAGTGTTGACGCATCAAAACCAACTACAACTTTTACTACTTAGACTAAGATACAAACCTGTGATGTGCCTATTAATAACAATGAACTGAAATCTTGGTTGAGTATTCATGCAAAAGAAAATATTATCAAGACCACCTAACAGGAAGTACTAAGAAATTAAGAATCAACTAAATACATAAAGATAAAACATAACTAAAAAGTTATCAACTTAGCTATATAATATATCAAAATTTCCAAATGAAAGCAATCCTTGATCAAAATGACAGCATCAAAACCCTCCTCATCACCCAAGGTAACAATAGAACCAAAAAATTGAATTTTACAAATTCAATTCGAACTAAATTCACAGTTATAAGTTCAATCTGAACTTGCAATCACAAATTAATCATTCTAATTTATGAGAATCAAAACTATTCCTAATTAATTGACCATAATAAAAGAATCAAAAACCCCTAATTTACCTAACCCTAATGCTAATTGCAAGGTCTAACTCATCTTTTGACAACAAATAGATATCCTCCAACATCCTTGCAGATTTACAAACAAAATCAAGAAAAAATCCCAAATCATCCCAGAAACAAAATAGAACTCAACAAAACAAACTCGGTAGCATGATTGGATCAACATACCCATTGGTTGAGCTCAGCATTGAATTCGTAGAAGGTTACGTGAATCGTTGTCATGAGAATCTCATCGACAGAGGGATCGATCCGCTGAAGGACATTGAGGTTCATGAGTTTTGTGCTTTGCTTATCAAGATTGGCATCAACTTCACATTTTGTTAAAATATTAGGCATCTAGATTAGGAACAACTTCACATTCTGCTAGAAGGATTGGATCTTATCCCTAAGCATGGCAACACACTGATATCATTCTTAAGTGAAACATTACATTAAGTCCATAACTAATTTTAATAAATAACCAGCAAAAATTAAGCATGTTAAGGAAAATGGGCCAAACTTCCAACTAAAAGATGAAATTTTTAAATAAAAAACAATCCCAAATTCAAATTACCTTACACCCATCAATCCCAAACTGGAAAAGCTTGATCGCATTGGCCCTCAAGAACTCAAGATTAGCTTCCAGGTACGGCTCTAGCCCAAGACACCTAATATAAAATATCCAAAAATTCAACACAGAATCGCAGTAAAAAAACAAAACCCATTCTATGAGCATAAGCTAGAAGCTATGCAAAATAGCAAGAAGTTGAAGTTGGAACGAAGTTGAAGTTGGAACGAAGGTTGAAATTCTGCAAGAAGTTGAAGTTGGCAGTATTAGAGGGGGAATATTTATATGAGCATGAGCTGATAAAGGATTCGAGTTACCAAATTCACACAGGACTCTGTCTTGCAAGAACAATCACATTTTTGTAGGTTGTTTGGGGGAGATTAAAGATCCAATTAGAACATCGCTTGATGACACAGTTTCTTTTGGGGCGGCTTTCTCCTCTCCTTCGTTGCCTATACCAATCAAATTAAATGAACATATTATACCAAAAATAAAAAAATAAGAACCATGAAACGGTTCTGGTTCAAATGGGGGGATTTGGGGCCCACCGACAAGGGTTTAGGAGCTGATTCTTGAATATAGAAGGAGAGATGATGGATCTTGAGCTCTTCCAGCTTCCTATTGTATGGAGATAGCATAATTCTGAAGCAGAAACAAATAATGAGGGTTAGTTAGACATGTAGCTATAAAAACTGATTAAAGTATTCAACAATGATTTGAAAATTACCATGTTCTTCAGTCTCTGGAAAATGTATCTGCTAGTGAGAACATCACTATTGATGACACTAAGTCCTGGTTCTATGAGGACAACACCAGAAGCGCTTCTAGTTACATCTGTGGCATTAGCAATAACAATGCTAATATCGGTGGCATCAGTAATAGCTATTGTTGGGGCATCATTAACACCATCTCTAGTCATTCCAAAAATAATGTGGTTCTTTTCTTGCAACTTCTTCATAATTTCATATTTATGCTCTACAAGAAAGAGATTAAACAGATTATACTCGACCAATAAATGGCTAGTTTACAGGGGGAAACTCCAGCAACCCCAATATTTGTGTTCTATAACAACTTCGTATGGCTCATCCCAAATACAGAAGAATAGTTCCAATAGCCTTTCCCGTCAGAATCTTTCGGTGGTTGTCCTCATCGCTTTCAAGTTCTTGCACCTGAGCAAAATTTCCAAGGCCGAGAAGGGTTTATTGATCATGGTCGTCTCTAGTTGTAAGTGAGGGGGTTGGGAGAATAAGACCTGAAAGGTTCATGGTTAGCTTGAACACAACTCTCAGATGGCAGAGCTATTCATACTCGTTAGGGAGGTGGAGTAGTGCTGGAACCCATGGAAGATGTCGACATGATAAAATGGCTTTAAATCCAATAATTTCCTGAAACACATTAAAACGGGATACTACTGTTAAACTAGATCATCTTCTTTGTTTGAGATCTCTAGATGTATTGCTGACTTAATTCCTTTAAATGTTTTTAGCTTATGATCATATTTAAGAGTTAATAGTATATGCATGTGTGGCAACCCATGCTTCTAGAACTACACAACATAAACATCTACAACGACAGCAAAAGAGAACCTTAGTTATTCTTCCTATGACTGCAAATATGTTTAGTTTTAAGCAAACAAAGGTTATTCAAATTAAAGGTGCTTACTTGCTATTACTTTTCCAAATACCTATTGCTTTTATTAGAAGATCCATCAGCCGTTGCGGCTTTATATGAAAGACCCATGCAAAACTTTCTCCCGTCATTGCTGGGGCATCATTAACACCATCTCCAGTCATTCCAAAAATGTGTTTCTTTTCTTGCAACTTCATCACAATTTCATATGTGTGCTCTATTAGAAAGAGATTAAACATATTAGAATAGATCAATAAATGGGTAGCTTATAGAGGAAAACTTCAGCGAACCCCAATATCTGTGCTCTATTATCGTACATAATGCTGACCTGGGAAAACTCCAGCAAACCTATCGGCCTTCTTAATCAATTCATCAACATGAATATCACTATTGATGCATCTTTGTCCTGCCCAAGCAATGACGACGATGGATACATGTTTGTTCCCATTCAAAGTCTTTGGCTAGTTTCCTTAGCAATAACAAGCTGATCATAATTGCACAGCTACTTTGATCTACAGTATTAATTACAATCATGAAATAAATGGAAATTAGGCAGCAAGTTTCATTCCTTATAAATATGATTTGTTCCTTATAAACACTTTAGGGGGGAAATTAAGCAGCAAGTTTCACTTCCACATCATTTACTCAACCGCAGGATGAGCAAGTAATTTTTTTATGTCCATTAGAAAAGAATGGTTGTAATCTAAACACAGATCAATACAAAGCATTTCGCCTGCTTATACCCCATATTCAACTTAGAGTTGGCAACCTTTTCCTTAATTTTGAGACATGAAAACAAAGAATCAACAAAAAAATCTCACCTTTACAGTTATGCAAGTTGAGGGCATTGAGAATGGGAACGCCGACGGCGATGATGATGAGATTGGTGTCAGCAACGCTGGGATAGAACTACTTTGTATTGTCTAGTTCCAGGATCGGACTCGACGATGAGATCAGAGTCGATGATGAGATCAGTTGTAATCTTAACAATGAGAACGACGTCGGCAATGACTGAGACATGTCCAGCTCCAGGATCTCCAAGAACGGCTGGAAATCAGAGTCAATCAAAGAAAATCAAACAAAAATAACTAATTATATTCTTGAATCAAATAAATAAAATTAGAAATAAAGAATGATGCAAGTCTGGTTGTTCCGATCTCAAAAGCTAAAAAGATCAATGTTATCTAAACATGAATCCAGAGTTAATAAACATTACCTATTCAAAGAATAGCAGAGCCCTACTCCTCCTGCTCTCCCCCCTTCGGGATTAACAACTTTGCCTAAAAAATTTCGATCTTGAGAGAGTGAGAGAGTGGAAGAAACCTTGGGGCTGAGCTTTTATTACCCCCAAAAAATTTCGGTCCATCCAACCCATTCCCCCTTAATCCAAAAAAAATGCAAAAGTTTCCCCCCAATTTGTTTTCCCTTTACAATTCAAATTGACTCCGGTTTCCCGCCAACTAATTTCCCCCCTAATTTTCAATTTTTAAACATTCCCCTCCTTCCAAACTCATCCTAGTCATCATCTATTTTTTGTCTCAGTCAGCTTTTTCTAGTCCACGTAGGACAAACATGTCCACGTAGGACAAAATTCAAAAACTTTCCTCAAATGTTATATATATATATATATGTATGCATATGTATATGTATATATATGTATGCATATGTATATGTATATATATGTTACGGAGGATGGGGGGTGTTGGAGGAGCAGGGTGATGGTGGTCTTGTCCCTGATACTTGTGTGGTTGATCCTAAGCATATTGGCCCTGAGGTAACTAGAGACAAAGGTAAAGGTGTTGATTGTGGGGTTGAGTTGCTATCTGATGATGATGAGGTAGAAGATATGTGTGTCGAGCACTGGCCTAAGCTCTCGTCTGGGGAAGCTAGTTCTTCGGCTCCCCTTATTGGGATGATGTTGGGGAGATGCATCTACTGCTGGTGACTATCTGTGTGCTGCTATGGCAACACCCTCTCGTCCAGCTCCTCTGGAGACACATGGGAATGCTCATTCTACTCCATCGCTCCTCAATGACGACTGCCACAATGAAGACGACAAGCCACCCTTTTCCCTTGTCACCGACAATCCAGAATGGGAGCAACAGGTTACTGCTTCTAGGAAGAAGAAGTTTCAGGTGTCACTTCCTCCTCGTAGGAGTTCATGGGTCAAGGTGGGGAAATTCTGGCGCGAGTACACGACCTGATCTGGGATTATCACTTATGTCCTAGTGGTTGGTTGGTCTTGTGGTATGTATGGGTCGTATTTGGATTTTTGCTAGCTTTGGGAATCTATGGGCATATGTTTTTGGGTGTCTTCACTCTTTTCCCCTAGTCCACTTGTACCACAAATTCTGTGTTACTGATTGTATCTTTTGACTTTATTTATGAAATCAATTATCCTTCAAAAAAAATATGTGTGTGTGAAAAATGGAGAAGTGCTGACATCGCTGGAAAGTTTTCCAGCGTTGTCAGCGATCTGGGTGCCCTACACATATTGTTGTTTAAATTTTTTTCAGTAGTTAGATAAAGTTGTTACCTAGCTCCTCACAAACTTTCAGGTCGATCCAACACCGTTTGAGCCTCCGTTCATCGATTTCAAAAACGTTGCGCAAAATCTGGACAGTTTTGTGCAACGTTTTTGAAATCGATGAAAGGAGGCTCAAACGGTGTTGGATCGACCTGAAATTTTGTGGAGAGATAGGTAACAAGTTTATCTAACTATTGCAAAAAAAATTTAAACCCAATATGTGCAGGGCGCCCAGATCGCTGATAGCGCTGGAAAAATTTCCAGCGCTGTCAGCACTCCTCCATTAAGCTATATATATATAGTCATTACCCGTGCCCATAGGGCACGGTTTATTTTATGGCTGAGTTCTTCTCCCCCACAAATTTCAAGTTCCCCCAAATTTCAAGTTTTCCCACAAAATTTCAAGTTTCCCCCCAAATTTAAGTTTTCCCCCCAAAATTTAAGTCCCCCCCATAATTGTCATTACCACCAAGGATAAACTTTCCACGTAGGACAAAGCTTTGTCCTAGTAGGATAAGATTCAAAATCTTCATAGAACTGGAAAAAAAATGGCCGGAAGGGGTGAGAATAAAAAGTGTGTGTGTGGGTGTGTGTGTGGGGAGGGTCCATAGGCAAAAATACAAAAACCGGGGTTGTATGTGCAAAATTCCCCACCTCCTCTTTTATCCCTCATATTCTCATCTCTTATATTTTCTCTTATTCAATTTCCCTGTTTTATATAATAGATATCCAAATTCTCTTATCCAAATTCTCTTGTCCAAATTCTCTTATCAATTTCTCTTGATAACATCCGTCTTTTATATAATAGATATCTCTTATCCAATTTCTCTTGTCCAATATCTCTTATCCAATTTCTCTTGATAACATCTCTCGTTTGTAATATAGATATCTCTTAACCAATTTCTCTTGATAACATCACTCTTATCCAATTTCTATTGTCCAATATCTCTTATTCAATTTCTCCTGATAACATCCATCTTTTATAATATAGATATCTCTTATCCAATTTATCTTGTCCAATATCTCTAATCCAATTTCTCTTGATAACATCCCTCTTTTATAATATAGATATCTCTTATCCAATTTCTCATGTCCAATATCTCTTATCCAATTTCTCTTGATAACATCCCACTTTTATATATATATATATATATATATAATATGATGGAGACCGCAATAGTCGGAGATGGAGATTCCGGCGATCCTAGTCGGAAGAACGGCGTGCTAGGGTTAGATGGTGTTCGTCTCCCCTCGGACATCCACTCTACAGATTGGGCTACGGAGAAGTTGGATGCCCAATGGGGATCTAAATATCTAGGGTTGAAACATCCTGTCGGCGGTGTTGGTGATAAGTCTGGGCTTGGCCAGTTCACGATAGTTCCAGGGGCCAAGGGAGCTGCGTTTCATTTACGCCAGAGAGAGGCTGCCTCTAGAAGAGATGTAGAGGATTTGGGGGATGGTTGGAAGGTAGTACGAAGAAGGGCGGTTGCCCCTAGAGGGGGCCCTGCTCTGAGGAATAAGTGGATTATGTCCACTGGAGGGGGACTATCTCGCAGGATGCTGGCCAAGGATTCCAAAAATGGGGCGCAACCGAAATCACAGCATGGAGGTAATGCCCGTCAGCTATTTGATAAAGTGCCTGTTAGGCCTAATGCTCAAATCAATATAAATACTACGGGTACCAAACTATCTTGGATTGATGTGTGCGCTAATCGTCGCTCTTATGGTTTCGCGTTGGGTATGACTCACATTCCTCCTAAGATTCGTGAGGATGGCTCCGTTTGTGCTAGGATTCCCAGGGAACTAGTTCAACGGGGCGCTGAAAATTGGAAGAACACTCTGGTGGGATATGTATTGGGGGACATACCTTACTATGGGCGAGTAGTTGCGTGGATGGAGAGATTGTGGAAGCCTAAGAAGAGGATTCAAATCTATAGCAAGGAGAATGGATTTTATTACTTCATATTCGAATCTCAGGAGGAGTGTAATCGGATTTTATCAGGCGGCCCTTGGCTATTTGACGGTCGATTGGTAGTGCTCAAGAGATGGACCCTCGACATGAAGCATGACCGTGATATCCTTTTATCTATCCCTATGTGGGTCCAGTTGCATGGAGTACCCCTCTATATGTGGAATCTGGATGACCTTAATATCATCTCCTCTGTGGTTGGTACGCCTATTTGTCTCGACCGAGCTACTGCTTACTTAGAGAGAATTTCATATGCCCGATGTCTGATTGAAGTTGATGCTTCTAACCTGGTCTCATCCTTTGAAGTGGAGCTGGACGATGGATCAATAGTGACTATTGATACCAAATTCGAAGGGGAACCCCCAAGGTGCAGTCGTTGTGTTTGTTTCGGACACAGATATAAACAGTGCCCCACAAATACAAAGCTCCCTTCAATCCAAGAAGTTGCGACGGGGGAAATACAAGGCATTATAGATGGCACTCTGCATCCTCAATCCAAGAACCAAAGCAACCCTGGTGAGGGTGGGACATCCTTAGAGCAGGTGAAAGGAGACACTAACACACTTAATAGGCATGGAACTGGCGGTATACTTCAAATAAATGAGGAAGGGGAACACTCAAAGAAGACTAATAAACCTATTACTACCCCAGCTGCTGGAAGCAACGCTAACATCTTGATGATTAACAGGGTGTCTGAGATTCAATTGGAGGATGGAGTCAATGAGATAACGGGGACTGGAGCTATCAAGGAATCTGAGGAATTTTCAAAGGAGCCGGCAGTGGAGACTTATCCTGTAAGTCAGGATACACAAGTGATAATAACTAGTGTGCCTATTCAGGCTGTGGGCATTGAGGGAAGATTTGATCCTTTGCCAAGGGTTGTTATAGATGAGCATCGCCCGGATCCTTTGCCTGATCCTTCGCTGCATGATTCCAGTTATGAAGAAGAGATTGACAGATTACCTGATGTTCTAACCACTAGCAACCCAGAGTGGGAGACGGAGGTGGAGGAACTAATTAGGCACAAAGCTGATATAAAAGCTGGGAAGAAGAAGGTGATCCCAATTGTTTCGGCTACCGTCAGGAGGAGCACTAGGTCTCAGGTGGGCCAAAGTCACCAACAACCCAATATTGATTAATGTCTATTTTCTTTTGGAATACCTGGGGACTCAATAATCAGGTGAGGCGAAAGGACCTGAGGAGTAGAATAAACTTAATAAATCAATCAGCTTTAATTCTTTTGGAGACAAAGCTTAAGGCTCTAGCTATTACCTATAAATCAGGGGTACCTAAGGGATGGTACTCCTTTGATAATTCTGATTGTGCGCCTGGAGGTCGCATCATTATGGGGTTCAACCCCTCTATTTGGAAAGTTACTACGTTATCATGCTCTGCCCAGCATATGTCAGTTACCTGTTTAAATGTTGGAGGGTTTGCTTGTGTTATCACTGGTGTGTATGGGCGTAACATTATATTGGAAAGGAAAGATCTCTGGAAAAGATTAGTGGTTGACACTGCTTTGATGGGTAATGCAGCTTGGCTGGTGGGGGGGGACTTTAATAGCGTCCTCTTCACTAAGGATAAGGTTGGTGGTAGAAATCTAGATGATGCTATGGTCCATGATTTCAGTGATTGTGTGGGCAGGTGTGCGCTTCAGGAGCTGAAAAGCATGGGGAATAATATGTGCTGGTGTAACAATCGGATTGGGAAGGATCATATAGCTGCACAATTGGATCGTGTTTTTTGCAATTCTACTTGGATTCATATGATGCCGGAGACTTTTACAAATTACATGGATCCAGTAACAAGTGACCACTCCCCTATGGTGGTGAATCTTCACACCCAGGTTCTTTCTAACCCTAAGCCTTTCAAGTTTTTTAACTACTGGGTTCATTGCCCACGTTTCAGAGAAACACTGGAGACATGTTGGGCCGGCCATGAGAGAGGTACTCCAATGTATAAGCTGACCTAGAATTTAAAAAGATTGAAGCCTGTTCTCCGTGCGTGGGTAGGGGACTACCATGCGGTAAATTTGGTGAAGAGATATAGGAATGAGCTGGAGGAAATCTGTAAGAACCCAAGCATTCATTCGGCCACTTCCCTACAGCTGAAAGAGCAACACCAACTGAAGGAATTGGTCAAAGCTATGAAACTTGAGGAAGGAATGTTTCGTCAGAAGAGTCGGCAGGACTGGCTTACCCTTGGTGACAAGAATACCAGGTTCTTCTACACTGCAATGAAGTCTAGGATTTGCCGCAACAATTTAAGTCACCTTGTTGACAAGAAGGGGGGCTGTAACATTGTATATGAAGAGTTGGCGAAGAAAGCTCCCTCCTTCTATGAAGAGCTTTATAATCAGAACCACTATCAGACCTCCTTTCCAAAACTGGTTCCGAAGCGAATATTAACTGTGGACTCTTCAGGTTGGCTGATCAGGAGGGTTTCGAATGAGGAGATTAAAATAGCAGTCTCCCAGATCAGACTAGATAAGTCGCGGGGCCAGATGGGTATACCAGATTCTTTTACTAGCATAACTGGGCGCTAATTGGAGATGAGGTATCTTCTGCAATCAAATGTTTTTTCATATCTGGCTCACTCCTCAGATTTGTCAATCACACTTTTCTAACTCTTGTGCCTAAGAATGACAATGCATCGACTGTAGGCGATTATAGACCTATAGTCTGTTGCAACGTCCTCTACAAAATTATCGGCAAATTATTTGCAACAGGCTTAAATCGGTCATCCATGAGCTCATATCTCCTAATCAAGCCGCATTTCTAAAAGGAAGGCTATTGACGGATTGTATCCTACTTGCCCACGAGCAAATCAGAGACTTTAGCAACCCTATGGGAGGGAGAGCCTATCTGAAATTAGATTTGCGAAAAGCCTTCGACAGTGTTAATCGGGAGTTCATCTTCTATTTCATGCTGCAATTGGGGTTCCCTGAAATTTTCATTGGATGGATCAAAGAATGCATTTCAACGCCAACTTTCTCTGTTATGATAAATGGGACCCCCCACGGTTATTTCAGAGGTAACAGAGGTATTCGCCAAGGAGGCCCCCTCTCCCCTTATTTATTCGTCATTACTATGGAAGCTTTCGCCATCCTGATTTCTAGGGCCATTAATATGGGGCACATCCAACCCATGCGACGCACTGGCTCTATTTCTCATCTTTTATTTGCCGATGATCTGCTGGTGTTCTGTCGGGCAAATAAGAACTCATTCTTGGGCATCAGGAATTTATTGGATGACTTCTACAATTATATTGGGCTTCAGGTTAATTGGGACAAAAGTGCAGGATTGTTTAGCAAGGGGCCAGTAACAAGAGTGGGTTGGCAGATATGTTGGGAATCAAGATAGTTTCTACGTTCTCTACTTACCTTGGTTTTCCACTTTCTACTAAATATCCAAGGACAACTAATTTCAGCAGGTTAGTTGACAAGTGCAAGAAGAGGATGTTGGGCTGGAGTTCGTCTGTGCTTTCCATAGCAGGGCGCATTGAACTTATTAGGACAATCATTTATGGGATTGTGGCTTTTTGGATGCATACGTTTCATCTCCCTATTAATATTCTGAAGACTATTTCCTCCCTTTGTCGGTGGTTCATACTGGGTTCATCTAGAGCATGGGCTTGGGAAGATATCTGTAAGCCTAAAGAGGAAGGGGGCGTTGGGATAAGACTTTTGGAAGACTTAAATGCAGCGGCGGGATTAAAACTTACATGGCGGTACCTCACTTCTGAAAGTATTTGGGCCAAGAATATGAGGTTGAGATATGGGACAGAGGTGAGTTTCTATGCAGCAAAAGTTCACGCAACACACTCAGGAACATGGAAAAGGCTGCTTCAAAACCGGACCATTGCTCAAAATCTTATACGGTGATCTGTCAGAGATGGGTGTGAGACTTTATTTTTGACTGACCCTTGGATTCCAGGCGGTCCACTATGTAACAATTTCCCATTTCCCCTAGGCGCAGCACACAAACGGGTAAGGGATTACTGGCTTGATGGCGCGTGGGTTAACGAAGCGGCGCTGGATCCAATCAGGCCACTTCTTCTACAGCATCGGTTGAAACCTGGAGCGGACGGTTGGGAATGGGTCCCGGGTGATAACTTCAGTTTTAAATAGGTTTGGGAGGGTGTACGCCAGCGAGGAAACCCCTTCCCGTATCACAAATTGATATGGTACAACCATCATTCCCCAAAAATGTCGCTAACTTTGCTTCGTGCTTTTCAGAATAAATTGCTTACTAGGGATTTGATTAGTAGATGGGGGCTTAATACCCCGATCCATTGCATATTATGCGATGAAAACAAAGAGGAAAACATTGAGCACCTGTTTTTTGAATGTAGTTACTCCAACTACGTTTTGCGTCGAACTTTGCTGAAGTTACAGGTATCTACTCATGTTGATCCAGTTCTAAGTGAGGTTGGGAAATTGTACCTAGGCCAATTCGGTGGTAAGAATGCTAAAGATATCTTGGCCAAATCTGCCCTTGCCGCTGGGGTATGGCACATTTGGAAAGAAAGAAACAGGCGCATTTTTGAGGGAGAGAAGAGAATAAAGACCGTACTATTTGAGGAGATTGCAGCTGATATCAGAGTGATTTTGCACGACCTAGAAGCAACTACTACCGAGGAAGCTATTGCATTTGGCAAAATGGGAATTTCGGGACATGGGTTGAGCCTTGAGCCTATTCTTTGTCACTTTGATATTCAATTTTGTAAATATGTATTCTTGGAATAGCTACATATGGGATGTGGCATTGATAGTAGAGAGTGACGGCGCTTGTGCCCCATCCTCTCTCTATTGGTAACACATGCCTGTATGTGCTATTATTGTATCTTGTATATTTTCTTAATCAAGAACCATGCTAACCTATATATATATATATATATATATATATATATATATATATATATATATATATATATATAGAAAGTTTATTTGGGGGAAGAACCAGGATCCCTTTACCCATATATATATATATATATATATATATATATATATATATATATATATATATATATATGTGTGTGTGTGTGTGTGTGTGTGTGTGTGTGTGTGTGTGTGTAGGGATCGTCTAACCCTTGCAATACTAACAACACACACTAGAGGGGGGGTGAATAGTGTGATGGCAATAAAAGTGTCCAAATAAAATTTAACTTGCAAATGCGGAATTATAAATGCAAGAGGAATTAAATGGCACAATCAATCCAAACGCAAACACAAAGTTTTACCATGGTTCCCCAAACTTGGGTACATCCAGCCACACCAATATTCACTATAATCCCACAAAGAGAAGTGAATACAAATCCCACAAAGGGATACACTCCCACAAAGAGAGAGACCTCACCAAGAGGATTTTGCCCTACACAAGGACCCAACCAACCCTACACAAGGGTCAAGACTCCCACTAAGAGAATCACTAACTCCCACTCAGAGAATTAGGGTTAGCCCTACACTAGGACACTAGAACTCCCACAAAGAGAGTTAATTCCCACAAAGAGAATTCCCTAGTCCCACAAAGAGACAACCTCCCACAAAGAGAGAAACTCCCAATCCCACAAAGAGAAATAGGAAAACAATTTACAACCTGTAAAGTAAATACTCTTACCTATGCCTTGAGATGCTTACTCATGAATGAATGCAAGGCATGGAAGAGGATCTCCAAGTGTTGGAATATGCTTGAGAGCACTTGGATGATTTCCCTTGAGCTGGACTTCAATGCATGAAGAAAGATGAATGCTCAATAGAGGGAAATGAGGGAGCTTGAGAGTGGCTTATTGATCTCTTGAGATTTTCTATAGAGTCAAGAGTTTATCAAATGTTGTCAAGAGTTCTCAAGAAAGGCAGCACACTCATATATATAGGAATCCTATATCAAGCCCAAAAAACCCAAAGAAACAGCCAAAAAATCAAATCTGCAACGGCTAGAAACTGGGTGAAAACGACAGGAACAGTCGACTGATGATCATAAGACAGTCGACTGATCAACGGCTAGAAAATATCCAACGGCTATAATCTAAACCAGGACAGTCGACTGACGAAGTCAATACAGTCGACTGATAAATAGGACAGGCGCCTGTTAATCCTTCAGCAGACGACTGCTGCAGAGGATGGATCGAAACTGAGAGCTGCACTCTTTCTCCAATTCTTTGCACAGGCGACTGATGTTAATACTACAGTCGACTGTCAAATAGCCAGGCGACTGAACATTCTTCATCAGTCGACTACTGTAAAGTATGGAGAGAATACAGAGAGATGCAGAGATTGCACTTACGCTAGACAGGCGACTGTTGGCCAATATCTAGGTGACTGTAAATATACAGGCGACTGGAAACCGATCGACAGACGACTGTGTGTAAAGCTCAAGTTTGAGTCAATAGAAATGATGCTTGAGCAGTGCATATCAGGCGACTGTAGAAGGATTTACAGGCGACTGGAAATCACCCAGTCGACTGTGTTTCCCTCAATAGGCGACTGATAGAAAGAGTGAACCTATTGGGTTGGATTCTACGATAATCCTAGGGTTCACTAAGATGGTTAAATGCATGTGCATGAATGAGCAAACCATGTAGCAAGGCATTACATCAACCCTAGACTCAAAAGAGAGATAAAGCAATAAAGTAAATTACATGGATTACAATACTTTCAAAAGAATCTAAGCCTACAATCTTGATGCCTTGATTGCTCTCCATAATCTCCAAGCTTTGGCACTCCTTGAGTCCAAACTTTGGCTCTTCTTCACATGATGTCCATCCTTACACCAAGTGATTAGTCTACAGGAAAGATATCCTTGAAATAAACTGAGAAACTAAAACATGAGATTCATTAGCAACAACATAATGTTGTGATCATCATCAAAATAAGATTGGTATGAAACACCAATACTCAACAATCTCCCCCTTTTTGATGATGACACACAGTATGTAAATCATAAAGAATTAAAGCACAAAGCTAATGATCTCCCCCTACTTATATGCACCAATGAAATAATGAGCTACACAAAGGTAAATACTCATAAACCAATAACAACATGGTGACATATAATAGGCATGTGTTACATAAACCAATTGCAAAGAATAAAGGCATGCAAACACAAATGGTTTAACTAAACCCATATATCTCTCCCTATAGAGATATATGTCCCCATATGCATATGTATATATCCTCCCCCTATAGATATGATCACATAATGCATATATCTCTCCCCCTTGACATCGTCATAAAGGTGGACATCAAAAACATCCCCCCGTTATCATCTTAACCAAGATGTGACAATATGCAAGAAAAGAAAGATATGTATGATACCAAATATAAAATTTAGTGGGTATTAATTCACTATCCCATGCTCCCCCTAGATCATAGAAATGGTCAACTTTTGACTTCTAGGATCTAATACCATTTAATTAATGGAGCTATGGGCCATAAGTGTATCAAAGCAATAGATATGGATAAATCAAGTTACAAAGATACACACGGATATTGCCAAAAGAAATAAGGTATGAAACAAGTTGGCAATATACAAGAGGTTTGGTTTGAGACCCAAAATAACCAAATATAATGGTCTCAAATAACCTCCGAAATGAGAGTTAAAATATGTCTTAAAATAATTTAAACATATATTATATTAACTCCCCCATTGACTTACACATGAATCATGCATGAATGTCAAAAAAAACCAAGGTCCCAATTTTCATGAAAAGAAATAAATTTGAAAAATATTTTCAAAATCATGAAACACACACAATCAATGGGTATGCAAAAAATAGACATAGAAGCATAATACCCCTGCAATATGCAAATGTGTGAGGAACCTAAACATTAGGTAACCAAACCCAAGAGGAGTTTGATTTCCTAACATAATCACACGAGGTGATCACATCCCTAACTAGAGAGTTGATGTAACTATCTCTCTCTTGCATACTAGCCTTAGTGGGAATCCATAATCTCAAGGATTTCCTAGGCAAAGGTTTTGCCTTAGCAAGAGGGAAGGATGTGGCATGCTTAGGTGTAGAAACAAATTTCTTAGCATGCAAAGAATAAGGATTTTGCTTCTTAGCAAAAAATGAAGATTCTTCATTCTTCCTCATCACCTTGTGATCCACATGCTTCTTGTTGGTGTTATTGTTGTACAAGAAAGCATGGTGATTCTTCTTAGGTGCTTTAGCAATATTTCTTGAATTTGCACCAAAAGAAGAATTAGAGGTGGGTTTGGGAACCACATTTTGAACATAACCCAAACCTCCTCTATGATTTACCGGATGTTGTTTTTCCAACAAATCGTGGAGTGAATCCCTAGAATACACAAAGCTTATAAGCTTCCGGGATTCCTTTTCATATTTCAACGTAAGTTGTTGAATGTGAGCATCTAAGCTAAGGTTTTGAGCAATGAGATTTTCATTAGAAATGCTCAATTCCTTAACTTGAGAAAGAAGTGTGTCTTTCTCACAAGTGTCATAAACATGCCTTTCATCATGAACTACACTTGCAATAACTAGTTTATGCATTTTACTCTTAGCACTCTTATATTTTGCTTTTAATTTATTGTAGGAGTTGATGCACTTACTAGCCTTTTCAGAGAGTAAAATTTGAACTTGAGCTCCGCATGTGAGATCTTTTCTTCCTCGATCTCAACAACAACATCATCATCCTTGCAAGATCTTGATGACGACTTCTCCTCCATAACTGTGAGGCGTGACTCCTCATAGGAATTGTATGCGTCAAGCCAAGCATCCAACTCTTCTTCATTTAATCCGGAGGGGATAGGAGTAGGTACATCCATAGCTACAAAGCATGCGTGAGCATCCTCCTTTGTATCCTGTTCTTTGTTACTAGAAGTGTCCTCACTCGAATCATCAAAGGTCCCGACAAGTCCCTTTTTGTGATTTTTGGACTTGGACCTTCCTTTCCAATGCTTCTTCCCTTTACCCTTGTAAGTTTCTTTAATGGATTTGGAAGGGCATTCGGTGGACAAGTGACCTATTCCACTGCAAGTGTAACAAGTAGGAACCTTGTTAGAATTGGAGGCAAACTTTGACAAAGACTTACCTTGCTTGCATTTGAGGAAAGCTTTGAATTGCTCGGCAAGTTCCTTAATTTCTTCTCCACTTGCATCTTCTTGCTCATCTTCTTCGCTAGGAGCTTCTCGATGGAATTTCCTCCTCCACTTGATTGGCTCCTCCTTGGCATGGAATGCAACTCCCTTTTGCTTTTCTAGCTTCTCGGGCTTTGTTGGATAAATCTCCTTCTTGTGTTGAAGCTTTACTTCATACACCATGAGATTTCCAATGCATTCCTCAACGGTATATTTGGACGTGTCATAGGACTCCAAAATTCCGTTGGCATTTGACTCCCAACGAGGTGTGAGAGAGTCTAGGATCTTCTCTACATGATCCTCTTGGGAAATCGTCTTCCTGAGACCCTCTAAAGCGTTCATGATATCGGTGAACCTTGTAAACATCTCTGAAATGCTTTCGCCTTCCTGCATCTTAAACATTTCATATTTAGATCTAAACACAGTTTGTTTAGATTTCTTTACCTTCGTTGTCCCTTCATGACAAATCTCCAAGGTGTGCCAAATATCATTCGTCGTTTTGCACATGGAGATGCGGTTGAACTCACTAGCAGAGAGCGCGCAATGTAATGCATTCATAGCTCTCGCATTGAACTTGATTGAGTCCTTCTCCGCCTTTATCCTTGAAGCTGCAGGAGTAGTGGGCTTCTCAAATGGCACCTTCGTGATGTCCCATAGGTCTTGACCCTCCATATAGATCATCATTCTGATCTTCCAACTAGGATAGTTGGTTCCGTTGAAGAGCGGGGGTTGAACGGTTGAGTGACCTTCTTCATGAGACGCGGACGAGGCGTTGAATGCCATCGTTGCGGTATGCTTTAACCTCGCTCTGATACCAATTGTAGGGATCGTCTAACCCTTGCAATACTAACAACACACACTAGAGGGGGGGTGAATAGTGTGATGGCAATAAAATTGTCGAAATAAAATTTAACTTGCAAATGCGGAATTATAAATGCAAGAGGAATTAAATGGCACAATCAATCCAAACGCAAACACAAAGTTTTACCCTGGTTCCCCAAACTTGGGTACATCCAGCCACGCCAATATTCACTATAATCCCACAAAGAGAAGTGAATACAAATCCCACAAAGGGATACACTCCCACAAAGAGAGAGACCTCACCAAGAGGATTTTGCCCTACACAAGGACCCAACCAACCCTACACAAGGGTCAAGACTCCCACTAAGAGAATCACTAACTCCCACTCAGAGAATTAGGATTAGCCCTACACTAGGACACTAGAACTCCCACAAAGAGAGTTAATTCCCACAAAGAGAATTCCCTAGTCCCACAAAGAGACAACCTCCCACAAAGAGAGAAACTCCCAATCCCACAAAGAGAAATAGGAAAACAATTTACAACCTGTAAAGTAAATACTCTTACCTATGCCTTGAGATGCTTACTCATGAATGAATGCAAGGCATGGAAGAGGATCTCCAAGTGTTGGAATATGCTTGAGAGCACTTGGATGATTTCCCTTGAGCTGGACTTCAATGCATGAAGAAAGATGAATGCTCAATAGAGGGAAATGAGGGAGCTTGAGAGTGGCTTATTGATCTCTTGAGATTTTATATAGAGTCAAGAGTTTATCAAATGTTGTCAAGAGTTCTCAAGAAAGTCAGCACACTCATATATATATGAATCCTATATCAAGTCCAAAAACCCAAAGAAACAGCCAAAAATCAAATCTGCAACGGCTAGAAACAGGGTGAAAACGACAGGAACAGTCGACGGATGATCATAAGATAGTCGACTGATCAACGGCTAGAAAATATCCAACGGCTATAATCTGAGCCAGGACAGTCGACTGACGAAGTCAATACAGTCGACTGACAAACAGGACAGGTGCCTGTTAATCCTTCAGCAGACGACTGCTGCAGAGGATGGATCGAAACTGAGAGCTGCACTCTTTCTCCAATTCTTCGCACAGGCGACTGATGTTAATACTACAGTCGACTGTCAAATAGCCAGGCGACTGAACATTCTTCATCAGTCGACTACTGTAAAGTATGGAGAGAATACAGAGAGATGCAGAGATTGCACTTACGCTAGACAGGCGACTGTTGGCCAATATCTAGGTGACTGTAAATATACAGGCGACTGGAAACCGATCGACAGACGACTGTGCGTAAAGCTCAAGTTTGAGTCAATAGAAATGATGACTTGAGCAGTGCATATCAGGCGACTGTAGAAGGATCTACAGGCGACTGGAAATCACCCAGTCGACTGTGTTTCCCTCAACAGGCGACTGACGGAAAGAGTGAACCTATTGGGTTGGATTCTATGATAATCCTAGGGTTCACTAAGATGGTTAAATGCATGTGCATGAATGTGCAAACCATCTAGCAAGGCATTACATCAACCCTAGACTCAAAAGAGAGAGAAAGCAATAAAGTAAATTACATGGATTACAATGCTTTCAAAAGAATCTAAGCCTACAATCTTGATGCCTTGATTGCTCTCCATAATCTCCAGGCTTTGGCACTTCTTGAGTCCAAACTTTGGCTCTTCTTCACATGATGTCCATCCTTACACCAAGTGATTAGTCTACAGGAAAGATATCCTTGAAATAAACTGAGAGACTAAAACATGAGATTCATTAGTAACAACATAATATTGTGATCATCATCAAAATAAGATTGGTATGAAACACCAATACTCAACAATATATATATGAGATTAATGTAGAGCAGGTGGCACCTGATCCAATGGATCTGGTGCAAGACACAAAAAGGTGGGACCCAGCGAGTACAAGCCCATGTGGGGCTTGTACTTTTCACCTTTTTGTGTCTTAGCACCTTATCCATTGGATCAGGTGCCACCTTATCTACATTAAATCATATATATATATATATATATATATATATATATATATATATATATGAGGAGGGATCAAATGACCCCCAAAAATAACCCCCAAAAATGACCCCCTATCAAAAATCCTATGCCCCCCATTTTTTCGAAAGATCCGAACCGTTCATCTTGATCTACACTCTCTAAATACCTGACCCACCAATTTTCAACCCGATCCCATGTGTTTTACCCATTCATCAACCATTCGCAAAAGTTCTATTCATGCGAAACCGTTAAATTTGGGTCGGATGGATGAACGAGCAAAACACATGGGATCGGGTTGAAAATTGGTGGGTCAGGTATTTAGATGGTGGATATCAAGATGAACGGTTCGGATCTTCCGAAAAAATGGGGGGCATAGGATTTTTGATAGGGGTTCATTTTAGGGGGTTATTTTTGGGGGTCATTTGATCCCTCCTATATATATATATATATGTATATATGTATATATATATGTATATATGTATATATATATGTATATATGTATATATATATGTATATATGTATATATATATGTATATATGTATATATATATGTATATATGTATATATATATGTATATATGTATATATATATGTATATATGTATATATATATGTATATATATATATATATATATATATATATATGAAGGGTAAGCAACTTTATTCATATAACTCAACAAATTACAATATTGGTTTACAAAATATAACCAAACATAAATTGCAAGAGAAACAAAGCCATACATAAGCCTACAACTCTGATAGAGCAAGGAATTCTAGCGATATTTAGGATTCCGAGTTTCCCTTGAGCTTTTCCGTCAAGGTGGATCCAAATAAATCTTTTTGAGTGTCTTTAAGTTTGGAGCTAAGCGGTGCATTTCATCCTTCCACTCTTGGTTTATTGTTGTAGCATCTCCTTCAAATTCTTCCACCCATTCTTCCTCATATTCATCCTCATTAGCATTTTCATCCCCAACATTGTCAGGGTCATCAACACGTTCATTACCAGGAGGGCCCGCAACTTCCGTAGAATTTGGAATCACATGTACATCCGCTGCATCACCATTAGTAACCTCTACATTTCCATTAGAAGGACCTCCAAGCTCTAAAGTAGCTGAAAATCCTCTACTCGTAACATTCCATTCCTTAATCAACACATTTCCAACCGCAGACAGAGTAGCCTTACCTTTCTTCACCCAAACCTTCTTAAACAGACATTGGGAGGTTGAATGCCCAAAGCACTCACACATTGGACAACTTGGAGGCATGTTTTCATATTCCACTTTAATGGTCACATTCTCCTCATCCTCCACAGCAATCTCAATTGAATTTTGTAATTTGGTCTTTGCATCAATCTTAATAAAGCATCTTGCATAGGAGTACCTTTCTCCTAAAGCTGTAGCCTTATCAAGGAATAAGGGTTTCCCTATAGAGCTAGCAATAATACTAATGCACTCTGTAGACCAAAATTTCAGTGGTAAGTCAGGAAATCTTACCCATACTGGAATTGATGACAGCAGATCTCTGTCCATAGGGAGGTCTGGAGTCCATCGTCGCAGCACTATCATCCTTTTATCAAACATCCAAGGCCCTCCTTGGAGTACCCTGCTGCAATCTTCCTCCAGCTCAGACACGATGAAGAAAAATCCATTCTCTCTAGAGTGGACCTGTAAAGTACCCTTTGGCCGCCACAAACGATGGACACATACACGAAGGTGAGAATAAAAAGGTTTGTCACCCACCACATAACCAGCTAGTGTTCGTCCCCATTTTGCAACATTAGTAGAGATTGCTTCGTGCGATATCCAAGGGACAGTCTTGCCTGAAGGAACCTCCCGAAGAGGAGAGTAAGAGCATTTGCTAATCTCCTCAACAGCGCGTCCTACAGGAAAGAGCGAACTCCAGGCTTCTCAACCAGTCTTCGCCACTCTCAAAGGAGCCGATGGCTGGCCGGCAGCTTTATCCTTCCGAATGTTATTAGAATTCCGTTGTAGTGGAGGATATTCTTCAGCTTAATTGGGTGTTGACTTTGCTACAGCAGACGTAGACATCCTTTGATGACAGAATGAAGAACATCGATGAAAAGGGTTCCCTGCGTTGATACAAGTGGGATTGGATCTGCTACCCATGATATGCTCGTGGAGTCAGCCAGCGGGGTAGGGGGTAGACGAAGATCACCCCACCCAGCAGAACTGCATGATCAGAACGATCCCCGGATCTGAACGATCAGAACTGCCGCTGGTAGAGATCCCCGCGACCGCCTGAGTGCAAGAAGTTTATATATATATATAAACGATGGGAGATTCCGGATCTTGCGGAGCTGCGAATTGGGTTGATCATGGCGGCGGCTTGGTTACAGGTGATGGTGGGTCATCGATACCTAACTCCGATGATCTGGTCGTGGAAGGCGATGGTCAGATCCGGCTATCTGACCTGCCCCGTGATTGTGATCGTGCCAGCGTCTTGGCCAAAGGAGGTGGTGGGTCATCGATCCCTACTTCCGGTGATCGTGTCGTGGAAGGAGAGGGTGACCCGATTCCAAACCGGCCGCGTGACGTAGACCGAATCGTGGAAGGCGATGGCTGGAAGATTGTCGACAGAAGGAAGCGAGCGGGATCATTAAGGTATGGAGCAGGCACTTCGGGACCGACGCTCAAAGCAAAGTTTGGAGATCTGTATGCTAATAACAAGTTCCCCAGGGGTAAAGCACAGCATCCGACCAATACAAACCACCTCCGGCGATTTGAACATTCCAATACACACAGGGTGTTTGCTAAAATGCCTCCAAGGCCAAATGCTGTGATTAAGATTGATACTAAAGTCTCTAAACAGACTTGGGCTGATGTTTGCACCAATATTAGGAAGTATGATTCAGATATGGGGATGACCTATGTGGCACCGATTGTCCAAGAGGATGGTACTGAAATGGCTATGGTTCCAAAATCAGCCTTGGCCAAGGGGGCTGAGCAATGGAAGAATTCACTTGTAGGCTACGTGCTGGGAGACGTCCCGTTCTACGGGCAGATACGTGCTTGGGTGGATAGACTCTGGAAGCTACAGAAGGGCATTAAAATATATAGCAGAGAAAATGGATTTTTCTGTTTCAAATTTGAAGATGGAGAGGAGTGTGAACGGATCTTACATGGGGGGCCTTGGATGTTTGATGGAAGGCTAGTGGTCCTTCAAAGATGGAATTCGGCTCTGCGTCATGAGCGTGACATCCTATCATCGGTACCTGTATGGGTGCAGCTGCATGGTGTGCCACTGGGTATGTGGACTCTAGAGATCATGAATTCTATAGCTTCTGTTATTGGGATCCCTATTTGCTTGGATAAGCTCACAACAAAGAAGGAACGTCTATCATATGCTAGATGCCTGGTTGAAATTAGCGCTAAGAAACCTATCCCGCAGTCTATCCTGGTTGGTACGGAGGATGGGCCAACAATAAATATTGGAGTGAAGTTGGAAGGGGAACCCCCAAGATGCGAAAAATGTGTTTGCTTTGGCCACTCGGATAAACAATGCCCTGACTTGGTCAAGCTCCCTTCAATCCAATCTAAAGGTGATGCAAGGGAGGGACCTTATAATGCCCAAATAGGACTGGCTGACTCACGGACACCCCCTGCTGTTCAAAATGGTGCTCAAAATGGTGTGGATACTATATTAAATGATAAGCAAATAAAAGAGGACATTCTGAAGGAAGCTACTACACTTTCCGCTGCAAATGTGAATGGACATCATGCTTGCGCAATGACTCAGCTATGTACGGAAGATAGGGGAGAAAATCCTGGAGTTGCTGGCCTGGGCACATCGTCTGGCAATGTACGGGAGGGGGCCTGTCATTACAACAGAGATGCGGTTGTTGGGAGCAGTTGGGAACCAGTCTCTGAACTACCAACTAAAGTAAAGCCCACAGTTATGAACACAGGAGAAGCGAGCAACTCAACCCACAATGCACATGCGGACGATAGGGAGGCTACAGGATGTATCAATGGGGTCAACCCGCTCACTGAGCCAGATATTACTGCAATCTCTCAGGTACTGCAAGATGATGAGACACATGGAGAGCCTGGAGAATTTCACAGCTTGCCATCCTTGCTAGATGGAAACCATGATGAGGAGATGGACAGAGTACCTAAAGAATTGGCAGTGGATAACCCCAGATGGGAATTAGAAGAACAGGTCTGTCTCGGGCAAGATGGAGCTGACAGGGCTGCAAACCTAAAGTCCTCTCTCGTGGCAACTAACATCAGGAAGAGCTCCAGATTAAAAGGGAGCAGCAGCAAACACCCAATAGTTAAACAATGACTTTTCTTCTCTGGAATGCTAGGAGGCTGAATAACCCAATTCGTCGCAGAGATCTCCGTGATAGGCTTAATAAGCTCAGGCCGTCAGTAGTGATTCTTTTCGAGACTAAACTCAAGTCTCCTTTTATTAATAAAAATTCTATAATGCCCAAATCTTGGGCCTTTATAGATAATTTTGACATTGTAGCAGGAGGGCGGATTCTGATGGGATTTGATCCGAAAGTCTGGCTAGCCTCAATGGTGTCATGCTCGGCACAACATATTACAGTAAAATGTACCAACACAGGGGGTTTCAACTGTACTATTACCGGGGTGTATGCCCGGAACACCGCTGTGGAGAGAAAGGCACTCTGGGATGAGTTGGAGAAGGATGCAACATGGGCGAGTAGTACCGCTTGGTTGGTTGGAGGAGATTTCAACAGCGTTTTATTCTCGAAAGACAAGCTGGGAGGAAGGAAGCTCGAAGAAAAAATGACTAGAGACTACTCTGACTGCATGAACAAATGCCTTCTTCAGGAGTTAAAGAGTACGGGAAGCAATCTCAGCTGGTGCAACAACATGGTGGGAGATTCTCGCATTGCTACAAAACTCGATCGTATCTTCGGTAATTTGGAATGGGTCGGCGCTCTATCTGATTCTTACTTTGAATATCTTGATCCGCTCACGAGTGACCATTCACCAATGGTCGTTCACCTACACCATCAGGTACCTTCCACCCCAAAGCCTTTCAAATTTTTTAATTATTGGTCCAAGTGTCTTGGATTCTTAAATATTGTTGAAGAATGTTGGGCCACCCGGGTTGTCGGCACCCCCATGTACCGTATTTCACAAAAGTTGCAAACTCTAAAGGCCAAGTTGCGGGGTTGGGCTGGAAAATACAATGCCGCAAATTTGGTGACGTCCTGCAGGCAAGAATTGGAGACTATTAGAAGTGCCCCAGACCTGCACACCAATCCGGCTATTCAAACTGCAGAACAATCGTCCTTTAAATTGTTGGCAAATGCCATGGCACTAGAGGAAGATATGTATCGCCAGAGAAGTCGACAAAACTGGTTATCATTGGGGGATAGGAATACGAAATATTTTTACAATGCCATGAAGAGCAGGGAGAGCCGCAATAATTTGAATCATTTTGTGACTTCAACTGGTGCTCAGGGTAGGTCTTACGAGGACCATAAGCATGATGCTCTATCTTTCTTTGAAGAACTTTATACCCAGAACCACTATGAGGCTAGCTTTCCAAGCCTAACCACAAAGCGTATTCTGACGGAAGAGGCTTCTACTTGGCTCATCAGGAGGATATCAAATGAAGAAATTAAAATGGCAGTCTTCCAAATAGGGCCAGATAAGGCACCTGGGCCGGATGGATTTAATGGGTACTTCTACCAGTCCTGTTAGCACATCATTGGTGATGAGATCTCAAATGCAGTTAAATCCTTTTTCAGAGCCTGCAAACTCTTGAAGCAGATAAACCACACCAACCTCACCCTTGTCCCCAAAAATTCCAATGCAACCTGTCTAGGAGACTATCGGCCTATAGCATGTTGTAACGTACTATATAAAATAATCAGCAAGGTGATTTGCAACAGGCTCAAGATGGTCATTCATGAGTTGATATCGCCTAACCAGGCAGCATTTCTCAAAGGCAGGCTACTGTCCGACTCCACCCTTATCGCCCATGAACAAATCAGAGACTTCAGTAACCCAATGGGTGGAAGAGCATGTCTTAAACTGGATCTGAGGAAGGCCTTTGACAGTGTGAACCGTGATTTTATTTATTATATCATGAGCCAAATGGGATTTCCTAAAACCTTCATAGAATGGATTAAAGAATGTATATCTACTGCCACATTCTCGGTCATGGTGAATGGAGCCCCAGTGGGTTACTTTGGCGGAACCAGGGGTATTCGACAGGGAGACCCCCTCTCCCCTTACCTATTCGTTATTGTGATGGAAGCCTTTTCCATATTGGTTGCAAAAGCTATCAACAGAGGCACTATCCAACCTATGAGACGCATGGGCTCCATCTCCCACCTCCTCTTTGCGGACGATCTACTAGTATTTTGCAGGGCCAACAAGAAATCTTTTCTAGGGATCAAGGATCATCTGATAGAATTTGCTAAGCTCACTGGACTACAAGTAAATTGGGGAAAAAGCACGGCTATTTTTAGCAAAGGCACTAAACATAAGACTGCCTTAGCTGAATACCTGGGGATCAAGCTGTCATCAACCATCACTACCTATTTGGGATTACCCCTTTCGTCTAAATATCCCAAGTCCCCCATGTACAGCAGGCTCGTGGACAAATGTAAAAAGCGGCTGATGGGTTGGTCCTCCTCTATGTTATCGACTGCTGGTCGGATTGAGCTGGTCAGAACGGTAAGCTACGGTATGGTTGCATTTTGGATGCAAGCTTTCCATATACCCCGTACCATCCTGCAAACTATTTCTGCTACCTGCAGACGGTTCATCTGGGGTAACTCTCGAGCATGGGCTTGGGATGATATTTGCACTCCCAAGACTGAAGGAGGAGTGGGCATCAGACTGTTGGATGACTTAAATATTGCAGCAGGAATCAGACTGACATGGAGATTTCTAACCTCAAATTCTATCTGGGCGAAGCAAATGCAGAAGAAATATGTAAACGGAGAGGGGTTCTATGGGGCTAAGGAATCTGTGTTGCAATCGGGAACGTGGAAGCGGATGCTAGCATGTAGAAGCATATCACAGAAGCTGATTAAAAAGAGGGTCAGAGACGGATGTTCCACTCTATTTTGGTTTGACAATTGGCTTGAATGTGGCCCCCTTTGCTCATTATTTGACACTCCGGCTGGTGCTTCTCAAATAAGGGTGTGTGATTATTGGGATCGGGATGCAAGTGCCTGGGCGGAAATTCCCGAAATTGCACAGCTTCGGCCATTCCTTGGCAATATTAAATTGGTGACGGGCCAGGATAAATGGCTTTGGGCGCCGGCCTTGAACGGAAATCAAGCTCCTGTGTGTGCGATTGACAGCACACACCATGAAAGGGCTACTGCGAATAATCAAGGTGAGTTCAATTTCTCTCAGACCTGGGATGGTGTACGGAAAATAGGTACTCCTTTCCGATTCTATAAGCTTATCTGGTACAGTAATCATATCCCTAAAATGTCGCTAACCTTGCTGAGAGCATTTAGAGGAAAATTACTCACTAGAGATTTGATTAGTAAATGGGGCCTTAACACTCTGACTAACTGTGTGTTATGTAATGAAAGCAAATCGGAGAGTATTGGTCATCTATTCTTTGAGTACAGTAACACTAAATACATTTTATATAGGGCATTGCTAAAATTGAAGATCAATTCTAGTATTGGGTCTTCCATTATTGAGGTGGGAGATTTTTTCCTGACACATTTTGCCAAAAAATGCGTGCTCAGTTTCCTGGCTAAGACTGTTTTGGCGGCTATAGTGTGGCACGTTTGGAGAGAACGGAACATGAGAATATTTGAAAACTCAGGAAAAAGTAAAACTGCCCTATTCGAGGACATCTCGGCGGATATTAGAGTGGTTATGAGGAACCAAGAACCAGCTGACTCAGAAGAGGCCTGCGCATTATCAAATTGGGAGCTCAGAGATATGTGCTAATCTCTCTGTTATCACATTTTCAGTTGACTATTGTATAGTTTTTGCAGGATGGGGAATCGCTAGTAGGAAGTGACGGCGCTTGTGCCCACTCCTTCCTCTATTGAAACTCCATGCCTACATGCTATGGGATGTAATTTTGTGTTATAATATATAAAGCTAACTTTTCAAAATATATATATATATGTATATATATATATATATATATATATATATATATATATATATATATATATATAACCTAGCGATTGTACAAGAAGTTTTCAAAAATACATCGCATAATCACAAAAGAAAATGACATGTATAGCAAAATGTGTCATTTACATCATCATAGGTCACATGACATGAAATAAAATGTCACACTATATAAAAATATATCAGTCATATCCTCAAACGACATGTTACCCAAAATATATAACACCTAATATCCTCACGTCAAACTCTCAAACACGACAAAAAATGCTTCCTATGATGAGAGTCTCCAGAGGTACATTCCTAAAGACATCATGCTACTGGTGGAGGTGGAGGATATCGACGAGCTCTGTGTTCTGAAGGGTCAAGAGCACTAATTTCTCTAGGCATGGGCAAGAGTGTGTCCAATTTCTCCTAGATATTCCGAACCAAGGAGAAAAGTTAATGTGACTGAAGAGTCTGGGTACGTATGTGTGTGGTGACAGACTTTACCATGACCTTCACAAAAGTGAGATCGTCACGCAGCATCGTGACCGAATTCCAAATAGTAAAGAGACTGAACTCAAATTCTCCTAAGCGATGAGGCAAATCCTCGGGAGGTTGGGAGGATGAAGAAATCCGCAAAAAATCCTAAAGACGAACAAGAGAGGCAAGGATGTGCTCATGATCATTAGTAAGTCCGGTAATGGAAGACTCAAATTTCTGAAGGTTGTCACTGAATGAAATCTGACGACCATCAAGACACATATAGTCGTCGATCAGAAGTGAAACCCTAGCTCTAATCTCGTCAAAATGGTTCAAAGAGGCAGACTAATATGGGACATCATCATGAGCTAGCAGTAGCTCTAAAGAGGATGGGTCGACAGCTTGTGGAGGTGAAGAAGTAGTAATCGTAATGAACTGAGGAGATGGAGGGTTTGACTCGATGATTCTGGTCGGTCTTCGATGAGAGGAGTAACTTCTTGATCTATTGACAGAGCAACAATTTCAGCGAGGGGGATAAAGACTTTCAAGCTCACTTGTGGGGTGACATGATTAAACCTTAAAAATGATCGACACAAATCAAGAACTAAATCTAAAAATTAGGTAAAGAAATGATCCGAGAAGATCACGAGGGTTCAACAAACCTGGAAGTTGGTGAAAGTGGATCGAACGATCGAAGATTTGTTGGAGATAGTAGAGAGGGCAGACGAACAGTCAGACACTATAAATAAAAATGCTTAAGCCTTAATCGAGATGAAAGATGGGTTATATCGATCAATCAAAATGATCTCAATCATTGGATCAAAATTGATCCGTCAATCAAACCTTCAGCAGACGTCTGGAGTAGAGAGTTCAGACGTCTGGAGATTTAAGAGTAAAAATAAAATCCTGCAGTGTTAAACGTCTGATGAATATATACCAGGCGCCTGACCAACTGTGTATGCGTCTAGTCATAACAGATTAGACGACTATGTAAATGACTGACATAAAAGAGTTGCTCTTGGGAAAATGTGGTAGAATAAACGTTCCACTGATCAGATGGCTAGAGTTCAATAGCCAGGCAACTGGACAACTGTGTAGTCATCTGGTCAGATAACTACAGACGTCTGGTCGGATTGAAAAATTCTGAAACACATATATCTGATATGGCAGATGTCTGGTTCGACTGTACCAGCTGTTTGGTCTATATTAGAGAGCTTGGAATGAACCTAGACTAATATCTATGAGAACTCTCAAGCTAAGGATAAAACGATCTCTCTAACTAAGCATAGAACAACACTATTAGAATGCCCAATCATCAAATACAGAATCTACTTGAATGAAATTCAAAACGTTCAATCATAGTAAATAATTCACACGCATATATATATATATATATATATATATGGATTTAATGTAGAAAATCTGCCACCTGATCCAATGGATCAGGTGGCAAGACACAAAAAAGATGGAGAGTACAAGCCCCCACATGGGCTTGTACTCGTTGGGGCCCACCCCTTTGTGTCTTGCACCTGATCCTTTGGATCAGGTGTCACCTGCTCTACACACACACATATATATATACATATATATATATATATATATCATGAAGAAAATAAACAATCATGAAGGTGAGATACAAGTAACTTTAGTTCAATCAACTATAGCTGAAACATGGCATATCATATGAATTGACAATAAAGCATGATATGGCATTAAAAATGATCTCCTAGAGTTTAGATTCACACATGATCTAATTCTCTCCTAAGCCTCACAAAGGAGTCCTCTTTGAGTGGTTTAGTGAAAATATCGTCAATTTGTGTCGCTGAACTTTAGTTTTACATCCTTTTGAGGACATGATCATTGATAAAGTGGTGTTTAATGTTAATGTATTTGGTATGGGAATGTTGTACCGGGTTCTTGGATAAACAAATAGCATTTTGGTTATCTACCACAATTGATAATATAATCCTTAAGTGTTCGATTCATCCATAACACTTGAGCACAAGCTAGACCTACGACAATATATTCCACTACAGTCGTAGAAAGAGATACCAAGTTTTGTTTCTTGGAAAACCAAGACAAAAGGAAATTTCGTAGAAAATTGCAAGTGTCACTAGTAATTTTCCTATCGGATCTACATTCGACAGAATCGGCATCACTATAAGATATTAGCTCATAAGTGCATGACTTTGAATAGATTAATCCGTAGTCAAGTGTTTTGGTTAAGATAACGAAAAATCTGTTTGACGCCATTCAGATATGATTGTTTTGGCCGTGATTGATATCGTGCACACAAGCATACAGAAAACATGATATCGGTCTACTTGCGGTAAGATAAAGTATACTACCTATCATAAATCGATATTAACGAATGTCAACATCCATACCACGTTCATCTTTATCAAGATGCATTGTTGTGCTCATTGAAGTAAGCTTGGATGAATAACTTCCCATCCTGAAGCACTTAATTAACTCCAATGTGTACTTGGTTTGGTGGATGAAGATTATTTGCTCCAATTAATGAATTTGAAGTCCTAGAAAATAGGTGAGCTCTCCTATATGACTCATCTCATATTCATACTGCATGGACTTAACAAATTCTTGACAAAGAGAGGTGTTAGTAGAACCGAAAATAATATCATCTACATACACGTGTATGATGAGTATGTCATAGTCAAAATACTTAGTAAAAAGTGTTGAATCAACTTCACCCTTTTTGAAACCCAAATCCAAAAGAAAATTCTTTAGGAGATCATACCAAGCTCTAGGAGCTTGTCTCAACCCATAAAGTGCTTTCTTAAGTTTGAAAACATGATTTGAAAATATTTCATGAATAAAATTGGGTGGTTGTGAAACATACACTTTCTCATTAATATAACCATTTAAAATGCACTTTTAACATCCATTTGAAAAAGTTTAAAATTCATGTAGGATGCAAAAGATAGTAATAGTCTAATGGATTCTAATCTAGCTACTGGGACAAAATATTCTTCAAAATATATACCTTCCTCTTGACGGTAACCTTGAGCTACTAACCTCGCATTGTTCTGAGTGACGACTTCATTTTCATCGGTTTTGTTCTTGAAGATCCATTTTGTTCCAATGACATGTTGGCCTTCAGGAAGTGGGACTAGTTTCCAAACTTCATTCCGTTCAAATTGGATGAGTTCTTCTTACATCGCCATGATCTATGATCTATCTTCACACGCTTCATCAATGTTCTTTGGCTCTATTGTGGAGACAAAAGTACTATGTGTAAATTGCTCTACCCTTGACCTCGTACATTCTCCATCTCCAATATTACCTATAACTTCAACATGTGGATGATGACGGACCATAGCAAAAGTCTTGGAAACGCTTGGATCACTTGGAACATCCTCAACAATGTCGTTAGGAGGGTTAGTGTCAATAGAATCGTCTAGTTTTACATAAATCAAGGAATCATATAAGAATTCAATACATTCATCATTATGTAAAATAGGAGAGTCAAAATCTTCATAAAAAGAAACATGAAGAGATTCTTCAACCATTGAATTTCTTTTATTGTATTTCCGGTGGGCCTTGCTATATGTGGAGTATCCCTTCATCGGATCGAGATTCAAATTTATCTAAATTACCATATGTGTTTTAATAAAACATTTACAATCAAAAACACGAAAATAATTTACTTGTGCAGCTTATCCTAAAATAATTCATAGCATGTTTTGTTCATACGGAGTCTCACAAGAGTTCTATTCAACACATAGCATGTGGTAAAATGGCTTCCGCCCAAAATTGTGGTCTAAGCCGGCTACCACTAAGCATAGTGCATGCACACTCTTTAAGAGTTCTATTTTTCTTTTCCACAACACTATTTTGAGGTGGGGCACTGGGGAAGGAAAAAGTGTGAGTTATCCCGTTATCATCACAAAATTTAAAGAATAGTTCTTTATCGAATTCACCTTCATGATCACTACGAATGGTGACAATGGGTGTGTTTTGGATCTTTTGAGTTTTCTTAGAGAAAATAATAAATTCGTCAAGCGCCTCATTTTTACTATGTAAAAAAGCTAACCCAAGTACATCTAGAGAATTCATCCACTACAAAAAGTCTATAAAAGGCATTTCCTAAGGATGAAACTCTAGTAAACCCAAATAAGTCGAGATGTAAAAGCTCTAGTGGCCTAGAAGTATATGCTACAGTCTTAAGATTAAATGATAATTTATGAAGCTTGTCATATTGGCATGAATCACAAAAAAATTTCTTATTGAAAGAAAGTTTTAGAAAATCTCTAACTAGATTGTGCTTGGATATGTTGGAAAGATGTTTGAAGTGAACATGACCAAAGCGTCGGTGCCATAGAAGTTGCTCATTTGTATGTGCAACCAAGTATTGGTCTTGTGTATATGGCATATCCAACACATAAATACCTTTATGGCATGTGCCACTAAACAAAAGGTTTTTACTACTACAATCATATATACGACATAATCCATTACCAAAATTAACTTTGTAACCATTGTCACAAAGTTTACTAATGGAAATAAGATTATGATTTAACCAATCAACTAAGTAAACATTATCTATTACAGGTTTGGATGGATTATCGACTTTTCAAATACCTATGATAGAACCCTTTTCATTACCTCTTAAAACGATCGTTCTGCCATTCTTGATGCGGATGATTTCAGAAAGCAAGCTTGGATCTCCCGTCATATGTTTAGAACACCCGCTATCGAGTATCCATCCTTTCTTTTTGCATTTGGAGCAATCTTTCCCTTTATTTCTTCTTTTCTTCTTCTTGGGTACCTATATAATAAATCATAAGCACATGGTATTCAAACATGTTGGGTCCAAGGGTATTAGCCCTTTGGAAACCAAGTTCAAATGGACTAAGGCTTCCCAACATAGTTTACATTATTCACAACATCCCTAAAATAGGACTGCATATACATTCCTTTAGCATAAGTGCTAATGTTATTAGGACCCCAAATTAGATGAGTTTTGGAAGTCATATGCATTGAGGGTGCATGCATTGAAGGAGGGTTTCAATAAGGAGCATGCAGCATGTAGGCATTTGGGTAAACATATGCATGAGGGTGAGTATGAGGTGATTGTATTTATGTGTACCCATGGCTTGGTGCATGTGGATAGTAATAATGTGGGTGTGCATGATAACTAGCATGTGATCTTGCATGATGTGTGCGTGCATTGGAAGTATACATATGTGATTTCACATTCGGTGCATATACATGTGATGCATAGGAATGTGAAGAATAAAAATCATGTGGAACATGTGAAACATATGTATGAGCATGTGTATGCGGTGGTTTTGCATAACTGTGTGCATGAGTTGGATTACGAACAAGTGAGTGTCTTATATGTATGTTAACACATGCACTCAGGTGTGGTGCATAAAATTCATCATACGTAGGAGCTTGGTGTGTAGGTGCTCTCCTACGTGTTTGAGTGTTAGTATACATGTATGCATGACCCTTCTTTTGAGGTCCACCCTTGGTGGGCTTCTTTCCAAATGAGGATGGTGTAGGAATGAAGCTTGTCTTGGTAGAAACTACTTAAGGGGTTTTAGGCTTCACTTGAGGATGCACCAGAGGATGGCCTCACAAATTCTATAGTGAATCCACTATAGGATGTGCGGTAGTTGGTAGCACTTTCTTTTGAGCAGCCAAGTCCACCACGGTGATTTGCAGAAAGTTGATTCTCAAGTAAAGTGTTTAACTTGTTCTTGCCTTTGTTGAATCTATCAATGTTGGCACACATGAGCTCATATCTTTTGTAAGTGAAGAGATATTAGTATCCAGGTTGATACACGTGATGTGAGCTAAGGACTTGGGATTTGAGAGCTAGATTCTCATTTCGCAGAAGTGTGTTTTGAGATCGAAGTGTTTCAATCTCAACATCATCACATTCAACAATTTGGTCACTGTCCAATTGAGATTTGAGGGAAATAACCTCATTTCTCAAAGAATCATTTTGAGAAAGCAAAGTAGCTTTCTAATTGACTAGTGTGTCATGTGTGGTGTCAACATGCGATGTGATAGACATGGATGACATAGTAATACTAACAAGTTTGTCCTTAGCAAGCATATAGGAATTGAATAACTTTTGATACTTATCAAATAGTTGTTCAATTGCTAATCTAAGGTCATCCATGGTTACCTCATCCTTATCGCAATCACTATCACTTAAAGAGTCCCTTGGATAGTCTTCTCGCGCCATGAAGCCCATGTGCGCAACCTCTACCTTTTCTTCATCCAAGTCATCGCTACTCAAATCATCGCTTGAGTCATCCCATGTTACTACAAAGCCCTTCTTCTTCTTCTTGTTCTATTTATACATATCTCCCTTCTTGTACTTGGGAGCATTCCACTTCTCCTTATTTTAAGCATGTGGCAATCTTTCTTAATGTTCCCTAGCTTATTGCATTTATAACAAAGAGAAGAAGCGTTGTTAGTATCAACTAGGCTTTAGGTTTGAAGTTACCTTTTCGAAAAAATCATTGGAACTTCTGGGCCATGAGAGCCATGGACTCTACGTCCATTTCATCAGAAGATTCTTCATTGTCCGATGTGGCCATGAAAGTAATGGCTTTCTTCTTGGTTTCAGCTAGATTCTTTTGAGCATCCATTTGCTCTAACCTCATACGTCATGATATTGCCATTGAAGTTTTCCACGGTGTATGTGGACATGTCATTGCCTTCTTTAATGGCCATGGTCTTCTTCTCCCATTCCGGAGTGACGGCCATGATAAGCTTTCGAACCTTTTCTACTTGAGTGTAGGTCTTTCCAAGTGCCTCTAGTTCGTTCACGATGTCGGTTAACCTAGCGTACATGCTTAAGATTTTCTCTTTATCCTGCATTTGAAACATCTCAAAACATTGTACACAAATATGAAGTTTAAAAATTTTCGACTGAGTGCTCCCTTCATGTGTGACTAGGAGGTGGTTCGATACTTGGTATGCAAACATGCAGTTCGACACCTTGTTGAACTCCGACGACGTCAACGTACAAATAAGCGAGTTCATCACTTTTGCATTATTTGCCTTCGCGGTCACTTGAACGGGGGTCCACTTGTTAATCTTCTTCAAATGGATCTTTGTACTCCTATTGCACCGTTCTCTATAGTGAAATACTCTTTAGAAAGTTCATCATTCGGGACTTCCAATATCCAAAATTGGATCCGTTGAATAGAGGAGGATGAATAGTGGATTGTCCTTCAGCAATGGATGAAGCACTATCACAGTTGTTGTTGTCGTCGTTTGTTGCCATAGATAATACCTTCTGCTCTGCTATCAATTGTAGGACTTGAAACTATGGGAGAAAATACTAGAGGGTGATGAATAGTGTTTTATGATAATAAAAAGGAATTTACGCCTAATTAAAATCCATAATGCAACTAATTGTGCGGAATAGATTATGTGATAATTGTTGGATCTGGATCTAAGCCTAGCGGGGGATGAATAGGCTAATAAAAATTCTTGAGATAACACATGCAATTATTCAGCACAGATAGCCAGACACAGAGTAAATAAAAAGCAATCACATGGTGCACGAGAGATTTACCCTGGTTCAGTCGCCCCCAACGACCTACTCCAGCCCCAAAGCAATTACTAGCATTAATATGTTACAAGGGTACAACCGTAAAGAGCTACGAGCACCTACTCTACGCTCACCAGGTTCCGTACCATACTTACCAAAGTGCTAACACTATTAATCTAGTAAACGCTCTCTCTTGACTAGCACCAACTAGTCAAGACCCTCTTGTCTAGCACCAACTAGTTAAGACCCCAAAAACGAATGTATAAGTAACATACAAAGATCAACACACCAATACACTAATATAAAATAAATATAGAGTTCAGAAAAGCTCAATTCATGTAGATGTTGTCGTCTCTGTCGTTCAACGCATGGTCAGATCTTGATCTGACAAAATGTAGTACCCCAGTCTGATGTGACGGTGTAGGGATGATGCTCTCTGGTGGTGATTGCGTTGACCAATTCCTATTGCTTACTGGCTATTTAGATGGAGCTCTTTGGTGTCGGTCAGCAAGGCAGATTGGTGGAATATGGCTCGGTCGACAAGAGTTTGTTGCGGGCTGTGGCTTGGTCGGTAATGTGCTTGTCTGCTTGGTCAACCATGCACTTGATCGCAGTTGCAGCTTGGGTCGGCACAGTAGTTGGTGCAAATGGCAATGATTGCTGCATGGCTGCTTGGCTACGGTCGGAAACATATCGGTGGGTGTCCAAGCAACGGTTAGCACCCCTCTTGTGCGTGAGATACCCAGGTCGACAAGATGCCTGGTTGGTGTGTGAGCAAGCTTAGTCAACAAGCTGGGATTGTGGCGTGGTCAGCACAGCCTGAGAGGTCAAAAATTGCAGCCCTTATATTCTTGATGAAAGCTTGTGGACTTTTGTTTCACCCAGCAAAAAAGAACAAGCAATCAATGCTTAAAAATACTTATACAATAAACAATGAAACATTTGGACTTCCCATTTGTTTAAGCAGTTGTTATATGCAGCTTGTTCTTCTCTTGATTTGTTGATTGATCCTGGAACTTGTGAAGTCAAACTCTGCGGCTGCTCCTTGATGAGTTGTTTTGCTTCTTGATGCCTTGTGTGAGGATGGGAAGTCAAGCTTGCTCAATGATCTTGAAACTTGTGGCTAAGAGGCTTTATCGCTCCTTGGAACTTGATGCTAGGAGATGTATGATTGTGGCAATGAGAGATTGAAGCTTGCGGCTTATAGGGAAGGAGTTGCTTGCGGCTATTTGATGATAGAGCTAGGGTTTGGCCGTGAGCTTTTCTTTGTTTTAGCCGTAATGTTTCTCTCCTTGGATGGGGGTTTAAGTAGGAGATGTCGAGAATCAATTCGCTCATATAGAATCCCATAATTGTAAGAGTATGAAGTTTGAATTCTACTTTGAATAGTATTTGAAATAACCATATGGAAGATCTCTTTCAATCACAATAGGATATGAAATATGATTTGGAATTTGTATTGGATTTGGAGAGGATCGCATTTAATCACAAATTAATTTGCATGATATTTGAATTGCATGGCAATTGGTAATAAGATTTGCAATTGGATTTGGTTTAATCACTTTTGATATGAATGGGATCACTACTTATCTCTCCATATTTGACAAAGTCTTCATATGTGTAGCAATTTTCTCCATCATTTTAACTTGATCATCCTTTGAGTATTTACGAGCTTGCCACTTCTGAAAACACTTAGCACACACATCAAATTGTTCACACACATTTGTTATCATCAAACACGAAGTCATCGATCGTTGTATCCAACTACACGTTGTATCCAACAATCTCCCCCTTTTGATGATGACAAACCAATATAAGATTTGAGCAATAACGATCCAAATAATATCATCGTGACGTGTGTGTGTGTGTGTGTGTGTGTGTGTGTGTGTGTGTGTGTGAAGTGTGATGATGGAGGAAGTATGCAACAATATAACAATGATGTGCAATGATGTTCAACATGTATATGCATGCTCCCCATATATGCATGCTCTCCCCCTTGAACACATATTCATTATTTATTAGCACATTATTCATTAAGCACAATATTCCAAAATTCACAAATCTTTCCCAAAATATTCTCCCCCTTTTGTTATCATCAAAAGTGTACGTACGAAGTCGATGTCAAATCACATGCAAAAAGATAGTATTATAAACTATATCAAACACTTGCATGTAGTCATTCTTAGAATAAACAAGTCAAATCCAATGAAAATTATAACAACGACATCTACACCATCGTGTAAGTGTGATGATTAAACATTGAAGCACATAAGGAGAACTTTCAAGAAATTCAACCAAAACCAATCCACTTTTCAATGTAACATGATATCATCTATGATTGATTTTCCCCATCTCATTGAAAATGAGTTCAAGTTACCACATTCAAAACATAGCCTATGAGGACTTTTAGGTGAGGGGTGGTGTAACGACCCGCTCTCAGGGGGCCATTACTTATTTGATTATATTTACAGGTCTGCAGATCGCCAGTGAAAACAATATAGGCACTATGCAGAGATGTACAAAAATACTCAAATAGTGTTCATTATATTACAATACATACTGTACACTACGCTCCAACAAAGATACATGAAAGAAAGGAAGTACATATGTGAATATAACTCTAAAAGCTGCGTCTTAGGGTCGAACTCTGGCTCCTCATACTCAGGAACATCTACATCTACATGTGTGTCATTTGCGGTGCCATGAAGATGGAACCGTAGGTAAGTCACAACAATTCTAGAAATATAAATAGAGTAGTGCAAAAGTATGGAACATGTTATGGTAAACAATTAAAGATGATCATGCAAGTGCAAAAAGTAAGATAAGAACAAACATGCATGCAAGTGCAATAAGCGACGTAAAAGGTGACTGTGCAAGTACAATGAGTAACGTACAAGAGTAACAATGGTGATAGCAATAGTAGGACTAGCAAGCATGAACTGTAACAATAATAAACATGCAAAGTACTGAACGAGACGTACAATCAAGAGGTTATTATGGTGCTAGCAGTAATTAACTAAACTATGTGACTTACTTAGAAGAGTATGATATGCAACCATGGGTCACCTCGTTTACCGCAGGGAGCAAATCCTGGGCGTCAACTACAACATACTTTTAAGAAATAATGAGACGAGATGAGAGAGGTGACTTCGATCATAGTTCCCACACTTTCTCTACAATGAGTTACCCCAAACCCCAGTGCATGTGTATCAAGTACGTGTTTCTTACTGTGTGTTCCACGAGATATTCCACGAGATATTCCATAAGATATTCTGTTTGACAATTCATTAGCATTCAATGATTCATAGATGTCATGTAGCAAGTGATGTGACCATCTAAATGTGAGCAAGCATGCACCAAGTGTATCTGAAGTACATGCATAGTTTTCAAGTAAGAAGCATCAGAACATGGTAGGCAGGTTGAATGAGTGTTATCATGGTGAATATAAGTATACGTATGATGAAAGGTTCGAAGTAACTCATTTAAATGAATTTAAAATCGATGTTTGCGGACTGCTGATAATTGGAGTTTTAGCATTGATCCACACACACGAAACTAGTCAGGGTTGGTCAAGTATGTCACTATCACCGCAAGCAGGGTGATCCAACACTTGGGTCCAAATGAAACTAGCCGGCTTGTTAAATCAATAATAATAACGCCGATTATCAACTTCCACTACATCGATTACCTTAACCAATAGTAGAGTAATTCACTATTTACTATGATAGTTAAAGCAGGACGCTGATTGACTTTCTTATTGAAAACCAGTAAGTAAAGGATTGAGGATAAAGACAAGTCCAACAAAGATGTTGATTCCATGCTTCGAGCATGTGGTTTTCAATTAGTACACAGTTTTTCCAAGGAGATGGTTGTGTGCTACAACCGTCCAATTTGAAAGATGGCAATGTTATATTCTCGAGTCAAAGTCGTTTTGCAGTTGATTAGTTTCCAATTTAGTTAGGTCTCTGATCATTTGTTCAAGTCGATAACCGTTCTGAGGCTATACATGATGTCCTAAGTTCATACTAGTACACTATCCAGATTTCTAAAGTTAGAATTAGAGTGACTTACTGGTTTGAGAATCGTCGTAGAAAATCGAGGCTAGAGCTAAGGCTATCAGGGACGCTCGTGCACGTTAAACGGTAACTGCAAACATAAGAAATCATCTGTTATATATCACACTATTTTCTATCTATTTATCTTAACCGTTTTGTATTTTTATAATGGCTTAAAACTCGTCAAACTACGTACTAAATATTCTTAGATAGGCTAGATGTGAGGTAAATAATTTTATGTATGAAGAAAATATGTTTATAAAGCTCGTAGGCATTTTTTATAATTTTTGAAAGCTTGACATCAATTTAGAAACTAATTTTCTAAATTAAAAAATAGATACGGCAAATGTTTGGAGATTTATTTAAAGAAATGTACACGTCAAAATATTTCATATGACCTGTCAAAACGTTCGTCTTGATTAGTAGAACACAAAGATATTTTTGTATTTGAAAAATATGTGTATTTTTAGAAGATACGAATTTTAAAAGCAATTTAGAATTAATCACTTAAATCTTTGTTAAATCATTTTTAAAAATATAAGTCTCAGATTGGGATGATTTTAACGTCTACGCGTTCTACGCGATGCGCGGGATTTTCTGTCCCTTTACATGTATTTTTCTGGTTTGTATATAATTTATTATCAATTTCTGTTCAATAAACTCATATTATATATATACGTGTATATATACGTATACATATATACGTAAACACTTATAAAAAAAATACTCTCCCTCTCCCTCCTTACGTTCACAGCGTGTGCTTGGGGGGTTCGCTCGTGGTCGGCGGCGGCTCCGGGCTGTGGGGCTTGAGGCGGTCGACGGTGCATCCCTGTCGACGAAAGGCGGCGGCAAGCGACAGTGTCGATGGCGACGATGGCAGGTTAAGGCAGCGACTACGGGGGCTACTTGGGCTCGGCTTCGACGGCTTGTTGCGGCGAGAGGGGGCCTTTGTAAGGATCGTCTAACCCTTGCAATACTAACAACACACACTAGAGGGGGGGTGAATAGTGTAATGGCAATAAAATTGACCAATTAAAATTTAACTTGCAAACGCGGAATTATAAATGCAAGAGGAATTAAAAGGAACAATCAATCCAAACGCAAACACAAAGTTTTACCCTGGTTTTCCAAACATGGGTACATCCAGCCACACCAATATTCACTATATTCCCACACAGAGAAGTGAATACAAATCTCACAAGGAGATATCCCACAAAGAGGATTTATGCCCTACACAAGGACCCAACCAATCCTACACGAGGATCAAGACTCCCACACAGAGAATCACTAACTCCCACTCAGAGAATTAGGGTTAGCCCTACACTAGGACACTAGAACTTCCACAAAGAGTGTTAATTCCCACAAAGAGAATTCCCTAGTCCCACAAAGAGACAACCTCCCACAAAGAGATTATCCTAATCCCACAAAGAGAAATAGGAAGACAAATTACACCAAGTAAAGTAAATACTCTTACATATGCCTTGAGATGCTTACTCATGAATGAATGCAAGGCATGGAAGAGGGTTTCCAAGTGTTGGAATATGCTTGAGAGCACTTGGATGATTTCCCTTGAGCTGGACTTCAATGCATGAAGAAAGATGAGTGCTCAATAGAGGGAAATGAGGGAGCTTGAGAGTTGCTTATTGATCTCTTGAGATTTTCTATAGAGTCAAGAGTTATCAAGTGTTGTCAAGAGTTCTCAAGTGATGGCAGCACACTCATATATATAGGAATCCTATATCAAGCCCAAAAACCCAAAGAAACAGCCAAATGAAAAAATCTGCAACGGCTAGAAACTGGGTGAAAACGACAGGAATAGTCGACTGTTGATCAAAAGATAGTCGACTGATCAACGGCTAGAAAATATCCAACGGCTATAATCTGAGCCAGGACAGGCGCCTGTGAATCCTTCAGCAGACGACTGCTGCAGGGAATGGATCGAAACAGAGAGCTGCACTCTTTCTCCAATTCTTCGCACAGGCGACTGATGTTAATACTACAGTCGTCTGTTAAATAGTCAGGCAACTGTATATTCTACATCAGTCGTCAGCAGTATAATATGGAGAGAAGACAGAGAGATGCAGAGATTGCACTTACGCTAGACAGGCGACTATTGGCCAATTCCTAGGCGACTGTAAACTGATCGACAGACGACTATGCGTAAAGCTCAAGTTTGAGTAAATTGAAATGTTGACTTGATCTGTGCAAATCAGGCGGCTGTAAAAGGATCTACAGGCGACTGGAAATCACCCAGTCGGCTGTATTTCCCTCAACAGGCGACTGACGGAAAGGTAGAGACTCCAAATGAGTCTTTGGACAGAGTGAACCTATTGGGTTGGATTCTGTGAGAATCCTAAGGTTCACTAAGATGGTTAAATGCATATGCATGAAAAGTAAACCATCTAGCAAGGCATTACAATAACCTAGACTCAAAAGAGAGAGAAAGCAATAAAGTAAATTACATGGATTACAATGCTTTCTCAAAGAGTCTAAGTCTTTAATCTTGATGCCTTGAGTGCTCTCCACCATCTCCAAGCTTTGGCACTCCTTGAGTCCAAACTATGGCCCCTCTTCACTTGATGTCCATCCTTGCACCAAGTGATTAGTCTCCAAGAAAGATATCCTTGAAATAAACTGAGAGACTAAAACATGAGATTCATTAGCAACAACATAATGTTGTGATCATGATCAAAATAAGATTGGTATGAAACACCAATACTCAACAATCTCCCCCTTTTTGATGATGACACACATTATGTAAATCATAAAGAAATAAAGCACAATGCTAATGATCTCCCCCTACTTATATGCACCAGTTAAATAATGAGCTACACAATGGTAAATACTCATAATACCAATAAAAACATGGTGGCATAAAATAGGCATGGATTACATAAACCAATTGCAAAGAATAAAAGCATGCAGACAAGAATGGTTTATTTAATCCCATATATCTCTCCCTATAGAGATATCTCTCCCCATATGCATATGTATATATCTCTCCCCCTATAGATATGATTACATAATGCATATATCTCTCCCCCTTGACATCGTCAAAAAGGTGGACAACAAATATATCGCCATATGTCATCTTAACCAAGATGTGACAATATGCAAGAACGAAAGATAGGTATGATACCAAATTTAAAAATTTAGTGGGTATCAATTCACTATCCCATGCTCCCCTTAGATCAAAGAAATGGTCAACTTTTGACTTCTAGGATCTAATACCATAATTAATGGAGCCATGGGCCTAAAGTGTATCAAAGCAATAGATATGGAAAAAAAATCAAACTTCAAAGATACACAAAGATATTGCCAAAAACAAATATATCATGAAACATGTTGGCAATAAACAAGAGGTTTGGTTTGAGACCCAAAATAACCAAATGTGAATAAAGATCTCAAATAACCTCCGAAATGAGAGTTAAAATATGTCTTAAAATAATTTAAACATATTATATATTAACTCCCCCATCGACATACATATGGACCAAAAATGCATGTATGTCAACAAACCCTTAGGTCCCCATTTTCACGAAGAGAAATAAATTTGAAAATATTTTTCAAAATCATGAAACACACACAATCAATGGGTATGCTTAAAATAAACATAGAAGCACAATACACATGCAATATGCATATGTGTGAGGAACCTAAACATTAGGTAACCAAACCCAAGAGGAGTTTGATTTCCTAACGTTATCACACGAGGTGATCACATCCCTAACTAGAGAGTTGATGTAACTATCTCTCTTTTGTACACTAACTTTAGTGGGAATCCATAATCTCAAGGATTTCCTAGGCAATGGTTTTGCCTTTGCAAGAGGGAAGGATGTGGCATGCTTAGGTGTAGAAACAAATTTCTTAGCACGCAAAGAATGAGGATTTTGCTTCTTAGCAAAAAATGAAGATTTTTCATTCTTCCTCATTACCTCGTGATCTACATGCTTCTTGTTGGTGTTCTTGATGTACAAGAAAGCATGGTGATTCTTCTTAGGTGCTTTAGCAATATTTCTTGTATTTGCACCAAAAGAGGAATTAGAGGTGGGTTTGGGAACCACATTTTGAATATAACCCAAACCTCCTCTATGATTTGCCGGATGTTGTTTTTCCAACAAATCGTGGAGTGAATCCCTAGAATACACAAATCTTATGAGCTTCCGGGATTCCTCTTCACATTTCAACGCAAGTTGTTGAATGTGAGCATCTAAGCTAAGGTTTTGAGTAACGAGTTTTTCATTAGAAAGGCTCAATTCCTTAACTTGAGAGAGAAGTGTGTCTCTCTCACAAGTGTCATAAACATGATTTTCATCATGAATTACACTAGATGATTCTAAATCATGTACCCTACTCATAGCATTATCAAGTTTAGCTTTCATTTTCTCATATGAGTCGATGCACTTACTTGCCAAATTGGAGGCCACATTTAGGCGGTATTCAAGCTCCTCATAGGATGGCTTTTCCTCCTCGGCTTCCTCATCACTTTCATCATCGCTTGAGCTTGACGAAGACTCTTTCCCAATAGCCATGAAGCAACTTTCTTCTTTGGAGTTGAGCCATGTCTCTATCTCTTCATCGCTTGAGTTAGATGAAGTTGATGAAGAGTCATCAAAGGCAATGAAACACCTTTGATCGTGCTCCTTGTCATCTTCTTCTTCATCATTAGATGTGTCCCCATCGGAATCATCAAATGTGCCGATAAGTCCCTTCTTTTGGTTCTTGACCTCGGACTTGGCTTTCCAATGTTTCTTCCCTTTACCCTTATAGGTATCTATGTTGGGTTTGGAAGGACATTCGGTAGCCACATGACCTATTTCACTGCAGTTGAACCAAACCAACTTGTTAGACTGTGAGGCAAACTTTGATGAAGACATACCTTGATTATCCTTGAGGAATGCCTTGAATTTCTTGAATTTCTTGGCAAGCTCGATGTAGTCATCGTCGCTAAGATCTTCTTCATCTTCACTTGGAGCTTCTTGTTGGAACCGCTTTTTCCATTTGAAAGACTCCTTCTCATCATGAAGAGCAACGCCCTTTTTCTTCTCGGGCTTGGTTGATTGAATCTCTTCCTTGTGTTGAAGTAACACTTCATGAGAGATCTCCAATGTGTGCCAAATACTATTGGCCGATTTGCACATGGAGATGCGATCGAACTCATCCGGAGTGAGGACGTAATGGAGAACACACATAGCCCTAGCATTGACTTTGATCAAGTCCTTCTTCGCTTTAGTTCTTAAGGCCGCGGGTGAAATAGGCTCCTCGAAAGGTGACTCCGTTATGTCACAAAGGTCATGACTCTTCAAGTAGACCATCATCCCGATCTTCCAACTCGGGTAGTTGGTTCCGTTGAAGAGCGGGGGTCGGACGGTAGAAAGACCTTCTTCATGAGGCGCGGATGTAGCGTTGAATGCCATTGTTGCAGTATGCTTTAACCTCGCTCTGATACCAATTGTAGGGATCGTCTAACCCTTGCAATACTAACAACACACACTAAAGGGGGGTGAATAGTGTAGTGGCAATAAAATTGACCAATTAAAATTTAACTTGCAAATGCGGAATTATAAATGCAAGAGGAATTAAAAGGAACAATCAATCCAAACGCAAACACAAAGTTTTACACTGGTTCTCCAAACATGGATACATCCAGCCACACCAATATTCACTATATTCCCACACAGAGAAGTGAATACAAATCTCACAAGGAGATACCCCACAAAGAGGATTTATGCCCTACACAAGGACCCAACCAATCCTACACGAGGATCAAGACTCCCACACAGAGAATCACTAACTCCCACTGAGAGAATTAGGGTTAGCCCTACACTAGGACACTAGAACTCCCACAAAGAGAGTTAATTCCCACAAAGAGAATTCCCTAGTCCAACAAAGAGACAACCTCCCACAAAGAGAGAAACTCCCACAAAGAGAGTATCCTAATCCCACAAAGAGAAATAGGAAGACAAATTACACCAAGTAAAGTAAATACTTTTACCTATGTCTTGAGATGCTTACTCATGAATGAATGCAAGGCATGGAAGAGGGTCTCCAAGTGTTGGAATATGCTTGAGAGCACTTGGATGATTTCCCTTGAGCTGGACTTCAATGCATGAAGAAAGATGAGTGCTCAATAGAGGGAAATGAGGGAGCTTGAGAGTTGCTTATTGATCTCTTGAGATTTTCTATAGAGTCAAGAGTTATCAAGTGTTGTCAAGAATTCTCAAGTGATGGCAGCCACTCAAATATATAGGAATCCTATATCAAGCCCAAAACCCCAAAGAAACAGCCAAATGAACAAATCTGAACGGCTAGAAACTGGGTGAAAATGACAGGAACAGTCGACTGTTGATCAAAAGACAGTCGACTGATCAACGGCTAGAAAATATCCAACGGCTATAATCTGAGCCAGGACAGTCGACTGAAGAAGACAATACAGTCGACTGACAAACAGGACAGGCGCCTGTGAATCCTTCAGCAGACGACTGCTGCATGGGATGGATCGAAACAGAGAGCTGCACTCTTTCTCCAATTCTTCGCACAGGCGACTGATGTTAATACTACAGTCGTCTGTCAAATAGTCAGGCAACTGTATATTCTACATCAGTCGTCAGCAGTATAATATGGAGAGAAGACAGAGAGATGCAGAGATTGCACTTACGCTAGACAGGCGACTGTTGGCCAATTCCTAGGCGACTGTAAATATACAGGCGACTGTAAACTGATCGACAGACGACTGTGCGTAAAGCTCAAGTTTGAGTCAATTGAAATGTTGACTTGAGCTGTGCAAATCAGGCGGCTGTAGAAGGATCTACAGGCGACTGGAAATCACCCAGTCGGCTGTGTTTCCCTCAACAAGTGACTGACGGAAAGCCAGAGGCTCCAAATGAGTCTTTGAACAGAGTTAACCTATTGGGTTAGATTCTGTGATAATCCTAAGGTTCACTAAGATGGTTAAATGCATATGCATGAAAAGTAAACCATCTAGCAAGGCATTACAATAACCGAGACTCAAAAGTGAGAGAAAGCAATAAAGTAAATTACATGGATTACAATGCTTTCTCAAAGAGTCTAAGTCTTCAATCTTGATGCCTTGAGTGCTCTCCACCATCTCCAAGCTTTGGCACTCCTTGAGTCCAAACTATGGCCCTTCTTCACTTGATGTCCATCCTTGTACCAAGTGATTAGTCTCTAAGAAAGATATCCTTGAAATAAACTGAGAGACTAAAAAATGAGATTCATTAGCAACAACATAATGTGGAATACCAATACTCAACAGCCTTGCCAGAGGAGGCTCCGAGCAGAGCGGGCGGTGGCCGGCGTTACAGGCGGCGTCGTAGTAGCAACGGTGGCGGCTGGGCTGTGGCTTGCAACATGGAGGAGGTGGAGGGGTAAAGGGAAACTACAGTGGAGGGGGAAGCGACTGTCATGGGTGTCGCTGGCGATTGCAGGGTGCAGCGGGTGGCACTGCAACGTCAGTGGTGCGGTGGAGCTCCGGCGGGGCAGAGGTAGGAGCATTGGTGAGGTCTGCTGGAGGGGCACTCTCGAGCGATGGTGAAGCATCGGAGGATCTCGCCGAGGTCTTCAACAGAGCAGGGTGCTCACTGGAGGGCTAGGGCCTTGTGGCAGAGATGGAGGAGGGGGAGCGTCAGGGCTGCATGGGGTGATGCCTTGGGTTGGGCTCGTGGCGGTCGTGAAATCGGTGGTTGCCACCATCGGAGGGGGGAGCTTGCTTGGCATTTGGGTGTTGTCCGGAGCAGGGTTCGAGGCAGCAGGGGTCGTCGAAGAGGAAGGGTAGCGGTCGTGGGGTGGCTCCGGCAGTCATTACGGCAGTTAGGGCGGAGACACGGTGACCTCGTCGGAGTGAAGATGAGGGCTGTGCAGGTTTTGTGTGTGAGGCTGAGGAGTGATTAGAGAAGGGGTTATATAATAATAAAGAAATATTATAATATTATATGTATTAATTAGGGGCTAATTAAAGGGGTTGGTGGGTGATTGAATGGGGGAATGAATCTGAGATTCGGGGGAGGAAAACGTTGGCATCACTTTTCTCGTGGGCTGCCACGTTGGGGTATGTGATTAATTTTTAGAAGTAATTTCTTAAGTATAGCATGATTAGTAAAACTTCATTAGTAAATAATAACTTTAAAATACGAAATTACGATTTTGCCCTTGAAACTAAACGTGTTCGAAAAATTAAGAAAACAATACCACGGGATCACGAAAATGAAGTCCATTTTCAGATTTGAGCGAAGCAAAAATAGAAAAAAATCATTTACTCATTTTTGAAATCGTTTGATATTGTCTTTGTTACGGAAAAATGTGCACCATGAAAACTGGTTGTTACATGTGGCATTGCTTGACTAGTATAACACCAACGCTAAAGTTTACTCTTAAAACTTATGTTGGATACTCGTGGGTAGTGTCGTTGCCATGGATCTTATCCATTTTTCATACGGAGCTCTTTTCATTTCCCATTTATTTGTATATTTTTTCAATTCAATTCATTTGAGCTCTATTTTTTATCTACAGCAAGACACATCATATCCCATAGATTTTCAGTTAATTTATCATCCTACATTCACTTTGCAATATTTCAGAAAAGATATCTCCAAATGTACAACAACATTTAATACTTGTGGAAGTGAAAGTGTAGGTGTAGAAATCGAATTATTCTAATCATTGAACATGTCATGGTTATTTAGAAAATCAAACATGCACATGTAGCTATAATAATAATACATAAATTTCTACATGGATATGAATGACATTCATTAATACCAATTTAATGATTCAAAAGAAAGATATACATTAAGCACCATTTTTCAGCTTTTTGTACTTTTCATTTTTTTTTATTTTATAAAGAATTAAAGCCTCCTAACAAGCAAATGCTAGCAGTCAAACAAAACAAATCAAGCACACAGAAAAATACTATGAATGTATACATTAAGCTCAAGGAAGAAACCATACCTTCGTGTTGTCGTTTGGCTAAGGAACTTCTTAATGAAATGCGACGTCCAATCCATAGTTCTTCGTCCCTCCATCTTACCTACACAGAAGATGTTATGTGTAACCTTGGAATCCAACAAGGTCCACTCATGTTAGTCGCCAAACTTTTAGGAACACATATTTTCTTAAATTTCATATGTTTGTTCCTATAATTGCAATGATAAGACGTATGACTAACACATCCACATGTAAATCATTTATCAAAAATGCTTCTCCCTACACCAATTTCTGTTTGAATCTTTTTATTAATTCTTGGCCTATCATCAATTTTATTTCCATAGCATAGACCATGCCTATTATTTCCATATATCTGATTTCCAAGAATAATATCTACTGATTGCTTACCAACTCCAAATTTTTTAATGGTAAGCTCAAGATCAGATACTTTAGATTTTAAATACATGATTTCATTAACAAGCATGGTACATTTACCGATAAAGGCCTTTTTGGTCTCTTCCTCATTCTTTTTCAGATTTACCATCTTCTTTTCTAGCTCAAGAGATTTTTCTTTATGCATGTTATTCTCTTTTAAAAGCGTAGGACAATTAAGGCATTCAACTATTTCATGCATACTAGATTTTTCTTTTTTCAACACATTAATGGTATAATTACATGCGACAATTTTTTCTTTCAGTTTATCAACTTCTAATGACATGTTATAATTGTCTTGTTGCAGTTCATCATTAGCATTTCTATACTTTTCTACTGTGCGTTCAAGTTTCTCTACAGTTGAATCTTGGCTTTCAATTTCACCTTGAATTTCTTTAACAACATTCAAAAGTTGAACTTTGGTGCAAAATTTTACCTCATCAAGCCCTCCCATCAAGCAAAGGGATGAGTGGGCAGTCTCCTCCTGAGTCTCGTCCTCGCTATCCTCATCCCATATTACTGCTAAAGATTTTCCTTTCTTCTCCGCAGTGTTGTTCTTTGCTTGTGGGCAATTCTTCATAAAGTGTCCCTGCTTTTTGCATTTAAAACATTGAACTTCATCAGTAGCAGTCTGCTCATAATATTTTTTAGCAGGATTAAATTTGTTAGAGCGATTAAACCTTTGTGCCATTTCAGCTCTTCCTTGGTTGGTCTTGATGTATCTTCTGAAACCTCTGACCATCAGTGCTTGCTCCTCATCAAGATCATCATCGTCATCTTCCTTAACTTGAAGAGCTAATGATTTTAAGGTCTTGATCTCAGCTTTCTCTCTAGTTTCAATGCTCTGGAACTCAAGCTCATTTGACATTAAGTTTCCTATCAGATATTCCCCCCTCATCTTTGATAGATCCTTGGTTTCCTATATGGCCATGACTTTGGGACGGAAGGAGCTCGGGAACACCCTCAAGATCTTCCTTATTTGCTCCAGGCTTGAGTATAGCTTTCCAAGAGAGCTATATTTGTAGACGATGTCAGTGAACGTCGCAAACATATCCTTGATGGACTTTGATGGAAGCATGCGGAAGCTTTCATATTTTGTGCTGAGCAAAGCAAGTCTGGACTCCTTCGCCTACGATGTTCCCTCATGTGTCACCTCAAGGGTGTGCCAAATTTCTTGCGCAGTTTGACATTGAGAGATACAGTCAAACTCAGCTTTATCCAAAGAGCAAATAAGTGCATTCATAGCTCTATTATTCAGAGAAAAAAGTTTTCATCAGCATCATCCCATTTATCTTCTGGTTTTAGAATTTCAGCGTCTTCAAGTTTAATGGTGGGGGGTTTATATCCTTTTTTCAACAATGTTCCACACATCATAATCAACAGACGCTAAATATATTCTCATCCTAGTTTTTCAGTAAGCAAAATTAGTGCCATTAAATTTAGGGGGTCTAACTGTAGACTGGCCTTCAGCAAAAGCACAATCAGATATATTCATGGTTACTAGACTAGATCCTCTAACCTGCTCTGATACCACTTGTTGGATCTGGATCTAAGCATGTGGGGTGAATAGGCTAATAAAAATTCTCGAGATAACACAGGCAATTATTCAGTAGAGATAGCCAGACACATAGTAAATAAAAAGCAATCATATTGTGCACGAGAGATTTACCCTGGTTCGGTTGCTCCAACGACCTACTCCAGCCCCAAAGCAATTACTAGCATTAATATGTTACAAATGGTACAACCGTAAAGAGCTATGAGCACCTACTCTACGCTCACCAGGTTCCGTACCGCACTCACCAAAGTGCTAAACAATATTAATCTAGTAAACGCTCTCTCTTGACGAGCTACGAGCACCTACTCTACGCTCACCAGGTTCCGTACCGCACTCACCAAAGTGCAAAACAATATTAATCTAGTAAACGATCTCTCTTGACTAGCACCAACTAGTCAAGACCCTCTTGTCTAGCACCAATTAGACAAGACCCCAAAAGTGAATGTATAAATAACCTACAAAGATCAACACACCAATACACTAATATAAAATAAATATAGAGTTCAGAAAGGCTCAGTTCATGTAGATGTCGTCGTCTCTGTCGTTCAGCGCATGGCCAGATCTTGATCTAACAAAATGTAGTCCCCCAGTCTGATATGACGGTGTAGGGATGATTCTCTCTGGTGGTGATTGCTTAGACCAATTCCTCTTGCTGGCTGGCTATTTAGATAGAGCTCTTTGGTGTCGGTCAGCAAGGCAGATTGGTGGAAGATGGCTCGGTCGGTAAGAGTTTGTTGCGGGCTGTGGCTTGGTCGGTAATGCGCTTGTCTGCTTGGTCGACCATGCACTTGATCGCAGTTGCAGGGGTCGGCATAGCAGTTGGTGCAGATGGCATGCTTGCTGCATGGCTGCTTGGCTACGGACGGCAACGTATTGGTGGGTGGCCAAGCAATAGTTAGCACCCCTTTTGTGCGTGAGATACCCAGGTCGACAAGATGCCTGGTTGGTGCGTGAGCAAGCTCAGTCAGCAAGCTGAGATTACAGCATGGTCAGCACAGCTTGAGAGGTTAAAAATTGTGGCCCTTATACTCTTGATGAATGCTTGTAGACTTTTGTTTCACCCTGCAAAAAAGGACAATCAATCAATGCTTAAAAATACTTATACAATTAACAATGAAACATTTGGACTTCCCCTTTGTTTAAGCAGTTGTTGTATGCCGCTTGTTCTTCTCTTGACTTGTTGATTGATCCTGGAACTTGTGAAGTCAAACTTTGTGGCTGCTCCTTGATGAGTTGGTTTGCTTCTTGATGCCTTGTGTGAGGATGGGAAGTCAAGCTTGCTTAATGATCTTGAAACTTGTGGTTATGACGCTTTGTCGCTCCTTGGAACTTGATGCTAGGAGATGTATAATTGTGGCAATGAGATATTGAAGCTTGCGGCTTGTAGGGAAGGAGTTGCTTGCGGCTAGTTGATGATAGAGCTAGGGTTTGGCCGTGATCTTTTCTTTGTTGTAGCTGCAATGCTCTCTCCTTGGATGGGGGTTTAAGTAGGAGATGTGGGGAATCAATTGGCTCATGTAGAATCCCATAATTGTATGAGTATGAAGTTTGAATTCTACTTTGAATAGGATTTGCAATAACCGTATGGAAGATCTCTTTCAATCGCAATAGGATATGAAATAGGATTTGGAATTTGTATTGGATTTGGAGAGGATCTCATTTAATCACAAATTGATTTGCATGATATTTGAATTGCATGGAAATTGGTAATAAGATTTGCAATTGGATTTGGTTTAATTACTTTTGATATGAATGGGATCACTACTTATCTCTCCATATTTAACAAAGTCTTCATATGTGTAGCAATTTTCTCCATCATTTTGACTAGTCATCCTTTAAGTATTTACGAGGTTGCCACTCCTGAAACACTTAGCACACGCATCAAATTGTTCACACACGTTTGTTATCATCAAACACGAAGTCATCAATCGTTGTATCCAACTACAGGTTGTATCCTACAATAATAACAACACAGAAATTGCAAACGCAAACAAGTTATGTGCACTTATTCGGATTCCCCTGAGTCAGATCCTGACTCCCTGGAATCCTATTCCAGACACCCACTGGTAAATTTCGCTAATGATTAATGTGCACTAATACACACTTACCAAATCCTTGGAAGTGTAAATCTAATACACCTTTATCACCACTTTCCACAACCCGCGAAAGGTCTACTCTCACAAGCCAAGAGTACTCTCAACAATGAAATGAGAAAAGAATTGAAACAAGTCAATATGAAACCAATTACACAACTTATGCCTTGAATAATGACTTAATAGTATGAGGCAAATAGGTGTGTGTGTGTGTTGTGCTCTAAATGTGTAGGTATGAGCACTTACTACTTGTCTTAAATAAGGAACAAAGCTAGGATCAAGATCAGCTTTGAAAGCCTTGAATGCTTTAAGAGACAAGTGTAGAATATGTGAGCTTGAGAGCTTGTTGAAGCTTTGACTGACATTCAATATAAGGAATTTAATCTCTAAATGTTCCAAGAGTTCTGAAATAAATGTCAACAAAACCTATTTATAAAGCTCAAGAATCGCACCAAAATCCAACAAAGATCTCATGCAGTCAATGCTGCTAACGGCTATTAACAGGCATAGATCCTCATCGTCAGTCAACTGGAGTAGATTAGAAAGTCGGCTGGGGTACTATTTGACAGGGTAATAAATACTGTCAAACAGCTAGTTTCGGACGGTTGAAGAAGGCTTCCCGTCGTCTGGGTCCATAGCATTAGACACCTAAACTTACTAGTTTTGAAATCTGAGTTACTGGAAATGTCATTCGATAATAGACAGGCATCTGGAGTTCAACATCCAGGTATCTATGCCACTGTGTAGACGTCTGAATGTAAAGCTTCAAACATCTGGTCGGTCAGTTGAAACAAACAGAGTTACTGGACTTTTGGCCATCAAGCACCAAACATCTGGAATTCATCACCCAGGCGTTTGACTCACTACGCAGAAGTCTAGGATGATAACTTCTGACGTCTGATCAATCAAATTGAATAAATAGAGGTACTGTAAATATTGGTTTTTAGGAGCCAGACATCTGGAATTCATCACTCAGGCATCTGTCTCACTATACAGACGTCTGGGATGATAACTTGATGTCTGATCAGTCTGTCTGAGGAAACTGGGCTACTAGAGTATTAGCTCATGAAGCGCTAGATGTCTGGGATTCTTCACCCAATCGTCTGACACATTGTGAAGACGTCTGGTATAAGAACATCAGACGTCTGGCTAGCCAAAGTAAAATGCATGTACGTTAGACGTTTGGGTTCAGGAACTAGTCGTTTGGGAAGGCTGAAAAACTATATTTCGAGCTTTTATAGTTTTAACTCTATTGGAATCAAATGATGAATGAACTATAATGTTGTGAGTGTCATCAAAAGAATCTATCAAGTCTATTCAATGTTTAATATCCTAATTCAATGAGAAGATGAAGAAATAGAACAATTACATATTAATCCCATTCATTTCCTATTGAATGCCTTGAAGACTTCCACTTGATTTTCTTGAGTTCATCATTTGATTTCCTTGCATCATTGACTTTAGCCATCGTTGCTTTTGATATTCTTTGAGTTAAATTGACAATGCTTTCATTAGCTACAAAATAGAGAATTAGTCACAATTAACAATGTTTGCTCATCATCAAAACCAAATTAGAGGATCTAATACTCAACATTGTAAAATTTAACACATTATTTAGAGTGTAAGTGCAAGCTTTATCTATTGACTTTGACAATCTAAGACAAGAATCAAAAGTGTGACACATCATTCACTAATCTTGGTGAACTTGATGCATCATTATAAGCTTGAGTTCCTTGTCTTTGAGATCTTCCACTTCTCAGAGTCCTTTGACTTGGGCAACTGATCTCCATTATAAGTACCAAGTACCTTGACTCCTCATCATCAATCTTTGGCTTTGATTTTCCTTCAATCTCAAACTTTGCCCACTGTTGACTTCATTTGTCATACACCACAAATCCACCTAAAAACTTGATTAGTAACATTAATTGTTTACTAATCATCAAAACTCACTTAGGAGCGTTGCAATAACCAACAAATATAGCAAAACAACCATTGAAAATCACTCCACAAAATACCACCCAAACAGCTCTTTCGACAGCCTTACAAAAATCACGGAATTGTGTTTCCTAGGCTGTGAATAGTGCCGATAGTCGACCGCAGTGTTACCGGTAGTCAACTGCTGTATTAACGGTAGTCGACTCTGTAGGATTTGTGGGTCCTTATGGCTATAAAATCGACGTCCGGCCTAAGTCGAACGAATGGCGAAATCAAATCAAGCAGCAGAAAACAACTTAAAACATTTTTAAGTCTAGCCCTAAAGAAATAATCCTAGCCAGAAACTCTACTATCCATGGGTAGGGTCCGACCCACCCCTAAAGATAGATTTATCAAACAGCAATTATAAACGCATGTATAAAAGAAAACATACCCGGAACTTTGTTTCCGCAGAATACGAAGCGTCATTTTCAGCAACCTTTTTTTGACTCTGAAGCAATGCCCCGAGCTGCTTCTCCCGAGCCGAACCACGTCTCAAGCTGAACCGCGTCCCGAGGCGAGCCAACACTACGCCTCTGAGCCATCCACTTGCCAAAGAAAGTTTCACCTTGAGTGGATTCTCTATTAAGGCTTCGGATTCGATCCGAAATTCTTTGTAGCTTTGCGAGATCCTGATCAGGAACAAGGAAGAATTAGGGATAATGATGGAATATTACTTTAAGTCTTAATCCGAGCATGCTCGAAACTTTTTTGAGCTTCTTGAATTTGAAAACTTGGTGCAGATTTCAAGGAGGGGGTAGGCCCCTATTTATATAGGCGGCTGCACCCTCCTCTCTTTTCAATTTCCGATGTGGGGCTAAATGTGTTTGAAGAATTTTCTTAACACACAATATGCATTTCACAAAGGCACTGTTTGGTCAATTAAATCTCTCCAACCATTGATCTCTAAGAGAGATGTCATACATCGTTGTGAAGAGGGTTGAATGGTGAACGCGTAGGAAAAAATGGTGATCCATTCCGAGTTCGTTTGACCCCTCAAAAGAAACTCAAAGTTAGCCAAATAACCTGCTTTGTGCATAGACCCAGCTGCCAGAAAAGAGGTAATTAGGGTTTGGAAACCTATTTCTTGTGGGGCCCACTGCATGGGCTCCACCAGTTGCTGCAAGCACGGGCGCATGCCCGCCCGGGCGGGCACGTGTACCACACATGCCCGCCTGAGCGGGTGCGGGTCTAGCCTGCGGGTCGGGCACACCCAACCCGCAATGCCCTATAATGGCCTGTTGGCTTGTTTTTGCTCTATTTTCTACGTTTGGAGCCCATTTTGGATGCTGTTTGAACCCGGGTTTAGACCGAAACATTCCCGTCATCCATGTACACATCTTATGTGTTCATCCCACATATAAAATTATTTCATTAAGCTGTTGTCACAAACACTTTGTGACGTATTAATTACCTTGCAGCCAATGCATCATATCCCTAATCCTACCTATTACTTGACGAAGGTCTCATTCTGTGTGAGACCCTACAACCTGACCCTACTACAGGTGGGGCTCGAAACTCCAGACGACAGTGAACACGAGTAGTAGATGTCATCCCTGTTTCATTATCATAATTATGTGGTTAGCTCATCGACATGAGTATTGTCGAGACCACCCTGACTGTGTCCGTGATGAATACCGTAATTTTAGTCCCTTCGTCAAAACTATGCCACTTAGTCAAGCCTCTGTATGGTCAACTGTCAACCCCAATAGCTCGATGCCGATTAGTCTCCATCGATATTTAGTCAAACAATGTTGGACTTCTTCCAACATACTCGGGCCAGAGTTTTTACTAAAGACCGAACTAACACGTACGACACTAACTCCCCATAAACAGGAGAGACGAATCATCTCTTGGTCATTACTCTCCTTGCACACTTCAGAAGTCACCCAACCAAGATCCTTTCCACGGGGCTTACCCCGAGGCTAGATCGGAGATCAAAATGACACCGTTCACATACAGGTTCGGACAATGACCTCAAGTCTAAGGACCAACTTGCTTATCATCACTGAGAGTCATCATTAACAGATTAGTCAATGTTAACTATATGATAATTTTAGTTGGGTCGTCCAGTGAACTCATTCTCTAATGAGCACCGATGTCTCGTCTTCAACTTTGCCAAGTCAAACGACCAAGCGATCATCGTCACCACTCCATGGTGACGACTAAGACAAAATGGTCTATTCGATGTGTCAATATCCTTTTCTCAAAACATCTACGACCACGAACATTTTTAGACTTATGCTACTAACGGTCGAGCACTTCTCCATGATCGAGATCTCCATCTTGATACATGTTTGACCTTGCATTAAGTCACAGGACTTTATTTAAGTTCTAATGATGACTTCATTATTATTAACTTAGGTAAATTTTTGCCTAACAGCTTACTGTTATTACAAACAAGATGTTTGTACACATACACAGAGATAAATTGCCTCGTGGGCTTACACATCTCCCAACATCTCCCACTTGCACCCAGGGCCATTTATCGTGGTATCTCATACCGCTTTTACACATAAGTCTCTCAAGACTTCATGTGGTAGAGCCTTCGTAAGTGGATATTCTAATCGGTCCTCTGTATAGACTTAAGGGGTTCAATGTTTCTATTATATCACATATTTGAATCTCATCCAAATCGTTTCCTTTGTCACTAGGAATCCATAAAAATTTTCTTGCCTTGATCTCATCCAGTTTATCGTCCTCTACGAGAATAATCCAAAATAGTCACTGGTCTAATCGTTTTTGATAAAGTGTCAAACTCTTTGACCACTTTGTCAAAACATATGTTCTGGCTCCTTGATGTCTCGCATGTCTTTATTATTTGCTCCCACTGACCTTGAAAATCTATAAGTTTGTTCTTCTAAATCATATTTAGAAAACATACTTCATATACACATTCCAGTTTTCGTAGTCATCATGAGCATTGACATCAAGCCTGATCAGAGTAGATCTATACACAGCTATTGGCGAGAAAGTTTTATCACAATCTGTTTATAGGAATTCTGATGAAAAAACGTTCTTAACCGACATAATTTGTACTTAATTGTTTTCCATCTCCACCAATCTTCTGTCTTGAAGATTCACTTGCAGCCAAATGGAACTCTTCCTTTGGGCACATCTTCCATGGTGCATACCTTATTTACGTGCAAGGACCCTTTTCTGGATTGCATCAAGCTTTTGGTCAGTGTCCCTACTCCGAATGGCATCCTGGAAGTTGACTATGTCATCATCGACTATGATGTTTTACTCGACTTCTTCGTCTTACGAGGCTTGAGTAATCCTGTTACTTCCTAACAATTGATTTAAGGAATGACATATTGACAAGGTCCTCACAGAACCTTATCAAGAACCTAGGCATTATTTTCTGGGGCTCAACCCAGATTGAGGATTGTAACTCAGAGTCACTTGACATGTATCGCACCATGTCTAACAGAGTACTATTCATGCTCTCCAACACACCGATGTGTTGAGAGACTTGACCTGAGAGAAAATCTCATTCTCTTTTAATTACGCAAGAATTACATAGCTAAGTATTCGATTCTTCGATCTGATCGAAGTAGTTCAAATACTTCTGTCATTGTGTTCTCTATTTTATCAGACATGTGTTTCATCAAGAACACTTGTTGCAATAAAATAAGAATACCACATCTTGGCTAAATCAGACTTGGGTTCGGATACATCCGTATGTACTAAACTATGAGTTCTCCAACTAATTCTACACTGTCTTACAGAAGGAATTTTGGCCATCATATCTTTGAGACAAGACTCACAAGTGTCTTTCAACTCATAATACGAGAGGTCAACAGACCCCTCTTTATGTGACTTGTCAAGCTAGTCTCTTTGGTATGTCCTGGTCTATTTTGCCATAGATAAGTTTTTCTGTAACTTGTGCATTTACTTATTAAAAGATAACATAATATTTTTATACAAAATAATCACACCAAAACATTTCTTCTAAAGAAATGTGACGACATTCGCCAAGTGTGATATACGTCCCATATGGCCTAAAGACAACTTTTGTTCATTAGCCAATATGCGAGACTATCTTTTCCTTTGTATAACAGTTATTCTGAAATTTTAGACATCAAACATGTCTCATTTTCAGTTCCTCCTATTATGCATTTTCTCATGCTAGACCAAACATTCTTTCTCAATGAATTTTTCTAAGTGCCTTCTCTTTTCTAAATCACATTTAGACATTTCATGTCCTACCACAAATATTAGTTGTGCATGCATCACATGCATCCAAACACTTGAGCTTTACAACCTTGAGGAGGCTCAACAAGTTGTTCGTCTCAAGATCTAATTTAGATACATGGTTTTGCACCGCTCTTACACTCATCTTCGGGTCAAACAGTTTGATCGAAGTTTCGAACCTTACAGATTGAAACTGTTTTCCATACAACCTTGAGAAGACTCAATAAGTTGTACGGAGAAACGTGCTTTGTACATCAGTATGTTCAAGCCGCCCCTGCTCATTGAGGCGAGTGTTAAATAGCGTGCTTTTATTATGCTAGACTTTGGAGCTTAAGGAAATCATTGTCCTTAACCTAGTGCCAAGAAGGATACTTTAATATCAGTGAGAACATAGTTTGGTTTATTAAATTTTCATTAACCAATCATTTTGTCAAGTTGACTTGTTCCTTTAGGATATTATGATTTGGATTCCACCCAGTGGAACATAGAATTACCCTAGCTTAGCATATGTTCATGATTTTTAAATATAATTAAAATGCTTTTATTCAACTATATCCTCCCACTATTTTTGTGATAATCTTAAGCCATATAGATGAACGAATTTAGTTATTTAATGGGAGAGGGACCCAACCACCCTAAGCTTTATAACCTTGAGGAGACTCAACAAGCTAATCGATTCTGCAGTTGGTAGATAAACTCATTATCAATCACATCACTTGTGAGTCCCTATTGGGTTTTAACCCTAGTCACTTATGATCTTGAGGAGACTCAACAAACCATAATGACTAGTCTAGTCGAACTCTTGTTTTCTTGTCTAATATTAACTTACACCGATACTCGAGGAGACCCGACGCAGCATTTTGGGTTAATACTAGACTACATCTCACGTATGATGGAGTCGGTTTCTAAACGAGACCATGTCATAGCTTGAGGAGACTCAACAACCATAACTGGTGTCTTTTAGTCCCCTAATCCAAAAACAAGGAGGGCTACGACTAATCTTGAAGAAGATTTTAAACGTAATTGACTAGATGTAATCGATAATTTTACATAATAATAATTTGCATCCTTGTGGTCCAATGGAACACAACCAGGGGTTTTTGGCTAGGCCAGTATCATTATCCCCAGTCGAGCTGAGGTGATCTACAACACTAGACCCAAAAGCGCTAGACACCAGTTCATAATCCTTTAAGGATACCAATTATTTATATGTGTAACATCGACTTAATATGGCTTCATTTAAACTAGTTAATCTATCAACTAGGTGAATCCTAAATTCAAAATTATTAGGATTGGTTAATAACGTTTATTAATGCTCTTATCAACTATAAGGATTTTTAGGATGCTATCCTAGTCATATATTTGCGATTTAAAATTCAAGTTGCAACAATTTAAATCATAGCCTTTTTCAGAATTATTGTTAGAAAAATTAAAATAATAATTATTTGAGAGGGCTACCCTAATCTAGTATTAGGAGTTTAATATGTTGCAACAATTTTTAAATCATAGCTATCTACCAAAAAATTATCTTATAATTTTCAGAAAGCTTTTAATGGCAAACTAATAGTTTTTCTTATATTATCACATAATGAACAAGAAATAATATAACCATTAAAACTATCAACTAAACATTTTATCTCATGAAATTTTAGCTAAACATGCAACTTTAAAAAGTATCTCATAAATTTAAGTTACATATAAAATCAATTATTCTCATATAATAATTTGAGATCTAATTTTAAAATTATCACATGATTTTAAAATAAATCTAATTTTCCAAAAACAGCTTTTCGAAAACAAAACCATCACATTGGTAATGACTATAAAAAACCTCCATCTCATAGAGAAACATGCTGCATCCTATGCACTTTACAATTGCAAAAACATAGATCAAGTAGACCGGCTCTAATACCACTGTAGGTATTTGTGGGTCCTTATGGCTATAAAATCGACGTTCGGCCAAAGTCGGACGGACGACGAAATCAAAAAAGAAGCGGAAAACAACTTAAAACATTTTTAAGTCTAGCCCTAAAGAACTAATCCTAGACAGAATCTCTACTATCCCGGGGTTGGGTCCAACCAACCCCTAAAGATAACACATGTATAAAAGAAAACATACCCGGAATTTAGTTTCCATAGAATACGAAGCGTCGTTTTCAGCAACCTTTCTTTGACTACGAAGCGATGCCCGAGCTGCTTCTCCCGAGCCGAACCACGTCCCAAGATGAACCGCATCCCGAGGTGAGTCAACACCACGCCCTGAGGCAAGCCAACACTGCGCCTCTGAGCTAACCACTTGCCAAAGAAATTTTCACCTTGAGTGGATCCTCCGTCAAGACTTCGGATCCGTTCCGAAATCCTTCGTTGCTTTGCTATAGCCCGATCAGGACGAGAGAATATTAATTTAAGTCTTAATCCAAGTGTGCTCAAAACTTTTTGGAGGTTCTCTAATTTGAAGACTTACTGCTGGTTTCACGGAGGGTGTAGGCCCCTATTTATATAGGTGGCCGACCCCCCCCCCCCCCCTCTCTTTTCAATTTCAGATGTGGGACTAAATGTGTTTGGAGAATTTTCTTAACACATAATATACATTTCACAAAGGCAATAATTGGTCAATTAAATCTCTCCAACCATTGATCTCTAAGAGCGACGTCATACATCGTTAAGAAAAGGGTTGAATGGTGAACGCGTAAGAAAAAACGGCGCTCCATTCTGAGTTCGTTTGACCCCTCAAACGATGCTCCAAAATTAGCAAAATAACCTCTTTGCACGCAGACCCAGCCGCCAGAAAAGAGGTAATTATGGTTTGGAACCCTATTTCTTATGGGGCCCACTGTGTGGGCCCCACCAGTTGCTGCGGGCGCGGGCGCCCGCCCGTCAGGCGGGCACGGGTGCCTGCCCGGCAGGGGAGGCCACCCGCCCGCATGGCGGGCCTGGGCGCCTGCCCGCTTGGGCAGGCATATGTACCGCGTGTTCCCTCCCGAGAGGGCACGAGTCTAGCCCGCGGGGTCGGGCGCGCCCGACGCGCAATGCCTTGTAAGGGCCTTTTAGCATGTTTTGGCTCTATTTTCTACATTTGGAGCCCGTTTTGGATGCCATTTGTACCTGGGTTTAAACTGAGACATTACCGTCATTCAGGTACACATCTTATATGTTCATCCCACATATAAAATTATTTCATTGAAGCTTTTGTCACAAACACTTTGTGACGTATTAATTCACTTGCATCCAATGCATCATCTCCCTAATCTTACCTATTACTTGACGAAGGTCTCACTCTGTGTTAGACCCTACAGCCTAACTCTACTGCAGGTGGGGCTCAAAACCCTAGACGGTAGTGACCATGAGCAACAGGTGCCATCCCTGTTTCGGTATCATAATTATGTGGTGAGCTCATCGACATGAGTATTGTTGGAACCACCCTGACTGTGTCTGTGATAAATACCGAAGTTTTAGTCCCTTCGTCAAAACTATGCTGCTTAGTCAAACCTAGGGTATGGTCAACTATCAACCACAATAGCTCGAAACTGGTTAGCAGTGTCACAGTCGCTAGGCGTAGTATGGCTCCTAGGTGTCAGTTTGGGCTATATCCACAAGAGGACGGTGTCAAATTATAGTATAAAAGTTGTCGGATCCCACAGGGACAGTGACAGTGCATTTGAGGTCTCAGATTATTTTTAGATCTCAGAGTGAGATAGATGTCAGTTTGAAAAGATTGGTTGTGATGGTGTTGTTGACTTGAAAATAAAGAAAACTAGGGTCTTAGTGATCACCGCTAAGAATGTCGGAGGTTGATGTTAGAATAGGATCTTTACATTGCATTAGGTTTAGGGGATTGGTCTCCCAATTCATACTACTCTCGTGGGTTAGAATTTTGAGGTATTTCGGAGGCTCTTATTGACGCAATGGCGGTAGCCGTCAATGTAGCGATATAGTTTGTCGGTGGATCCCCTCAAGGCACAGGCCAGGCATGGTCACGAGTCTTGGTTGGATCCACTAATTACCCTATTTGAATCCCAAGGATACTCCTTAAGCTCATCAATTCCACCGACCGTAGGCATGATTCAGTACGAGTTATCCTAGGGATTCGGATGGATCGAACGAAATACTCCCCTTTATTCCCAATGCAACCTAGAGATCCAGATCTACATCTCTATCCTAATTTCTTAGGGTTAACCAATCAACCCTATAGGAGACTACTCACACATGATGATTTTGACAAATAAAAATACGATTTTTATCAAAGAAGACATTGTAGCAATTTAATCGAGTAAGAATTGAATAAATTACATACCGAAGACGAGAAAGAACAATAGCCAATAGCAATCCCAAAAGATCCCACAGATTCCAAAATGCAAAGAACAATAGAACGTAAACTTTCTCCCAAAAATAGTTCGATTCTCCAAGAAAACTAGGTTTAGATCTACAATTCTTTTTTCGTTCCCTCTCCCTCTCTAACGTAATTCAAAAATATCCAAAAGAATGAGCTCCCCCATTTTGTCTCTCAGATCCGCTCTTCACTCCCTGCTCCCCGCATCCATCGGGGACCACGAAAGAAATTCCGAAAATGGCCCGCATTATGGTCGACCGAGTCAGTGACTCGGTCGAGCAGAAGCTTACTCGGTCGGGCTGCTCGATCGAGCAGTCCCCTTGCTCGGTCGAGTCTATCAATGGATCGAACTTCTACAAAAAATATCATTCTGTCTACTCGGCCCGAGTAGGTCTTGCTCGATCGAGTCGCCATCTGACTCGGTCGAGCAGGATATTGATGCTGAAGCTTTGAAAGTAGAAGTGGCTCGACCGAGTCACCACACTGCTTGGTTGAGCAAGGTGCGTATCAGCTGTGCCTCGTGTATGAGCTCGACCGAACAGGACTTCCTGCTCGGTCGAGTCACCTGGGAAAAATCCTGAAAAAGCTTGCTGCTTCTCCTCTACTCCTGTAAATCTCCTCCACTCCTCCCATAGGATTTCAAAACTCGGCAAACTCCTGTAGAGCTGCGCCAACAGGCTCACGGGTATGCTGGATGTGTCCATATCCAAAAGTGGTCCCGAATCGCTCCAAAATCCCTGAAAATCTATAAAACTTTACGAAACTCGAATATAGCGTTAGAATTGCGGTATCGTAGGAAAATGTGGGATTTGGATGCAGATATGGCATGAAATGCAATGAAATGATGCTATGAAAAATAGAAAATATGGACTCATCAAAATCCCCCAAGCTAACCTCTTACTCGTCCTCGAGGAAGATGAATACTAGGTATGTCGGGCGATAAACAAAAAGGAAATAAAAGAGAATAGAGATGGAGGGGGGTGCTAAAGTGTTCAATTAGATCTCAAGCCTCAGCAGCATATCACGATGCTTCAAAAGGTAAAAACACATGCTAATGGTATTTTCAAGTCTTACTAATCATATGGCTAGCATGCAATAAAGATAAAAATAGGGATCTTCTAAAATCATGCCATCAACTCATATCAAGCTCATGCATCTATAGAGTCTAGTATAAAAAGAGTTAGCAATGCACTTTTCAATCAATAGATACAAGTGGAGCATAGAAAAATCACGCCAACATGCAATAAAGGATGGAAATGAATCATGCCGTTCAAATATTCACTTCGAATCATGAAAAATCTCCAAAACTAAAATATTTTGTAAAGTTCAAGCGTTATCGAATCTCCCCGTTGTGCACCGTCTGCACTCTAACGTTATACTCACTCATATGATCAATTGGTTCACCCCCCAAGCTTAGCTCGAGGCGTCGCATCTAGGAATAGGATGTTGAAATTTTTGGTTTTTCCCAAGTATTTGTAATAGCTTCTAATAAATGGATTTTCCCTTTTTCTTTTCCCTTTCCTTTTCTTTTCTTCTTCTATTTTCATAATTTTTTATTTTTTTTTATTTTTTTATTCTTCTTCTTTCATTTTATTTAGAAGCTATCTTTTTCTTTTGGGATTTTTAGGAAATAAGATATGGTAAAGGTAGCTGTAGGGGTGAAACCAAATGATATGTAGAGAATCATAGAGATATGTGGAGAAGGAAAATAATATATCACTCGGTTCACTCATCAGAGGTGCACAACAATTCAATAGGATAATACTCTAACTAAACTCATAACTAGCATGGATATTTTCATTCATCTTAATGAATACTGAAAAGCATGTGGTAATAAGCACAGTAATATCAAGCATGCAAACAGAAGTGAATGAGATAGCAAATAGGTGCTCCAAATGTCTAATGATGCGTGAACCTAGGTGCATTACCCAACAAAACACATACTAGATACTATTTCATGCGTTCAATTTCAATTCATATCGGGCATTAAATTAGAGAGATCAGCAAGAGAATATGCACGCATATAAATAGTAAAACTGAAGCTACCCTAAATAGCATGTCATCAAATATAAGCACCGTGAGTAGCTACTGAGGGCTATGAGAGGTATCATCATGCAGAATAACTTTAGCAAAAAGGAAAAAGGGTGGAGAAAACAAGAGGATGAGAACAGGGGTGCATGCATCGCAAAAAGTGAAAAACATGATGCTGAATGAGAAAAGGATAAAAAGGTGGAAAATGGGTGGAAAAATAAAGTAGAACGGTGAAAACGAAAGAAAATATAAAAGGAAATGAAAAATAAAGCGATAGCGCTCATCCTCCAAGCTAAACCCGGCAGTGTCCTCACTGCTGAGAAAACGCTAGTATGCGGGAGAGGATGCTAGAAAGGGTGGGTGGGTGAGGGGATAAGAAAGGAATATAAAATAAAACTGTGCAGAAGAAATAAAACGTGATATGATGCAATGATAAAAAGATGATGCATATGCATGAAATGATGCATGGTGGGTCCTCCCCCAAGTTGTGTAAGACTAGGGCCCCGAAGAGACAGATGGGCACAACATAATCTGAGGGAAGCAAAAAGTGTGTAGGGACAGCATCAAGCAGGGGTACCACCCTCTGGAGGTGGTGATGGGTCCCCCTGCTGTGGATCAGGGACGACAGAATGCGGCTATGGCTCGACTTCTGGGTCGGATCGCCAGTGCCTGATCCGGTTTCGGATAACATGGAGGTCATGCTTAACGGACTACTGAGTTATGCCGCCTCCATGATTTAGGAGCAAGAGTAATGCGAAAACCCGGTCGCCCTGGTCAGTATCCTGAAAGCTAACGTCATATGCAGAATCATGGAGATACAGACGCTCGGGAGGGGTTGGGGTATTGGTTGCCAGGGGTGCAGGGGTGGAAGATTCTCCAACGATATGGCTTGGTGTGGGTGAGCATGTACGACGGTTGCGTCAAGTAAGCCTAGGGTTGGGTGGGTCGGTGTCGGCATTTATGGGTCTAGCTCGGCGTGGTGGCATCTTGCAAGCAGTATAAAAACATGGCGCTGTATGTAAAGTATATAGGGGAAAAAGTGTACCTACATGAATGATGCGGGGAGAATGATGGGGAAGAGTGTATCGGGCGCGTGACTGCTGCTGATCAGGAGTATCCCCAAGCTGTTCCTGGACTTGCCGCTGACAATGCATACCTAAAATAAAAGAAAATAATGTCAGGGGATGAGAATAAATATGTAGGGGAAATGTTTGTTAGAGCTCGACCGAGCGAAATTGATGCTCGGTCGAGTGGGTAGGGATGGTGATCAGCGAATTCGACCGAGAAAAATTGTGCTCAGTCGGTTGAAACAGGTGGACCTGGAGGTTTGGGGTGATGGAGTGGCGACACGGGAGGGAGATTTGGAAAGGGCAGAGAGGGGGTGGAATTTAGGATGGAGAGAGAGAGAGAGAGAGAGAGAGAGAGATTAAGAGGGAGGGAGAAGGGTAGAGGAAGAGAGATTCACCGGTAGGTGGAGAGGGGGTGACGTTGGTGGCGGTGGGAGGCGGCGGCGGTGGTGGGAAGTGGGTTGGCAACCGTCCGAATCGAGTAGGAGGGGGTATGAGAACTAGGGAGGTGATTAGGGTAATGAGCGCTTAGGGTTTATAGGGTGTATTGGGGTAAGTAAATGGCTCGGACTTGGCTTAGAACGGTTCCCGAAATCAAATAGCATGCGACTCAGTTCGAGCAATCTGATTGCTCAGTCAAGCCAGCTACTTAAATAAATCAAGGTACAATTTAAATACTCCCTCAGCTTGGTCGGTCGAGCAAGGTTTACTCGGGCCGAGCAAGCATTTCCGTTGTTTGATATTATCCCTTTAGCTCGGTCGAGCAAATTGTTACTCGGTCGAGTAAGCGACCACTCGGACCGAGTAAATGCTACTCGGGCCGTGTAGACAGAACGCCATTTCTTCCTTACTTTCACATGCCTGTGCTACTCGACCGTGCACGTGGCTGCTCGGTCGAGTCAGTGTCTACTCGGACCGAGCAAAGCTGCTTGGGCCGTGTAGACAGAACGACGTTTTCCTTCTCTTTTCTCGTGCCTGCGCTACTCGACCGAGCAAGTGGCTGCTCGGTCGAGTCACCTGTGTTCCCTTGTGACTCTTCTCCTTTGATCTGCTCTTCAAATCAGCTGCTCTCCTCCCAGCTTTCTTCCATTTAAAACATCGATTTGTGTGCCCCTTTATGTTCAACCTGTAGAAAGGAAGAACCCATCAGATTTTTTATAATTTCGCATTTTTAAGAGAAATAGATAGCATTTTTATTTGGTTTTCTTTAGTAAATATAGTAAAAACAAAAAAATGGGCTAAAATATAAAATATTGGGTTGCCTCCCAATAAGCGCTCGTTTTGAGTCATGGGCTCGACTCCCTCAAGTTCATCAATGAATAGTGGGGCATTCCTTGAGGAGGCATGTCTCCTCTTGCCCAATTGGTTCTTTTGCTTTGTACGGTTTAATCATCTGGACGTTTACTTTGAAATTGCCATTCTTCCCTTCGAGCTCTACGGCGCCCCCCGGAGGTAAACTTACTATCTTGTAGGGGCCGGACCACCTTGACTTTAATTTCTCGGGGAAGAGGCGTAATCTTGAATTGTAGAGGAGTACCTGGTCACTGACATCGTGGTGAACCACCGTGATATTCTTGTCATGATAGGCTTTGGTCCTCTCCTTATATATCTTTGCATTCTCATAGGCATGTCGCCGAATTTCATCAAACTCGTTGCTGTGCAAAGGTCGTGTCACGCCCCATTCCCACAAATACTTGTAAGGCAACGCAACCTTGGAAAGGGAGGATGGAGCTTGACAAGCCGCGGTATTTCACCAAGCGTAAATAGAGGAACACAATACGCAGGCCACTGCGAATGCGGGGATCATACATCACATATATGTAAAAGAAAGGAGTAATACATACTGCCATCACAAAAAGTACAAACCCACAGAACTACATAACCAAAGAGCATACTACAGACCAGCATAAAGTACAAAGTGACACGAACTCAGATATACATGAGGACTACTACAAGCTATTAACACATACCACAGCTACAAAAACACTCCCTCACTGCTCAACCCGACCCACGCTATAAGCACAGCCCAAAAAGGTAGTGTCCCCAGGGTGACAACTCACAATTGGGTAATCTCCTGAGACAGATTCTGCTCTTGTGTCGACTGCTCAAGACCGGAAAAGTAAAATGAGCACGTCAAACGTGTCCGGTAGGAAACAAACTAGGGCGGGGAAAATCATTTAGGGGTTATGAGTGTAAAGGCAATAGGAGTATAAGCAACCCAGGTAAAGAGAACAACACACAAGTGTGCAACAACAACAACACATATATGGTTCATTAATTAGTTGATGTTAGTGGGTTTTTGGAAGCCTGGGCATCACCTAAAGATAAGGGCCTGGACCTCACCCCAAATTAGTAGTGAATATAGTACACGACGCAGTGGACACGGGCACTGTACGCCAGGCCTCTCAGCTCCCCCGTCCCTGCCAGGAGTGAGGCTCTCCACATAATATCACAACCTCCGTATGTCCCCTCCACTCCCGGTAAGGGCGATTGGGTAAAATAATATCACGTAACACATATCACTTTCCCCAACTTCTCAGTCCAGCCCCTTATAGTTAAGTTATACCCAAACTTCCTCCATCCCCATACCAGGATGCTCACCTGCTTTAGAGCAGATCGAGTCACCCCAGTTGACATGCCATGTATCATAATCTCATTGATCATATACAATTTCTCATGGGTAATACATGCCACACAAATTAAAATGCCATTTTCCAAGTTTCTTCAATCTCTAGTTCATTCAGGCATTTTAACAAACACATAATGTGCGCCACATAAATGAAGAGAATCATATCATCAATTTTTGTAACCAATAGTATAAATAATCTTACATACATGCATCAACATCATTCATGCATTTGGAGTGAAAAAAATAGCAATATCACACATTTCCAACTTCACTCAACACCATGCAGCATACTGAAATTGCAAGAATAGATAGAAAGACAGCCTTTTTAACCCATTTCTCTTGTGAATTTGACAAAACTCAAAGAATGAAAGTTGAATATATAATAGTCCTGGGTTCACCCATAAAGGTTCAAGCATAAATATGAAGTATATGATTTATAGTGAATTATTTAGTAAAGTGTGTCAAATCTGTTCTTCAGACAGATTTCTGGATCTGTCTTCAAGTCCAATTTTAAGCATGTTGGAGCCAGAATTACAGCATATAAGAACTCTGATGAACTTTTAGGAAAACTTCTTAAGTTTCCAACAAGACCAAGATCAGCAAAATCCATAAAGTGTGCAGGCAATAATGCTCATTTTTTTTGAACTGTGTACAGCTTGACAGAATTTCAGACATCTTGCAAGTAATGAATTTTTACTCCTACTTATTGAACTCAACACATGACAAATTTTATATGAATTTAGGGTAGGACTTCATGAGCTACATGGATAAATTTTTTTCAGAGAGTGATTCCACCTATAGAAACCATAATCCAAGTTTAAACATGCAGCTTGATTTCAGGATTTTAGGGAGGATGGGTTTGGCGAAGAAATCAAGGAAAAATTGAATCTTTTTGGGATATTGCACATATAAAGCATGAAATCAAGGACATGAACAATATAAATACCATCATAACATTCTCATATCCCTAAATAAAAATCCCCAAACCTAGGTTAGAATCCTACCTCAAGGAGCTTCTTTTGTTCTTCTCTTCTCTTTTTCTCTCTTTTATCTTTCTTTTTCCTTTAAGTAGCCGAGGGTTTTCTTGAATTTTTGAGATGAAATTAGGGTTTTGGAAGCTTGAAGAAATGAAGAGGAGCTAGGGGGAGTTCAGCCATGGCTTGGGGAGATGAGGATGAAAGTAGAAAAGAAAAGATAAGAAAGGAAAGTTAAAGAAGAGGATAGAAATTTCTAAAGAAATATCTATCTCTAGATTCCTCTTAGGATAAGCATGCACAAGTCAAAATGACTTTAATACCCCTCCAAAATTACCCCTCAAGTTCCAAGTATTTACAAGTTTGCCATTACTTTACACACACACACAACTTAAGGATGTACGCTCAACAGCTTTCCTTTCTAAAAATTTACGGGTGTGCCATTAAACCCATCCCTTTTCACACTAGCCCCTCTCAACTAACCCACTCTTTCAAAATTTTACAAGCATGACATTACTTTACACACCCACCTTTACTCTACACGCACACTTCCACCCATTTGCCAAATGACCAAAATACCCCTACACTTTTCACGGAATTACATGACTGCCACTAGCCACATACACACCCTAACACATCTTGTCAACTCATTATACTCCCTCTACTCGTGTATAGAGGACTACCACGTCAATCGCCGTATAGGGCTAAACAGGCCATGACATCCTACCCTCCTTAAACTAAAGTTCGTCCTCGAACTTTCGAAGTCCAAGGGTTCTAGTCTAAGAAAAAAATAATTCTAAATTTCAAGAGCTTCTCTATATAATACCCTACATCACGGATCCCACAAAATTTCGCATCCAAAATTATCAAAAGAGACGTTGATACAGGGATAAGATACATACATAAACATGTGAGGATATCTGTCTCTCATCTCGTCCTCGCGCTCCCAGGTGGACTCACCAGGGGACTCTTGCTGCCACATGACTCTTACTAAATTAATGGCCTTCTTCTTCAGTATCTTCTGTCTCCGATCCAGGATTGCTACTGGTTGATGTTCATAAGTCAGGTCAGGGCGCACTTCAATATCTGAGAAGTCCACAAGGCGACTAGGGTCTTCCACATACTTCTGAAGCTGAGATATGTGGAACACATCATGGACGCCTTCCAGGGATGGAGGTAAGGCAAGGCGATAGGCAACTTCACCATCATGAGCTAAGATCTCAAAGGGACCAATGAATCTCGGGCTCAACTTCCCTCGACCAAATCGTATCGTACCACGTGTCGAGGAGATCTTTAAGAACACATACTCACCTGGCTGAAACTCCAATGGACGCCTCTTTGTATCTGCCCAATGTTTATAGCGATCCTGAGCAATACGGATATTCTCCTTGACTGTCCGAACCACATCGATCGCTTCCACCACCAAATCGGGTCCTAAGACTTCACGATCCCCAACATTGTCCCAGCTTAGAGGCGATCTGCACTTCCTTCCATATAGAGCAGCAAACGGTGCCATTCCAATGCTTGCCTGATAACTATTGTTGTAAGCAAACTCCACCAAGTGCAAGTGATCTTCCCAAGATCCATTAAAGTCCAGCATGCAAGCTCTCAACATATCCTCGAAAATCTGAATAACTCGCTCGGACTGCTCATCTGTCTGGGGATGATATGTGGTACTAAACTTGAGGTGAGTTCGCAAACTGGACTGCAAACTTTTCCAAAAATGTGAGGTGAATCTGGAGTCCCGATCAGAGATAATATAAACAGAAACTCCATGAAGCCTCACGATCTCCTCCATGTATCTTCGAGCCAAATGCTCGGTAGACTGTCCAACCTGAAAGGGAATGAAATGTGCAGATTTGGTCAAGCGATCAACTATTACCCAAATTGCATCATTTCATTTGGGTGTGCGGGGTAGTCCAGTCACAAAATCCATCGTCACATGTTGCCATTTCCATTCAGGATTGGGGAGAGGCTGCAACAGACCTGCAACTCTTTGGTGTTCGGCCTTCACCTGCTTACAAACCAAACATGAGGCCACACTTCTGGCTATACTGCGCTTCATCACATGCCACCAGTAATGATGTCACAGGTCGCGGTATATCTTTGTCCCTCCTGGGTGAACTGAATAGGGGGAACTATGGGTCTCCTTAAGAAATTCCTCTCGAATAGCACCAGCTGTCACACATAGCCGAATCCCAAATCTAAGAGAGCCATCTTCATGAATGCGAAAATCGGTCCGAAGTCTGGCCTCTACCTGTTCTCGGATTCTCTTTAGCTTTTCATCTCCAAATTGTGCGGCCTTGATCCGGTCCACCAGATCGGACTGGACCTGCAAGTTCAACATAGTTGCTTTAACTCCCGGAAGTACAACCTCTATCTCCATCTGTCGCATGGCCCACTGGAGCTGACGCTGAGAGGTCAACATCATCACAGCTGGATATCTACTAAGTGCATCAGGGACGACGTTCACCTTCCCAGGATGATACTGGAGATTGATATAATATTCTGCCATTAGCTCAAGCCACCGACGCTGTCTCATATTGAGCTCCTTCTGAGTGAACACATACTTCAAACTCTTGTGGTCGGTGTACACCTTGATATGCTCCCTAGCAAAAAGTGTCTACACAGCTTTAATGCAAAAATCATGGCTGCCAGCTCCAAGTCATGTGTAGGGTAGTTCAGCTCGTGCACCTTCAGAAGTCTAGATGCATAAGCTACCACACGTCCATGCTGATGTAGAACACATCCCAGCCCTTTGCCAGAAGCATCACAGAAAATCTCAAATCCTCTAGAACGATCTGGAATCGTCAGAACTGGCGCAGTAGTCAATCTTCTCTTCAACTCCTCGCATGCATGCTGACATTCCTTAGACTAGACATAAGCAACATCCTTCTTAGTCAGGTGAGTAAGTGGTGCTGCAATCTTAGAGAAATCCTTAATGAACTTCATGTAATAGCCGGCCAATCCCAAGAAGCTCCGAATCTCTGAAACCGACCTGGGAATAGGCCACTTCTCCACAGCAGCCACCTTTTCTAGATCAACTAATATGTCATCTCTCGAAACTATGTGCCCCAGAAAAGCCACCTTAGACAGCCAAAACTGGCACTTACTATACTTAGCATATAACTGATGCTGCCTCAAGGTCTCTAGAACAATCCTCAGGTACTCTGCATGCTCTTCCTCATCCTTGGAATATATCAGAATATCATCAATGAAGACCACCACGAACTTGTCCAAATAGTCAAAGAATACCTGATTCATTAACCTCATAAAAGTAGCTGGAGCATTAGTCACACCGAAGGGCATCACTAGGAACTCATAATGTCCATAACGGGTTCGAAAAGCTATCTTTGGAACATCAGACCCTCGAACCTTAATCTGATAATAACCACTCCACAATTCCAACTTTGAATAGACTCGGGATCTACCAAGTTGATCAAAGAGGTCATCGATGCGAGGAAGGGGGTACTTGTCGTTTATTGTCACCTTATTCAATTCCCTGTAATCAATACACATCCTCCGGGTCCCATCTTTCTTGTTCACCAAAAGCACTGGTGCTCCCCAAAGTGACACGCTTGGTTGTATTAGTCCTCATTTTGATAAGTCCTTTAGCTGATTACGAAGCTCAGCCAACTCAGGTGGTGCCATCCGATAAGGAGCCTTCGCAATGGGCTGTGTGCCTGGTACTAAATCAATGGTGAAATCCAATGATCGATAAGGAGGAAGTCCATAAATGTCATCAGGAAAGACATCAGGAAAGTCTCGCACAACCCTGGGTAAAACTGGCTCCGCCTCCATGGCCATAGCCAACACTTCTGCTTCCATTGGTGTCGCTCTGAATCGTACAGGTTCCAATGTACAACTACCGCTCCTGAATTCAAACTCGGGATGGTCGGGAATCTGAAAGACTACCCTCCTTAATTTGCAATCAATAGTGGCACAAAACATCGCTAACCAGTCCATCCTAAACACCGCTTCAAAATTGGGCATCTCAATCACCAGGAAATCAGCATACAACTCCCGACCACAAATTTCCACTGTTCAACTACGGAGTCCTGAAGTACTTCTGATCATACCATTTCCTGTGTGAATATTCCAACTAACAGTGAAGGAGTCAACTGGTATTGCATTTTCGTCCACAAATTGTCGGGAGAGAAAAAGTGTGAAGCCCCAGAATCAAAAAGTGCTAAGGCAGGAAAAGATGCTACTTTAACCATACCAGTGATAACCTGGACTGAGTTTTCTGCTTCTACTGTTGTCATCGTGAAAGTTTGGAGCAGTGTTTGTCTTCTTAAAGGTCTGCCGCTGAGGAGGCAAGGAAGGTCCTCTAGGAGCTGATGTGCCTGGTCCAACTGGTGCTGGAAGGGAAGGCCGCTGTGGACCAGGTGGAAGTGCTTGCTGCTGCATCGGCCTAGTAGTACAGGTGCAACGGGGGCTGGGTAGGCACCCTGCTGCGGGCAGAATCTGCTAATGTGTCCTCGACCACCACAAGCGAAACACTGTCTAGCCCAAGCCCTACACTCCTTCTGCTCATGACCAGTCTTGCCATAGAATTGGCATGTCAGACGTCTCTGTGTCACTACAGGGGCTCCTGGCCTCTTGCATTGGGCCGTCTGTACTGGACGAGATAATGCCTTCTGTGATCCTGAGGGTCATCTGTCGCCTGTAGGCATTCTTCCTATGCTCCGTAAATGGATCTCATATAGTCTTGCTGCCTCAAGCACATCCTCCTGTGTGGGCAGTTTCTGTGTAGACATCATCGCCCTATATTCCGGATCTAGTCCTATACGGAAGAGTCGAGATCGGGTGGCATCAGTCGAAACAAGCTCCGGGGCAAACTTGCTCGGCAAGGAAAACTCGGCGTCATACTCATCCATGCTCCATCGGCCCTAAATGAACTGCTCAAAACGCTGTCTGAGCTCATCCCTTACAGTCTCTGGAAGGAAATTGGACTCAAAACGCTCCTTGAAAGTCTTTCTAGTGATGGGACCTGTCAGGTACCGCTTGATCGGTCCATATTTTACACCTTTTTTCTGCATGTTTTCACGCCATTTCGATTGCTCATATTGCGATTTTTACGAGCGATTTTTACGAGTATTCGACGATATTGCGTTACTTTTCACTATTTCTTGTTTTTGTCGGATTTCAGGAAATATGGAGCGAGAGGGAGCAAAAATGAGCTTAAGGGACTTGCACCCACTCCGGAGCGTCACCCAAGGCTCTTTTGAGGGCTATTCGACGATGGGAGACGGGTGGAAGAAGAAGAAACTCCGTAGGAGCAACAAGGAGGAGAAACGGAGAAGATTGGGCATTTACAACATGCCACTCGGTCGAGTGGAGCACTCACTCGGCCGAGCAAGAAGACCGCTCGGCCGACCCGACCGGACACGCTCCAACAGAAGGAATTGGGCGTGCACTCGGCCGAGGGAAGATATCACACTCGACCGAGTATGAAGATCGCATCGCCCGAGTGGCATGAGAAATCCACCATCAAAAGAGGCCGACTTACTGGAAATGTACAGGCTTTTGACGGTTCCGACTCGGCCGAGTACCAAATGCCTCTCGGCCGAGTGAGTAAAGCCACTCGGCCGAGTCACCTCCGAAGACAGGCCCCCCAAGACCCCTGAGTTACTGGAATTCTACAGGGTCTGTCACTCGGCCGAGTAGAGAAGCCCACTCGACCGAGTAGAGAAGTTAACTCGGCCGAGTGATGCCGAGGACACGCAGCGCCCAGATTTTCAGACAACCTCCCACTCTTTTGAAATCTTCTATCATTCCAGCAATCAAATTATTTTTCTCATATGTTTTATGGATAGTAGACTTCATGACGGTTCCAACTCCGCCAAGAACGCACCAATCGGAGGTTGGATGAAATCTGGAGAATTTCTACAAGTTGACGCTGCAGTGCAGGAATTTCCACTCGGCCGAGTCACATGTTCCACTCGGCCGAGTGCGGCCTGGGCCCAGATTTTAAGTTGCTGTTTGGGCTGTTTTTGGGCATGAATTTGAGGGTTTTTCTAGGGTTTCTTGCTAGGGTTTTGGGGGAGTATTTAAGGGGTTTGTAGCCACCATTAGGGAGGATCCCTATTATGTTTTCTTAGCCCCCATGTGTTTTTCTTAGGATTATTTTAGAGGTTAGGCCATGCCCTAGGCCCCCTCTTGGATCTAAAAGCTTGTATTTTGGATTGAAGATCTTCATCAAGCTAAGTATTTTTCTTCTTTTTATTTGAATCTTTGTTTTTCTATCTTTTTGTATGCAAGCAATGATTTCTATTGATTCTCATATCCTTATTGCTATGCTAGAGTAGATTTGTTGTTCTAGGGTTTGGGGATGAACCCTATGGATCTAATTTCATTTTTGTGATGAATGAATTTCTAAATTGCTAGAATTGCTAGGAGGTTAGGTTGTGATTGATTTATTACGGATAGTTAGGGATTTCCATCGATTGGGGTTTGCAAGAGATTGGATTCTAATCGATAGGAAGGCCTAGATATTCGATTTAGGTTTACAATTGGGTTTCTCTAGATTTGGCTTGCAAGAGATTGGACCAAAGCTAGGATTTTTAATTTTAAATCTATACCCATATTCGTTTGCAAGAGATTGGACGAATACGAACTATCACAACCTAGATCGTAACTCGAGTTTGCACGAGAGTGGGCTCGAGGGGCGATTGAACGATGATGTCGATCTTCATGCTAGTGGCTTAGGTTAGGGTTTGCAAGAGATTGGGCTCTAATCTAGGTTGCTATAGACCGGCAATAGCGCGAGAGCGTGAGCTTGGTTCTATATTCAGTTACGACTAGTTCACCTCAATGCAAGTCTAGTAATATTGAGATTCACTATTTACAATGATGTATGACGGTCCGTAGTGGGGATTCCCTAGCCCTAGACACTTTTATTATATTGTATTTGAATCGACTTTTGACCGATTTCTCTATCTCCGACACCGACATCCATCACCATTGCCATTACATCATACCATAGCCATCTCCACCAATAATACATTCGTAGTCAAACCAACCTAGGATAGATTGGAACCAACACCACCTCCTCGTGTTCGATACCCGCTCGCCACTTTGCCGTGCGCTTGCGGTAAAACTACAATCGTTCTCCGGGATGTGTATCCGGGGCCGACCAAGTTTTTGGTCGTGCTCTTGGGTTGCATTTAGGAGCGATCAAGTTTTTGGCGCCGTTGCCGGGGAGGTGTTTTCCGTTGGGTGCCAATTTGTCACAATTAGGTTGATTAGACTACGAAAAAAAAACTAACAAAAGGAAATTTTCATCCCCGCCACCATTATTATCATTTCTATATTCTTTTGTGCCACTGATATCTTTTCTCCAGGTATTTATCTTTGTTGATCAGGTGCTATGGATTATACTACGTGGACCACAGATTTTGATCAGAGTGTTCAGATGGGAGATTACTATTTTGATCAGAGTGCTCAGATGGGAGAATACTATTTTGATCAGAGTGCTCAGATGGGAGAATATTTTTTTGAGGAGATGCACTGGCCCGAGCTTGATGAGAGACAAAGGATCTCTTTTGATGAGATGCATGCACACCAGGTTGAAATGCAAGCCGGGCTTGAAAAGAGTAACCTTCTATTGGAACGGGTGAAGAGGCAACTTGAAATGAATGCGCTCATGTTTAAGGTTGCGATGATTCCCAAAGATATCAGTTCTGTTCCTTCATCTTATGGGCAAGAAGCATCTCCAATCATATTACCAGAGCCAGAATGTGCCGCCGTCGATCCCACATCCTACAATACAGCTGTTGCATATGAAGAGTGGATGGAAGAAGGTACAGTGGAGGAAGCAGAAATTGAGCCACCAGTGCAGCCAGAGGAGGATGGATTTCAGAGATTATTGGAGGGTCTATTGGAGTCAGTGAGGTTCACAGGTTCAGAGAGCATTACAGCAGGTGATGCATTTGAGCTACGATTTACAGATTTTGTTATGAACCGTGTTTCAGCTGCAGGAACAATTGAGGAGGACATCCATGTCAGTCTTGAGGGGGATAGACTATATTTTTGGATTGCTTGCGGGCATTCCCCTCCACATGATGCTTCCCCACAAGTTGACACACATGAGCAGCCAGCATCACCATTCCAGAGAGAGCCTACATTGATAGTTCACGAGGAGGCATCACATGCGGAGCCAGAGCATTGCATTGCGGAGGTAGCACTTTGGGACGTGGGTAACTTCATTCAGATAAATCCAGAGTCTTGCCAACCGATAGTTGAGCTTCCGCAGCCACCTCATCCTTCCATTGACGCAAAGGACTATCCCACAGAGCTTACTGCTCCTACTCAGGGAGATATTTTTACCCACTCCATTTCTGAATCATGCATTCCATTTGATATTTATTTTGATTCAGATATTTTTGACACGTCATACCTTTTGCAGCATACATATGATTATGGACCGGAGGTATGCTTGGACGTATCACAGTTTGACGAGCCTATCGAGGAAGTCCACTCATATGATCTAGATTTACCTGATCAGCTTAGAGAGGACATCATGGAGACACCTATCACAGCACGTGAGGATATTGGATTATTTCCAGGGAAGTATCGTCTACCATTATTTATTTCATATATTTCTATAGATGATCCTCTTTGGGATACTTTTATTACGAGGGTGAATTTTTTGCGGCGAACTGATGCATCCTATTCTCTGCAGGGTACAGGTGGAGTCCTTGTGGGAATGCTGGAGGATGCATTACTGGAGTTCGTTGGTGTTCGTGGACGCATGCACCTGGCGGAGCCACGGAAAGAGCAGTTGGAGCAATTGCCTGCACCGGCAAAGATACTGGATCCGCCTTTTGCTATAGGTGATATCAATCCAGTAGTGTAGAAATTTTTATGCTTTAAATAAACACGAATTCTCTCGACAGCGAGAGGACCGTATAGATTTGCTTGAATAAATATCACCTCATATGACGGCAACAAAAATCTTTTACACCCCAAACCCATTATATATATTAATTCCCCTCTCCATATTTTGATGTGTCACATCCTTTTGCTCACCACATTCGAGCATTTCTTTCAAGTGAAACCTTACTTTCTTATTCGTTTGACTTGATCACGCTTTGCAAAGCCATGACATTTTTGGTCAAGTCATTTGAATATGATTGCTTGGTATAAGCTTGGGGGAAGGCGCTCTCATGCATCATTGTGTGTGCATGTAGTTGCATTAGGATTTCATGTCATTCATTTCATCATTTTTCATTCACCCCCTTATTATTATCGTTGTTCCTCATATTCTTTCATTATGATCACATTGAGGACAATGTGAAGTTTAAGCTTGGGGGAGTGCATTTCCATGCCATTTAGATGCATTAGTTGCATTTTTACTTTATTTTAGGTTTTTTTTTAAATTTTTCAAAATTTTGCATCATCTTTTTGAATTTTCCATCTTATTTTCCTTTTATGTGTGTTCATGCATCATATTGTGTGCTTGTTTTTCTTTTCTTTCCCCTCTTTTATCTTTTCTTATTTCTTTATTTTCCTTTCTCTTTTTTTGCTAGATGCGTTCCTTATAATGATATCTCTTATTGCTTTAGCAACCATCACGATGCTTATTATTCCTTGCCATGCTACTTAACGTATTCCATAGTCTTGTTATTCACATGTGCTTGCAAATCTATTTCTCTTGATGATTCCTCTATATGAATGCATGATATTAATTGAAGCTGAATGTATGGATTAGTGTTTGGTATGCTTTTGTTGGGAATGCACCAAGATTCACGCATCATTAGTATATCTGAAGCATCAGCTTTATTGTCCTATTCACCTTCTGTTGCATGCCTGATATGGTTATAGAATTTACCGCTTGACTTCACTTTTTATTGAGATGATTGAGAATATCCATGCTTACATATGAGTTTTAGTTGATGTATTATCTTATTGAACCGTTCGTGCACATCTTAGAGTGAACCGAGTGTTACATTATTTCTTTCTCCACATATATCTTTTTATTCTCTACATGTCACTTGAGTTCACCTCCTAAAGCTACTTATATCGCATCTATTTCCCAAAAATCCCCACAAAAGAAAAGTTAGCTCCAAAAGTCCAAAAAGCCAAAAAGGAGCCACAATCCAAAAATACAAATCAAATTGCTCCTACAAAAATCCAAGAAGAAAAATGAGAAACAAAGTCCAAAAGAAAAAATATATATATATATTTCTATATCTCATTATTGGAGCCACAAAATACTTGGGAAAACCAAGGCAAAAATCCCATTTTCCACTATCATATTCCTTTAGATGCGATGCCTCAAGCTAAGCTTGGGGGGGTTGAATTCATTTGACCATATGAGTGAGTACGACATTAGAGTGGAGAGGTGCACGAATGAGGAAGTTTGATAATGCTGAAACTTAGCAAAATACTTTAGTTATGGAGATTTCTTGTGAATCGATATAAATATGTGAATGCCATGATTTATTCCATTCTCTATTGCATGCTTGGTGTGATTTTTATATGCTTCAGTTATAACTCTTGATTGAAAAGTGCATCGCCAACATTTGTATATTAAATCCTATGATATGCGTGATGTAGATATGAATTGATTGTATGAATTTAGAGAATACCTTTTGTTGTTCTTAAAAGCTTGCAAGTACCATGTTTATGTAAGATATGAAATCCTTATAGCATGTGATTTGCATTTTCCAAGTAATCGTGATGTGTAGCTTATGGTTTGAGATCTGAGAGAAGAATCTAGCGACCCCTTCCACCTCGTGTTCTTTTTTTTTCATTTCATTTTCTTTATTTTCATCTCCCGAGTTCGTCTCTCTACTTATCTTCCTCGAGGACGAGTAAGAGGTAAGCTTGGGGGATTTTGATCGGTCCATATTTTACACCTTTTTTCTGCATGTTTTCACGCCATTTCGATTGCTCATATTGCGATTTTTACGAGTATTCGACGATATTGCATTACTTTTCACTATTTCTTGTTTTTGTCGGATTTCAGGAAATATGGAGCGATCGGGAGCAAAAATGAGCTTAAGGGACTTGCACCCACTCCAGAGCGTCACCCAAGGCTCTTTTGAGGGCTATTCGGCGATGGGAGATGGGTGGAAGAAGAAGAAACTCCGTAGGAGCAACAAGGAGGAGAAACGGAGAAGATTGGGCATTTACAGCAAGCCACTCGGCCGAGTGGAGCACTCACTCGGCCGAGCAAGAAGATCGCTCGGCCGACCTGACCGGACACGCTCCAACAGAAGGAATTGGGCGTGCACTCGGCCGAGGGACGATATCCCACTCGGCCGAGTATGAAGATCGCATCGCCCAAGTGGCATGAGAAATCCACCATCAAAAGAGGCCGACTTACTGGAAATGTACAGGCTTTTGACGGTTCCGACTCGGCCGAGTACCAAATGCCTCTCGGCCGAGTGAGTAAAGCCACTCGGCCGAGTCACCTCCGAAGACAGGCCCCCCAAGACCCCTGAGTTACTGGAATTCTACAGGGTCCGTCACTCGGCTGAGTAGAGAAGCCCACTCGACCGAGTAGAGAAGTTAACTCGGCCGAGTGATGCCGAGGACACGCAGCTCCCAGATTTTCAGACAACCTCCCACTCTTTTGAAATCTTCTATCATTCCAGCAATCAAATTATTTTTCTCATATTTTTTATGGATAGTAGACTTCATGAAGGTTCCAACTCCACCAAGAACGCGCCAATCGAAGGTCGGATGAAATCTGGAGAATTTCTGCAAGTTGACGCTGTAGTGCAGGAATTTCCACTCGGCCGAGTCACATGTTCCACTCGGCCGAGTGCGGCCTGGGCCCAGATTTGAAGTTGCTGTTTGGGCTGTTTTTGGGCACGAATTTGAGGGTTTTTCTAGGGTTTCTTGCTAGGGTTTTGGGGGAGTATTTAAGGGGTTTGTAGCCACCATTAGGGAGGATCCCTATTATGTTTTCTTAGCCCCCATGTGTTTTTCTTAGGATTATTTTAGAGGTTAGGCCATGCCCTAGGCCCCCTCTTGGATCTAAAAGCTTGTATTTTGGATTGAAGATCTTCATCAAGCTAAGTATTTTTCTTCTTTTTATTTGAATCTTTGTTTTTCTATCTTTTTGTATGCAAGCAATGATTTCTATTGATTCTCATATCCTTATTGCTATGCTAGAGTAGATTTGTTGTTCTAGGGTTTGGGGATGAACCCTATGGATCTAATTTCATTTTTGTGATGAATGAATTTCTAAATTGCTAGAATTGCTAGGAGGTTAGGTTGTGATTGATTTATTACGGATAGTTAGGGATTTCCATCGATTGGGGTTTGTAAGAGATTGGATTCTAATCGATGGGAAGGCCTAGATATTCGATTTAGGTTTACAATTGGGTTTCTCTAGATTTGGTTTGCAAGAGATTGGACCAAAGCTAGGATTTTTAATTTTAAATCTATACCCATATTCGTTTGCAAGAGATTGGACGAATACGAACTATCACAACCTAGATCGTAACTCGAGTTTGCACGAGAGTGGGCTCGAGGGGCGATTGAACGATGATGTCGATCTTCATGCTAGTGGCTTAGGTTAGGGTTTGCAAGAGATTGGGCTCTAATCTAGGTTGCTATAGACCGGCAATAGCGCGAGAGCGTGAGCTTGGTTCTATATTCAGTTACGACTAGTTCACCTCAATGCAAGTCTAGTAATATTGAGATTCACTATTTACAATGATGTATGACGGTCCGTAGTGGGGATTCCCTAGCCCTAGACACTTTTATTATATTGTATTTGAATCGACTTTTGACCGATTTCTCTATCTCCGACACCGACATCCATCACCATTGCCATTACATCATACCATAGCCATCTCCACCAATAATACATTCGTAGTCAAACCAACCTAGGATAGATTGGAACCAACACCACCTCCTCGTGTTCGATACCGACTCGCCACTTTGTCGTGCGCTTGCGGTAAAACTACAATCGTTCTCCGGGATGTGTATCCGGGGCCGACCAAGTTTTTGGTCGTGCTCTTGGGTTGCATTTAGGAGCGATCACCGCTTCTGTGCATCCCACTAATCTCGGGCCTGATGTGTCAGCTGCCTTTTTGCTGCATCAACCTAACACTCCAACGGAAATCCAATAGCTCTGAGATCATTCTCAGTGCGACGTAACCACTCATCGACCTCCAATGCCGTCTCCTTGCCCGAAAAGGTCTTTGGCTTCATTGCCCTAAACTGCTTGAAGCTCGGGGTCTTCTGACCCTGCATCTTGGCGAGCATCTCAGCCTGCTGACCCAGACTCGCCTGAAAACCAAGCAAAATCTTCTCCATCAAAGAGGGCTTAGCGTGCCCCATCTCTGAAGAAGATATCCCGTTTCCGCTATCCATTCTGCAGGAAAAGAAGACAGCACAAGTAGAATTAGTACTATATGAGACGGCATTAAAGTGTATTAGATGTATCATCCTTTCGCATATCGCAGTGTGAGCTGACCTGCATGGGCCACCACAAAACCTGTCACGCCCCATTCCCACAAATACTTGTAAGGCAATGCAACCTTGGAAAGGGAGGATGGAGCTTGACAAGCCATGGTATTTCACCAAGCGTAAATAGAGGAACACAATAAGCAGGCCACTGTGAATGCGGGGATCATACATCACATATATGTAAAAGAAAGGAGTAACACATACTGCCATCATAGAAAGTACAAACCCACAGAACTACATAACCAAAGAGCATACTACAGACCAGCATAAAGTACAAAGTGACACCAACTCAGATATACATGAGGACTACTACAAGCTATTAACACACACCACAGCTACAAAGACACTCCCTCACTGCTCAACCCAACCCACGCTATAAGCACAGCCCAAAAAAGGTAGTGTCCCCAGGGTGACAACAAACAACTGGGTAATCTCCTGAGAGAGATTCTGCTCTGGTGTCGACTGCTCAAGACCTAAAAAGTAAAATGAGCACGTCAAACGTGCCCAGTAGGAAACTAACTAGGGCAGGGAAAATCATTTAGGGGTTATGAGTGTAAAGGCAATAGGAGTATAAGCAACCCAGGTAAAGAGAACAACACACAAGTGTGCAACAACAACAACACATATATGGTTCATTAATTAGTTGATGTTAGTGGGTTTTTGGAAGCCTGGGCATCACCTAAAGATAAGGGCCTGGACCTCACCCCAAATAAGGAGTGAATATAGCACACGACGCAGTGGACACGAGCACTGTACGTCGGGCCTCTCAGCTCCCCCGTCCCTGCCAGGAGTGAGGCTCTCCACATAATATCACAACCTCCGTATGTCCCCTCCACTCCCGGTAAGGGCGACTGGGTAAAATAATATCACGTAACACATATCACTTTCCCCAGCTTCTCAGTCCAGCCCCTTATAGTTAAGTTATACCCAAACTTCCTCCATCCCCATACCAGGATGCTCACCTGCTTTAGAGCAGATCGAGTCACCCCAGTTGACATGCCATGTATCATAATCTCATTGATCATATACAATTTCTCATGGGTAATACATGTCACACAAATTAAAATTCCATTTTCCAAGTTTTTTTTCAATCTCTAGTTCATTCAGGCATTTTAACAAACACATAATGTGTGCCACATAAATGAAGAGAATCATATCATCAATTTTTGTAACCAATAGTATAACTAATCTTACATACATGCATCAACATCATTCATGCATTTGAAGTGAAAAAATAGCAATATCACACATTTCCAACTTCATTCAACACCATGCAGCATACTGAAATTGCAAGAACAGCTAGAAAGACAGCCTTTTTAACCCATTTCTCTTGTGAATTTGACAAAACTCAGAATGAAAGTTGAAGATATAACAGTCCTGGGTTCGCCCATAAAAGTTCATGCAGAATTATGAAGTATATGATTTATAGTGAATTATTTAGTAAAGTGTGTCAAATCTGTTCTTCAGACAGATTTCTGGATCTGTCTTCAAGGCCAATTTTAAGCATGTTGGAGCCAGAATTACAGCATATAAGAACTCCGATGAACTTTTAGGAAAACTTCTTAAGTTTCCAACAAGACCAAGATCAGCAAAATCCATAAAGTGTGAAGGCAATAATGCTCATTTTTTTTTGAACTGTGTACAGCTTGACAGAATTTCAGACATCTTGCAAGTAATGAATTTTTACTCCTACTTATTGAACTCAATACATGACAAATTTTATATGAATTTAGGGTAGGACTTCATGAGCTACATGGATAAAAATTTTTCATAGAGTGATTCCACCTATAGAAACCATAATCCAAGTTTAAACATGCAGCTTGATTTCAGGATTTCAGGGAGGATGGGTTTGGCGAAGAAATCAAGGAAAAATTGAATCTTTTTGGGATATTGCACATATAAAGCATGAAATTAAGGACATGAACAATATAAATACCATCATAACATTCTCATATCCCTAAATAAAAATCCCCAAACCTAGGTTAGAATCCTACCTTAAGGAGCTTCTTTTCTTCTTCTCTTCTCTTTTTCTCCCTTTTATCTTTCTTTTTCCTTGAAGTAGCCTAGGGTTTTCTTGAATTTTTGAGATGAAATTAGGGTTTTGGAAGCTTGAAGAAATGAAGAGGATCTAGGGGGAGTTCGGCCATGGCTTGGGGAGATGAGGATGAAAGTAGAAAAGAAAAGATAAGAAAGGATAGTTAAAGAAGAGGATAGAAATTTCTAAAGAAATATCTATCTCTAGATTCCTCTTAGGATAAGCATGCACAAGTCAAAATGAATTTAATACCCCTCCAAAATTACCTCTCAAGTTCCAAGTATTTACAAGTTTGCTATTACTTTACACACACAAACAACTTCAGGATAAACGCTCAGCAGCTTTAGGCCAAAAGGACCGTTTTGCCCCTGGCCTTTCTAAAAATTTTCGGGTGTGCCATTAAACCCATCCCTTTTCACACTAGCCCCTCTCACACTAACCCACTCTTTCAAAATTTTACAAGCATGACATTACTTTACACACCCACCTTTACTCTACACGCACACACTTCCACCCATTTGCCAAATGACCAAAATACCCCTACACTTTTCACAGAATTACACGACTGCCACTAGCCACATACATGCCCTAACACATCTTATCAACTCATTATACTTCCTCTACTCGTGTATAGAGGACTACCACGTCAGTCGCCGTATAGGGCTAAACAGGCCATGACAGCTCGTCTCGTGGCGGCACTTTGGTAGTCAAAGTTCATTTTCTTTACTGTCCAATACGCTCTGTGTTCCAATTCTACCAAAAGGTGGCAAGCTTTTCCATACACTAGTCTGTAGGGGGTTGTTCCGATGGGAGTTTGAAAGCGGTGCGATACGCCCAAAGAGCGTTGCTCAACTTGTGTAACCAATCTTTCCTCGAGGCACTCACTGTCTTCTCTAAGATGCCTTTGATTTCCCAGTTGGACACCTCCACTTGGCCACTTTTTTGAGGGTGATAAGCCAGGGTGACCTTGTGATGAACTCCATATTTTTTTAGCATCGTCTCAAACTTCTTCTCGATGAAATGGTTCCCTCCATCACTTATGATTGTCCTGGGGACTCCGAAACGAGAAAAGATGGTATTCTTGAAGAATTTGGCTACTACCCTCGCGTTATTTGTCGGTGTGGACATGGCCTCCACCCACTTTGAGACGTAATCAATGGCGACTAAGATTTGCCGTTACTCGATGGAAAGGGCCTCATGAAGTCAACGCCCCAACAGTCAAATAGTCATATCTCCAAGATGCCCTGAAGGGGTGTTTCATTCTTTTTCGTGATGTTTCCCGTCCTTTGGCATCTATCGCATTTTTTGATGTATTCATTCACATCTCTAAATATGGTGGGCCAATAGAAGCCACTTTGGAGGATTTTGGCTGTGGTTTTGGTGAGAGCTGCGTGTCCCCCGCATGGTTGATCGTGGCAATGCGATATGATAGAGATCGCCTTCGTCATCAACACTAGTTCTTATTGGGTCCTTCATGACCCCCTCAGTAGTATACTCTTCTACGGCTTCATCTTCTAGGAGCTCCAAATAGTTAGCTCCTTCTTCACGAACATTCTCCCTCATAGACTTCTGCAATCGGAATTGGGCTTCTATATTACCCACATTCATTGATAGAGTCCCTTCACGAACATCAATAAGGACGTCGGCCGTAGCCATGAAAGGGCAGCCAAGTATGAGTTGGGAACTACCTCCCTTAGGCATATTCATTATAACGAAGTCCACTGACACACACAAACCAGGAGGTATTTGTAGAATAATGTCCCTGGCAATGCCTACCGGATATGTGATCGAGTGATCCGCCAGCTCTATGGACATGTTCGTGGGTTCCAACTCGCTTCCAGTTTGCAGTCTTTCAAATATAGAGAGCGGCATCAAGCTGATGCTCGTTCCCAAGTCTATTAGTTGATGCTCGGTTGATGGGCGTGCCTCCTATGGAACATAGAACCGTGAAGCTTCCCGGATCCAGTAGCTTTCTCGGGAGATGATTCTTTATAATGGAGGTAGAGTCCTCCAGAAGCTTTATTTCCTCATGCTTCCGCTTTCCAGTGATGAGGTCCTTCAGAAACTTCGCATAAATGGGAATTTCTGTAATGGCATCCATGAATGGGATGTTGAGTTGTATGCCCTTCAGAAGCTCCGTGAACTTGGAATACTTCTTCTCCATTTTAGCCAATGCTGGCCTCTGTGGATACAGCGGAGGGGGTCGGGTTTGCTTATCCTTTGTAATATTATTAGGGGACGGCTTATTAGAACAAGTTGCATCATCTCTTGGAGTTGGTGTGACGGTAGGCGCGGTGGAAGGTGGTTCTGCCTTCTTTCCATCCATGGTAGGCTCATCCGTAGCTTCTTCCCCATCACCACCAATAGTGGCATCCTCGGTTATGACTTGCTCTTTGTTCATGACTGGTACCATAACAGTGTCGATTGTCTATCCTCCACGCTTGGTAACGGAGACCACGGCATTGGCTTGAGCCCTTGGATTTGGCTCCGGTTGTGAAGGTAACCTCCCTTGATTCTTGAGTAGTTGGGACATCTGGACCCTCAGCTCATCGAGCGACGTGTTTATATTTTTAAACTGAGTGGATGTGTCCTGGTTGAACCTGACCTGCCCACTCATGAATGTCTCTAATGTGGTCTCCAGATTGGATCACGGCGGAGTTGGTGCATAGCCTTGCTAAGGCAGGCGATTGAACTGATAGCCTGGTGGTCGATATGGCCTAGCTGGCCTAAACCCGCTCTACTATTGATTTGGCAGCTGCCCTTGTTGTTGTTGAGGAGGGGGTGGTGGTCTTTGAAACTGTGGAGGTTACAGCCCTCCACTTGGGTTCCCATAAGAAAATCCGGGGTGATTCCTAGCGGTCGGATGTTGCCACTGATTGCGCCCCTCTCCTTGGACATACTGTACCGACTCAGACGATTCGGCTCCATCATAGTGTCCCTCATTGGGAATGTAACTTTGCTCTCCATATTCCTCCGAAGGATGATAAGCAGAGGTGCTGGAGGTTGTTGGGATGGAGTCCAAACTTTGTTCAATCCTAGCCACATGTTTACACAAAGTCTCGATGTGAGAATCAAGGTGGCTGACATCTTTTACCTCGGGGGTCCTGATGAAAATGGTGTGCTCTTCACTCCACTGCTGATTATTTACCGCCATACGCTCAAATAGATCTATGGCTTCCTCAGGCGATTTGTCCAGCAGGGCACCTTGCGTGGCAGCATCAATTATCATCTTAGTGCTGGGCTGCAGCCTATTATAGAAACTTTGAACCAAGTCCCATGATTGGATCCCATGATGAGGACACTGATGTTGAAGGTCCTTGACCCTTTCCCATGCCCCGTAGAGAGATTCTTGCGGAAGCCGTTTGAAATTAGAGATAGCCCCCCTGATCTGCACCGTCTTTGAGGGCGGATAGAATTTGTCTACAAAGGCGAGCGCCAGTTGCCCCCATGTAGTAAAGTGGTTGGACGGGTAGGCCTGTAGATAGTATGAGGCTTTATCCCTTAAGGTGAAGGGAAAGAGCCTTAGCTTGATGGCATCATCACTCACATCCTTAGCTTTAAATGTATCACACTTCACCAGAAAAGTGTCGATGTGATGGTTTGGATTCTCGTGAGGATGCCAATGGAAGGGATCCTACTGCATCAGATTTATGAGCCAGGTCTTCAACTCGAAGCTCGCTGCCGACAGTTGTGGTCTCAAGATGGAGGAATTGTTTTTGAAGCTCGGTTTCATATGGTCCCGGATGGACCCGGTGCGAGGTGGAGCGGCGGTATTGTCTGCCATTTGATCGGATGGTGCTTGATTTCTATTCGAGGCCCTCAGAGCTCTTGCTGTTTTCACGATATTAGGGTCGAATAAAAATTCTTTATCAAAAGCCTCAAAGCGAGTGATCATGCACAGACAACTCAAAAAATACCATTAGTAGAAAGGTAATAATTAAAAGAATGAAAAGGGTGGAGAGATAATGAATGATAAGATTCGCTGGTAAACTCTTCAGAATAAAAATAAACTAAGATACATCGTAACCGTCCCCGACAACAGCGCTAAAAACATGACGCACCCCGAACTTACACCTAAATTCCACCTAGCAGTTTCACGGTCTCTAGGCGTAGTATGGCTCCTAGGTGTCAGCTCTGGGCTCTATCCGTAAGCGGACGGTGTCAAATTATAGTATAACAGATGTCGGATCCCACACGGACAGTGACAGTGTATTTGAGGTCTCAAATTATTTTTAGATCTCAGAGTGAGATAGCAATTCGGTTTGGAAAGCTTGGTTGTGATGGTGTTGTTGACTTGAAAATAAAGAAAACTAAGGTCTTAGGGATCACCGCTAAGAATGTCGGAGGTTGATGTTAGAATAGGATCTTTACGTTGCATTAGATTTAGGGGATTGGTCTCCCCATTCATACCACTCTCGTGGGTTAGAATTTTGAGGTATTTCAGGGGCTCTTATTGAGCAATGGCGGTAGCCGTCAATGTAGCGATATAGTTCGTCGGTGGATCCCCTCAAGGCATGGGCCGGGTATGGTCACGAGTCTTGGTTGGATCCACTAATTTCCTATTTGAATCCCAAGGATACTCCTTAAGCTCATCAATTCCACCGACCGTGGGCATGATCTCATTAAGAGTTATCCTAGGGATTTGGATGGATCGAACGAAATACTCCCTTTATTTCCAATGCAACCTAGAGATCCAGATCTACATCTCTATCCTAATGTCTTAGGGCTAACCCATCAACCCTAGAGGAGACTACTCACACATGATGATTTTGACAAATAAAAATACGATTTTTATCAAAGAAGACATTGTAGCAATTTAATCAAGTGAGAATTGAATAACTTACGTACCGAAGACGGGAAAGAACAATAGCCAATAGCAATCCCAAAAGATCCTGCAGATTCCAAAATGCAAAGAACACGAACGTAAATTTTCTCCCAAAAATAGTTCGATTCTCCAAGAAAACTAGGTTTAGATCTACAATTCTTTTTCAGTTCCCTCTCCCTCTCTAACGTAATTCAAAAATATCCAAAAGAATGAGCTCCCCCATTCCGTCTCTCAGATCAGCTCTTCACTTCCAGCTCCCTACATCCGTCTGGGCCCACAAAAGAAATTCCGAAAATGGCCCGCTTTGTGGTCGACCGAGTCAGTGACTCGGTCGAGCAGAAGCTTGCTCGGTCGGGCTGCTCGGTCGGGCTGCCCACTTGATCGATCGAGTCTGTCAGTGGATCGAACTTCTTCAAAAAATGACGTTATGTCTACTCTGCCCGAGTAGGTCTTGCTCAGTCAAGTCGCCATCTGACTCGATCGAGCAAGTCCTGCTCGGTCGAGCAGGATGTTGATGCTGAAGCTTCGAAAGTAGAAGTGGCTCGACCGAGTCACCACACTGCTCGGTCATACAAGGTGTGTATCAGCTGTGCCTCGTGTATCAGCTCCACCGACCAGGACTTCCTGCTCGGTCGAGTCGCCTGGGAAAAATCCTGAAAAAGCTTGCAACTTCTCCTCTACTCCTGTAAATCTCCTCCACTCCTCACATAGGCTTCCAAAACTCGGCAAACTCCTGTAGAGCTACGCCAACGGGCTCACGGGCATGCTGGATGTGTCCATATCCAAAAGTGGTCCCGAATCGCTCCAAAATCCCTGAAAATCCATAAAACTCTACAAAACTCGGATATGGCATTAGAATTGCGGTATCGTAGGAAAATGCAGGATTCGGATACAGATATGGTATGAAATGCTATGAAAAGATAGAAAATATGGACACATCATTAGTCTCCATCGATCTTTACTCAAACAATGTTTGACTTCTTCCAACATACTCTGGCTAGAGTTTTTAATAAAGACCGAACTAACACGTGTGACACTAACTCCACATAAACGGTAGAGACGAATCCTCTCTTGGTCATTACTCTCCTCGCATGCTTCAAGTGTCACCCAACCAAGGGCCTTTTCACGGGTCTTGCCCCAAGGCTAGATCGGAGATCAAAGTGACACCGTTCACGTACAGGTTCGTACAATGACATCAAGTCTAAGGACCAACTTGCATATCATCACCGAGAGTTATCATTGACAGATTAATCAATGTTAACCATATGATAACTCTAGTTGGGTCATTCAGTGAACTCATTCTCTAATGAGCACATGTGTCTCATCTTCGACTTTGCTTAGGCAAACGACCATGAGATCATCATCACCACTCCACAGTGAAGACTAAGACACAGTGGTATATCCGATGTGTCGATATCCTTTTCTTGAAACATCTACGACCATGGACATTTTTAGACTTATGCTACTAATGGTCAAGCATTTCTCCATGATCAAGATCTCCATCTTGATACATGTTTGACCCTGCATTAAGTCTCAGGACTTTACTTAAGTTCTGATGATGACTTCATTATTATTAACTTAGGTAAATTCTTACCAAACAACTTACTGTTATTATGAACAAAATGTTTGTTCACATACACGGAGATAAATTGCCTCAAGGGCATACCCATCTCCCAACAAACTCCCCATATAATGGTAGTTTACTATTTTGAGCTACAGAGAGAACTTTCTTTTTCCCAATACAAAGTAGTCCATCGCTGTGTTACGGGTAGTCGACTATCTTGCTAAAACATGGAAAAATAGCTCAAATGACTTCAAAAATAATTTCAAATCTTTTCCAAATAATTTCAAATCATTTTTAACCGATTTCCAAATAATTTATGAAGTTTAAAATCATTGAAAACATAATTTAAAAACGTGTGCAGGCTTCAACTAAATAGATTTAGCATTCTAAGACTAGGAAAATAAAAAGACACAACTCACACAATTTTTGGAGCCTTGTTGTCATCAATATGCGTGATCCTGTTGTTTTAAAGTCTTGCGCTCCTTGAGTCTTTGACTTGAGCTTTTGGTATCCTATTGGTGCTCCAAGTCTCTTTTACTCCTCATCAAGCTTTGATTTAATGTCCTCATTTTCTTTTGCTAAAGTTGACCATTTTTGAATTTCGATCCTACACTCACACAACATCTCAAAATATGATTAGTAACACTAATTGTTTACTTGTCATCAAAACCAACTTAGGGGTGTTGCAATAAATAACAGATCGATGAAGATCGGAAGCAATAGATCGACAAAGATGGAGAGATCGAGCGTGAGCGAGCAAGCGAGCGAGAAAGAGATCGAGCCACCGCTCAGAAAAGGGGAGAGAATTTTTGCAGAGAGAAATCATTTTCCTCTGGTTTGGTGAGAGAAAAGGGGAGAGAAAAGTTTTATTTGTTTTTTCCTTCACTTTCCCCCTTCTTTCCTACCAAACCAAGGAAAGCAATTTCCCCCTCAACTTTCTTTCTCTTTCTTTCCTTTTTCACCCAACCAAACAGGCCCTTAAAGTATTGTAATTCATCATCTCAATCCTAATTCTGCTGTGAATGTAATTTGTTCATCTTCAATGATTCCATCAGATTGAACTGAACTTGTTGGTTCATTTGATTTTTAAGTATTTTTTGAGTTTAATTACAAAATGAGGATACAGATTAGGATGAGGAAGAGGTAGATTGAAGGCGATGGAGGTTGTTGAGAAGAAAGAGGAGGAGGCAATGGCGAGCTGATGAGAAAGAGAAGGTTGAGAAAGAGAGAAGTAAAACAGAAATTTTTGAAAGAAAATACCAAATATTTAGCAATTTTTAAAAGAGTTTTTTGCATATCCGTCCCTTAAAATACGTATGTTGATATGTGTTCCTTAAATATGGGTGTTTTCTCTCTAGTCTCTCAAATCTTAAATTTTAAACTTAATAGTACATCCATCCTATAATCTGTTAAAGAGTTAACCAAACTTAGATTAATTAATAATTAAATACTAATTATAGTTAATTAATTAAGAATTAAACCCCTATTAACAATTAATTAACCCCAAAACACCCCCCCCCCCCCCCACACACACACATTTAGTTTTGGGCGGGTGGAGGTGGCGGCATCACGGCCTCCTACCCCTCCCCCTCATCAGTGTTTGGCGGGGGATGCAGTAAACCGACGAGGAGGAGGGGGAAGGTGGTGTTGCCGCATCATCCGCCCCAAAATTTGACTGGGATGAGTTAGACTCATCCATGTCAAATTTTTGGGCGGAGGAGGCAGCAACACGTCCTCTTCCGCCCATCCTAGTCAGTTTTTGGCGGGCAGTGGCGGCGGCGGCGGCGGCTCCTCCCGTCATTTTTTGGGACGGCGGTGGCAGCGACATCTGCCACCGCCTCCTCCTCTCCTCATTCACACGCAAAAAAATGACGATGAGGGGGAGGAGGCGGCCAGTGAACCGCTCGGACAACCCCCAAACCAAAAGCCCCCCAAGCCCTAACTGTCATCTAACAGCATATTCCCACTTCTGTCAGATTTTAACAGAAAATTTGAGGGATGACTATTAAGGTTAAAGTTTAAGTTTTCAGAGACTTGAGAGAAAATAACCATATTTAAGAAATAAATATCAAAATACTGTTATGAATGGGCTTTTGTAAGCACATGTATGGCCCATGAATGTCAAGGGTATCCACCCAATTGTAACCTTTCTACTATAAATACTAGGCTACAGGTTCAGTAGTCGTCACCTTCATAACACTTTATCAGCATGCTCCGATCAACCGAGAGTTTTTGCGGCGACTTTTGGCGGACAAATAGCAATTCGTAGGCATCTCAACCGTCGCTAGATCTGGAGGTAATAAATCAAAACACTTGATCTTGTTATGAAGTAACTACTGGGGGAGGAACCCCCAGCCCTTTATTTATAGGCAGAATAGGAGAGTTAAAAGATAAAATACATATATATTGGCGTATCTCTAAGATACCCAGAATCCTGACCAACTCTAGTTCATATCCCTTCACAACACTCCCCCTTATCCAGCCATAGGCGTGGACTCTGCTCGTGAATTCTTCAGGATTCTGAGCATAGAAGAGTCTCGCATGGGGTGGATACTTCAGGATCCTGAGTTGGTGATTTGCCTCGTTAAAATCTTTAGCTATGAAAAAACCCTGTGGAAAAAACCATAGTTAAGGGAAAAGAGTACAAACTCTCCCTAAGTCCCCCTGATCCGTACAAGCTCTCAAGCTTTCAGATCTTTTAGGCGTCTCATTCCAATCTTCTGTACAAGCTTCCTAAAAGTAGCAGTAGGAAGGGCTTTTGTGAACAAGTCTGCCAAATTATCACTTGATTGTACTTGTCTAATGTCGATCTTGCCATCTCTCTGTAGCTCGTGTGTATATAAGAACTTTGGTGAAATGTGCTTTGCTCTGTCGCCTTTTATGAAGCCACCTCGTAGCTGAGCTATGCAAGCAGCATTGTTCTCGAACATTGTAGTAGGTTCGAGGTCTCTAGTCTTTAATCCGGTAGTCAAAAGGATGTGGTGAACAACTGAGCGTAGCCATACGCATTCTCTGCTTGCTTCATGGATGGCGATGATCTCTGAGTGATTGGATGAGGTCGCTGTCAAGGTTTGCTTGATGGATCTCCCGGAAATGGTTGTCCCTTCATAGGTAAACACATACCATGTCTGTGACTTCACATTGTGGGGATCAGACAAGTAACCTGCATCAGCATAACCAGCAAGTGTAGAGGATATTCCATTTTTTGTAGAAGAGTCCCAAATCTGTAGACCCTTGGAGGTAGCGCAGAAGGTGCTTAACCCTAGTCCAGTGGCACTGTGTGGGCGCTACACTATATCTGGCTAGCAAATTTACTGCAAACGCTATGTCGGGACGCATGCAATTTGCCAGATATAGGAGTGCTCCGATGGCACTTAGATAAGGGACTTCTAAACCAAATATATCCTCCTCCTCTTCCAGTGGCCGAAAGGGGTCTTTATGTGCATCCAGAGATCGTACCACTATAGGTGTACTAAGTGGATGACATTGGTCCATATGGAATCTTTGCAACATTTTCTTTATATATGTGGTTTGATGTAATAGAATTCCATCTTTTAGATGTTCAATCTGTAAGCCAAGGCAGAATTTTGTTTTGCCTAGGTCTTTCATTTCGAATTCTTTTGTTAGACTTATAGATATCTCAGCAATCTCTTCAGGAGATCCAATGAGATTCAGATCGTCTATGTAGACAGCTATTATTAAGAATCCTTTTCCCTTTGCTTTTATGAAGATGCAAGGGCAGACTTCATTGTTATTGAATCCTTGTTTAACAATGAATTCGCTGAGTATGTTATACCACATCCTTCCTGATTGTTTGAGACCATACAATGATCTTTGAAGCTTAACAGAGTAGACGTCCCGAGGTCTATCTTTTAGTTCAGCAGACATTGAACAGCCATCAAGAAGTTTCATGTATATATCCTTGTCGAGATTACCATATAGATATGCAGTCACAACATCCATTAGCTGCATATCTAAACCTTCCTTTGCTATTAAGCTTATCAGGAATCTGAAGGTGATCGCATCCATGACCGGGGAGTATGTTTCATCATAGTTAATGCCCGGTCTTTGGGAAAATCCTTGCGCTACGAGCCTTACTTTGTAGCGTGCAATCTCATTATTTTTATTTCTTTTTCTTACGAATACCAATTTATATCAAACAGGTTTGACACCAGTAGGTGTCTGGACTATTTGCCCAAAGACTTTGTGTTTCTGAAGCGAGTCCAGCTCGGTTTCTATTGTCTGATTCCACTTTGGCCAGTCATTTCTACGTTTGCATTCAGCAACAGAATGTGGATCATGATCATTGTCGCTTCCAGCGACGTGAATAGTAATGTGAAATGCGAAGTCATCGTCGACGAATGTACTCTTTCTGTCCAATACCTCCCATGTACGTACATAATGTAATGATATTTCAGTTTCTTCCGGCAATTCCTCTGTAGTGGATTCCGGGAGGGGTGAGGGTATGGACATGAGCTCATTTCTCTGTGGGGGTATCGTCCCAAGGTCTCCGGATATTTTTCTTTTTCTTGGATTTTTATCCTTAGAGCCTGGTGGTCTGCCTCTTTTCTGTTGAGGTGCAGCCACTTCTGCTGCTGGTGGATTGCATCTATTCTTTTGGATGTCAATCCTAGCTGGAGTATTTGCAGCAGGGATGTGTGATTTGACAATCTTCTGGTTGTCAGTAAATGAGTCCGGTAATCTATGAACGGTGTTCTGAATGTGTAAGATCTTCAGGATCTCATCATCATATTGTTTTGTTACCGGATCATAGTGGGTCAAGCTTTTTGTATCCCACGTTAACATTTGCTTCGTGCTAGACTTTTCATTGTCTATGCCCATTTTGGGGAAATATGTCTCATCAAAATCACAATCTTCAAGACGTGCCTTAAAAGCGTCCCCCATTTGGGGTTCTAGATATCTTATAATGGAGGGTGAGTCAAACCCTACATAAATACCTAGGCGAATTTTAGGGCCCATTTTGGTCCTCTAGGGTGGTGCGATGGGGATATAGACTGCGCAGCCGAAGATTCTCAAGTGAGAAATGTTCGGCGGAGTTCCATATGCAAGTTGCATTGGAGAAAGACTCTTACCTCCTGAGGGTCTTATTCTTATTAATGATGCAGCATGCAGAATTGCATGTCCCCATGCATCCACCGGCAACTGGGATTTCATTAGCAATGGACGTGCAATCCATTGGAGTCTTTTAATCATCGACTCTGCTAACCCGTTCTGTGTGTGAATATGCGGCACCGGATGTTCAATTTCTATTCCCATTGCTTGGCAGTATTCTTAACATGACTGGGAGGTGAATTCCCCTGCATTATCCAGACGTATTTTCTTTATTTGATTGTCTGGAAAATGCGCCCGCAACTTTATAATTTATGCCAGAAGCTTTGGAAAAGCTAAGTTGCGGGTCAAAAGTAGATACACATACGAATATTTCGAAGATGCATCAATCAGTACCATGAAGTACCGAAAAGGCTTACTAGGGGGTGGATGGGTCCACATATGTCTCCGTGTATTCTTTCGAGGAAGCTTGGAGACTCGATATCCACTTTAAGTGGTGATGGACTCGTTATTAATTTACCCTTGAAGCAGGGTACACAAGGGAATTCTCCCTTCTGAAGAATCTTCTGGTTCTTTAGGTTATGCCTATGAGATTGTGATAAGATATGGTGCATCATCACAGATCCAGGGTGGCCAAGTCTATCATGCCAAAGTAAAAATTTGGCTGATGTCAGGCACTTCAGGTGCTCTGTCAAGTTAGCTTCCTCTCTCCGAATCTTTGTATGATAGAGGCCCGCTGAAAGGCTCTCAAAACGTTTAAGTATGGTTTTTACTCCATTTCCTTGAGACGTTACATACAGTAATTCATTCTCTTTTACATTTGTTGTTTCCAAGTGGAATCCGTTTAGACGGATATCTTTGAAACTTAGTAATTTTCGTTTGGAATTCGGAGAGTATAATGCATCTTTAATTTTAATTTCTGTTCCTTTGGGGAGCAACAAGGTTGCATTTCCAGAATCTTCAATTATGTCCGATAGCCCTGAAATTTTATTTACAGGGCTCTTATACGGTATAATGCTACGAAAATAGCATATATTCTGAAGGATCATATGTGTTGAAGCACTGTCTACCAAGCAATCATGAGAGCATTCCATCTAAAAGGATAAGTAAAACATTTGTATTCAGAAACTAAATTTTATTCAAAGGAAATCAATTACATAAAAGCTCTCATAAGATAAATTGTTCTGAAAATAAAGTGCTAAGATAAATGTGGTAAGCTAATCAAGCAGGTCCTCTGATTCGAAGTCTTTTGCTGTGAACTTGACTGCAGCATTTGTACCCACCAGGTTTGTTTCAGCAATCTTTTTCTTGCTTTGTTTATACAGTTTCTGGAGATACAGTGGGGTTCGGCACACTCTGGACCAGTGGCCTTTCATGCCACAGCTGTGACACTGGCCTTCCCAATCCCTCTTGGGTGGGGTGCATCATTTTTCTTGTTGTCATTTCTGCGTCGGGTGAACTTGCGCTTCCCTTCATTCTTTCGCTGTTGTACTTGGCCCTTGGCTCTTTTGTGTTGTCCCCCTTTCTATGGTCTTTCTTTTCTTTTGTCATCTCTCTTCTTTTTGAAGGAAGAGGTATGATGAGCTTCTGGTGGGGGCAGTGCCAGGGGCGCATGTTATGAGTGGCGAGGAGAAGCTCTCTGTTTTGTTCAGCCATGAGTAAACATGACAGCAGCTCAGAATACTTGGTGAACTTGCGTTTACAGTATTGCTGCATAAGTATCGCATCTTTTCATGGAAAGACGTATATGTCTTTTCCAGCATGCGATCTTCTGATATTTTCTCACCACACACCTTCAGGCATGAGGTGATGCTAAAAAGTGCTGAGTTGTACTCGGCAATGGACTTGAAGTCCTGCAGTCTCATGTTCTCCCACTCATATCGTGCCCTCGGGAGTATAACATCTTTCTGATGTTTATACTTATCTTCAAGGGCAGTCCACAGCTCAAGTGGATCTTCTACCGTAAGGTATTCAGCATTTAAGGTCTTGTCTACAAGGCGGCGAAAATAGATAATGGCTTGCGCCTTTTCTATATCGCTTACTTTTTCTTTTTCTGTTACAGAGCAAAGAGGGACTTTGCCCGCAGGTGAAACTTCACATCGAGCTGCCAGCTCAGATAGTTTCTACCTGATGCATCCAGCACTTCGAAATCGACGCTTGCAATTTTATCCATTTATCTAGCAGAGCACAAATATGCATGAATTAATATTTTAATCAAAAGAAACATTTTCATGCGGATGCAATATTAATATGAAGGGCTAATTGCGTGGATCGGCCAGTCCCACATAAATAAGAGTCCAATGTCCCATTACAGTCCATATTACACAAATGAAAGCGTTAAAAAGAAATTACAACTTTGAAAACCCCTGTGGATCCCATATAAGATCTTCAGCTTCAATTGTGGCCTCCGTCTCCATGGAAAATGGTCTTCGGTCTTGGACATTTACATAATTTTCTCACTACAATTTCTCTCAAAAGTAAAAAAAAGTGCAGGAAAATAAAATGTGGGACTTAAACAGCCGATCCAAAAACCGTAATTAGCCATCCATGCAGAAATTTTGTGCTCATCAAACATTTTCACCAGACATTTTCATTACAGGCATCACAGGCATTAATATTCGCAGAGATGTATAAACAATTTAATTACTTAATAATTATTGGATCACTGGGCAACATCATACACCGTTAGGTTAGATGACTAAGAGCGGTCGCAGGATATTCCTAATTATTAAGCTTAAATATAATGCACAACCACGCATAAAATATCCACAGAATAAGCCAAAATGATGCAAAGCATGTATTAATGATTTTACAGAAGAAATCATTTAATGCAAAGGTTGAGCTAGTTGGGTTTGTCGAAAAAAATTGGAAAAGAGCCCAACAATTAAACATGTTCTGCGATAAAGGAAGAAGTTTTCCTTTTTAATTCATCCCCAAAATGTCCCTCCCCCCAAAAAAATTCCCCTTTTTGGTCCCTAATATATTATGATTTATACGTCCCAAAAAGCTATTTTTGATCAATTTTTAGCCCCAATAAGCCTTTTAAAGCTTATTTTTGGCCCTTTAGTTGTAATTTGCCCCTTCCCCATTTTTTTCCCGAAAAATGTGGTCTGCGGGCCTGAAGTGGCTGCGGGCTTTAGGCCCGCAGTCTGAAAAAAAATTTCGAAAATGTGGTCTGCGGGCTTGAAGCCCGTAGAGTGGCTGCGGGCTTCAGGCCCGCAGTATGGAAATTTTTTTTGAAAATGGGCTTCGGGCCCATTTTTCTGAATCTAGGGTTGAGGGGGGCGGCTAGGGTTAGCCGCCACCGCCCCTCGCTGTACTGCCGCCGGACGGCAGCGAGGGGAACCCCCCTCGGGGGGGTTTCGTGCGTCGGGGCACAAACAGCGCCACCCCCCTTCGGAGGGGCTTGGATCGACAGGGCAAAACATCGCCGCCCCCTTCGGGTCGACGGGGCGAAGAAGCACAGCCTCCCTTCGGGGGGGCTCGGGTCGACGGGGCGAAGAAGCACAGCCCCCCTTCGGGGGGGTCGAGTCGACGGGGCGCAGAAGCGCCACCCCCTTCAGGGGGGCTCGCAGATTGATGGGGCGCAACAGCGTCGTCCCCCTTCGGGGGGCTCGATCTCGGGGGCAGCAGAACGCCGCACCCCCTTTCGGGGGGGTCGACTGCGGTGACGGAACAGCACCCCCTTCGAGGGGTTTGATGGCGACGGTCGCGATGCGCCGCAAAAAGGGGTTGTGGGGGGAATATGGTTTTTGGACGAACAAGTTCGTCGTTTTCAGGCGATTAGCAATTCCCTAATCGATCTTGCGAGATCAGAGGGTAGATCAATCATACATATGATAAAAACAGCGTTTTTAGCAGGTTTTACATCTATATCCGTTCTCCAGATATAGCGACGGTTGAACGAAGCCCATGCGGATGACGACACTCGATTGAGGAAGCCTTGCACAACGCGTGTGGATCTCCCGTCTCCCTTCGCCTTCGCAACGATCGAAAAATTTGTGGAAAATTTTTTAGAGGCTCGTGATGATAACGTGTTATGAATCAACTACTGGGGGAGGAACCACCAGCCCTTTATTTATAGGCAGAATAGGAGAGTTAAAAGATAAGATACATAAATATGGGCGTATCTCTAAGATACCCAGAATCCTAACCAACTCTGGTTCATATCCCTTCACAACAGATCTATATTATTTTTTCATGAATATGGATAGATACTTTACGGACCAAAAATCGATGTTTTAACGATAAAAATCAAAATTTTAAAAATAAAAAAACGTTGGTTTCAATAAAAAGAAACATTTTTTTACAACAAAATCAAATTTTTTACAACAAAATCAAACTTCTATTTGAAAAAGGAGTCTCAACCCACATGTTTATTTGAGGCGGGATCTCTACCCCCTCCACCCGATTACGCACGCCCCCGATGGAGGGGTCCCCATCGCCCTGCAGGCGGCACCCCCTCCCACTCACGCGCCCTTGTCGGAGGGGGCCCCGCCACCCTGCAGGCGGCGCCCCCCTCCCACACCCGTGCCCTCGACAAAGGGGGCCCTACCTCCCTGTAGGCGGTGCCCCTTCCCAATCCTACTACACCATTTCTATGGGGCCGGTAGACCCCCCCCACCGCCTCGATTCAGGGGGCCGGCAGCCCCCCCACCGTTCTGATTTGAGGGGGGCGACGGCCCCCCACTGTTCTGATTCGGGGGGGCTGGTAGCTCCTGTGATTCGAGGCGCGCCAACAGCCCCCCATTGCGACGATCCAAGGGGGGTCAATAGCCCCCTGTTGCGTCGATCCGAGGGGGGCCGGTAGCCCTCCTGCCGCTACGATCCAAAGGGGGCCGACAGCCCCGCCCCTGCCTCAATCAAAGGGGCACTGACATCCCCCTGCTCCGTTTCCTTTGTGTAGGGAACCCAGCCCTGATGGCCGGAAGCCCCCCCCCCCCCCACTGCCCCTTTGTGGGGGCCCTGTTTGCGTGAAACCCTGGCCCCAAAGGCCGTAACCCTAGCACGGTGTTTTTCGCGGCCCCACAGGCCGGCGTCGCATCCTCGTGCACCCTTGCGGCCTTGACGGCCGCCACCACGCTAAACATGCCAAAACCAACACAACCCCTAATTAGGGTTTTGGGACGGACATGTATAACGGGGCTACTAAATTCTATAAGAAGATTTTTCGGGATGTATAATAAATTCTTGATTTTCACCTTTATTTTTGGTCCATTCTATGCATATAACATAAATTTAAATGCATGTAGCATGCTTAATTTCTGCGATACAAATTATTAATGCCTGAAGCATATCTAAATGTCTGTGATGCAAGTTTATATGCTTGTTACATATTCATCCTTTTATGATGTATATTATTCACTTCGTTATGGTTTTGGATCGGCTAGATTGTCACCATTTTACTTTCCTCGCATTTTTTTTTCTTGAGCGAAAATATAGTGAGGAAGATATTATAAATAACCAAGGCCGAAGGCAAATCCCATGAAGACAGAGACCAACTTGCTAAAAGACATGGCCACAGGGTTCACAAGTTGTACTTTTCTCTTTATTCTTTTTGGGACTGTATATGGACTTTGGGCTGGATTTTTTTTAATGGTGACTAGCCGATACATGCTACAAGCTTATATGTCTGGTTTGCATAAATTTTTTTATCTCAAAAATATTGAGATTATTTGAATGCATCACTTAGGTTTTTCTCATGCATATAATTGTCTTTATATGCTTTATATGAACTACCTATGATGATATTATTGAGCATAATATTCAGCTTACATGCTTTATATTGTCTGCATCACATGTTTTTACAAGTTAAAAACTTCATGCATATATGCTCATAACTATAATTATGCATTATGGCACACAACTAATTATAATTTTCAAAATTTAAAAATCATATCTATATTGACAATTGAACCTGAAGTTCAAATTAAAATGTCAAATAACCTTTTTCCAAATAAAATACGACGGGGGTATGCGTAAACTATTTCTGACATCTTAAAGATGCGCACTTCGCGGTAAATAGATCTCACAGATTTATGGTCTAATTGACCAATATGGATACCAGAAGTATGTCATAACAGCGCTAAACTCTTTTAGAGTAATCTCACTCTACAAGGAATGATTCTTGAATCTAGCTTTGAATATAAGCTCATTCATGAAGTCGCGACTAAATAAATAAGTGAGAGAAATATATTATGAGATTCGCACCCAAGTATTTGTTACCCTTCAGCATATTTCTCCTTCCCCACAAACTGAAAAGTGGAAGTGTAGAAACAAACTTGCTCTTTCGTGTATGTCTCCTTAGCGAGACTAATGTTTCTTCTTCCTGAAAAATAATAGTATGGAAGATTGAAAATAGGAAAAGTTCAGGACCAATAATATCCTGAGAATAAAAAGAGAAAGGGAAGATATGAAATACCTCGACGTGGATTAAGCAATGGCAAACCAAGATCAGACCCAGAAGTTCTGATAAGACCCATACTGCTCTTGCGATATGAAAGGGCATTAATTTATTCCATAGAAAAATTATACAAAGATAGTCTAAAGACAAAAGTCGACCTAACTATCGTATAATTGACTATTTCCTGAGCACATATAAACTTTGAAAAATAATAATCTGTTGTCATAACATAATTACTTGGAATACTTTTCTAACATAATTGTTGATTACAGTATATATAAGTTTATGCTTTTATGCATTTATTTATACTGCAAATTTTATGCTTAGTTTTTTAAGCTTCTGTAATATAATATGAGGCTGCCCAATACCCTCTGAAAAAGAAACTTACCAAGTTTTGATGGATATTCGTCAAAATGAAATCCTTAATGAATGACTCAAAGATATAGTGGCCTGAAGACCATACTTGAGCATGCAAATGGACTTCCAAAGAGTCTTATATAAATTTGAAATGGGGAAGCAAATGAACACCTAAAGTGCACAAAATGTCTAAGTTTTAACTTTGGTATGACATAATATGCCACCCTGGATCGATGATGATGTAATACATCACATCCCTATCATATAATCATAACATGAAGAACATGAAGATTCTTTAGTAGGGCGAGCATTCATTGTCCCACTGAAAGAGAAAAATGATTACGAGATCATCTCCATTACACGTAGACATTGACTCTCAAGACTGTTGGATGCAACGATCTAGGAACTCTAGTTTGATGATGACAACGTGTGCGAACTATTTAACGTGTGTGCTAAGTGTGTTTCAGGAATAGCAAAGCGGTAAATTCTCAAAGTGATGACTAAGTCAACCGTTGGAGAAATTGCTATTCTTATATCAATTTGGGGGAGAGATGGAGTATTGTTCGCAAAGCAATATGATTTGGTCAATAGGACATTGGATTTATTCAAATCAATTAGGGAGACTTGTTGCTACCTATAGTCCTATTCAAATTCCCTAACTAATTTGAATACAAATTTAGATCAAATCAAATCACATATTGATCGGGTCAAATATCAAAGCGGTTAGCAAAACCCTATCCCTTTCAAAACCCTAGATATTCCTATATAAACCAAGCATCAAATATCAAAAGAAATGCGGCTTATACAAAGAAGAGGGGGCATACAACATTACAAGAGGGTCGGAGTATTTTCCCTAGCCAAATTACGCAGGCCCCCAAGGAGATCAACAGAGCGGCAGCAAAAACAATCAACACGCAAAACAATATTTTTTTGCAAAGAAAGTATTTGAGTGGCGGTGCAAAACAATCAACACGTAAGGTGAGGCCATCTTCTCCAATGCCACGGTCCCCTTCATCTCGCTGCCGAGCCATCTTCAAGCAGACGCGCGAAATCATCAAGCAGAGGCAGCTGAAGGATGTGATACCCTCAGGCAAGTCTGTGATAGCTCACGGCTTCGACATCCTTAGCACAAGCGTGCGTCAATCTCATCTCAGGGCTGTGATTTCATCCCAATACCATAGCCTTCATCTCGTCGCCGTAGCAATTCCTTGCTGCTGAGAATTCCAATGCAGCACTGACGTCAATCTGCTGCCAACAAATCCCACTGCCGTGATCCCCTTACCGAAAGCACGTCCAAGCAAGAGATTATCTTGCCGCATGCACCATGCTAAATTAAAATAAAAGCTTTTGGTTGGTTCTCTAGTGTGCACAAGCCAAAATATTCCAGTGAGTTTTCATTGCCGAAATTTCTAAGGGAGCCGCAATAGTCAGCCACGCACACTCATCGGGTTATTTGGTGTACAGACTATTTGAGAGGAAGATCTACGCGACGATCTATGGAGCATCACATCTTCTGATCCAAGGAGACGAGAGACGACTACTTTCCATACGACTTCTGGCATGTGCTGATTGACGAAGACGACGCCACTACACAAACTGATCCTTATAAACTCTGTTGTTTATCGTTTTGTGTAGTAGTTGCCAGATCTTCATAGGGGAAACTTTACCTATATTTTGTGACTATTTTAGACTTGTCTGGTTAGGCTAGACAAGAGGGTCTTGATGTGTTGTTACAGTCAAGATACACATTTACTAGGTTGATAGGGTTTTGCACTTTGTTGAGCGTAGTACAACTTAGGTGAGGAGTTGAAGTTAGGACCCCATTGTAAGTGTACAGAAGGAACATATTAATGCTAGTCTTTGTTTGGGGCTGGACATAGGTCGTTGATGCGACCGAACCAGGATATATTGGTGCGTACTATGTGATTGTCTCTTATTTACTCTGGTTATGCTTTTATCTGCGTGTGATTTCTCGTGGGTTGCACGAGAATTTTTTATTAGCCTATTCACCCCCCTCTAGGCTAGGATCTAGATCCAATAAGTGGTATCAGAGCAGGTTAGAGGATCTAGTCTAGTCTAGCAATCATAAAAACCCCAAAGTTTGTCTTTTCCCATGGCATGCCTATTTATCGTCATCCTTTATTTAGTGGCCATGATTATATATACTGGAAGGCTAGGATGAAAACATATTTAATATCCGTTGATGTTGATACTTGGTACATTATTGATAACGGATATTCTATACCTGAAAGTAATCTGAACTTAAATGATAAAAATATGTGTGCTATAAATGCTAGAGCGATGAATATCTTATTGTGTGGATTGAGTAGAATGATATTTGATCGTATCTCACATTGCTCTTCTGCGCAGGATATATGGAGGACTTTGGAAATTGCATATGGAAGTGAGAAATCCCTCAGCTGCAGTGCAAAGAATCAAAAGGGAAGAAACGCTCTTTTAAACAATTATGATGCTTCTCTTTGTGAAAATAATAAGCGTAAAGTTATTTGTTTTAAATGCAGGAAGGGGGGACACTTTGCTAGACATTGCCCACTAGAAACAGTTGGTGTCATAGAGAAGAAAGGAAAAGTTATAGTGCAAACGTGAGACATGGATAGTGGAGATGAGCTCGAAGAGAATGAAGCACACTCTTCCCACTGCTTGATGGCAAAACATAACGAGGTAAAATCTGGTAGGAAAGCCGAACTTCCAATTATTTGTAAAGCCATGCAAGAGGAAATTGATAAGCTAGAACTTACTTTAAAAGACTATATGAATGCTAGCTTTAAATTACAAAAGGAAAACTATGACATTTCTGATGAAGTTGAATCCTATAGAAATCTTGTTTTGATTTGCAAAAGGAAAATTGTGATATGATTGAAGAATCTAAAAACTTAAAAGAAGAACTTGAAAAATGCAAATCAACCATTGCCATGCTGAACAGAGAAAAATCTAGCTTATCTGAAAAGGCTGCTTGTCTTTCTTGTCCTTCCTTATTGAATGATATTAACATGCTTAAGCAGGATTTGATTAAGCTCGAAACTGAAAAGGACTACGTGATTAAAGAGCTTAATGATAAGTTGTGCATGCTAAATAACAAACTTAAAAGGAAAATGAATGAATTTGAAAAGAAGAAAAGATGAAAACAAGAGAGCTTTTATAAGTAAATACACCTTGCTTGTGGATGAAAATAAACTGTTAAAATCCAAAGTTTCTAATCTAGAATTGTCATTAAGAAAATTTTCAATTGGTAAACATTCGTTGGATACTATACTTGAAAATCAATTATATGGCAATAATAGAAGAGGCCTTGGATTTGGTTTAAAAAATGTTGAAAAGCCCAAATTTAAGAAATTCCACAATGTGCCTTTTATTGTGAAAAATATGCATGCAAAGTGATTTACTTGTGATAACACATCCTACTATTGTAAGTTTAGAAACACAAACATAAAATTCAAACAAGTATGGGTTCCTAAAACTTTAATAGCTAACTGTCACGACTGGTTTTCATGTATCTGGATTAATTATATTATATATATATATATGTTTTGGTGGATTTTCTCCTCATGTGTGGTTTTCGTCTCCGTAGCTTTCATTTTCGATCGTTTCGTCGTGATTCTCTAGCTTCTTCCTTGGAATCGTCGATTTTGGAGTAAGTCATTCGTGACGGGCTTCATATCGGTCATATCTTATTGTTAGATCAAGCCTAGGAGTCTTAAGAATCGATCTCGGAGCTTTGCGCTCCATTTCGGAACTTTCTGTGCACGTTAGCCGGTATAAGAAGGGGAACCGACCGACTAGATGACGATTTAGTCGGTCGGCAAACCTTCATGGACCGACTAGTGGGCTTTGTTAATTACTCAGGAGTTATTGTTTATCGTTATTCGGTCTAAGAACATTGGTCGACCGACTAGGTTGCAAACTAGTCGGTCAGCAATCGTTCTTTAACCGACTAGCTCTATGATCATTTTTGATACCAAGTACTATTCATTCTTAGTTGGTCTAAGAACGTTCGTCGACCGACTAGATGAGAAACTAGTCGGTCAGTAGTTGTTCTTTGACCGACTAAATCTAAATCCTATTTTTGTACAGGAGTTACTGTTTACACTTAGTCGGTCTGCGTTGGTCAACCGACCGACTAGTTCCCAAACTAGTCGGTCAGAGGTTGCTCTTTGACCGACTAATCAGTGTCGAAACCCTAATTTCTGGGCAGCCGCCAGCACTTCCTATTTAAACCCCCAAACGTTTTTCTTTTCTTCTTTCATTTCTCCTGAGCCTCTTCCTTCCCCAAATCATCATCCATCTAACCCTAGCCCTCCTCCCTCATCAAGAGCTCCTCTCCCTCTCCATTTTGGCCGGCCACCACCTCTAGGTCGCCGGAAAACCCCCAAAAATCCCCAAAATCCCATTTCTCCAGATTTCTCCATCCATTCCAGATCTGAACCCTAGTTCTCCGGATCGTTTCTTCCGTCGCCGTGCTTGCTCGGTATCGTTCTTTCGCTTCCTAAGGTAGTGATCGATCCTTTAATGTTCTCATAACCCGATTTGTGATTTTTGTGAAACCCTAATAAAACTAGGTTGGATGTTGTTCTAATATTGTTTTACCATGGCAGCGATCTCATCTCCGTAGTTAGCATTTGTGTGACGGCCTCGTTGATCGTCATCCTCGGTGCTAGGCAAGTGAAACTTGCCACTTAGGGTTTTGGGCCATGTCTTAGGCCATTTGCTTGTTGTAGGCGTAAAAGAGACTAGGCGATGAAATGATACTCGCCTAGGCGCAATTTCAGGAACTAGCTTGACAACGAAGCTAGATCCATCAGTTATCATGTTGCATAACTACCATGTCATGTTTAATTTTAATTAACGGTACGCGAATTAATTGTCATCCATGCTATCCATGTTGAATGTCGCATTCGTAGCACACGCTACAATACTTGTGTTTCCTGGCTCGTGTTCCAGAAGCGGGCCACGTGAGTTGGTTGATAGCCAATGCCCGATCTACTTGTTTCCGGCTAGGCACCTGCGTTGCAGGCATAACCCTACGCCATACGTGTTAAATACACTTCCTAGCTCGTGATCCAGAAGCGAGCATTCCGTGTTCGGGGTAATGCCCTGGCTCGATATACGTGGAGGGGTAGGGATAAGCGGTCACCTGAGCTTACGAGTTGGCCCGATCAGCCACTCTAGCCAGCAGACGAAATCTCTGTGCACAACTTGTTTACTTGACGTGTTTACTTGACGTGATCACTTGACGTGAACCACTTGACTTGTACTTGTCCGTGTTTTACTTGTAAAACTTGTTATCCATGACATACTTGCTACTTGTACTTCCCCTTACTTGTCACTTCCATACTATACTTGCTATGTCATGCATCTTACTATAACTGCTAGGTTGTTAGTTTACCTTACTTTCAGTTTCCTTGCCCAAGTCTTTTAGACTTGCTTACATGTGCCCCCTTACTCTTTTGGGTGACACATGGTAGATCCTGAGCCTGAGTTCATTGTTGAGGACGAGGTGTTTGCGGACGCCGAGCCCGAGCCTGTGGTTGGCGAGGAGTACGTGGACACTGGGGACCAGTCCTAGTGTCTTCGTTGAGCTTTCCCCTTTTATTTTAGACTGCTGTAGTTGTCGGTGCGCAGCACCTATACTTTGTTATGTTTGTCCTTGTCGGCCGTGTTCTGGGCCTTTAGACTCTTTCTTTTAGCCTGGTGGCTTTTCTGGATGTTGAACTTACTTTTAATGTTGGACAAATTCTGAGATTTGAGATTTTATTTCTGTCTCTCCTTGTGTTATTATTGTTGTTCCGTTTGTTGTTACAAGGACTTGCTTATGTTTTATTGACGCTTATCGGGTTTGGGGCTTCACAGTTCCACTCTCGTGCGGACCTTTTCACGTCTCGCCTCTATTTTAGGGAAGTGGGGCGTGACAGGTTTTGTTGGTGGCCCATGTAGGTCTCTTCTGTAACTGCGATTATCGGAATGACGATAATAATATTAGAACGTCCAATAAACTAAGTTCGACGTCCGAGTCATAAGCTATGAGTCTAATTGTTTTGTTTTCTATGTCATTAGATAGCAGGAAGGCGATTCACCCGTGGGGGAGGTAATGGTGTGCCCCCTCATGACGAGGAGCCTGAGCGGGAACCCACCAATGGAGAGATGATGTGGATGATGCTTCAGATGATGCAAGTGCAGCAGGGCGTGCTCCTACAAGTCCAGAATGCTCCAGTTGTTCGAGCTGGTCGGGTAATCCAGGATGCCCCTCGCTCCGAGCCGGGAGCGAAGCAATTTCGGGAGCTGGGTCCTGCTTATTTTGATGGGTCTGAGGGTCCTCTGGCTGCCGATGAGTGGATTCGAAACATAGAGGATAACTTGAAGATGGCCAAGATCACCCCGGCTGGATGGGTTGATTTGGCGAAGAGGCAACTCAAGGATAATGCTCAGAACTGGTGGGATGCGGAAGAGAAGATACGGGTGGAGCTGATAGCTTGGGCTACCTTTAAGTCCAGGTTTGATGAGGAGTTCTTTCCGGAGGCTGCTAGGAAGGAGATGCTGTAACGCTTTATTGATCTGAAGCAAGGGAGCTTGACGGTGGACCTGTACCACCAAGAGTTCACTAGGCTTAGTCGGTTCGCACCGAAGATGGTGCAGGATGCTGATGAGAGGGCTCAGAGGTTCCTGCAGGGACTTGCTTTGGAGCTTCAGAGTTTTTTGTCTTCCTCTGATCTAGACTATTATCAGAAGGTTCTGGTCACTGCGAGGAGGCAGGAGCTGAACCTGAGCCAGAGGAGGGGACATGTTTCTGGTGCTGGGAAGAGGCCTATGGAGCAGGCCAGAGCGGTGGTTAGGCCTGGTTTCAAGCCTAATCAGCCAGCTCAGTTCAAGAGGCCATGAGGGCCTATTCAGAAGACTTGCCATTTCTGCGGCAAGATCGGGCATGTCAAGGATCAGTGTAGGAGATTCATGGGCCAGTGTGTTGTCTGTGGAGATCCTACCCATACCATGAAGGATTGTCCGAGGTCGAAGCAGCCTTGGAGGGCACCTGTTGCAGCACAGCCGTTGCAGCAGAGAGCGTCTGTTCCTGCTGGACATGGAGCAGCTCTTGTTCCACATAGGCAGGCTTTTCAGCAGGGTTTTCCGCCGAGGAGGCAGGCTTTTCTGATGACCGCTGTGGAGAGCGAGGCTGTGGATGAGGTTATCGCAGGTAATCCTCAATCTAGCTGTTACTTTCCTAGCTAGTTTTGATTGTTAGATTATGTTGTTTGCTTGAACATGATTGTTTGCTAGACTAGGGTTTGATTGTTAAATTGCTTGTTAGGTGTGGTTTTGGTTTGCACATTTCCTGCACGAGTCCTCTTTGACTCAGGTGCATCGATGTGCATTATTTCTCGGAGCTTCGTGGAGAAGCATTCCTTGTCGACGTCCCCTCTTTCCAAGAGTTGGAATATCGTCACGGGAAATGGCGTGGTCTCGGTGCATCTTGGTTGCAATTCTTGCACGTTGGTGGTCTGTGGACATGAGCTTTACGCTGATTTCATTGTCCACGACATCATCAACTACGATGCGGTCCTTGGGATGGATTGGCTTGCGAGCTTCTATGCTACGATCGACTGTCGGAGGAAGAAGGTGGTGTTCGAGATTCCCGGACATCCAGTATTTGAGTTCAGCCAGGGTAGTAGTTCGCTTGGTCCTGTCAGGTTTTGGGCCAGGCCGGTGGAGATTGTGGCTATCCAGATGGAGCTGGAGAGGCCGGCGATTGTGTGGGACTTTGATGACGTCTTCCCCGAGGAGATGTCTGGATTGCCACCTGATCGAGCTTTGGAATTTTCTATTGATCTTATTCCAGGAGCGCAACCGATTTCGAAGGCGCCATATCGTATGGCACCCGCTGAGCTGGAGGAATTGCGGAAGCAGCTGAATGAGCTTTTGTAGAAGGGTTATATCAATCCTAGTGTGTCTCTGTGGGGAGCACCGGTCTTGCTGGTGAGGAAGAAGGATGGTTTGCGTCGCATGTGCGTGGACTATCGGGAGTTGAATGCGGTGACCATCAAGAATAAATACACGTTGCCTCGCATCGATGATACTTTTAATCAGCTTGGAGGTTCGAGGGTGTTTTCGAAGTTGGATCTGAGGAGTGGTTATCATCAGCTGAAGGTGAAGAAGGAAGATGTTCCGAAGACAGCATTCAGGACGAAGTATGGACACTACGAGTTTGTGGTTATGCCTTTCGGTGTAACCAATGCACCCGCAGTTTTCATGAATCTGATGAATCTGATCTTCTATGACTTTTTGGATAAGTTTGTCGTTATCTTTATTGACGACATTCTGATCTATTCAAAGTCGGAGGAGGAGCATGCATCGCACTTGAGGACGGTGTTGGAGATTTTGAGGAAGCATCGGCTGTATGCTAAGTTTTCGAAGTGCGAGTTTTGGCTAAACAGAGTTGCCTTTCTCGGGCATGTGGTGACTGGAGATGGTATTTCAGTGGATCCCGAGAAGATCAGGGCCATCAGAGAGTGGCCTGTTTCGCAGTCAGCATCTGAGATCCGGAGTTTCCTTGGACTTGCTGGTTATTATCGGCGTTTCATTAAGGATTTTTCCCGTATTGCTGAGCCGATGACCAGATTGACGCGGAAGGATGTACCTTTTGTTTGGTCGGGTGATTGTGAGAATGCTTTTGGTGTTCTGAGGGAGAGATTGACGACTGCCCCTATTCTTGTTGTGCCTGATCGCAGCGGTGGATTTGAGATCTTTTGCGATGCTTCTGGCAAGGGTCTCGGTTGTGTGTTGCATTAGCACGGGCATGTGGTGGCTTATGCATCTCGTCAGCTCAAGACTCATGAGAAGAATTACCCGACGCATGACTTGGAGTTGCTGCTGTTGTGTTTGCGCTCAAGATTTGGAGGCACTTCTTGTTGAGTAAGAAAGTGAAGATCTTCACCGATTACAAAAGCTTGAAGTATATTTTCACTCAGAAGGAGCTCAACATACGACAGCGTCGATGGTTGGAGCTCATGGCGGATTTTGAGATTGGTTTGCAGTTTCACCCTGGCAAGGTGAATGTGGTTCTTGATGCGCTGAGTAGGCTTCCAGCAGTGATGGTTTTGACTTCGCAGTGGAGATTGCAGCAGGATTTTTGCGAGTCTGGTGTGGAGATTGTTCTTCCTGGGGATGCTTCTTCGTTGATGAGTATGCAGATTCAGTCGACGATTGTGGATCGGATCAAGGCTGGCCAGGCTGAGGATCCGAAGCTGGTGAAGATTCGGGAGCAGGTAGAAGCCAGTCTGCGGACTGACTTTTTGATTCATGAGGATGGCTCGCTGAGGTTTGGAGCTAGGTTGTGTGTGCCAGCTGGGGATATCAGAGAGGAGTTGGTGGTGGCACATAGTTCGCCGTATTCTGTGCATCATGGTGGGACCAAGATGTACAAGGATCTTCGTCTGAACTATTGGTGGCATGGCATGAAGAGGAGCGTGGCTCGGAGTGTAGCCAAGTGCTTGGTTTTCCAGCAAGTGAAGGCGGAGCATCAGCGTACGGCAGGGTTGCTACAACCGCTTCCGATTCCGGAGTGGAAATGGCAACACATCACTATGGATTTCATGACTGGGCTACCTCGGAGTCCGAAGCAGAATGACGCGATTTGGGTGATCGTAGATCGATTGACCAAATCCATGCACTTTATTCCATTCCGAGTGGGACAGTCCACTGAGGCGCTAGCGAGGAGATATATGGAGGTAAATTCTTTTGCTCTCCGTTTTATTTCCTTTTCCTAGTTTAGATAGTGGTGTAACGTGAATCGTGCAAGAGATCGTATGACTTCACGGAGTCCCTGTGAGTATCGTGTCGTACAGAGACACGAGGTTCACATCTCAGTTCTGGCAGAGTTTGCAGAAGAGTTTGGGTACGCGTCTGAGTTTCAGCACGGCGTACCATTGGTCGCGCCCCGGCGTACACGTCCCGGGACGACGGTTGTAGTTTTACCGCAAGCGCACGGTATAGCGGCGAGCGGGTATCGAACACAGGGAGGACGAATGACCGTGCTTGCTCCTAATCAACCTGGCTATTTAGAGGGATAATTGCCTTGGGCGATCCTGTCACAATCGTCAGACAAAAGTGCGAAATATCAAATCAAATAGAGAACGCCTAGGGAATGGGGAATCCCCACTACTCACCGTATTTCACAATTGTGGTTCGCCGGTATCGAAATCGCTAGGATGAGAATTTGGATGAACTAGTTGCAACTAAATGTGAAACCAAGCTCACGCTCTCGCGCTGTTGCCGGTCTATAGCTATCCTAGGTTTGGGTCCAATCTCTTGCAAACCCTAGCCTAGGGAAGCTAGCATTGGGATCAACATCATCGTCCAATTGCGCACCGAGTCCAATCTCTTGCAAACTCGGTCCACAATCTAAATTAGGATAGTTCCTACCCGTCCAATCTCTTGCAAACGGGTATCGGCGCGGAATTGCAACCGGAGATCCTAGCATCGGTCCAATTTCTTGCAAACCGATACTTCGAAAATCCGACTCCAACCCAATTCGGATTTCTAGGGCTTCCTATCGAATTGGGATCCAATCTCTTGCAAATCCCAATTGATGTGAATACCTAGCTATCCGTAGTAGTTCGATCCCAATCTAATCCCTAATAACAATCCTAGCTCAATTTCTACCTGTTCAACACAAATACGAAATTGGGCTTGTAGGGTTCATCCCCACGCCCCAAGACGTGGAGACTACTCACTAATCATAGCAATAGCACAATAATTGGCAAAGAAATAGACAATGGAATTCATCACAACAATGATATAAACAATAAAAAATAGAGTTTTTGTGGAAGAGAAGTGCAAACCAATGTAGATCTTCAATCAACCCAACAAAAATCCAAGTTTTTCTCTTCACCAATCACAATTAATAAAGCTAAAAAGTAGACTCAAAAAGCTGCAAAAAATCTGAGAGGAGGCTCTAAAACTAGGGTAAAAACAGAGCTTAAATAGCCCCAAAAATCGTCTAAAAATCCTGACCAAAACGCCCCTGCACAGCCTGTTTTCCGCAAATTTCGCTTCAGGCAGCGCATCGCACTCGGCCGAGTGACAAAAGTCGCTCGGCCGAGTGAAAACCCTGTCAATTTCCAGTAAGTCGTGGGCTTCAGGGGTCTTCAGTTCGGGGGCGGCTCGGCCGAGTGAGTTGTCGTCACTCGGCCGATGGCTTCACTTCACTCGGGCGGACGGGATTTGCCACTCGGCCGAGTGGGTCTTCTGAAGCTCAGATGGCCGAAAAACAGTAACTTCGGTCTTTTTGAGAGCCTTCGTCTGGGCGCCACTCAGGCGGACGTGGTTTCGTCACTCGGCCGAGTGGGTCTTCTGTGCTCGGCCGAGTGCACAGGTAACTCGTGTCTGAATTGGTCGGCCGAGCAGTGTCTCGCTGGTCGGCCGAGTGGCTCCTCCACTCGGCCGAGTGGGACACAAAAAATGCCCAAACTGGTCGTTTTGGCCTCCTCGTCGCTCCGGCGACGTCCATTCTTCTTCCGCTCCTCTCCAACAGCAAAATACCCCTCGGGGAGGTCGTCGGTGGCCGTCTAGATTACACGCATCTCGAGATCACTCCTAATCGCGCCAAATCACCTGAAATGCGACAAAAACAACAAATCGTGAAAAGCATCGCAATATCGTCGATATATCGTGAAAAACATGATTTGGGCGATCAAAATGGCATGCAAACATGCGGGAAAAGGGTGTAAAATAAGGAGTGATCAAAATCCCCCAAGCTTGCCTCTTACTCGTCCTCGAGGAAGATAAGTAAAAAGCGAACCCGGTGGATTCGGAAAACGAAAACGGCGAAAAACGAAAAAAAATGAAAAACGAAGAAGAATGAAAACCAAACGAAAATAAAGGAAGAAAGAAAGAAGAGGTAGGATGCTAGATCATTTTCTCAGGACGTGGGTTTCACTTACTCTTATGGCATGCACCGAGTGAGAAATACATGTCAAAGAATCTCATTTTGATATCATAGTAGAATAGTGCAAGTAGAAAATAGAAAACCCACGAACAACGGTATAATCATGAGAAACGGAATGATTTTAAAATTAACATCGCCTGAATCATCTAAAGCGGTATACAAGTCTCAGATCACACACTTTTCAATTGAACGCTTTCTATCTGGAGTATAAGAGTATCACATCATAGAATAGAGAGAATAGAAAAGTATGGGTTTCATGAAATGAATGCTAGGCTTAGATTTCTGGATTTCGTAAAGCTAGAAACAATCTCACCGAGTATAGAATATCACTTAGCCTAGGTTGTCGTGCTATGTCAAGTAGTCGCTCTCTCACACATCAATGGATCTCCTCCCCCAAGCTTATCTATAAGCGTGGTGGCACAAAAATATTTACATCCCCATTTTTATAAATCTCCAAAGGCAAAGAAGAGAAAGAAGAAAGAAAGAAAATAAGCGAGATGGGATCTTTTATTGAGGATTTTTTTTTTTTTATCATATATACAATGATCCCAATTCAAAGAGAGATAATGATATACGAGAATGTTCTTCTCTCTTTTATTATATATATTTTTTTTCTTTTTTTTTGGAATAAGAGATTTGGAGCTAGGAATTAATAACGGGGGAAATGCCATAAAATAGAATCACTAAGGGGAGATTCACCAATGATTTTAAAAGTAGAGAAATGGTGTTCAAGATTTGTGGAGAAAGAAATAAATATAACTCTCGGCTCACTCTATAAGACATGCACGACAACTTCAGCAGGGTGATCTAATCTACTCAGTTTCGATCGCAAAAAAGCTAACTAATCCAGATATATCATAGCTAACAATCATTCAATCATCCGGAAGTGAAGTGTACAATTCATGCATATAGAAGTGATAAAGGAAAAGAAGTCAGTACTCCAGATATAGGCATTCAATGCGTGAATCTTGGTGTGTTTTCTGTGATAGCATACATATGAATATTCAGGCTCAGCTAATAATAAAATTTCATCCATTTTCATGAGGAAAAAGTGTGGGCTCCTATTTCTAAATGCAAGCGAGTCATAGCATATGATATCAGAAATGAAATCTAAGACACGACAAATATAGCATGCATATAGAATAAGCTAACTCCACGTAGACATCATCACAGAAAATTCATCTCTAGCATGAGATGAAAAATAAGGAAGAAGTAAAGATAAAAGGAAAATAGAACCATGCAATGCGGCACACAGGTAAGTAAGGAAAACGTGATGCATGGCGAAACAAAAGGAAAATAACGAAAAATGAGTGCAAAAGTGAAAAGCGGTGTGAAAAACTGAAAATAAAGGTGGCAAATCGAAAAAAGAACGTGAAAGCTCACTCCCCCAAGCTAAACGGCACAGTGTCCTCAATGTGCAAAGTGTGGCACATAGAGAGACAAGCAATGTGAGGGGCAAGTGAGGATGGATGCATGATGGGAAGAAAAATATAAAAAAGGAAAAGTAAGAAATGAAAATATGATGCGGAAATGATGCATGCACAGCTAGGAGTGATACGAAAATAAATACGGCACCCAGAACTCTCCCTCTCTCCCAAAAAAGATATATATAGATGTGATCAAAAATGAGAATCCCAAGTAGATATGATATGATATGCACAAATAGATATGATCAGAAATATAATCCCAAAATAAGTGAGGGGAGGGGGGTGGACAAAAGTGCATCAGGACCCAGCAGAGACGGGCAGCACAACGACAGGAATGGATCAAGGCATCAAGAGTGCCTAAGAAGGCGGTGCCGCGCCGTCTCCGTCCTGAGGCGGAGGTGGTGGTGGTGGTGGTGTAGGCTGCTGAGCTGGGGTGGGCGTGGGAGTGGAAGCAGGTCGAGCGTGTGTGGGTGTGTGTGTGGGAACCTGCGGGGTGGGTGGGGGTACGCGCGGGAGACGCTCTAAGATCTGCGTCAGGCAGTAGTGGATCTGAGGGATCAGGTCAAAGCGTCCAGACAGCGTAGAGACGGTGGAGGACAGGCTCCGAAGGTCTCCTCTAAGACCACTCACCGCCACCTCAAGAGCACGTATGCTCTGCAGTACGGTGTCGGGCGGGGGTGGTGCAGAGGGACGCACCGGTCTAGGCTGTGCAGGGCGAGGCTGGCGTACGCGTGTGGAGTATGTAACGGGCTCAGCAGGGAATGGGACAAAAGGGGCCGCGCCTGGAAAAGTGGGCCTGGCCTCGGTGCGAGGCCGGGACGCCGGCTGGCGAGGAGTGGAGGCAGCGGCAGCAAAGGAGGCGTGCAAAAGAGGTAACGAGGTGGCCAGAGAGGTCCGTGGCACAGACGTGTGGACAGACGCCACGACGCTCTCGGAGAATAAGGCGGCGGTGGAGACAGAGGAATCTCCCGCTGGGGCAGAAGTGTGCGGTCCAAAAGGTGTAACCCCAGCGGAGATCATGCTAACCATGGTCTCCACGACCGAAGTGAACGAGGGCTCTCCGCACTCGACTATGGTCGGCGGGCGCTCGGGGAGTGCGGAGCAAAGGGGCTCCACGGACAGAGGGCCTGAGGTGGCAGAGGGAGTGGTGGGGACAGCCTCGGAAGTGGTGACAGTGGTGGAAGTGGGCTCAGCAAAAGTACTCTCGACACAGGCAGAGGTAGGGACAGAAGTGTGAAGAGCAGTGGAAACGTCAGGAACAGGCTGAGAGGCCACAGGGTCAACGGGGTGGGCAGCAGGCTCGGCAGGGTGCGCAGCAGGGTCTGCGGGAGCAGCCTGGGCAGCGTGGGCAGCGGGGCCCTGCTCGGCCTCCTCGGCCTCGAGCACGTAGGCGGCGGGGATGAGGACATCCATCGCCGGAAGCCAGTCAACGTGGGCTGGTGCAATCAGAGTCCGAGCAGGGCTCGGGAGAATCATGTAATCGGCCCCATAGGGGCCGTGCAACCAGACCCAGTGACGCTCGCCGTGCGGACGCAGCATCTTCATCCGGGCCATAACGTCTATCGACAAGGAAGTGGGGCCCGGAACGCGTCGCAGGTCGTCGGGGAAATCCTCGCCGGTCATAAGAGCCAGCAGGGTAATCAGGCCGCCGCAGCATATCGGTGAGCGAGCGCCCACCGATACAATGATGCGGTCTAAGTACCATGCCGCGATATCGATCACGACGGCGGGGACAAGCTCGTCTCCATCCCTAGATAGAGCTCTGGGACGTGTCATCGCATAGAGCATGTAAAGCTCTGGCGTAGACATCGTGCCCGGCTCATATCTGGCCAAAAAGGTAGTCGCCATGAGGCGCTGGGCAATGCGTAGGCAGGGATGTACGATGGCCGAGGCCTTGGCCCTACTAGGGTCAAAGGCGGCGTGGAGACCCGTGATACGTGCCCAGAAGGCACCGGCGTCGAAAGAGGGTGGAGGGATATGTGTGGGGCCATAACCGCGATCGGCTCCGGGGACTGCGGGCCAAGAGAAAAATGCTCTCATCATATCGAGAGTGACCTGGCACTCTCGATCCATGAACCGGAATGAGCATCCCTCATCGGTCCGGGCGATAGAACTCAAAACCTCAAGTGTCGGACGGGTAAAAGTATCCGCCGACACCTGGAAAAAATCTCGCCAGTCCACGTTGTCGTACAACGTGAGCATCCCCTCAAGTACCCCCAGGCGTCCTAGGTCAGCGAGGTGTGCGAACCTGGAGGGTACGATCGAGCGCTGGGAGATACGCTCGAAGACGGCGCGGTGTGCGTCGTCTCGAAACGTAATCCCGAGCGGCCCGACCAGTGGAGCCGGTGGTGGTGGCTGTGGATCGGCGGGGAGAGGCTATGCGGGCTGTGGGTGCGCTGCAGGCTTTGCGGGGTGTGCGGGGCCTGCAGGCGGTGCGGGGTGTGCGGGGGACGGTGGAGGAGAGTCCTCCAACTCGTGGGAGGGGCCGGCATCATCCGACCGCTCCCGCTTGGCGGAAGCTCTCTTCGACCGCGGCCGTGTCCGGGGCGGCATATCTGCCCCGAGCGCGCGCCGAAAAAGTGAAAAGTGCGGCGTGTGCACAAGAGTGGAAAGAGTTTACCCAAACACGCCGCGAGTGCTAAGTAGTGGAAGCGTGCGAAATCCGCGCCTCCACGAAGTCCTGAGCAGCCCGTAGAAACTCCCCTGAGCTCCCCTAAGCTCCAAAAAGCAACCTGCGCATGGAAAAGCGATATCAGCGAGTAATAATCAAAATGTATGGAGCAATAGAGGTATAACAGATAGATATAGGAATTGATTTGGGTTAGGGGGGCGTTTAGCACATGGATCCTCAAAATATACACGAGGAGAGGAGAAAACGGTGAAAATAAGCGAACCGGAGGTGATCGGAGGCGGGGCGGCCGGCGGCGACTCGGGCGGAGTCCGGCGACGGGCGGCCGGCGACGGCAGGCCGAGCGGTGGCGCGCGCGGGCGAGTGGGCGAGCGGCGAGGCGAGATCGGGCGAGGGAGCTGAGGGGGTGCGGGCGAAGGGGTTTTTTTTTGTTTTCGAAAACCGTGCCCCCCCCCCTCGGTTTTATATAAAAAAGTTACGACTCGGCCGAGTGACTTTACTCACTCGGCCGAGCGAGGCAATTAAAAATTTCTCCCCGATGTCGCTTCGGCCGAGTGGCTTTGCCAGCCTCGGCCGAGTGGAGTAAGTCCATTCGGCCGAGTGACTCAAGCTACTCGGCATGACTCGCCCTAGGAGGGTATCCGTTTTACTCGGCCGAGTGAATATATGTACTCGGCCGAGTAGCAGTTCTTATGAAATGAGGAAAATAGACAGAGAGTTGGGTACAGCAGACTTCCCTCGTTCGTGAGCGGCTCGGCCGGACGAACTTCTTGACTCGGCCGAGTGACTAGTATACTCGGCCGAGTGAGCCTTAATTTCTGCTGTTTATCTTCGTTTGGACTCTAAACTCCGTCTTTCTTCCTCCAGTCGATTTCATGCTCCTCCTAAGCGTCGAACGCCTTCTTGGGGCGCTCCTCATCGTCTCGTTCATCCTCCTCATGATGATCTACCTATCTTCTCTCCTGTCAAGAAAAATAGGACCCGTTATCACAAAATTTTTGGTCGGGTGACTCAAAATACTAAAAATTTCTAAAACGAAAATAAAGAAAAACGAATGAAAATAAAGCAAAAACCGTCGGGTTGCCTCCCGACAAGCGCTCGTTTTAGGTCGTGAGCTCGACCCCCTATAATTTTCAATCAATGCGGGATGTTTGGTGCACATGAGATGCACCCGTCAAACTTTCCGGGGAGCGCGCTTGGATTCGGACGTGGCGGCGTAGCGGTCTCCCTCGGAGGTCTCCTATCTCGAATAGTGTTGGGGGGAGGCTCCCCCAAGCTAGCATTTGCCCCGGTCAACGGCTTAGCCGGCGATGCCGATTTCCGTACCGGCGGAGCTTTCTTTGGAGACTTTGATTTCGAGAGCTTGCAGAGCTCTCGAATCCTTGCGACATCAGCGTCGCCTTCATCTTCATCAGTGGAGAAGTCTGGGGAATCATCATTATTGTCCTCATGGCCTAAATCCGGGCTTTCATCCAATTCTTCATCAAAAAGGGCACCAATTGAGTGAGGAATCGCCTCCTCTATCACCTCATCAAGGAGGTCCATATAATCGAGCTCCTCATGGTAAGGCATGTGCTTCATTGCCTTGGGAATGTGGAGTTCCACCTCGATGTTTCCGACGTTTAAGGTTAAGGTACCTTCACGCACGTCGACGATGACTCCGGCGGTGGCGAGGAATGGGCGCCCAAGTATCAATGAGGTGTCTCCCTCCTCCTTAATGTCCATGATGACGAAGTCACATGGCAAGCATATTCCTCCCGGGACTTGAAGTGGGATGTCTTCGGCGATCCCCACCGGCCTTGTTATCCGTCCATCGGCTAATTGAATGCGCATGTCGGTGGGTTTCAACGTTGTCCCGGTGTTAAGCTTTAAGAACATGGAGAGGGGCATGAGACTCACACTAGCCCCAAGATCTACCAACGCCTTTTGAAGAGGCACACCGCCCAAAGTGCAAGGAATCCGAAAACTCCCCGGATCTTTGAATTTTGCCGGCTCCTTTTCTCTCTTGGTGAACCAAGAGCCCTCCTCGGCTAGCATGATCTTCTCCTTCCTCTTTCTCCCCGAAATCAAGTCCTTCAAGAATTTGGCATATGTGGGGATCTCGATGATGGCGTCAAGGAAGGGAATATTTAGGCTAACTCCTCTTAGATACTCGAGGAATTTCGCTAGCCTTTTCTCCATTTTCGCTTTCGCTAGTCTTTGGGGGAATGGGACCGGTGGCATGAAGCGCCTCTCCTCAGTTAATAGCTCCGCCCTAGATTTCTCCTTGTCTTGTGGCTCCTTCTCCTTATCGACCTCAACTACCGGCTCAACCGGCTCCAAGCTTTCCTCCACGGCCTCCTCAATAGGAATCATGGCGGGGGTGGTGTCCTTCCCGCCTCTAGTTGTGACGGCAACTACGGCGTTGATGTGGCCCGTGTTGCCCCGTGGGTTTTGCTCCGGTTGCGCCGACAATCTTTGAGTGTTCCGGTTGAGCACCACTAATTGTTCCGAAATTTGAGCCACTACAGTATTGAGAGAATCTTGTCCCGCCTTCAAAGTAGCATTCACCTTGTTTTGCTCGACCATGAACGCCTCCACTCTAGTTTCGAAATCGGATCTTTGTGGAGCTTGTGGAGGGTTTTGGTTTTGATTCCTCCACCCTTGGTTGTATCCGGGAGGCCTATAAGGTGGGACTTGTTGCTTTGGTTGGAAGTTTTGTTGTGGAGGCCCCCTCGGCGGATAGTATTGTTGTTGGGGTGGTGGTGGTCGAGCTTGATTAGGCGGTTGTTGTGGCGGGTTCAAAGCTCCTTCATTGTTGGCGTAGGAGAATCCCGGGTGATTTCTTGCGGCCGGATTAGACCAATACCCTTGGTTCCCCGCAACATATCGCACTTGCTCCAAGGATCCTTCTCCTTGCTCTCCTCCCGAATACATGGCTTGAGATTGGTCTTGCCAATCACTCATTTGGCTTGCCGGCGTGGAGGTGGAAGGGCTTCCTTGAGGCTCCGTTATGAATTTCTCCAATCTCTCCACCACCTTGTGGAGAGAATCGAATTTGCTCGTAAGCTCCGCTACGGCCTTTGCCTCGTAGATGCTAGTCGGCTTTAAGGAGGACGTAGAGTGTCCTCGCTCATCGCCCCATTGTTGGTTATTAGAGGCCATCTCCTCAATTAGGGCCGTAGCTTCCTCGGGAGTCTTTGACAAGATTGCACCATTCGTCGCGGCATCAATAATTTGTTTGGTCCCCGGTTGGAGACCGTTGTAGAAGCTGTGCACTAACTCCCAATCTTCTATACTGTGGTGCGGGCACTGGTGCTGCAAATCCTTAAATCGCTCCCAAGCTTCATAGAGCGTCTCGTGTGGTCCTTGCTTGAAGGACATGAGAGCGCTCCGGATCTTCACCGTCTTGGATGGTGGATAGAATTTATCAATGAATGCATCCGCCAACCCGTCCCAAGAGGTGAAAACTCCGTCAGCTTGCGTCCTCAGCCAATAGAGTGCTTTGTCCTTTAGCGTGAAGGGGAAGAGGCGCAGTCTGATGGCATCAATCGGGACCCCCGGCATTTGGAAAGTGGCGCACTTCGACAAGAAAGATTGGATGTGGTAGTGGGGGTTCTCGTGAGCGTTCCCATGAAAGGGGTCTTGTTGCATCAAAACCACCAACCCCGTCTTTAGCTCGAAGTTCTTGTCGGCCGCCAACTCCGGCACGGCGATGGATGACGTAGTAGAAGAGGTTTTAGGCCGAAGCCTATCGCGAATAGATATTATTCTCGCCATTCTCGCCGCCAATTCTTCAGGAGTTTCCCGGTTGGTCATAAACCCCCCTTCCGGATATTGTCTCCTTTCCGCTCTGAGTCTCCGCGCGGTACGTTCGATCTCGGGATCGAATAATAGGGCTTCGGGATCCGCCGTAGATCTCGTGTACATGCACAATGAAAGCAGAGTTTCAAAGAGATGATTAGTACCGTGGAAGGGTTAGGTAGAAATAGCAAAGGAAATAATAATGGTAAAAGAAATAAAATAAAAAGAAAATAAAAGAAAGAAATAGCTAGGTGAAAAAAGAATCAAACGCAATCGCCTCCCCGGCAACGGCGCCAAAAACTTGGTCGCGCCCCGGCGTACACGTCCCGGGACGACGGTTGTAGTTTTACCGCAAGCGCACGGTATAGCGGCGAGCGGGTATCGAACACAGGGAGGACGAATGACCGTGCTTGCTCCTAATCAACCTGGCTATTTAGAGGGATAATTGCCTTGGGCGATCCTGTCACAATCGTCAGACAAAAGTGCGAAATATCAAATCAAATAGAGAACGCCTAGGGAATGGGGAATCCCCACTACTCACCGTATTTCACAATTGTGGTTCGCCGGTATCGAAATCGCTAGGATGAGAATTTGGATGAACTAGTTGCAACTAAATGTGAAACCAAGCTCACGCTCTCGCGCTGTTGCCGGTCTATAGCTATCCTAGGTTTGGGTCCAATCTCTTGCAAACCCTAGCCTAGGGAAGCTAGCATTGGGATCAACATCATCGTCCAATTGCGCACCGAGTCCAATCTCTTGCAAACTCGGTCCACAATCTAAATTAGGATAGTTCCTACCCGTCCAATCTCTTGCAAACGGGTATCGGCGCGGAATTGCAACCGGAGATCCTAGCATCGGTCCAATTTCTTGCAAACCGATACTTCGAAAATCCGACTCCAACCCAATTCGGATTTCTAGGGCTTCCTATCGAATTGGGATCCAATCTCTTGCAAATCCCAATTGATGTGAATACCTAGCTATCCGTAGTAGTTCGATCCCAATCTAATCCCTAATAACAATCCTAGCTCAATTTCTACCGGTTCAACACAAATACGAAATTGGGCTTGTAGGGTTCATCCCCACGCCCCAAGACGTGGAGACTACTCACTAATCATAGCAATAGCACAATAATTGGCAAAGAAATAGACAATGGAATTCATCACAACAATGATATAAACAATAAAAAATAGAGTTTTTGTGGAAGAGAAGTGCAAACCAATGTAGATCTTCAATCAACCCAACAAAAATCCAAGTTTTTCTCTTCACCAATCACAATTAATAAAGCTAAAAAGTAGACTCAAAAAGCTGCAAAAAATCTGAGAGGAGGCTCTAAAACTAGGGTAAAACAGAGCTTAAATAGCCCCAAAAATCGTCTAAAAATCCTGACCAAAACGCCCCTGCACAGCCTGTTTTCCGCAAATTTCGCTTCAGGCAGCGCATCGCACTCGGCCGAGTGACAAAAGTCGCTCGGCCGAGTGAAAACCCTGTCAATTTCCAGTAAGTCGTGGGCTTCAGGGGTCTTCAGTTCGGGGGCGGCTCGGCCGAGTGAGTTGTCGTCACTCGGCCGATGGCTTCACTTCACTCGGGCGGACGGGATTTGCCACTCGGCCGAGTGGGTCTTCTGAAGCTCAGATGGCCGAAAAACAGTAACTTCGGTCTTTTTGAGAGCCTTCGTCTGGGCGCCACTCAGGCGGACGTGGTTTCGTCACTCGGCCGAGTGGGTCTTCTGTGCTCGGCCGAGTGCACAGGTAACTCGTGTCTGAATTGGTCGGCCGAGCAGTGTCTCGCTGGTCGGCCGAGTGGCTCCTCCACTCGGCCGAGTGGGACACAAAAAATGCCCAAACTGGTCGTTTTGGCCTCCTCGTCGCTCCGGCGACGTCCATTCTTCTTCCGCTCCTCTCCAACAGCAAAATACCCCTCGGGGAGGTCGTCGGTGGCCGTCTAGATTACACGCATCTCGAGATCACTCCTAATCGCGCCAAATCACCTGAAATGCGACAAAAACAACAAATCGTGAAAAGCATCGCAATATCGTCGATATATCGTGAAAAACATGATTTGGGCGATCAAAATGGCATGCAAACATGCGGGAAAAGGGTGTAAAATAAGGAGTGATCAACCATCCGCAAACGGATGGCCAGTCCGAGAGGACGATTCAGATCTTGGAGGACATGCTGAGGGTGTGCATGTTAGATTTCAAGGGTTCGTGGGAGGACCATCTACATCTGGTGGAGTTTTCCTACAACAACAGCTTCCAGGCGTGGCATGGCGCCTTTTGCCGCGCTTTATGGGAGGAAATGTCGATCGCCATTGAGTTGGGATGACGTTGGTGATCGGGAGTTGCTGGGACCTGAGATGATTGTGGAGGCCGTGGATGTTGTCAGGAACATTCGGGAGAGGTTGAGGATTTCTCAGGACCGTTTTAAGCATTGGGTGGATGCTAAACGGCGTCCTTTGGAGTTTCAGCCGGGCGACCATGTGTTCTTGAAGATTTTTCTGAATCGTGGTGTGATTCGCTTTGGGAAGCGAAGGAAGTTGAGCCCGCGATACATTGGACCGTTTGACATTCTGGAGAAAGTTGGCGAGGTAGCCTACCGCTTAGCCTTGCCGCCATCTTTGGAAGGAGTTCACAATGTTTTCCATGTGTCGCAGCTTCGTCGATACATTAGCGACCCGTCTCATGCTGTGGATTTCTCGGAGATTACCGTTTGCCCTGATATGACGTATGACCAGCAGCCAGTGCTGATTCTGGACAGGCGCCAGAAGTCACTTCGGAACAAGGTTGTCAATCTTGTAAGGGTGATGTGGTGACACGGCTCGCCAGGAGAGTCTACTTGGGAGAATGAGGATGAGATGCGAGAGCGTTACCCACTTTTGTTCCCGGACACGTGAGTGTTGGGAAATTCCGAGGACGGAATTTTTCTTAAGTTGGGGAGGATGTAACAACTGGTTTTCATGTATCTGGATTAATTATATTATATATATATGTTTTGGTGGATTTTCTCCTCATGTGTGGTTTTCGTCTCCGTAGCTTTCATTTTCGATCGTTTCGTCGTGATTCTCTAGCTTCTTCCTTGGAATCGTCGATTTTGGAGTAAGTCATTCGTGACGGGCTTCATATCGGTCATATCTTATTGTTAGATCAAGCCTAGGAGTCTTAGGAATCGATCCCGGAGCTTCGTGCTCCATTTCGGAACTTTCTATGCACGTTAGCCGGTATAAGAAGGGGAACCGATCGACTAGATGACGATTTAGTCGGTCGGCAAACCTTCATGGACCGACTAGTGGGCTTTGTTAATTACTCAGGAGTTACTGTTTATCATTAGTCGGTCTAAGAACATTGGTCGATCGACTAGGTTGCAAACTAGTCGGTCAGCAATCGTTCTTTAACCGACTAGCTCTATGATCATTTTTGATACCAAGTACTATTCATTCTTAGTCGGTCTAAGAACGTTCGTCGACCGACTAGATGAGAAACTAGTCGGTCAGTAGTTGTTCTTTGACCGACTAAATCTAAATCCTATTTTTGTACAGGAGTTACTGTTTACACTTAGTCGGTCTGCGTTGGTCAACCGACCGACTAGTTCCCAAACTAGTCGGTCAAAGGTTGCTCTTTGACCGACTAATTAGTGTCGAAACCCTAATTTCTGGGCAGCCGCCAGCACTTCCTATTTAAACCCCCAAACATTTTTCTTTTCTTCTTTCATTTCTCCTGAGCCTCTTCCTTCCCCAAATCATCATCCATCTAACCCTAGCCCTCCTCCTTCATCAAGAGCTCCTCTCCCTCTCCATTTTGGCCGGCCACCACCTCTAGGTCGTCGGAAAACCCCCAAAAATCCCCAAAATCCCATTTCTCCAGATTTCTCCATCCATTCAAGATCTGAACCCTAGTTCTCCGGATCGTTTCTTCCGTCGCCGTGCTTGCTCGGTATCGTTCTTTCGCTTCCTAAGGTAGTGATCGATCCTTTAATGTTCTCATAACCCGATTTGTGATTTTTGTGAAACCCTAATAAAACTAGGTTGGATGTTGTTCTAATATTGTTTTGCCATGGCAGCGATCTCATCTCCGTAGTTAGCATTTGTGTGACGGACTCGTTGATCGTCATCCTCGGTGCTAGGCAAGTGAAACTTGCCACTTAGGGTTTTGGGCCATGTCTTAGGCCATTTTCTTGTTGTAGGCGTAAAAGAGACTAGGCGACAAAATGATACTCGCCTAGGCGCAATTTCAGGAACTAGCTTGACAACGAAGCTAGATCCGTCATTTATCATGTTGCATAACTACCATGTTATGTTTAATTTTAATTAACGGTACGCGAATTAATTGTCATCCATGCTATCCATGTTGAATGTCGCATTCGTAGCACACGCTACAATACTTGTGTTTCCTGGCTCGTGTTCCAGAAGCGGGCCACGTGAGTTGGTTGATAGCCAATGCCCGATCTACTTATTTCCGGCTAGGCACCTGCGTTGCAGGCATAACCCTACGCCATACGTGTTAAATACACTTCCTGGCTCGTGATCCAGAAGCGAGCATTCCGTGTTCGGGGTAATGCACTGGCTCGATACACGTGGAGGGGTAGGGATAAGCGGTCACCTGAGCTTACGAGTTGGCCCGATCAGCCACTCTAGCCAGCAGACGAAATCTCTGTGCACAACTTGTTTACTTGACGTGTTTACTTGACGTGATCACTTGACGTGAACCACTTGACTTGTACTTGTCCGTGTTTTACTTGTAAAACTTGTTATCCATGACATACTTGCTACTTGTACTTCCCCTTACTTGTCACTTCCATACTATACTTGATATGTCATGCATCATACTATAACTGCTAGGTTGTTAGTTTACCTTACTTTCAGTTTCCTTGCCCAAGTCTTTTAGACTTGTTGACATTTGCCCCTTACTCTTTTGGGTGACACATGGTAGATCCTGAGCCTGAGTTCATTGTTAAGGACGAGGTGTTTACAGACGCCGAGCCCGAGCCTGTGGTTGGCGAGGAGTACGTGGACACTGGGGACCAGTCCTAGTGTCTTCGTTGAGCTTTCCCCTTTTGTTTTAGACTGCTGTAGTTGTCGGTGCGCAGCACCTATACTTTGTTATGTTTGTCCTTGTCGGCCTTATTCTGGGCCTTTAGACTCTTTCTTTTAGCCTGGTGGCTTTTCTGGATGTTGAACTTACTTTTAATGTTGGACAAATTCTGAGATTTGAGATTTTATTTCTGTCTCTCCTTGTGTTATTATTGTTGTTCCGTTTGTGGTTACAGGGACCTGCTTATGTTTTATTGACGCTTATCGGGTTTGGGGCTTCACAGCTCCACTCTCGTGCGGACCTTTTCATGTCTCGCCTCCATTTTAGGGAAGCGGGGCGTGACACTAACACTAGTTGTAACGCCCTGCTCCCCAGGATACCCGGGAAGTACGGAATCGTCCAAGGTGATTCCAGAGTAGCGAGTGTTACGAATGAAGAAAGAAAAGTAACACAATAATCAGCAGGTCCACTGCGCACTACTGGGGTAGCACCTGTAATGTTTCCAAGCAACAACAACAAAGGCTGCCAGACAATACGAGATAACAACTATATAGACCACAAACAAAGCTAAACAACAACCAAGAACAACAACTAAGCCAACCAGAAAACACAACTAAGAGTACATCATCCATAAATTTATACAGCAATAACTGATACACCATCTCTGTTCTACCCCACAAGTAAACCCCAAGCACAACAACTCCCTATCTCATCACCTCTCCCTAGCCCCACACTCTCAACTCTGCCACTTGACGCCCCAGCTCCTCCTGCTACCAACTCTAAGAGCCAACACCTGAAAAGTCAACGGGGCACGTCAACGCGTGTCCTAGTAGGATATCCCAACTCCACGTAGTATATCATTTACAGGCATGAGCTACTATGCATGGAATATGATGTATAGTACCATAGCATGCAAGGGAAGACGTAGCTACATAACTTTTAAGGCAATGGTAGGAAAACGTACCTACTACACTAGTATGTTGCTGCAAAGGAGAGTTAGTACTACGAACCATATATAAAGTAAAATAATCACGGCATGGCCAAGAAGGAAACACACAAGATGCCACCAAAAAGGAATTACACAAGTAAGCAACATTTACTAATGCTACAAAATAATGAGGGTTATCAAGTAGTGATTTGGACCCTAAGTAGTGAGTAGACCCTCTTGGGACTGGACCTCGCTCCCAGTTGGGGTGACACAAGCAAACTCCCCCAGCTAGATGTGGCACTCGACCCAGTGTGCAATGCTGTTAACAAAGGAGCCCTGTTTTCTCCTTATTTCCCCTTCCATTTCTTCAATCCACCTCATTTCCGCCACTCCTTGCCACTTGGGCAAGAACAGGAGGGCCACCAACCACCACAAACTGTCCGGCCCCTCATGTTTTCCCTATAACTTAGTGTCCCCAATCCCTGTGTCACCTCCTTTAAGAGGACTTAGTCATTTTCATGAATTTACAAAATGTAAAGAAGAGCATAAGGAAACATAAAGACACAATGCTTTCATGTAAGAGCTAATTCACTTTTCCAACATCGTATCAATGTGTCATGCACATCGTGCCATGCTCACCATACCGTCACAAACCCAACCATATTACCACGTATGCCATGTCCACCACATCCTTCCCACCATGTATATGCAACCATGACCAAACATATACCACAATATGTAAAGGCTAAAAACCATGATTCGTACATATTTAAGCGACTGAAAATGCATATATACTTCACTGAACATACATATATACATAGCTAAACACAGATATATACATAGCTGAACATGGATATATGCTTAACTTAACACACATATTTAAGGGACTGAACATACATATATACTTCACTGAACATACATATATACTTCACTGAACATACATATATTCATGGCTGAACACAGATATATACATAGCTGAACATGGATATATGCTTAACTGAACACACATAATTAAGGGAATGAACATACATATATGCTTCACTGAACATACATATATACATGGCTGAACACAGATATATACATAGCTGAACATGGATATATGTTTAACAGATATTTACATAGCTGAACACACATATTTAAGGGACTGAACACAGATATATACGTAGCTGAACATGGATATATGCACAACTGAACACACATATATACTTCACTGTCCATACATTGCTGAACTTTTGCCAACAGTCACAAACATCAATGGATATCAGACATTTCTAGCACGAATTTGATAAAAACTTCCTAAATGAAAGTTGTAGATATGATAGTCTCAGATTCATAGATAAAATTTCATGCAAAAATATGAATTATCTGATTTATGGTGATTTATTTTGTGAAGCCCGTCAGATCTGTTTTCAGACAGATTCCAGGGTCTGTCTTGATTGATGATTTTGGGCATATTGCAGTCAGAATTTCAAAGAATATGCACTGATATGAAGTTGTAGAAAAACTTGTTAACTTTACAACGAGACCAAGAACATAAGATTCCATTGTGTGTGCAGGTACTGATGTCCATATTTCTAAACTGTGACCAGTCTGAGAGGAATTCAGGCATGTTGTAAAAATTGAATTTTTAACCTAACTTCCAGTTTGAATTGGAAAAAATTGTGAACATGAAAGTTGTTCAGGACATCAATATACACAACATATATTTTTTTCAAGCAATTTTATATAGCCAATTAAGAGCAGATCATCACTAAAGTTTCAGCTATTCAGTACATATTTACAGCAACAACCATAAAGACATTTCATAATGTTAAATCATGGATTACACTAATAATCACGCATGTAATGATCCTACTAAGTGGAGTTGAGACTCCTACCTCTCTCAAGATGAGGTGAGCCTCTCTCTTTCTCATTCTTCCTCTTCCTCTCCTTTTCTTTTCCTTTTCATTTTCCTTTAATAATTCCCCTCCCTCTTCCCTTTTTCTTTATTTCTTTCTTCCTTTCTCTCTTTCTTTCTTCTTTCTTTCTTCTTTTTTTTTTGGTTTTAGGCTGAATTCAGCCCCCTCAAGGAAACGAGAGTGTGTGTGTAAGAGTGAGAGAGAAGTGGGATGAACAAGAAAAATAAATAAATAAAAGAAGAATGTAGAAGAATTGGGCATTTATTAAAGAGAGATATTTTCTAAAGGCCACCCTTTAATTACAAGTTTGCCATTACTAGTATACATGTCATGTTGCTCTACACACCCCATACTTAATTACAAGTTTGCCCTTCTACTATGCACACACCTCACTAATTTAAAAAATACCCCTAACCACAACCCTCTTCACACTAGCCACTTTACATAACCCATTTCCTATTACACATAAAAGGTAATGCCATATGATCATTCTTACATATACCATAGTCATATGCACATGAGTATATCATCTCAATATGCTCGACAAGCTATAGTCAACACTTATAGAGCTATAGACGTATAGGAACATATACATACACACATAGATATGTACACACATTCTACTCAATCAACACTCTAGTCTCTACCCTCAGGGCTCTATACCTCAAGCTTCTAATATCAGGACTCTATCTTAATGCAGAACTCCTACCCACCTTAAGACCAAACTACCCTCGGAACACTACACGCACTACCCCTACACAGCCGCAGTGCGGTGACCTGCATGGGTCCCTCATGCTTTTCCCACAACTTAGTGTCCCCCAATCCCCGTGTCACCCGCATTTAAGAGGACTTAGTCATTTTCATGAATTTACAAAATGTAAAGAAGAACATAAGGAAACATAAAGACACAATGCTTTCATGTAAGAGCTAATTCACTTTTCCAACACCCTATCAAGGTGTCATGCACATCGTGCCATGCCCACCATACCGCCACAAACCCAACCATATTACCACGCATGCCATGTCCACCACATCCTTCCCACCATGTGTATGCAACCATGACCAAACATATGCCACAATATGTAAAGGCTAAAAACCATGATTCGTACATATTTAAGGGACTGAACATACATATATACTTCACTGAACATACACATATACATACCTGAACACAGATATATACATAGCTGAACATGGATATATGCTTAACTGAACACACATATTTAAGGGACTGAACATACATATATACATCACTAAACATACATATATACATGGCTGAACACATATATATACATAGCTGAACATGGATATATGCTTAACTGAATACATATATTTAAGGGACTGAATATACATATATACTTCACTGAACATACATATATATATATGGCTGAACACAGATATATACATAGCAGAACATGGATATATGCTTAACAGATATTTACATAGTTGAACACACATATTTAAGGGACTGAACACAGATATATACGTAGCTGAACATGGATATATGCACAACTGAACACACATATATACTTCACTGTCTGTACATTGCTGGACTTTCGCCAACAGTCACAAACATCAATGGATATCAGACATTTCTAGCGCGAATTGGATAAAACTTCCTAAATGAAAGTTGTACATATGGTAGTCTCAGATTCACAGATAAAATTTCATGCAAAAATATGTATTATCTGATTTATGGTGTTTTATTTCGTGAAGCCCGTCAAATCTGTTTTTCAGACAGATTCCAGGGTCTGTCTTGATTGATGATTTTGGGCATATTGCAGTTAGAATTTCAAAGAATATGCACTGATATGAAGTTGTAGAAAAACTTGTTAACGTTACAACGAGACCAAGAATATAAGATTCCATTGTGTGTGCAGGTACCGAGGTCCATATTTCTAAACTGTGACCAGTCTGGGAGAAATTCAGGCATGTTGTAAAAATTGAATTTTTAACCTAACTTCCAGTTTGAATTGGAAAAAATTGTGAACATGAAAGTTGTTCAGGACATCAATATGCACAACATATATTTTTTTCAAGCAATTTCATATATCCAATTAAGAGCAGATCATCACTAAAGTTTCATCTATTCAGTACATATTTCCAGCAACAACTATAAAGACATTTCATAATGTTAATACATGGACTACACTAATAATCATGCATGTAATGATCATACTAAGTGGAGTTGAGACTCCTACCTCTCTCAAGATGAGGTGAGCCTCTCTCTTCTTTCTCCTTCTTCTTCCTCTTCCTCTCCTTCTCTTTTCCTTTTCATTTTCCTTTACTTATTCCCCTCCCTCTTCCCTTTTTCTTTATTTCTTTCTTCCTTTCTCTCTTTCTTTCTTCTTTCTTTCTTCTTTCTTTTTTTTGTTTTAGGCTGAATTCAGCCCCCTCAAGGAAATGAGAGAGTGAGTGAGTGAGTGAGAAGTGAGATGAAAAAGAAAAATAAATAAATAAAAGAAGAATGTAGAAGAATTGGGCATTTATTAAAGAGAGATTTTCTAAAAGCCACCCTTTAATTACAAGTTTGCCATTACTAGTATACATGACATGTGTAACGACAGGTATTTTTAGGCGTCTTGGTTTGCGTGTATGTCTGTATTTAGTTCAGTTATCCGAGTATTTTTCTTTTCCACGTATCAACGCGAGCGCGTCTAAATTTTTCACCGTAGTTTAAATAGTTACTATAGTTAATTTAATTTACTAATTACTTTAACTAATTTATTTTACTAATTACCAATAATTTTTACTCTACCGTTAATTACTTTGATTAATTAATTAGTTAATTACTCCCACGTTTTTCTCATCTCTAAGCCAGATACATCCCCTAAAAATTTTAGTCAAAAACCCTACCAAATTGCATTAATCCCAAACCTAATCTTTGACAAAAAATTCCCCCGTTAATAAACCATGTCCCCTGCCTCTTCCTTCTTCAAGGATCACCCATCAACTCCCCTGCAACGTTCATCAGCCCCCCCACACAATTCAATCCTCCAGTTCATCAATCTTCCCTCCTTCACGGCATCCTCATTCAAGTGGGTTTCTTCTCCATTATAACCCATTCCCCTCTTGTTCTTCATCATCCCCCATCTTCATCAATTCTTCATCCCAAAAATTCAACCAATCAACCAATCAACCAAACACAAACAAAATCCACACCCAAAAATCAGAAATAGGGAAGAACAAATTGAAAACCAAAAATCCAACCCCCAAAACTGAAATTCAAATCAGAAAGAGGAGAACTTCAGATCTGAATTTTTGAAACACAAATTCAAACATACAAGCCAAGATCTGAAACACAACTTCAGATCAAACCATCTTCCTCCACGAACACCCCCTCGCTTGCGCGCCACCAGCACTCCAGTCGCCGAAGCCGCCATCTCCAGGAGCGCGCTGATCCACCCCAGGCCGCCGCCACCCGATCCCTTACGCCAGGCCCCCGCACCGTGCCGCCCTCCAGGCCGTCGGCCCCCCGGAGCCCTAGCCCCCACCCGCCGTACGCCTACCCCTTGCGCAGCACAGACCGTCGGCGACCCCCCCCCCCCCCCCCCCGCGTCGCCCGGAGCGCCGCTGCCGAGCCCCCTTGGCCGCCGTCCCCTCCCAGTGCAGCCGTCCCCTCCCAGTGCCGCCGCCCCTTTTTCCTGCAAGAGGAAAAAGAAAGAAAGAAAGAAAGAAGGGAGAACGAAGAGACAAAGAGAGTGAGGGTGAGTGTTATACAGTTACTTACTATATTAGTTTAATAAGTTAGTTTAGTTAAATTGTTGGTTTATTTTAAGTTAAGTTATTTTATTAAGTTAAGTTATTTTTAAATAAGTTACTTATTAATAAGATTATAAGTTAATTTAATTTAAGTATAAGTTTATTAACAAATTATTTTTTAATATAATTTATTATATAAAGTTACTTTTTAAGTTATGGTATAGTTAATATATTAGTAGAAAATAGTAAGTTAGATGTTATTATTAATACATTTATATTGTGAAACTAACTCACTTGTAACTTATGAAACCAGGTATCACTACCACAGTTCGAAACACGCCTTTTCCCGACAGGCGTACCGGTAACTCATCGTACCCTAGCTATGGGGTTTAAAAACAATATTGATGCATGCCAAACTAGTTTCTTTTATTAGCAAAGTGTTTCACTTGAACAGTTAGCTAAACTCGATAAGTTGCACAGTATCGTAGTTGCACCGTATAGTAAATTGAATTGAACTCTGTGACATGCTTAACCGAAAGATGTAATTGGAAAGTGAGAATAGTAATTGACTCATATATTGTAAGTACGGTAACCTGTACACACACACTGAGTTTTGGGGTAACTTATAATAGTGAAAGTGCGGGAGCGACCAGTCCGATCTGCTGAATAGTACCATTTTGATTGAATAATATCGTTTTGTTCAATAGTACCGTTTTGATTGTACCGTATCGTTTTGTTGTAACGCGGGATATCAGGTGGACTCTTGGTTGCATATTGTACTTCCCTTTATAAGTCACGAACTAGAATCAAGCTCAGCTAAAATTCTCATAACTGGTCATTTTACTATTGTTTATTGTGATAGATTTGAAATAGTTGTAAATCTGTTATGTTACTTTTCTGCTCTATTGTACGCACTTTACTCTTTAGATTGCCATGCTAGTTTTGCCATGCTTGTTTATTGTTTTAAATATCATGTTAGAGATACTTTGAGTTACGTATGATCCTGGCGACCCTTCTTTTTGTGGTGGTCTCGCCAGATACAGCACAGGTTGAAGAAGTTGCAACAGGGACTACAGACGCTGAGTTTGCTGTAGAGTTTGACCAGGAGGATGCTGGTTACTAAGAGTGAGTGTGAGAGTGTTTTTATATGTATCAGAGTGGCTTACTTGGTGTGTATTTATACTTCGAGTTATATTTCCTTTCATGTACGCTACTGGTTTGTAATAAGGTTGTAAAACCACTTGTATTTTGGCGTATTTCTGCAACAGAGCCTGTGTTGACTTCATTGGTGCCTAGTAGGACTTGTGCATGTTCCAAATAGTAACGGGCCTCGAGAGCGGGTCGTTACAAGTTTAGTGGCCCATGCAGGTCCGTGCTTAATACCACATGAACAGTACAGGAAGTTCAGAATATGCCGTATAAAATACTCAAAGGAACTGATCAAACCTTATGAACCGCATATAGGCAATGGAAACGAACACTTCAGGAAGTGAGGACAGTGCGTTTGGATCTGGGATCAATCACCCTAATGAGGTTCCCAACCAGAATGATGCTAGTAATAGAGCCAACACCAGTCCGAACGTGTCAGCATTTCTGACCGCACCATTGTCTGCAGAAAATTGCATGCGGGGCATGTATGCCCTTCATCAGCAGCTTGGACAGGCTTTGGAGCAGGCTTTGCGCAGAGAGCAGAAAGCTGACCCGAGTGCTTATCACTTTCGAGGGATGAGCCCGAAGACCTTCACAGGGACTGAGAACTATCTTCAGGCAGAAGAATGGCTCAAGAGCATCACTGATGATCTGAGAGCATCTCAGATACGAGAAGAAGCATTGGTGGCTACTGCCAAGAGGCAACTGACTGATGGTGCTCGAGACTAGTGGCAGGCGGTAGAAGACCGCTTGGGATTGCTGATTTCATGAGATGTCTTTACAAGTGCATTCAACGCTCAGTACTTTCCCCCACAGGCAATGATTAAGATGAGAAAGAAGTTCATCAACCTGAAGCAGGGCTCGATGACCGTGGATCAGTATGACGCTGAGTTCTCCAGGGTCAGTAGGTTTGCTCCGGAGATGGTTACAAATGCATTGACTCGAGCCTAACAGTTCCAGCAGGGGCTCAACATTGAGATTCGGAGGATGATGGTCGGTGCTAGTCCGACCACACATGCTGAAGTACTGGCCATTGCTCGTAACCATGAGATGGTGGAAGAGGAAGCGAAGGAAGAGTGAAGGCTGGCAGCATCTGCGAGGCCCCCACCGACCCAAGCTAGGCCAAGCAGACGGCCACAGATGCACCGCCCTATTCAGCAAGTTCAGTTTAAGAGGCCAGGACAACAGCAGGCCCTCCCGGTCAGCCACTTTTCTGGGAAGCCTGGACACATCAAGTCTGAGTGTCGAATTCTTTTAGGCCTTTGTCTGGTTTGCGAGGAGTCAGGACACATGGCTAGGGATTGTCCACATTCTAAGCCACGTGCTACAGCTCCAGCCCCAGCTCCTCGTGCTGTCCCGACTGGGAATGCTCCATAGCGTCCACCTCTACCTCCACAGCAGAGGCAGTTTCAGCAAGCAAGGCAGCAGCCACCACCGAAACGCCAGGCTTACACCATGACCGTCGAAGAGGCCGATGCTACCGGTGAAGTGATCATAGGTATATTTCTTGCATAGTTCGTAGTTCATTTCTCTCATTAGCATTGATTGCTTAGATTAGTATTTGTAACTTAGGTGTCATACTAGTAGTTGGAAACCCTGCCCTCTCCTTGTTCGACTCGGGAGCATCACACTGCTTTCTGGCGAGTCGATTCGTTCGCACCCACACTATTCCTATCAAACCTTTAGCATCCGGTTGGAACGTTAACACGAGTGGCGGAGTGATAAAGACGACCCGTGGGTATCCTCAATGCCCAGTGGTTATTTGTGGGCGAGCATTATTTGCTGACTTCATGATGATAGACATACTGAACTTTGATGCTGTATTCGGGATAGATTGGTTGGGAACTTTTCATGCCACCATCGACTGTAGTCGAAGGAGGGTAGTCTTCGAGATTCCTGATCATCCAAAGTTCGAGTTCATTAGCGGAAGCAGTTCGATAGGCCCAGTGGAGTACAGAGCCAGATCGGCCGAAGCAGCAGCAGCCGTAATAGAAGCTGAGCCTGAGATACCAGAAGTAGTTTGAGAATTCTTGGATGTGTTTTCAGACGATCTTACATGTTTTCCTCCAGATCGCACTCTTAAATTTGCCATTGAACTAATGCCAAGAGCTCAACCAATGTCTTAAGGATCATATCGTTTAGCACCATCTGAGCTAGAAGAATTGCGGACCCAACTAGATGTGCTTCTGAAGAAGGGATGGATACAACCCAGTGTATCTCCCTGGGGATCTCCTATATTGCTGGTGAAGAAGAAAGATGGATCCCTTCGTATGTGTGTTGACTACCGTGAGCTGAACAAAGTCACCGTGAAGAACAAGTACCCTCTACCGCGCTTCGACGATCTTTTCGACCAGCTCGGTGGATCAAGGGTCTATTCGAAGCTGGATCTGAGGACAGGGTACCATCAAGTGAAGGTGAAAGACAAAGATGTTCCCATGACTACATTTAGGACCAGATACGGACATTATGAGTACTTAGTAATGCTGTTAGGTGTGACCAATGCACCCGCGGTATTTATGAGTCTCATGAACCAAGTATTGTATGAATACTTGGACAAGTTCGTAGTAGTCTATATCGATGACATTCTCATCTACTCGAAGAATGTAGTAGAGCATAAAAAGCATCTCAGGAAGGTTCTCGAGATCCTGAGGAGATACCAGCTTTATGCCAAACTTAGCAATTGCGAGTTCTGGCTGAACAAGGTGGCGTTTCTAGGCCACATAGTGTCTAAAGAAGGGATTGCTGTTGATCCTGAAAAAGTAGCCGTTGTTCAAAACTGGCCAGTTCCCCGAACGATGACCGAGATTTGAAGTTTCTTGGGACTCACTGGCTACTACCGGAGGTTCATCAAAGACTTCTCGAAGATCGTAGGAGCCATGACGCGGTTGAGGAGAAAGGATGTGGTGTTTGTTTGGACAAAAGCATGTGAGGATGCTTTCCAGGAGCAGAAGAATAGGTTGACGACTGCACCTATTTTGATCATTCCAGACCGATCAGGAGGATTCGAAGTCTTCTGTGATGCATCGGTAAAGGACTTGGATGCATGCTACATCAACACGGTCGAGTCGTAGCATATGCATCCAGGCAGTTGAAGATCCATGAGAAGAACTACCCCACTCATGATCTTGAGTTGGCGGTAGTGATTTTTGCATTGAAGATTTGGAGGCATTTCCTATTGGGAGAGCACGTGAAGGTGTTCTCGGATCATAAGAGTCTGAAGCATCTCTTCACTCAGAAGGAGCTCAACATGCATCAGAGACGATGGATAGAGCGCATGGAAGATTATGACATTGACCTTCAGTACCATCCTGGAAAAGTCAATGTTGTACCTGATGCATTGAGTCGTCTTCAAATGATGATGACCCTTACGACTTAGTGGAGGTTGAAGCACGAGATCCGGGACATTGGTATAGAAGTGATTCTACCAGGGATGACTGCATCTTTGATGGGCATGCATATCCAGTCGAACTTGGTAGAAAGATCAAGAATGCTCAGATGGATGATGAGAAGCTGCGAAAGATCAAAGATCTGGTAATAGCAGGCCAGAGGCCAGAGTTTAAGATTCATGCAGATGGATCCTTGAGGTTTAAAGACAAGATCTGTGTACCGTCTGGTGCCATCATAGAGGAGCTATTGGAGGAAGCTCACAGTTCTCCATACTCCATACATCCTGGAGGTACCAAGATGTATCAGGATCTGCGACAGCATTACTGGTGGCATGGCATGAAGAGAAGCATCGCTCGGAGTGTAGTAAAGTGTATTGTGTGCCAACAGGTGAAGGCGGAACACTAGAGGACTGCTGGCTTGTTGCAGCCATTGCCCATTCCGGAGTGGAAGTGGCAGCACATCACGATGGACTTCGTGACTGGTCTACCCAAAAGTACGAAGCAGAATGACGATGTCTAGGTAATCGTAGACCGATTGACCAAGACTGTGCACTTCATTCCTTTCAGAGTAGGCCAGTCTACAGAAGTATTGGCTAAGAAGTACATGGATGAGATTGTGAAGCTGCATGAAGTTCCTATCAGCATTGTCTCAGACAGAGACACCAGATTCACATCTCGTTTCTGGATGAGCCTTCAGGAGAGCTTGGGAACCCACTTGAGTTTCAGTACAGCTTACCATCCACAAACAGATGGTCAGTTAGAGCGTACTATTCAGATACTTAAAGACATGTTGCGGGCATGTATGCTGGACTTCAAAGGATTATGGGAAGACCATCTCCATTTAGTGGAGTTCGCATACAATAATAGCTACCAGTCTAGCATCGGCATGGCGCCTTTTGCGGCACTGTATGGGAGAAAGTGCCGATCCCCCTTGAGCTGGGATGATGTAGGAGATCGAGAGTTGGTTGGTCCTGAGCTAATCACAGAAGCCGTGGATGTAGTTCGAACCATCAGAGAGAAGCTACAGCTGGCCCATGACAGGTACAAGAATTGGAGGATGCGAAACATCGACATCTAGAGTTTCAACCCGGAGATCATGTTTTTTGAAGATCTCGCCCAACCGAGGGATGATTTGTTTTGGGCGGCGAGGAAATCTTAGTCCTCGATTCATTGGACCTTTCGATATTCTGGAGCGAGTAGGAGAGGTGGCCTACAAGCTTGCACTGCCCCTGCCTTAGAGGGAGTGCACAATGTGTTCCACATCTCGCAGTTGTGTCGCTATGTGAGTGACCCTAGTCATGTCATGGACTACTCGGAGATCGCGGTCTGTCCGGACTTGACATACGAGCAACAACCAGTAGAGATTCTAGATCGACGTCAGAAAGTCTTCAGGAGCAGGACTATTGATCTAGTCAGGGTGATGTGGCGTCGCGACTCACCTGGTGAATCTACCAGGGAGCGAGAGGACGAGATGCGAGAACGTTACCCCTATCTTTTCGATGCCCTGTAGAGAATTCCGAGGACAGAATTGTTCTAAGGAGGGTAGGATGTAACGACAGGTATTTTTAGGCGTCTTGGTTTGCGTGTATGTCTGTATTTAGTTCAGTTATCCGAGTATTTTTCTTTTCTATGTATCGACGCAAGCGCATCTAAATTTTTCACCGTAGTTTAAATAGTTACTATAGTTAATTTAATTTACTAATTACTTTAACTAATTTATTTTACTAATTACCAATAACTTTTACTCTACCATTAATTACTTTGATTAATTAATTATTTAATTACTCCCACGTTTTTCTCATCTATAAGCCAGATACATCCCCTAAAAATTTTAGTCAAAAACCCTACCAAATTGCATTAATCCCAAACCTAATCTTTGACTAAAACTTCCCCCCATTAATAAACCATGTCCCCCGCCTCTTCCTTCTTCAAGGATCACCCATCAACTCCCCTGCAACGTTCATCAGCCCCCCCCCCCCAACACACACACACACACACACACAATTCAATCCTCCAGTTCATCAATCTTCCCTCCTTCACGACATCCTCATTCAAGTGGGGTTTCCTCTCCATTATAACCCCTTCCCCTCCCATTCTTCATCATCCCCCATCTTCATGAATTCTTCATCCCAAAAATTCAACCAATCAACCAATCAACCAAACACAAACAAAATCCACACCCAAAAATCAGAAATTGGGAAGAACAAATTGAAAACCAAAAATCCAACCCCCAAAACTGAAATTCAAATCAGAAAGAGAAGAACTTCAGATCTGAATTTTTGAAACACAAATTCAAACATACAAGCCAAGATCTGAAACACAACTTCAAATCAAACCATCTTCCTCCCCGAACACCCCTTGCTTGCGTTCCACCAGCACTCCAGTCGTCGGAGTCGCCACCTCCAGGAGCGCGCTGATCCACCCCAGACCGCCGCCCCCGAGTCCCTTGCACCCGGCCCCCGCGCCGCGCCGCCCTCTAGGCCGCCGGCTCCCCGGAGCCCTAGCCCCCGCCCGCCGTATGCCTATCCCTTGCGCCGCACAGACCGCTGGCGACCGCCCCTCGCTTCACCCGGAGCGCCACTGCCGAGCCCCCTTGGCCGCCGTCCCCTCCCAATGCCGCCGCCCCTTTTGCCTGCAAGAGGGGGAAAAAAGAAAGAAAGAAAGAAAGAATGGAGAACGAAGAGACAGAGAGAGTGAGAGTGAGTGTTATAAAGTTATTTACTATATTAGTTTAATAAGTTAGTTTATTTTAAGTTAAGTTATTTTATTAAATTAAGTTATTTTTAAATAAGTTACTTATTAATAAGATTATAAGTTAAGTTAATTTAAGTATAAGTTTATTAACAAATTATGTTTTAATATAATTTATTATATAAAGTTACTTTTTAAGTTATGTTATAGTTAATATATTAGTAGAAAATAGTAAGTTAGATGTTATTATTAATACATTTATATTGTGAAACTAACTCACTTGTAACTTGTGAAACCATGTATCACTACCACAGTTCGAAACACGCCTTTCCCCGACAGGCGTACCGGTAACTCATCGTACCCTAGCTATGGGGTTTTAAAACAATATTGATGCATGCTAAACTAGTTTCTTTTATTAGCAAAGTGTTTCACTTGAACAGTTAGCTAAACTCGATAATAGCTAAACTCGATAAGTTGCACAGTATCGTAGTTGCACCGTATAGTAAATTGAATTGAACTCTGTGACATGCTTAACCGAAAGATGTAATTGGAAAGTGAGAATAGTAATTGACTTGTAAATTGTAAGTACGGTAACTTGTACATACACACATTGGGTTTTGGGGTAATTTATAATAGTGGAAGTGCGGGAGCGACCAGTCTGATCTGCTGAATAGTACCGTTTTGATTGAATAATATCGTTTTGTTGAATAGTACCTTTTTGATTGTACTGTATCGTTTTGTTGTAACCCGGGATATCAGGTGGACTCTTGGTTGCATATTGTACTTCCCTTTATAAGTCACGAACTAGGATCAGGCTCAGCAAAAAATCTTGTAACTGGTCATTTTACTATTGTTTATTGTGATAGAATTGTAATAGTTGTAAATCTGTTATGTTACTTTATGCTCTATTGTACGCACTTTGCTCTTTAGATTGTCATGCTAGTTTTGCCATGCTTGTTTATTGTTTTAAATATCATGTTAGAGATACTTTGAGTTACGTCTGATCCTGGCGACCCTTCTTTTTGTGGTGGTCTCGCCAGATACAGCACAGGTTGAAGAAGCTGCAACAGGGACTACAGACGCTGAGTTTGTTATAGAGTTTGACCAGGAGGACGCTGGTTACTAAGAGTGAGTGTGAGAGTGTTTTTATATGTATCAGAGTGGCTTGCTTGGTGTGTATTTGTACTTCGAGTTATATTTCCTTTCATGTACGCTGCTGGTTTGTAATAAGGTTGTAAAACCACTTGTATTTTGGCGTATTTCTACAACAGAGCCTGTGTTGACTTCATTGGTGCCTAGCAGGACTTGTGCATGTTCTAAACAGTAACGAGCCCCGAGAGTGGGTCGTTACATCATGTTGCTCTACACACCCCCATACTTAATTACAAGTTTGCCCTTCTACTGTGCACACACCTCACTAATTTACAAAAATACCCCTTACTACATCCCTCTTCATACTAGCCTCTTTACATAACCCATTTCCTATTACACATAAAAGGTAATAATACTTAATAAATAATAATGATCATAATGCATAATAATAATACTAATAATACTATTACCATACTACATTACTATATAACTAAGCACTACTATATCTACTACATTACTTTATGCACTACACTTCAAAAGGGACCAATATCACCAAATTCCTACACAGATCATTACACCATACGAGATGCAACCATAGACATACCATAACACATCCATATAGCTAGACATACACCCCAATAGTCATCCATAGGCAACCAATGTGGTTGTTACTATACACACTATAAGACTTCTATACACACCACAAACATATCCAAGCATACATACACTATAGAGTAAACAAAAATACACTATATATCATGCAAATATACAGGCCCTAGTGTATATGGCACTATGGGTCATTGCACTAGTGGACCTTGTTGGATTTCAAGGTCACACTTAACACCTTTCATGTAGGTGAGATGGAGATTTGGCGAGTAGTAATGAATTGAATGTCTCATTCTTTTAGCTCCTTAGTCAAATAGCCACACGAAGTATATTTCTTTTCCCTCTTTGCATTCATTGCATACCTTCATAGTTTTTTTGTGTCCTTGATTTAATTTTTGTTTGTGTGTTTGTGTGTTTACTTTTTAGGTTTGTTTTAGTTCTTTATAAAAGAAAAACCAAAAAAATGAAAAACCAAAAATAAAAAAATTGTGCTTAATGAATACCTCTTTATGATTCATTATAAGTTGTATTTCTTGAATGTTAATTCATATCCTTTGTAGAAATCATTGTATTATTGTTATATCTACATGCGCATGTTAGAAACTATTTGGTAGCCATGACATGATTTATGAAATGATTAATTTGATTTCTACACCTACATACGCACTTCCACAAGTACTAAACTTTTAGTACGTTTGGAGATTCTTTTTATGAATATTGGAAAGTGAATGTAGGTTGATAATAACTGAATTATCTAAAGGATATGACGTGTATTGCCATGAATAAAAAATTGAGCACGAAAAGAAATGAATATGAAAAGAAATATATGAACTTTGCTCTGTATGAAAAATGGATACAATTCATGGCAAATAAACTACCCACAAGGTTCCACCATAAGCTTTATGGGTAATCTTTAGTGGTGGTGTATATTACTCGTCAAGCAATGCCAACCCGACATCTAAGAGTCCTTATGTTTTGGGGTTTGGTACCTTGAACTCATTTTTAATGAGGTGGAAAAAATCAATCCTAGTGAAATTCATGTTCAATGGAAAATGCTGGTTGATTTGGTTGATGTTCAAAATTGAATCTCCCTTTGTACTTTAATGTTTATATTATTACACTTACACAAAGGTGGTGAAGTCTATAGTATAATCTTCTATGAACTTGAATTGCTTACTTTATAGAAAATACATACAATTGCAAGCTATAATTTATAATGCTCTATTTTTGCATGTGATATTATTTTGACTTCGTTAGTCCACTTTTGATGATAACAAAGGGGGAGAAAAGTGTTGAAAAGATTTGGGTACTATTGAGTGGTATTATTGGTTATTGGTTGAAGGGGGAGCTTGAAAAATACATGAATAGGGATAACTTGGAATTAGGGGGAGCATGCTTTTCATCATTTCTATATTGTGTGCATGTTAGTAATGCATTGTCTCATTGTATGCATCATAAGCATTACATCCCTCATCACACTTCACACACACCTATCTAATTGCTCAAATCTTTCATTGATTTGTCATCATCAAAGGGGGGAGATTGTTGGACGCAACGATCTAGGAACTCTAGTTTGATGATGACAAATGATGTGTGAGCTATTTAACGTGTATGCTAAGTGTGTTTCAGAATGGCAAAGCTGTAAATTCTCAAAGTGATGACTAAGTCAACCGTTGGAGAAATTGCTATTCTTATAGCAATTTGGGAGAGAGATTGAGTATTGTTCGCAAAGCAATATGACTTGGTCAAGAGGACATTGGATTTATTCAAATCAATTAGGGAGATTTGTTGCTACCCATAGTCCTATTCAAATTCCCTATCTAATTTGAATACAAATTGAGATCAAAGAAAATCACATATTGATCGGGTCAAATATCAAAGCGGTTAGCAAAACCCTATCCCTTTCAAAACCATAGCTATTCCTATATAAACCAAGCATCAAATATCAAAAGAAATGCGGCTTATACAAAGAAGAGGGGCATACAACATTACAAGAGGGCCGGAGTATTTTCCCTAGCCAAGTTACGCAGGCCCCCAAGGAGATCAACAGAGCGGCAGCAAAAACAATCAACACGCAAAACAATATTTTTTGCAGAGAAAGTATTTGAGTGGCAGCGCAAAACAATCAACACGTAAGGTAAGGCCATCTTCTCCAAGGCCACGGTCCCCTTTATCTCGCTGCCGAGCCATCTTCAAGCAGACGCGCGAAATCATCAAGCAGCGGCAGCTGAAGGCTGTGATACCCTCAGGCAAGTCTGTAATAGCTCATGTCTTCGACATCCTTAGCACAAGCCTGCATCAATCTCATCTCAAGGCCGTGATTTCATCCCAATACCACGGCCTTCATCTCATCGCCGTAACAATTCCTTGCTGCCGAGAATTCCAGTGCAGCCGTGACGTCAATCTGCTGCCAACAAATCCCGCTGCCGTGATCCCCTTGTCGAAAGCACGTCCAAGCAAGAGATTATCATGCCCCATGCACCAGGCTAAATTAAAACAAAAGCTTTTGGTTGGTTCTCAAGTGTGCACAGGCCGAAATATTCCAGGGAGTTTTCATTGCCGAAATTTCTAAGGGAGCCGCAATAGTCAGCCACGCATACATCATCAGGTTATTTGGTGTACAGACTATTTGAGAGGAAGATCTACGTGACGATCTGTGGAGCATCACATCTTGTGATCCAAGGAGACGAGAGACGACTATTTGCCAGACGACTTCTGGCCTGTGCTGATTGAGGAAGACGACGTCGCTACACAAACTGAGCCTTCTAAACTCTGTTGTTTATCTTTTTGTGTAGTAGTTGCTAGATCTTCGTAGGGAAAACTTTACCTATATTTTGTGACTATTTTGGACTTGTCTGGTTGGGCTAGACAAGAGGGGTTTGACGTGTTGTTGCAGTCAAGATACGCATTTACTAGGTTGATAAGGTTCTGCACTTTGTTGAGTGTGGTACAATCTTGGTGGGAGTTGAAGCTAGGATCCCATTGTAAGTGTACAGAATGAACAAATTAAAGCTAGTATTTGCTTGGGGCTGGACGTAGGTCGTTGATGCGACCGAACCAGGGTATATCGGTGCGTACTCTGTGATTGTCTCTTATTTACTCTGGTTGTGCTTTTAACTGTGTGTGATTTCTCGTGGGTTGCACGGGAATTTTTTATTAGCCTATTCACCCCCTCTAGGCTAGGATCCAAATCCAACAAAGACTTCCTCAAATATAATTGTTTACAAAATCTATCATAAAACCCCTTTAGGTCTCTTGAGAATAACTGGGCGATTTAAGTGGACATATCCACTCCCTACAAAGGGCCGATGAAGTACCTTAGTGGACTCATCCATAGATCCTCAAAAATGGTCATAATCAATCCTATTATTCAACCGGAGTCCAGCTTTTTCAAAGTAAATAGGACACATTATTAAATGGTGGGTAAATTGGATAAAACTGGGAAATCAACAAAAATTTGCAAACTGGAATAAAGTTGAACATCCTGAAGATTGTGTTCACACCCAAAAATGGGTCATATAAGTAAATTATTAAATTAATTTCAAAAGAATTACGCATTCGTTAAAAATCCAGTTGCCGGTGACTGCATGGGGACATGTAATTACATTGCAGACCATCAAAACGCCACCTTAGAACCCATTTATCAGGACCTGATCACCCTAGATAAATAGTTTCAGAGAAATCCAAACGGAGGATGTGTTTAGCACACATCTTATAGATTATGCCTTGATAGGTTCACATACTTATATCACCACTATAACCCATCAAAATGTACTCCAAGTAGGGGAAGCATTGTAAAGCACATCTCATAAGATTATGCATTGATGGATCCTCATTTAAAGATTCGATAATTACGATGAGATACTAAAGATCATTCACATTCAGAAATCATTAATTTACCAGTACTAGTTTCAACTTGGATGTCGCAATCATCCCTGAGATTAGATCTCAGTTGAACATATTAGAATATCAAAATATATGATCCGAGATTATGAATTATGATGCGATCCTGAAGATTATCAACAATTATGAAACTGTTAAAAATTCATCGGACATAGTAGTTGACAATCTGAATATTGTGAAAATCACACATCCCTGTTGCTAAAAATTCAGCTAAGATTGACATACTAAAAATGATGGCTGCAATCCACCACCAGCAGAAGTGGATGTCCTCAATGAAGAAAGAACAGACCACGCTCCAAATAGAAGAAAACTCCTGGAGACCTTAAAACATTATCACCACAGGAAAGTGAAGTTATCTCCATATCCTCTCCTTTTCCAGACCTCCAGAAGAGGAAAATCTGGAATAAAATGAAACATAAATGAATAATGTACGTACATGGGGAGGTGTTTGGATAAAAAACACACTTTTCGACATTTTCCATTTAAATGATAGTAATCAATCCTCACGCCGTTGCTAAAAAGCAAATGATAGTAATCGATCCACACGATGTTGCTAAAAAGCAAACGTGTTTAGCCAAAAATGTGGAATGAGGCAAAAATAAGTTGAGCTGGACTCACTTATGAAACATGAAGTTTTTGGACCTGAAGTCCTGATATCAAAAGGTATCAAACCTGTGGGAATAGTGAGTATTGTATAAAACATAAATAAATTCATATGCTATAAGGTATAACCTATAGCTTAGCTGTTTCTTTTCACTGAAACTAGGAAGTAATAAAGTAAGGTGAGCTTGACTCACTTATGAAACACAAATGATGCATCAAACTCCCTGGTTATTATTGTGAAACACTCACAAATTGGCAAAAGAAATTGTGGATATGCTGCTTTGGATGTTGTGACGGCATACCCTAAAGGAATTATTCCTAATTTCATTGCCTGAATAGACTTCGAGACGTCTATCTATAAGAAATAATAAAATACAATCAATAAAGAAAATGTTTTGAGAAAAACTTGAATCTCATCGGATCTACTGAAGAGAAAACCGAAATATCTGTTTAAGCCTAATACGATATACATGACCTAGGCAAAAATAAAGACATGTCTTGGCTTATAGACTTATCATCCTGAATATGAAAATATCATCCAGCTGATGAAAATATAATCCAGCAGATGAAAATATAATCCAGCAGATGAAAATTATAAGACATTAAATTTCGTACACATGAAGTTGATGAAGAAACATGGACCATTGTAATCCACCAATACACATATAATTGTATGGATTTACATAAGGACCCCTTCCATCCGCTGGAAAAGTGGGGAAAAATACTAAGTCCTGAAGTACCTTACCAAAGCACTTCCTTATCTGGCCAACTGCTGACGTCTTGATATAGCGTTGGTAGTAAATCTGTAACGACCGGTATTTAACGTACATATTTCGTACGTGCATTATTGATGTATTGAACTATGTGATTATTTGTGTTATTATTTTATCGATTAATTGTTGTAGCCTGAATGCGTGATTCGATACCGTATTAGCAATCCAATCGACTTCATGATCGTGATGCCGCTAACTTTGTCATTTTTGGACATCATTGATCTGCAATGGTAAAATCGTAATAATGGGAATATTTGTAACCATATCAATCTTTTCCTTAATTAATTTATATCATATATATATATATATATATATATACATATATATATATATATATGCTAATAAATTTTAATAAGTTAACCGTTCTCTCTCTTCGATTTTAGAGAGAGAAGCTCTGGTTGAGAGGGCGATTTCCTTTGGCCGCCCTGCGGCGGTCCTCGACGTTTCTCGCCGGGGGTAGTTCGTTGGGCTGTCTCTCGAGCGTAGAGGAAGAAGGTGCGGTAGATCTATGATGCTCCGCCTTCGTCGTTTTGGTGCTGCTTCGATTCGACACAGATCTGATTTCTCGATCGAAGATCTTACGTGGATCGAAGATCGGTCTTTCAGATCTACCTTCGCTCGCTGCAAATCATCAAGAGAGGTGGTGAAAGGTGTAGATCCAAGCCGCCTCGTCTCGATAAGGCGCGGATCCGATCATCGAATCTGATCGCCTCAGATCAATTTGGTCGCCTCCGTCATTGGCTGATAATTCTTCTGATTTGGATCAAGATCTCGGTGTAGATCTTGATCTGCCGGTGAGTTCAACTCCCCGTCTTGTATAGCTCTGTATAGTTTGTTTCTACTGGGATTGTTTTTTTGCTAATCTTGTGCTTCTACTGGACTGCACGATCGGAGCTCGTCCCGATTTGGCTAGATCCTTTGAGGAGCAAGTATTGCGCTTAGCGAGCGTCTTCGCTCTGTTTGCCAAGATCGTGTGGATCAAGATCCCAGGAGGGGATTTTGATTCGGCGGTGAGTCATTTAGTACTCACAGTTCATCTTTCTTCTGCCTTACTTGTCCAGATCCATTTTCTTCTTGCGAGTATGGCTGATCTCAATGGTGGTCCGGATGGTGAGAAGACGACTAGTGGAGATGGAGGATGGCAGATTGTTAATACGAAGAAGACATCTAATATTGCTAATAAGGGAAAGGCCCTCAAGTTCGAGTATCGACCTCGCAATCAAGTGCTGAAGGAGAGAGGACCACCATATAGACAGAGATCTGAGAAGGAGGGAGCTCGTCCTACAGGTCCTATGAAAGTGTTTGAAAGAAGAGCTATGAGACCTTCGGTGGAGATAAGGATTAATCCATTGGCAATCAAGCAATCCTGGCTTGATGTTTGCACAAGCAGGAGGAAGGTTGCTGACTCTCTAAAAATGGAATATGTTCCCCCGGTGATCGATGATGAAGGGAATGCCATTGTTGTTCTTTCTCATGGAGTCATCGAAGAGGCGGTGAGTAGCTGGGAGAATACATTGGTGACATACCTCCTCGGAGATGTCCCGTTCTATGGCCAGATGAAGGCGTGGGCAACTAGATCGTGGAAGAAGCAAGGAATGACTATCTTTACGAGAGACAACAGCTTCTTCTTCTTCCGCTTCAACTCCAAAGCTGACAGTGATGGTGTGCTATACAGAGGCCCGTGGATGTTCGACGGAAGACTGGTCGTCCTCCAGCGATGGATGCCAGATGTGGAGTTCGACAGAGACATGCTCTCTTCCGCTCCTATATGGGTGAAATTTCCAAATCTCCCGCTCAAATTTTGGTCTATAAAGATACTTAATATCATTGCAAGTGTCATATGTACTCCTATCTGCTTGGATAGAGCAACGGCGTCGATGGAAAGAATGGCGTATGCCCAGTGCCTTGTGGAAGTCTCTGCGGCTAAGGAGCTTCATCTTTCTGTTGAGGCTCAGACGGAAGATGGAGATGTGTTCCATGTTGATGTCAGATACGAAGGGAAACCACCAAGATGCGTTAATTGCAAATGCTTTGGCCACTTTGTGAAGCAATGTACTATTGCGGGGGCTGCAAATAATAAAGGGGACGGATGCAATGGTGACCTGGATGCTGCTCCTAAGAAGATGGCGATGGGTACCTCTCTAGGAGACCTTGTGAATAAGGTTAACGCTTTAGCCTCATCTTCTTCTATCTGCGTTATTGCTGGGTTGGAGCACGGGGTGTTGTCTGCTGCTGGTAGAGGGGAAGTGAAGAAGCAAGCTATGGAAGATAGGGGGCCTGTAGGGGTTTGTAATGTTGAGGAGGGTGAAAATGCCGCTGGGATGGATATATGTAATGATGCTGATATGATGACTCAGCAGGCTACAGGCGGAGATGAGGAGGGAAATGAGGTTACTAGTAAAAGAGGGGATGATGGTGCTGCTGATAGGATAAATGTATATGAACTGGATGCGACCAGGGGGGCAAAGTGTGTAATAGGGTGACTAAGCCTGCAGGCGTTAAAACTTGTAACAATGTTGAATCGAGGGATCAGCGGGCTCCTGTCGAGGAGGTGTACAGGGTGGATACTTGTAAAAATGGGGAAGGCGATGAGGCCACTGTCAATGTTGTAGGGGATGTTACAGCTGTAAAGAAGGCATATGAACTGGCTGCGACCAGTGGTGATAAAAATTATAATAGGGAGGGAGACACTGAGGCGATGCATAAAGATGGACTGTAGAGGCAAGTGGCTGGCATTGGCTCCTGCGAAGCTAAGGGCAAAGACAAAGCAGCTGTGAAGATCACGGAGGCTGACCCGGACCAAGGAGTAGCTAAGCTGAAGGCCGCGCATCTGAAGAGTAATCATGGCATTGGGTTCTATAATGATGTTTATGGGCTAGCTGGGTCTAGCTCTGCGGGGGCGACTGACGGCCCGTGTAACAATAATAATGAAATGGGGGGAACGGGTCAGGGATTGTGGTGAATGACTCGGGGATTAAGGAGCTCGCCTCGTCCCCTCCGCCTAACTCTAAGGCAAACACGCCCCATAACAGCAACAAGCTTAGAACGTATGATGACAACTCATTCAATGTCTTAAGAGGGGGCAATATCCCACGCTTAGGGGCCTCCTTGCTTGATGACTCCAATAATGCCATAGATTCGGATAATGAACCTGATGATATGACCATTATCAACGAGAGTTGGTATGAGGAACAAGAGAAGTTGAAACAAAAAAGTAAGGAACGGAAAAGCTCAAAGCCGATTAAGAAGGGTGCGGCCTCTTCTAAGGGCATTCGTAAAAGCTCTAGAATCAATAAGGATGCTGAGCATCCTTCCTCCCCCTCTTAATGACTGTGCTCATTTGGAACACTAGGGGGCTTAATAGCGCCACTAGACGGAATGAACTCAAAGTCCGTATGCGTGATCTTAAGTCCTCTTTGGTTGGTCTTCTTGAAACTAAGGTAGTTGAGGAGAATGCACATCGACGCAGCGGGATTGGGTCTCTATCGAATCCTCATGTGCTTTCCTAAGAATTGGGTCTCTATCAGCAATCGTTGCTCACACAGCAATGGTCGGATTGTTATCATGTATGATCCCGACATATGGAATGGTATGGTTGATGGTGTCTCGGCTCAGCATCTTTCTATAAAATGCATCAACGCAACGGGATTCACCATGATGGTGACTATTGTTTATGCGTTCAATTCTTACCAAAATCGCAGAGCTCTTTGGGCAGATATTGTGGCTGCTGCTAGCAGATATAAAGGTCTCCCCTGGGTCATTGGGGGCGACTTCAATTGTGTTAGATATGCTATGGATAAAGTGGGAGGTAGACTGATTGATGGGCATATGGTGAATGAGTTCAATGACTGCATTAATGCCAGCGGTCTCATGGAACTTAAAACTGTTGGTAATACCTTGAGCTGGAATAATCGTAGTATAGGGCAACGGCGTATTTCTGCCACCCTTGACAGTACTTTTTGCAATAGCGCTTGGATGGATGTTCTTACGTCTTCATACTGCGAATACGTTGCTGGTGGTACTAGTGATCATTCTATTCTTATTATACATACTCATCAATTGGGGGGGTCTGATCCCAAACCTTTCAAATTCTTTAATGCCTGGCATCGCAGTCATGTGTACCTTAGTGTGCTTAAGGAACATTGGAGCATTAGAGCCAATGGTTGTCCGATGATTCGCCTGGTTGCCAAGCTTAAACCCCTGAAAATGGGGCTCAAGCGCTTCGGAGCGGTTTTTCGTAATGCCAATGATGTTGCTAAAATTCGCACTGAGCTTGCTTCTATTCAAAATGATCCTAATCTGGGCTTCTGTGCTGAGATGCAAAAGAAAGAAAGTATTTTAATTAATCAGCTGGCTGAGGCTATTGATATTGAGGAGTCCAATCTTAAGCAGAAGAGTAGGCAAGATTGGTTGCAACTTGGGGATCGTAACTCCAGATTTTTTTACACGGCCATGAGGGCTAGGCAGAGTCATAATAATCTTGGGCATCTTATCTCCGCCAATGGCTCTAGTAGCAATACTATTGACCTGCTCAAATCTGAGGCCCCTGAGTTTTATTCTCGCCTTTATAACTAGAATGATTATTGGAGAGTCTTTCCCTGTCATACTCCCAAAAGAGTGCTTACCAAAGATGCTGCTGATTGGGTTGAGAGACCTATCCTTGCTGATGAAGTTAAAAAAGCTGTTTTTCAAATTGGGGTGGACAAGGCCCCTGGCCCTGATGGTTATAATGGGTTCTTCTATCAAAATTCGTGGGATGTCATTGGTGGAGATGTCACCTTAGCCGTTCTCAATTTTTTCAAATCTGGGAATATTTATCGGCAGATTAATCATACTTTCCTTACTCTTATACCTAAGAGTGCCAATGCTTCTAGCATGAGGGACTACAGGCCGATATCCTGCTGTAATGTTTTATACAAGATTATTAGCAAAATTCTATGCAATCGGTTGAATAGAGCAGTTATTGAGCTCATATCTCCCAATCAAGTGGCCTTTCTCCAAGATCGCCTCCTAGCTGATTGTGCGATGCTTGCCCACGAGCATATTCGGGGTTTTAATAACCCTATGGGGGCTCGGGCTTGTCTCAAGCTTGACTTACGCAAAGCTTTTCGATAGTGTTAATAGAGAATTCGTCTTCTACATGCTTCACCAGATGGGTTTCAAGCACAAATTTATTAGTTGGATATGTGAATGCATCTCTACCCCCTCCTTCTCTGTCATGATTAATGGTTCCCCTTATGGTATGTTCCAATCCAATATGGGCTTAAGGCAGGGAGACCCTCTATCCCCGTATCTCTTTGTGATTGTCATGGAGGCTTTCTCCTTGCTTATGGCAAGGGCCAATGCCACGCGCAGCATTATGCCTATGAAAAGAGCTGGGGCTGTCACGCATCTCCTTTTTACTGATGATTTGTTGGTTTTTTGTCGGGCTAATCTTAAATCTTTTGAGGGTCTAAGAGACCTCCTCTCTGTTTTCAAGTCCTTTTCTGGGCTTGAGGTGAATTGGAACAAAAGTGTTGGCATTTTCAGTAAAGGAACTAGGGGGCCTGGTGGTCTCGCTGACATCTTGGGCATACGTAGAGTGCAATCCTTATCCACGTACTTGGGCCTTCCCCTCTCTACTAAATATCCCAACACTGCTATGTATGGCCGCCTGATTGATAGATGCAAAAGCAGATTACAGGGATGGTCCTCATCCTTATTATCCATTGCAGGGCGCATTGAGCTTGTTAAATCTGTTATATATGGCATGGTTGGTTTTTGGATGCAGGCCTTTAGCATACCTAAGTCTGTTCTTAGCTCGCTCACCTCCATGTGCAGAAAATTTATCTGGGGAAAAACCATCTTTGGGCCTGGAATGATATGTGTGTCCCCAAGCAGGAAGGGGGAGTAGGGATCAGAAGCTTTATGGAATTAAGCAAAGCTTATGGTATAAAACTCACATGGTGCATGCTTACACATAAAGGTATTTGGGCTTCTTATATGAGGAATCATTATACGAGTAATATGGGATTTTTTCTGGCTAAGTCCCATCCTATGCAGTCTGGAACCTGGAAATTTCTTCTACATTGTCGCGAATACACCAGAAAACTTACCAAACGCAATGTTAGGGATGGTTCTTCCACACTCTTCTGGTATGATAATTGGCTTCCTTGTGGCCCTCTTTGTGACTCTTATGAGGTTCCTGTTGGGGAAGAGCAGAGCATGGTTAGTGATTATTGGGCCAATGGGAGTTGGACGGACTGCATCTCCCTTCTTCCTATTCGCCATATTATTAATACGGTAGCATTGACCGTTGGCAGTGATTCTTGGGCCTGGGTTTCCAAAAATCCTTCTCTTCGCAATGTACGGGATGGTTCTCGGGCAATAAAGCCACTCTTTCCTTACTACAAGGTGGTCTAGTTTCAGGGGCACATCCCCAAGATGGCTATCACTTTATTACGAGCTTTCCACAGGAAACTGCTTACCCGTGATAAGCTCGTACAATGGGGAGTGCCTACTTCACCAAACTGACTTCACCAAACTATGTTTTATGCTCTGATAATATTCATGAAAGTATGGATCATATATTTTTTGAATGCTCCCATACTAACTACCTCCTTTGCAGAAGTTTTCTTAAGATGGGGGTCACAACTACCTTACCCTCTACTTTGGCTGGTATTGGGGACTTGATACTCTCACTTTTTCATAGGAAGAACAATGTGGGAAGATTGGCCAAAACTGTTTTGGCAATGATGACTTGGCATATTTGACGAGAGAGAAACAGAAGGATCTTTGAAGGTAGCAATCAGATACAAACTCTCATTTTTGAGAATATAGCTAATGACGTCAGAATTGCCCTGAGGCATGTAGATTGGGACCGTGATACTGATATTGCTCCCCCTTCAAATTGGGGTTTGGTTGATTAGCTTGGCTATCATGTATTTTTTGTTCTTATTTGACCCTACGGATAGCGGAAGGTGTCATGTATCGGTTGGGATAATGGCGTCTGTGCCCTTGTCCCAAGTTACACACATCCTTCTTCCATCCATGAGAGTCTTGTATTTTTTCACATGACTCAATAAAGATGCAAAGCATATTCTTCAAAAAAAATTTAATAAGTTTAAGAAAATCCTAATTACAACCTGTTACGTCCTAAAAGCCGGCCTAGTTGATAAAGGCCCACTCGAATAGCCCATCAGCAATCTTCATCAATGAGGACCAGTTTGCCAAGGTGAAGAGGAGCTCGTCAGCACTTAGAGAAGCTTGCTCAGGCAGAGTGACAAGCTCGCTGTCTGAATCAAAGAGAAGAGCCCTCCGATTGACCGCACACGTTCTACGTTAGCTTACCCGAGAGCAGCTCGCCCTGGAGGCAGCTCGCCTACTTCCCCGACCCGAAGCAGTCCACCCAAGGAGGGAGGCAACCCGCCACGAATATCACTGCCAGTCTCACTACGGACAAAGTCTGCCAAAAGCGCACCTGGTCGCTTGGTCACCTGATCGCCTGCCAAAAGCACGCCTGACATTTACGGCTCTGATAGCCTGATGCACCTGACACCACCTGATACCATCAATGCAGAAAATATCTCTGACACCACTTGCCACCTTATCGCTTCACCACTCGAGTGCCATCTGGGTTGATTTGACAGCTGACAGGATGACAAGCAATCACCTCTCAGCCCTATAAATACCCCCTCTCCTCCAACGAAGAGAGGGCTGGCTGGTTAGTTGGTCAGTTAAAACCTCTAACATATCTACTTATACTCAAGGCCGAGTATCCTTCACATATTCGCGCCTTCCACACTAGTTCTCTACGCAAGCGTCGATCTGCCTCTAAGATCGTCCTGCGTGTCCGACATTCTCCACGTAAGTCACATACCGACTTAAGCATCGGAGGGGCTATGGGCAGACAGCCCGCCCAGCCTTTTTGACGAGTTGCTCACCTTGCAGGAAGTTCACCCCAGCTGCCAACGGACGTGCGACCTGCAGTGACCTTCGCCAACTGAGGAGCGACCGTCACCACCCAGCGGGCGACCTACTCTGATTGACGGGCGACCTTGAGATCCTCATCATCAAATCGTCCTCACATCGTGATTAGCCTCGCCATCACCCCCAAACACTTGTAACCATCGTGTCCTTGGTCCCCCACATCAATACAAATTTCATTGTGTGCGGATCTGACCCGCAACACATCCTAACAATTAAAACCAAAATATCTTAACAACAATATTTCTCTAAAAATCCAATTATCCTAACTAGATTTTTAATAACCTAACTAAATGCTTTTTTTCTCTAATCAAAGTTTTTAAATTAATAAAATTTTAAAACTTAATCTAACCTGTTAACAAACCCCAACATCTTCCTCATTTGCGTGCGGTTATCCCAACCAACTCAGCCCACAAACACACCCACGCGAGATTTCCCCATGCGCACGATTCGTGCATGAAAATCTCAACGACGGGCCCTACAGATCTGAGGGGATATCAACACAACAACTCATGCAACGGTCGCCCCCCATGTTCCCAGCTCTGTTCGCGATCTCCTCGTGAAAGAATCTCACGAAACAACCCATGCCTTTTATCCCCATGCAAGCACAATCTCGTGCATGTTAATCACAACAACCCCACGCCACCTTCATCTTCGCATTCCTCTCATTCTTCTTCATCAAAAACCCCACGACGTCCCCGTCTCCTTCAAACCCACGCAAAGCCTCTCCTCCCATCAAACACAGCCTCGCCTGTGCCTCCATCCGTAACCCAAACCCGCGACATCAACTCTCATCGTCCAACACCCAGCCTCTTCCTCCGCTAGAAACCACTCCGACGACCCCCTCTCAAACCCAACACTGCCGCCTCTCAACTCCGAGCGGCCTCCGACCTCACAGCATCTGACCATCGCCTCTTACCTCCAGTGCCTCAAACTACTCTCTCCGACGTCCGAGCGAGACCCTCCCTTCCTCGGCCTCTCAGCTACGAGCATCTCTGGCGAACTCACTGTCATGCCTCGCTTCCCAAAACGACAGAAGGGAGGCGTGAGTAAGGTCCGCATGGGCCGGAGCTGTGAGGGTCAGGCCCAATAAGCGTCTGTAGGGGTACCATTTTAATGTTACAGGTTCTTGCATATATAAAATTCATAACATTTAGAATAAGAGTACTCGAAAGGAAATTTGCATTCATTAATAAAAGATATAATATCCAGCATTTATATCAAGTCTAATAAAAGAAGCCCAGCATGGCTAAAACTTCTAAAAGGAAATTAATGGTGCGACGCACCCAACCTAGGCAAAATTAAGGTGGTGATATTCACCCAACTAGAAAGTAGTAACCTCTGTAAGACAGCGACGGGAAGGACCTCTAAGTCTGGTCCTCATCAGGAAAGTACTCCGGGTCAACGTCCTCTGACTCCAAGTCCACCGGTAAAGCTGGCTCGTCTACATACTCTGGCTCGGTACCTGATGTACAACACCCAAGAGAAAAGGAGCTGTACGTCAGGTAAAGTCTACGAAAGGAAGGTGAGACTCTACTGCAAGTGTGAAACAAGTTTTTAACAACATTTTACTGGTTGATTACATGCTGTTGTGATGACATGACAGTTATACTATGCAATAAGTAAAGCGGTGCAAGAAAGTAAACGTGACAGGCAGTAGTCGTAACGTGTGCTACTGGCTACAAGACTAGACAAGACAAGACAAGAAGTACCGTGTGTGTCACGAAGGGTTCACGCCTTACGGTTTGAGGACAGCCAGACCCTCTCCCCGTGCGACCGCTCAACTGTAGAGGAATATGCCCTCAGATCATTTGTATTTGATGCAAAAGAAAATTTAAGCCTAGATAGGGACTAATTTGCATATGATGCAAAAGAGATTAAATGTGTCTTAAATTGTTTAAGACTATATTTAATTAAATAAATGCGTTGAAAATGTTACCTAGATGACGGGATCGTCCCGCTCTAAACGCAGGTTCAAACCGCGTCAAAAACGGAGTCCAAATGCACAAGTTATAGCCAAAACAAGTCAGCCCAAACTGTTGGGCTGAAACCAGCGAAAATGGAGGCCCACCAAGCCCGAATTTTCTGGTTAGGGTTTTTTGAAGCCTGGGATTTTCTTGATGGCTACGCTTCTAAGAGAAGCATGACTTTTGGCTAACTTTGGATAATTATTTGAAGGGTCAAACGGACTCGGATTGACGAGCCGTTTTTTCCTACGCGTTCACCGTTGAACCCTCTTCGATTTGGTAGGTTGTACCAACATTGAAGCTCAACGATGAGGGAGTTAAAATTCGAGGAAGTTTGCCCTTTGTGAAAGGCAAACTAACTTGATTTAATTAATCCCAAATTAATAGTCCCACCTCGGTTGTGGAGAAAAGGGGAGAGTCAGCCGCCTATATAAATAGGGGCCTCCCCCCTTCCTCCAAACTCATCCCAAGCTCTAGATCTGAGCGACTCTCGTAAATGTTGGAGCACGCTCGGATCTAAGCTAAATTAATATTTCTCCACTCCCTATAAATTTCTGCCTTGCTCCTAAGGGCTCTAGCAAAGCCACGAAGGGGTTCGGATTCAGATCCAAAATCTAGGCGGAGGTTTCACTCGCGTGAAACTTTCTTCGGCGCGTGGTTGGCTCGGCGACACGAGGATTGCTCGCCTCGGGATGCGGAGTGGTTCGAGAAGCGGTTCGGGGAGCAGTTCAAGGAGCGGCTCGGCGTGGGACGGGAGCGGCTCAGAAGACGGTGCGGAATATCTCGCCTGCTGCAAGGTTGAGATTCCGGGTATGTGTTTATTAGCATTAGTTTAATTTAATCGCAGTAGGCTAGATCCTTCTTGGGATGGTCAGATCCATCCCAAGTCGGCATAGATCTTGGCTAATGGTTTTGGACCTTAGGGCTAAGTTAAAATTGTTTTAACTGCATGTTAATTAGATTAACTAGTTTTTCTTCCGCTGCAAATTCTTTTGTGTCTATGTTCCGTCCGAATTAGGACGGTCATAGAGTTTTTGTGCCCTAAGGGTCCCGGAAAACCATACAGTGGTATCAGAGCTTGTTTATGCTTGAGTACGGGTTCTCGGGTTATGAGCCAACCCGAAGTAATCGCTCTTACCGTACCAAATCCCGATAAGATGGGGATCTTATAATGGGTTGGGCATTGTTGAGAGGCATGCCGTAAAACAAGTTTCTGAGGTATCTTGTGACAGGTCTAAGGTGCCATGGATGATGGGCCTTAACAGCGTCGCAATGATATCAGAGTGATACCCTACATCAACCATATCCCAAACCCGAGTGCTCAAGACAAGACAATATATGACCACTCGCTCTAGCTTGACGAGTGCCTCTATCCCCACGGTCTGTAGCATATCCCTCACTCCCTTGGTGAGCAACGAACGTTCCGTGGGTGAAACTGTAACATAGGACCACTCGCTCTAGCCTGACGAGTGCCTCTATCCCTACTGTCTATAGCGTATCTCTCACTCCCTTGGTGAGTGATGAATGTTCCATAGGTGAAACTGTAACAGATATCACTCCCTCTAGCTTAGAGAGCATCTGAAACGCCTGAAGGCTTTTGTGTAACATTTCATGACATGACAGATGATAAGGAGTTGTTCATTCTAGGGGGTCCACACGCACGCACACACAGATAGAACCTAGGGTGTCAATTGTTGTTGTTGTGTGTGCTTAGACTTCGTCGTCAAGTCTAAGCTGTCAAGGGGATCTCAGACGCTATCATTTCACGCCCGGTTCTCTTTAGTCGTACTTTTACAGTTTAAGGGCGATGGCCTAAAAGTGGCCGAAAGTACGCAAGTGGAAACACTTGCCTGCGGTGGCGGGTGCTTCGTCGGTCCGGATCGTCTCTTCGAAGCGGTGTGTCAGCGATGGTTCGTCTGAAACGAGCCAACGGCGGTGTCAGATCGCGTTTTTCATCAATCCTATTATAGTAAGTTTCTAAGTTCAGCGGGACTATCCTAACAGTCAAAAGTCGCATCTTTTTGATTCGTTTCGCCTAATCGACGATTATTCTATGTGCACAGATATTCAAGTCCGTTCGTCGATGTCTAAGGTTGAACAACATTTTAAAGGAGTAGAAATATAAACTTAGTTATCGTTGATGACTTTTAGATTAGGTTTTAGATTCGCTATGATGTGGGTTCTTTCTACGCGTTAGGGGCTAACCTTTTCAGTGTTTGATCGTAGATCAGACATCGGGTCTGAACGGCGATAGATCTGCGTCGTCAGCAACGTCTCGGCCATGGGTAGCACAACGAGACATGTCTGGATAGCGAGCAAAAGGCGAGAACAGCGAGCAAGCATCAAGATCTCTCCGGTTGCGGGTAGCGTAATGGATCTACATGGCGGCGACAACGTCGGGGGAAACACACGAGATCGGCGACGTGTGTGAACTCCTAGGAGCAAGGAGGGCAATCGGGGATTGAAGGAGGTCGATGGAAGGTTGCTCGGCCTGGTGGGTGGCCGACGGTGGCTGCGCGCGGCGACGGCCGACCATGAGAAGGCGAAGAGGATAGATTGCACAACGGGTCGGTGTTTTGTGTCGCAGCGGAGGTGCGACGACCTGAGGGGACAACAAACACTTGCAGTAGGTAGAGGGGGTCGACGGGAGTCCAATGGTGGTAGGGTGGTCACCGGTGATGGCCGGACGGTAGCAGGCATGGTGCTTTTTCGGCGATGGATAGATTTATCCAAAACTGAGTTTGTGAGGGTTTGAGAGGTGTTTTGAGAGAAGAGAGGGAAGAGAGAGGAAGGGAGAAAGGTTGCAGGTGATAAGGGAAGAGAGGAGAGAGGAAGGAGAGGGGAAGGTGGCCGGACTTTAGGGGGGCCGGTGGCTCGCCAGCGGCGAGGAAGAACAGGCGCAATGTGAAGGAAAAATGGCGGCTGTGGAGGCTTGCGTGACCTAGGTTTCGGTTGATGTTGTGTTTAAAGAGAGATAATGTTGCTATAGTATGGTATGAAGAGGGTATATTTAAGTGATGACTAGGAGAGAGGGTGAGTGAGGGGTGTGCAAAGAGGGAAAAAGCTAGGTGAGTGTAGCTATAGAAATCCTATCATGATACGTATGAGATTCCATTAAGATTTGATTAAGATTTGAAATCGAATTTGGGTTAGGCTAAACGGACTTTGATTTTAATTAGTGGGTTAGGTTGGGCTAACCATGTTCGAAAATTACGAAAAAAATATCGGGACGACCGTGACGACGAGAGGCTCGAGGGTACGGTGGTCGATCGCGCGTGAGGTCCACGGAAAACGAACTAAAAATAAAAAGGTCAGGCGCCGTTGTCTAAAGTCACGACATTTCTCCAATCAAAGCTGATTTGTGGGAGAACGACCCGTGAAATGACGTTCACCAAAAATCCCACAAATAACTACTCTTCCACACGGTCACAACGACATATCACATCGCATAGTCCGAATAGAAGAAAGGTCAAAGAAAAATACACGTATGAAAGAGGAAAGTACGCGCAAAAAATACGAACGATCGGAAAGCGGCCGTTATACTCACTCCCACTGTACCGCCACCTTCACCCTCGACGCATCACCTCCAACGTCCGAGCGAACCCACCCCAACCCATCCGACGACGCATTCGCCTCTCATCGCTAGACGCCGACGCCGGCGCCGCCGCTGCAGCGCATCCGCCGTCGCTGACGAACCCCCGCGCCACCTACACAGCCAGCACCGGCAACTGTAGTCACCGCCGTTCGACCGTGACGCCGTCTTCAAAATGCAAGTCATGCGAGGCATAATACTAGAACAGGTAATATCTACACGTTAGTTTTTAAAACCTAACAGTAATAATAAAGTATACACATAATTTTAAGATGTTAAGTATACATATAATATTATCTGTATGTTAGTATTGTATATGTATGTTATTATAATTATCGGTATGTTAGCTTTCTTATAACTTAACAGTATGTATTATTATCACCTATTCGTCTAAATCTAAAATGTAAATTGATAATAAACATGTGGGTTAGTATACTATAAACCGTATTATATGATTATATATATATATATATATATATATATATATATATATATATATATGTTGTAACCTAGTTTATAAACAGTATTATATTGTAACGACCCACTCTCGGGGCCAGTTACTATTTGGAACATGCGTAAGTCCTGCTAGGCACCAATGAAATCAACACAGGCTCTGTTGCAGAAATACGCCAAAATACTCTTACATGAAAATAGAATACAACCTTATTACAGACCATCCGCGTACAGGGAAGGAAAATACAACTGAAATACAAATGATACACCAAAGCACAAAGAAAACAACAAGGTAAATCTCCCACACTCACTCTCAATACCCAGCGTCATGCTGGTCCTGCTGGTCAAACTCAACCGTAAACTCAGCGTCTGCAGCCTCTGGTGCAAACTCTTCAACCTGAGATATATCTGACGGGTCCACCACAAAGAGAAGGGTCGTCGGGATCAGACGTAACTCAAAGTATCTCTAAGCATAGATATTAATACAACGTACAAGCATGGCAATTTGAAAGAGAAAAGGAGTAAAGTACGAACAATAGTGGTAAGAAAAATATAGCAGAAAAGAAACTTTGCAGTTTTACAACTATCATCAATTTCTAGCAGTTAAATGTACAGTATTAAAAGTGGCCATGTTACGAGAGTCTAACTGTGCCATACCTAGACAGTGACTGATAATGCGGGGTACAGTAAGCAGCCAAGAGTCCACCTCTTGCCACGGGTGCTACCCAGACGAACTATGCTATGAATACTTTTCCAGAATCTGTGATTAAGTCTATGATTTTGTCATCAACTACTATGATGGGTTGCTAGAACCCGCACGGTGACAACAACTAACTATCGCTCCCGCACCCTAACTATTATAAGTTACCCCAAACCCCAAGTGTCTGTGCAGGTTATCATTTCTTTGTAATTTACGAGCCAATTACCATGATATCATATTTTTTCAGTCAAGCATTTTCCACAGTCCAAATGATTCTTTAAGTTACTATGCAACATATCAACTAACTATTCGTATGAAACACTTTGCTAAGTTTAAAAACAAACTATTTTAGCATGCATTCAGTATAGTTTTAATACTCATAATTAGAGAACGATGAGTTACCGATTCGCCTTGTAGTGAAAGGCACGTTTTGGTCAGCGGTAGGTGTACCTGGTTCACGTATGTTACACGGAAAGTTAGCTACACAATTTATACACTTAACTGTTATAAAAAATAACTTAACTTATATATTTACTTATCTAACTTAACTTAATACTAACTTATAAAATAATTTAATTAAAAATTTAACTTAACTTTTAACCAACTTACATAATAAACTAACTTATATATAACTTTATCTTTAGGTTAACTTAGTATAAAAATTAACTTAGGTTTAAAAACTTATACTTAAATAATAACTTAATATTTTAACTTATTAAATAACTTCTTATCTCTTACCCTCTCTCTGTCTTCTCCTTTCCCCTTTTCTCTCTCTGTCTCTCTCCCCCTCACATTCTGTCTCCTCTTTTCTTTTTTTGTCGATGCTTGCAGGGGAATCCGGGGCAAAGACGGCGGCGTGGGGCGGTCTGGCGATGCAAGGGCACGTGCGGCTTACGGGGGCGGTGCCGACGTGTGTAGGGATCGTCTAACCATTGCAATACTAACAATACACACTAGAGAGGGGGTGAATAGTGTAATGGCAATAAAATCGACCAATTAAAATTTAACTTGCAAATGCGGAATTATAAATGCAAGAGGAATTAAAAGGCATAATCAATCCAAACGCAAACACAAGGTTTTACCCTGGTTCCCCAAACTTGGGTACATCCAGCCACACCAATATTCACTATATTCCCACACAGAGAAGTGAATACAAATCTCACAAGGAGATACCCCACAAAGAGGATTTATGCCCTACACAAGGACCCAACCAATCCTACACGATGATCAAGACTCCCACACAGAGAATCACTAACTCACACTCAGAGAATTAGGGTTAGCCCTACACTAGGACACTAGAACTCCCACAAAGAGAGTTAATTCCCACAAAGAGAATTCCCTAGTCCCACAAAGAGACAACCTCCCACAAAGAGAGAAACTCCCACAAAGAGAGTATCCTAATCCCACAAAGAGAAATAGGAAAACGAATTACACCAAGTAAAGTAAATACTCTTACCTCTGCCTTGAGATGCTAACTCATGAATGAATGCAAGGCATGGAAGAGGGTCTCCAAGTGTTGGAATATGCTTGAGAGCACTTGGATGATTTCCCTTGAGCTGGACTTCAATGCATGAAGAGAGATGAGTGCTCAAAAGAGGGAAATGTGGGAGCTTGAGAGTTGCTTATTGATCTCTTGAGATTTTCTATAGAGGCAAGAGTTATCAAGTGTTGTCAAGAGTTATCAAGTGATGGCAGCACACTCATATATATAGGAACCCTATATCAAGACCAAAAACCCAAAGAAACATCCAAATGAACAGATCTGCAACGGCTAGAAACTGGGTGAAAACGACAGGAACAGTCGACTGTTGATCAAAATACAGTCGACTGATCAACGGCTAGAAAATATCCAACGGCTATAATCTGAGCCAGGACAGTCGACTTAAGAAGACAATACAGTCGACTGACAAACAGGACAGGCGCCTGTTAATCCTTCAGCAGACGACTGCTGCAGGGGATGGATCGAAACAGAGAGCTGCACTCTTTCTCCAATTCTTCGCACAGGCGACTGGTGTTAATACTACAGTCGACTGTCAAATAATCAGGCGACTGTACTTTCTTCATCAGTCGTCTGCAGGATAAAATGGAGAGAAGACAGAGAGATGCAGAGATTGCACTTATGCTAGACAGGTGACTGTTGGCCAATTTCCAGGCGGCTGTAAGTATACAGGCGACTGTAAACTGATTGACAGACGACTGTACGTAAAGCTCAAGTTTGAGTCAATTGAAATGTTGACTTGAGCTGTGCAAATCAGGCGACTGTAGAAGGATCTACAGGCGACTGGAAATCACCCAGTCGACTGTGTTTCCCGCAGCAGGCGACTGACGGAAAGCCAGAGACTCCAAATGAGTCTTTGGACAAAGTGAACCTATTGGGTTGGATTCTATGATAATCCTAAGGTTCACTAAGATGGTTAAATGCATATGCATGATAAGTAAACCATCTAACAAGGCATTACAATAACCTAGACTCAAAAGAGAGAGAAAGCAATAAAGTAAATTACATGGATTACAATGCTTTCCTTAGAGTCTAAGTCTTCAATCTTGATGCCTTGATTGCTCTCCACCATCTCCAAGTGTTGGCACTCCTTGAGTCCAAACTTTGGCCCTTCTTCACATGATGTCCATCCTTACACCAAGTGATTAGTCTCCAGGAAAGATATCCTTGAAATAAACTGAGAGACTAAAACATGAGATTCATTAGCAACAACATAATGTTGTGATCATCATCAAAATAAGATTGGTATGAAACACTAATACTCAACAATCTCCCCCCTTTTGATGATGACACACATTATGTAAATCATAAAGAATTAAAGCATAATGCTAATGAGCTCCCCCTACTTATATTCACCAAATAAGCAATGAGCTACTCAAAGGTAAATACTCATAATACCAATAAGAACATGGTGGCATATAATAGGCATGGATTACATAAACCAATTGCAAAGGATAAAAGCATGCAAGCATGAAAGGTTTATCTAATCCCTTATATCTCTCCCTATAGAGATATCTCTCCCCATATGCATATGTGTGTGTGTGTGTGTGTGTGTGTATATATATATCTATATCCCCCTATAGATATGATTACATAATGCATATATCTCTCCCCCTTGACATCGTCAAAAAGGTGGACATCAAATATATCCCCCTTTGTCATCTTAACCAAGATGTGACAAAATGCAAGAACGAAAGAGATGTATGATACCAAATCGAAAAATTTAGTGGGTATCAATTCACTATCCCATGCTCCCCCTAGATCATAGAAATGGTCAACTTTTGACTTCTAGGATCTAATACCATTTATAATAAATGGAGCCATGGGCCTATAGTGTATCAAAGCAATAGATATGGAAAATCAAGCAACAATGATACATAAAGATATTGCCGAAAACAAATATATCATGAAACAAGTTGGCAATAAACAAGAGGTTTGGTTTGAGATCAAAAACAACCAAATGTGAATAAAGATCTCAATTAACCTCCGAAATGAGAGTTAAAATATGTCTTAAAATAATTTAAACATATTATATATTAACTCACCCATTGACATACACATGGATCAAAAATGCATGCATGTCAATAAACCCCAAGGTTCCCATTTTCATGAAAAGTAAGTTTGAAAATATTTTCAAAATCATGAAACACACACAAACAATTGGTATGCTAAAAGTAAACATTCAAGCATAATACCCATGCAATATGCAAATGTGTGTGAGAAACCTAAACATTAGGTAACCAAACCCAAGAGGAGTTTGATTTCCTAACGTAATCAAACGAGGTGATCACATCCCTAACTAGAGAGTTGATGTAACTATCTCTCTCTTGCACACTAACTTTATTGGGAATCCATAATCTCAAGGATTTCCTAGGCAAAGGTTTTGCCTTTGCAAGAGGGAAGGATGTGTCATGCTTAAATGTAGAAACGAATTTCTTAGCATGCAAAGAATGAGGATTTTGCTTCTTAGCAAAAAATGAAGATTTTTCATTCTTCCTCATTACCTCGTGATCTACATGCTTCTTGTTGGTGTTCTTGTTGTACAAGAAAGCATGGTGATTCGTCTTAGGTGCTTTAGCAATATTTCTTGTATTTGCACCATAAGAGGAATTAGAGGTGGGTTTGGGAACCACATTTTGAATATAACCCAAACCTCCTCTATGATTTGCCGGATGTTGTTTTTCCAACAAATCGTGGAGTGAATCCCTAGAATACACAAAGCTTATGAGCTTTCGGGATTCCTCTTCACATTTCAACGTAAGTTGTTGAATGTGAGCATCTAAGCTAAGGTTTTGAGCAATGAGTTTTTCATTAGAAAGGCTCAATTCCTTAACTTGAGAGAGAAGTGTGTCTCTCTCACAAGTGTCATACACATGCCTTTCATCATGAATTACACTTGCAATATCTAGTTCATGCAATCTACTCTTAGCAATCTTATATTTTGCTTTTAATCTATTGTAAGAGTTGATGCACTTACTAGCCTTTTCGGAGACCAAGTCAAAATTGATCTTGAGCTCCTCGTATGAGATCTTTTCCTCCTCGATCTCAACAACATCATCATCATCCTTGCAAGAGCTTGATGACGACTTCTCCTCCATAGCCATGAGGCACGAATCCTCATAGGAATTGTATGCGTCAAGCCAAGCATCCAACTCTTCTTCATTTAATCCGGAGGGGATTGGTGTAGGACCATCAATGGCTACAAAGCATGCGTGAGCATCCTCCTTTGTATCCTCTTCTTCGTTACTCGAAGTGTCCTCACTCGAATCATCAAAGGTCCCGACAAGTCCCTTCTTGTGATTTTTGGACTTGGACCTTCCTTTCCAATGCTTCTTCCATTTTCCCTTGTAAGTTTCTTTGTTGGGTTTGGAAGGGCATTCGGTGGACAAGTGACCTTTTCCACTGCAAGTATAACAAGTAGGAACCTTGTTAGAATTGGAGGCAAACTTTGACAAAGACTTACCTTGCTTGCATTTGAGGAATGCTTTGAATTGCTCGGCAAGCTCCTCAATTTCTTCTCCACTTGCATCTTCTTGCTCATCTTCTTCACTAGGAGCTTCTCGATGGAATTTCCTCCTCCACTTGATTGGCTCCTCCTTGGCATGGAATGCAACCCCCTTTTGCTTCTCTAGCTTCTCGGGCTTTGTTGGTTGAATCTCCTTCTTGTGTTGAAGCTTCACTTCATATGCCATGAGATTTCCAATGCACTCCTCAACGGTATATTTGGACGTGTCATACGACTCCAAAATTCCGTTGGCTTTTGACTCCCAACGAGGTGTGAGAGAGTCAAGGATCTTCTCTACACGATCCTCTTGGGAAATCGTCTTCCTGAGTCCCTCCAAAGCGTTCACGATATCGGTGAACCTTGTGAACATCTCTGAAATGCTTTCGCCTTCCTGCATCTTAAACAGTTCATATTTAGATCTAAACACAGTTTGTTTAGATTTCTTTACCTTCGTTGTCCCTTCATGACAAATCTCCAAGGTGTGCCAAATATCATTTGCCGTTTTGCACATGGAGATGCGGTTGAACTCATTAGCTGAGAGAGCGCAATGTAATGCATTCATAGCTCTCGCATTCAACTTGATTGAGTCCTTCTCCGCCTTTGTCCTTGAAGCCGCAGGAGTAGTGGGCTTCTCAAATGGCACCTTCGTGATGTCCCATAGGTCTTGACCCTCCATGTAGATCATCATTCTGATCTTCCAACTCAGGTAGTTGGTTCCGTTGAAGAGCGGGGGTCGAACGGTTGAGTGACCTTCTTCATGAGACGCGATGTAGCGTTGAATGCCATCGTTGCAGTATGCTATAACCTGCTCTGATACCAATTGTAGGGATCGTCTAACCCTTGCAATACTAACAACATACACTAGAGGGGGGGTGAATAGTGTAATGGCAATAAAATTGACCAATTAAAATTTAACTTGCAAATGCGGAATTATAAATGCAAGAGGAATTAAAAGGCATAATCAATCCAAACGCAAACACAAGGTTTTACCCTGGTTCCCCAAACTTGGGTACATCCAGCCACACCAATATTCACTATATTCCCACACAGAGAAGTGAATACAAATCTCACAAGGAGATACCCCACAAAGAGGATTTATGCCCTACACAAGGACCCAACCAATCCTACACGAGGATCAAGACTCCCACACAGAGAATCACTAACTCATACTCAGAGAATTAGAGTTAGCCCTACACTAGGACACTAGAACTCCCACAAAGAGAGTTAATTCCCACAAAGAGAATTCCCTAGTCCCACAAAGAGACAACCTCCCACAAAGAGAGAAACTCCCACAAAGAGAGTATCCTAATCCCACAAAGAGAAATAGGAAAACGAATTACACCAAGTAAAGTAAATACTCTTACCTCTGCCTTGAGATGCTAACTCATGAATGAATGCAAGGCATGGAAGAGGATCTCCAAGTGTTGGAATATGCTTGAGAGCACTTGGATGATTTCCCTTAAGCTGGACTTCAATGCATGAAGAGAGATGAGTGCTCAAAAGAGGGAAATGTGGGAGCTTGAGAGTTGCTTATTGATCTCTTGAGATTTTCTATAGAGTCAAGAGTTATCAAGTGTTGTCAAGAGTTACCAAGTGATGGCAGCACACTCATATATATAGGAACCCTATATCAAGACCAAAAACCTAAAGAAACATCCAAATGAACAGATCTGCAACGGCTAGAAACTGGGTGAAAACGACAGGAACAGTCGACTGTTGATCAAAATACAGTCGACTGATCAACGGCTAGAAATATCCAACGGCTATAATCTGAGCCAGGACAGTCGACTTAAGAAGACAATACAGTCGACTGACAAACAGGACAGGCGCCTGTTAATCCTTCAGCAGACGACTGCTGCAGGGGATGGATCGAAACAGAGAGCTGCACTCTTTCTCCAATTCTTCGCACAGGCGACTGGTGTTAATACTACAGTCGACTGTCAAATAATCAGGCGACTGTACTTTCTTCATCAGTCGTCTGCAGGATAAAATGGAGAGAAGACAGAGAGATGCAGAGATTGCACTTATGCTAGACAGGCGACTGTTGGCCAATTTCCAGGCGGCTGTAAGTATACATGTGACTGTAAACTGATTGACAGACGACTGTGCGTAAAGCTCAAGTTTGAGTCAATTGAAATGTTGACTTGAGCTGTGCAAATCAGGCGACTGTAGAAGGATCTACAGGCGACTGGAAATCACCCAGTCGACTGTGTTTCCCGTAGCAGGCGACTGACGGAAAGCCAGAGACTCCAAATGAGTCTTTGGACAAAGTGAACCTATTGGGTTGGATTCTATGATAATCCTAAGGTTCACTAAGATGGTTAAATGCATATGCATGATAAGTAAACCATCTAACAAGGCATTACAATAACCTAGACTCAAAAGAGAGAGAAAGCAATAAAGTAAATTACATGGATTACAATGCTTTCCTTAGAGTCTAAGTCTTCAATCTTGATGCCTTGATTGCTCTCCACCATCTCCAAGTGTTGGCACTCCTTGAGTCCAAACTTTGGCCCTTCTTCACATGATGTCCATCCTTACACCAAGTGATTAGTCTCCAGGAAAGATATCCTTGAAATAAACTGAGAGACTAAAACATGAGATTCATTAGCAACAACATAATGTTGTGATCATCATCAAAATAAGATTGGTATGAAACACCAATACTCAACAACGTGTGCGAGGGGGACCGGTGATCTTGAAGGGCGGCTGGAGGGGGGATTCGGCCTGGGCGGCGGCATGTGTAGCGACGGTATACGGCACACACGGGCGGTGGCAGCATGAAGGGCACGGGGGCGGCGGCCTAGGGCAGGGGGCGTGCGGCAGCTAGGAGGAGGAGAAGGGGATTTTGGGCGATTGGTTGTTGTAGGGTTAATTCCAATTTCAATTTCAGCTTCTCCCCTCTCAATATGATTTGGTTGCTTGATTTGGGTGATTGGAATTTGGGTTTTCAATTTGGTTCTCCCCAATTTCTGACTTTGGCTGTGGGTTTCGGTTTCTGATTTGAATGGGGAAGGAGGATGGTGAAGAACAAGAGAGGGATTTGATTTCTTTTTAAAAAGGAGGATAATTTTGTGGGGTTTTAGGGATTAACGTTGATGCTCCATCTGCAGACAATGGGGAGGTTGGGGGGTGACGGTTGTGCTTGCTGGCCTTGGAATTGAAGGGGGAGTTGAAGGGTGGCTGCCGACGGATGAAAAAGAGGGGGTTGCCGTCAGTCTAATTAGGATTAATTAGGTTAATTAGTGTAAGTGCAATAGTAATAGGCTATGGCGGTAAATAAATCAATTACTCGGACTACTGAAATAAGAAATACAGTCTCACCACGATGAAACGGCCTAACAATACCGGTTGTTACATATATATAAGTAAAACATAATATTGCGATTAAATCATTAAGAATCATTTCAACTGATATTAAAAACCGACTTCGCAGAAATAATCGTGCCTCTCGTTACGTCCGTCTGGACACCCAACAACCCCCGAGACAAGTATTGTATTGTAACTGAATTGCAAAATTGAACTGTACAACCCTAGTGTTGGAATCTCATTTTATTACGCTTGTCAACCTTAGAAACCCGAACTGCATGCTTTCATTATACTAGTTGCTTTTTGATCTAAATGGACCTGTGATAATAATGTTGCTATCTGCATGCTATCATATTGAACTAATCTGGACAGAGGGTAGGACACAACCCTCGAATCGAACATGTGATACCATCGAATATAGATGGGATGAACCTAGTCGAAGACTAGACATACACTTTGGGTGTGGTTGGTTCATGTAGTAGAGTCTTGTACGCATTACGGCTACTTCCATACCACACTAATGGAAGCAAGCATCTTGGCCATTTTCCAGGTTATGGATGGGAAGAAGCGTCACGGTAAACCCCCGATGATAGGGTATATCGAGAACACTATACTTACTCGGACATGGACTTATGCACGAGCACAGATAATTGAAAGTACTTAACTTGTAACTGTGTTAATTCCTTTAAAATGCATATCACATGTTAATTATCGCAGCATGCTCATACTTTAAGTTATGCACTTGTTCTTCATAATTGTGTTCTGACACTCTTCTGGTTCTGTCTCTAAGTTAATACTTTCATTGCTATAAAATCTTATCGAGCCTTTCGTCGACATATATTTCAATGAACCTATGAAATATATGTTAGGTTCAGAGACGGAGTACAATGAGGACCCCGCTTTCGAGGATCCGCACCAGGAGGTAGATTCCGCTGACCAGAGTTACGAGGATGCCGAGATCCTCCATGCTGAAGACTAAAACATTGCTGCAGTCTTCCTTTATTTAGCTTTATTTATTGTTGCAGTTGTGTTGCTTTCTAAAATAAAATGTACGGCCATGATAGGCCTAATCTGTTGTGTATATATTTTAAACTCTGGACCAAAGTTGTAATAAATATTTGTGTTGTTTCTAATAAATACGGTTGCAAGGACCTGATTGCTTAACACAAAAACACTTATTGTGCTTAAGTCAAAGAAGAAAGAAAAACGTACTTCTTCAGTGCTTTAAGCACATGTGGACCCGCTCATGTTCTCGCTCCCAAGTACAATGGGAAGCGGGACGTGACAAAATCTGTCAGCCATATAAAGTGCAGCGCCTGCAGCACACTACTAGACTGGACACACGCATTTTCTGCGGTACCTCCAAATGTCAATATTATACAGGACCGTCCTCCATGTTAAATGTATTTGCAGGATGCATGTAATATATCATCGCGATGACCACCATGAAGGAATGACCACCTCCTAGAGATCTGCAAAGCATACCACTAAGGCAACATCATTCTACCATTCCGAGAAGCTCACCATCCAAGAAGCAAATCAAGAGAATATAGCTACGCCCTGAAGTACCTCGCAGACCAGTGCCGACTGGGTCAAAGACTAGAGAACTGGAGCTATCTACCAAGTTCGCATATCATGCCACTTTCCTAGCTCAACCTAGAAGAGGCTACATCAAAGGCGATGAGACAGAACACACCTCTCCAAAGCTTTTTTGGATTTAGCAGCTGCCATAGATGAGCAATACTTGTAGCTTGTATTTATTCTCGGAATGCTGTAAACTGGATTGATGTATAGATGCCTAGGAGACCTGCAAGCCTGAAGCTTGCATAGAACATGGGGAGTTAATGAAGAGTTGTACTCTTTTTCCCTCAGCAATTTGTTTTTCTTACTGGGTTTTACTTAACCAAAGGTTTTACTGAGGCAACCACATTAACTCTGTATCAGAAGTATCCAACCCCTAGTGATGTCCACAGATTAGGTGAAGTTAAGGAGACTTGTACTCTTTTTCCTTAACTATTGGTTTTTTCCCACTGGGTTTTTCATAGCCAAAAGTTTTAACGAGACAAGACCTCCTAACATAGGATCCAGAAGTATCCAAATACCCATGATACTGATAAGCACCGTGAATCCTGAAGTATTCATATATCGAGCTTACAATGATGGATGGATAAAGAGAAGTGTTATGAATGACCTTTTGTAGGCCCATGTAAGGTTAGGGTATCCACCCAATTGTAACCTTTCTACTATGAATATAAGGATACGGGTTCGATAGCCGTCACCTGCGGTCGTTCATTATTTTGAAAAAAAAAGATTCACAACAAATACACATTTTTAACTACGAATGCACGGAAAATCCTTTTTAAAAATGCGCAGTGTGCTTAGCAATTTAACGTGACCATCACTATCCAGCTCTAGGGGTGTGCGGGTCCGGGTACCCTGTTTTTTTGATGTTACCCGGACCCTACCCGGTAAGGGACCGGTTCCTAAAATTTGGACCCGGAACCTACCCAGTTGGACCCTATACCCGGACCCTACCCGGACCCTATGGTTCCGGGTAGGTTCCGGGTACCCTGTAAAAAAATCTATTTTGTGATACATTACGAACAATGATTTCCCAAATGATCTGTGCATGACAATTGCCTCAAATACATATGACTAAAGACCAATCTGGAAGTAAAATATTGTCTCCAGTCTCTTTTTCAGTGATAAAGGTATACTGATCAGTCATTTCTACTAGATAAAGCTAGACATATGGAAGAATGATTCACGTTTACATCTACTGCTCTTTTGAACACATAAGAGAACAATATGATCTTTGATTCAAATGCATTGTTTGATGTACTTACGCGTTGCTCAGAACTTCAGGATGCAAGCTGTACTCCCTAATATTATAAGTTCAAATTAGATACATCCAGGGTAGATCACTCTTATATATGTTGATCATTAATATTATAATATATAAAAAAAATTAAATATATAAAATATCGGTTCCGGTTCTGGGTACCCGCTCCCTATAAACGGGAACCGGAACCGGACCCGATACCCGTCGGTTCCTAATTTTCCTACCCGGAACCTACCCGGAACCGATAACTATCTACCCAGAACCTACCCGTTCGGGTAGGTTCCAATTGAGTATCTGGGTCTGGGTACCCTGTACCCATGCACACCCCTACCAGCTCCATCGACCGACCAGATTGACTCCTTCTCTCGCACTCGACAGTCCAACAAAAACCCCATAAAAAAACTTAAAAATCAAAAAGCAAAACAACTGCCATGAAGCACATGAACGAATCGATCCAACTACTCAAAACCCCGCTCGTTGTCCTGATCGCCGTCCTCACCTTCGCCTCCGTCGCTTCCTTCTATCTCAGCCAGCATTTCTCCATCTCCCAACCCCTCGTCTTCTACAACTCCTCCACCGGCGGCGGAGGCGATTCGGGGGCCACTGGCCCCCGATCCGTCGCCATCTCCTCCAATGCCAACATCAAATTCAACGCCTCCTCCCTGATTTTCAATCAAACCCGAAACCTAACCCCTCCCCCAATCTCCCTGCCGCCGCCTCCGCTGTTTCTGTCGCCGCCACCGCCACCGCCGCCACCGGTTCTGTCGCCGCCACCTCCGCCGGTTCTGTCGCCGCCACCTCCGCCCTTTAGATTCGGGATCGTCGATGAGAACGGGTCGATGACGGACGACTTCGACGTCGGGGAGTTCAACCCGGATCTGGTTGAAAGATGGGACTTTGGGAATGAGACGAGCGGCGAGGCAGAGGGGACATGGAGTGGGGCTAGGGCTGGGGTTAGAAAGTACAGATTTTGCGATAGGAGTATGCGAGAGTATATTCCGTGCTTGGACAATGTGGAGGAGACCAAGATGTTGAAGTCGATGGAGAGAGGGGAGAGGTTCGAGCGGCATTGCCCGAAGAAAGGACTGGATTGCTTGGTTCCGCCGCCCAAGGGCTATAAGGTGCCGATCCCATGGCCGAGGAGTAGAGATGAGGTATCAATTTCTAAAAATTGAACTTTATTATCCCTTTCTTGATTGTTCTCAAAAAAGATCATTTATTTGTTGCTTAAGGAACTTGAATCAATAAGTCACTAAAGAATTAGTTTTCACTTGAAGAGTTGAAAAAACATTCAGCACTTTCTAGCTATGCTTCCATCGGCCTAATCACTGGAAAGACACGAAGCAATCAAGTGAGATTAATATGTGAATTTCTTTGAAACATACCACACGTAATTAATAGATATCTTAATTCATCTTCTGTCTTCCATTTATATATGTAATTCGAACCATTTGAAAGGGTTTCAATTAGGCATACAGTATCCTGATGTATGATCACAAATTAAAGGACCAACATTGTGCTTACATTATTAACCTGCCATTGTCCTCATCACCTATTCAATGCCCTTGTCTCCAAACTAGTTGTATGCCATTCATTTCTACCAGATTGAGAAAAGGAGAAAAAACAATCCAAAATTACCCATTTAAGTTTGATTCCTGCATGTAAACCATACACTACAAATCATTCATAACTTTCAAATAGCTTCTCGCATCCATGGCAGTTTGTGAGTGGGCTTTTTTTTTTCTAAGTGACAGTTTCTCCCTAAATTCATCTTCTGCATACCGAGGGTCTAATTACACCTATGTATGGATTTCAAGAGCTAATTTTTTTTAGACAACCTTGACAATAAGTTTCAATGTCAGATGCATGATACTATATGTTGGATCTGAACACCTATTGTACATTCCGTCATGAAATGCAAAATAGTGCATGTGAGCTTCAATCCTTGTGTGAGATTTGTGATTGGATTGCCACTTGTCTCATACTATTTACTACCTATGCCTGTGCCAGTGGACTTGTATAATTGTTACTAGCAGACGCAAAAGCCCATTGAAAGAGGGCCTATCTTCATACTGCACCCCCCTCCCAAAAAAAACCCCCATAAATGAAACATTTATTGCTAACTAACTAGCTAAGATGTGTCCTTCACCTGTGATGTTTCTAGGGATTTTTCAGGAGGAGTACCAGAAGACATTGAACAAACAATTTAGTGCCACATGTTTATTTTTTCCTTTTGTTTAAGTACCTATAGATGAGCATACCTGATGCCTCTTTGTTCATTAACATGGAGCCACATGGTGGTTGCTTTAAGGTGATGAAATCTGGTGGTTGACTAGGATTCTCTGTTGTTTGAGAATTACTGTCATGCTATTTTTTTGCTCAGTGTTTTTCTGTAGAAGGATTCTTAAATTGCAACTTTAGTTATACAGGTATGGTTTAGCAATGTACCTCACACGCGCTTGGTCGAAGATAAAGGAGGGCAAAATTGGATTTCAAGGGTCAAAGATAAATTTAAATTCCCCGGAGGTGGGACCCAGTTTATTCATGGAGCAGATCAGTATCTGGAGCAGATCTCTAAGGTTTCTAGTATCCGAGAATTATTCATCTCATTATGTGACTTGTCTGAATTTGTATCTAATCGGAATGTGTTCCTTAACTGCAAATGCAGATGGTTCCTGATATTGCATTTGGCCAACATACAAGAGTGACCCTAGATGTTGGATGTGGAGTAGCAAGTTTTGGCGCATTTTTACTATCGAGGAACGTGATCACCATGTCGATAGCCCCAAAAGATGTTCATGAGAATCAAATTCAGTTTGCCCTTGAACGTGGTGTGCCTGCAATGGTTGCAGCTTTTGCTACCCATCGGTTGCGATATCCCAGCCAGGCATTTGATCTAATTCATTGCTCAAGGTGCCGAATAAATTGGACACGCGATGGTATTGACTCTTACTTTTTTGTATCATTAACACATAACAACTTGATTCCATCTTATTATATATTAACATGTTCGCAAACAAACGTGCTAATAGTGTGCGTGATCCTGTTCTTGAGCTAGTGGTTGCCTCGATTTCTATCTTGGTTTCTTGTAAATATTAAGATTTAATATCAACTTCTATGACATGTTGGATACCTTTCCAGGGCAAAAGTTGGTGTTTGATGTTGCCAGTCTCAACATACATGTCCATTCTTCTAGTTATAGACACTAAGACACAAACATGCAGACATATATTCATCTAAAAAAATCATATGCAAAGTTAACTATATATCCTCCCTTTTCGGAAATTTTTTTTGTTACGTAGATTTTTTTATTTTTAGGTTCTTTAATAAATGACTGGTAGCCCAAAATAAACTCAGTTTGTATACTTATGCAAGTTAAATATAAAGATATTAGGAAAAGGACAGATGTGCCATGTGTCTGGAGACTGTGTCATTGTGTCTTGAGTCTTGATAATTGCTGCTCCCAACAACTCATGTTCATGCAGAGTATGGCCACTCATGTCTGTTATCTACAAATCGTAGTTTGACTCAAAGGATGATTTTCTAATTTCTTGTGCACATGCTTTGTGCATTCTTCTGCACAGGTATCTACTTGTGTTCTTTGCATTTTTGAATCACATGGTTCAAAAGTTCAATTTTATGCTTCTTTTCATTGTCGTCATCTTAATTATATTATTTTACTTTTTTAAAGAAAAAAGATGGGGCAAAAAACCACAGCCATCTTTATAGAAAAAAGGCTGTACAAAAAGAAAGAAATTACATCTTACACCCAATAGATGTAATTCAGCAGTCCCATATGGATTTACAAAAAAAACTACTGCATAATTCATCCCTTAAAAAATCATGAAACTGAAGAGGGGAAGAAGAAAAAAAACAAAAATAATTAAAAACCAACCAAAACTCAGTAGTAAAAACATAATGCATACACCATATAGAGGAAACTACTAAAAGATTAGCCTACCAACAAGCCCATCAGAACTTAATTCAACAGATTGTCTTGGCAAAAAACAAGCATCACCAAACCAAATGGGAAGAACATTAATCAAGCAGCATCATATCTATCCCCTGAGGCGTTCGAACCCTCAACGGTTGTGCATTAATCTCTTATGCCCACGAACCATCTTCAATACATATCTCAATATTAGTCACATCAGATTCCTCTTCATCAGTAGCCTCGATAGTAGCATTGGTATGCAAAGCCATCTGTCTTGCAACTCATTGAACTCCTCTTCTGCAAAAGAATTGCATCCATTGCATCTGAGGTAGAGAGCCTAGCCAACGAGAAGCAAACGACAAAATTTTATTCAGTAAAGTAAGCGAATGCATACTCTTATCTTGAAAAATTCTCATCTCTCTCACTCCCACCCACCCCCCCCCCACCCCCAAACCCCCCCCCACTCTTATCTCCAGTGCATCTGAGGTAGAGAGCCTAGCCAACGAGAAGCAAAAGACAAAATTTTATTCAGTAAAGTAAGCGAATGCATACTCTTATCTTGAAAAATTCTCATCTCTCTCACTCCCACCCCCCCAACCCCCCCCACCCCCCCCCAAAAAAAAAATAAAAAATAAAAAAACCCCCCCAAAGTAAGCCGAATAATTGCCATCACACAACTATCACATTCACTTGTTACACCCTCTAGTATGTAATGCTTCTTCCAATCTACCCAATGACTACTCATACCTGAAATCTGGCTACCAATATGAAAGATTAGATTTAATAGAATTCCAAATACTTTACGATGTTTACATAAAAGGACAACGATGAAAAAAAGATGGTTATGACTCTTAGGCTGAGCTTTACACAAAACATAACAATTAGCACCCTGAAATCCGACAACGATGAAAAAAAGATGGTTATGACTCTTAGGCTGAGCTTTACACAAAACATAACAATTAGCACCCTGAAATCCTTTCTTTTGCAAAACATGTATAGTGTCCAAACAACCCTGAATATCATGCCACATATGCATTCTAATTCCCAAAGGAAGATAAATTTTCCGAATAGGGTTAAACGTAACTTGCACACCTCTAAAATTCAAGGAAGTGTATAAAGATCTGATTGAAAAAAATCCCTTGAGTATCCCTTCTGCATGTTCTGTCATCAAGAGAATGAGTAACACTAACTACATTCACTATTTTCATTAACTGAATAGAAGCTTCAGCTAAAGAGCATGTAAGTGGTCTACGAAGCTGTAGTTGCCAAACCCATTGATCCTCTGACCAGTACCCTGCATTATGTACAAAACTGTCCTTCACACTTCTATTCCATAAATCAGGAAATAAAGACGCTAAAGTACACTCTGTTACCCCTTACAATCCTTTCAAAAAGAGATGTTCATTCCATTACCACAATTCACTCGAGTGCTTATAAGGAAGGATGACAACTGATTAACAATCTATTATACAATTGATGGATGTTTTTGAATCTGGTTGCTGACTAGGACAAAAGGGTGGGTAGAAAGGTGGTTGTGATTCAATTTTGAAGCAACAATGGTTAGGATGAGAGTTTGTGAAAATTTTGGGAGGGAAAACCCTAAAATTTTGGAAAAACTAGTTTTGGAGGAAACTAAATTTTAGGGGGAACTAAAATTTTAAATTTTGTGGGAAACTAAATCTGGATAAAAGTAAATTTTGGGAAAAACTAAATTTTTGAGGGAAACTAAATTCTCTTGGGAGAACTAAATTTTAATTTAAAATTTTAAAGGGAACTAAACATGGAGGGAATTAAATTTTGATTGGAACTAAGTCTGAAGCAAACTAAAATTTTTGGAGGAACTAAAATTAAAATTTTTGGAGGAACTAAATTTTTTCGAGGGAATTTTTGGAAGAATTAAATTCTCACAGAGAACTAAATTTTAGGTTGACTGAGGTTAATGTTTTTTGTTGGTGCGAATATTTTGAATGAGTCTGCAATTTTTTTTGAAAGGAAAAGATTTTGAATGCTTTGAAATTTTTTGGGGTATATCTTGAATTCACCATGACTTTTGGTCATGTGTTATGGCTAGTTCTTCTTAAGAACTAAAAGAAATTTGTTGAGAAATATGTATTAATCTGCCAAATATTTTTATGTTGACAATACTAAACTCCATAATTTATTGCCAAAGTAAATGAGGGTGATTGAAGTATCTCCAAATCCACATCCCAAGCAAAGCTACATTCATATCTTGAAGACAGAGAACTATAAGACCTCCGCATCTTTTAGCTTTACATAACTTTTGCCATGCAATCAAATTCGCATAGGAAGAGATTCCATCACTTCATTTCCAAAAGAAGCTCCTTCTAATCTTATCAATCCTTGTAATAACCCATTTAGGAAATGCATGAATAAAGGCATATCATAGAGAGCTGCATTCACTAAAACCAACCGCCTTATCTAAATTAAAACATGACTTTTCCATCATGCAAGTCTGGTGCATATTTTTCAACGTATGTAACTCAATATGTAACCGGTCATCATGTGCTAATTTTTTAAGCTCTCAATGGAATTCCCAAGTATATTAAAGGAAAAGTTCATACATAACAATTCAATTGAGCCACAACAATCAACTATTTTTCTTCATTCACATTCAAAAAATAAACATAACTTTTATGACAGTTGATTTTTAAACCAGAAGTCATCTCAAATCCATATAAAAGCAACCTTAATGCAGCTAACTTCTCTTAATCATACTTACAGAGAAGGGTATCATTAGCATACATCAAACTTAAACACTTTAGTAAGAAACCATGCAGTACATAATCCCCGATTTGTTGATTGTTAGCTGCAACCTCAAGCATTTTAGTGAAAACATCAATATAAAATAAAGGAGATAAAGAATCACACTATCTTAAACCTATATGAGAGAGTATATATCTACCAGGATGTCCATTAATTTGAATTTGAGACTTCCTCCACTAATGTGAACGATCCCAACTAATCCATTTCTAACTGAAACCTTTGGCTACCAACACTTGAAAAAGAAAATTATAGTCCAACGTATCATAAGCTTTAGCAAAATCCAACTTGAGAAGTACACCGTCATTATCCTTTTTACCCAGCAAGTAAAGTTAAAGAATTCAGTTCCGGTTACGAGCTTTGAAATTTTTTAAAGATTCGAACAGTGAGCAGTTTCATTCTGTGGGTTTCATTTTGAGTTTTGGTTTCACCCATTTTGCTCGTTAATTTTTGCACGTGCTGTCCATTAATTTGCATATGACCCCACAAAAAAGGAAAAATAGAAAAAAAAAACAAAAAAGGAAAAATGCAGCACATGACCGCCCACTCCCCACGTGCATCATTATTTTTTTCCCTTCTGTCTGAAGCAATTTTATGAAAATATGCAATATTATTATCTCCAGCTTTCAACTAGTGAACTCTTGATCACTGCTTTCATATGACTTCTTCATCATGTAAAATATGATGTAATTTATTCACTAAGCAACATCTTCTGTAATTGTTCATCAGAAGTTACAATCTCTTCTCTTCTTTTCTTTCTAGATGTAGTATCTTATCTAACAAATCCTTATTGTCTTTTACATTTTGAAAATGTTCAGCAGCCTAATGCTTAAAACATCTGATGAGATCATCACATATCAACGAAGGCGTCGCAAGAAGGATCACGGGACGAAGAACTAGGCCGAGGGCATTTTTGTGATATTTTGGGTATTTTTGCAATGTTTGGGTTTAGGAGGGGGTTTTGTGTAATTTTGGCTTGGGCTGCCCGTATATGTTGGATGATGGTTTTTTCATTGTCTCTCATGCAAAACTTGAGTGTTTATCCTTAGTGTAGAAGAGTAGAACCATAGATCTTGTGAGAGTAAGCTTGCCTCTTAGATTCAAGCTTGGAGAGTTGGCTTCCTCTCAAAAGAAGTCTCTATCTTGTATTTCTCATGAAGTTCTATAAAAAGCTCATCTTTTATTTTCACCAAACCCTAGCTTTCCAATCAAATTGGTATCAGAGAAAAGATTCACTATGACCAACACAAGATCCATGGAGAAGAAGGATGTCATAAATGAGAAAGTTGGAGAACTTGAAGCAACCCTAAAGGAATCCATCAAGGAGCTACAACAAAAAAGTAATGAAAGGATCTCATCCATGGAGAGCATGTTCAAATCGTTCATGTAGGCTCAAGCAAATCAGTAAAGTGAGAAGGAGAAGCCCAAAAATGACGAGATCCCGGGTAATTTTTCAGATCTGAGCCGCAAGGAGCCGTCTTTGAACAAGGGAAAGGGGCAAATGGTGCTCGTGGAGGACGTGTCATCGGAGGAAGACGAAGAAGATGGCGCATGTGGGTAGTTCCCCCCTCCATCGACTTGGGAAGGGGAATCCCACGCGAGCACGGCCTTTCCACCCTCAGAACCCTAGCAGCGGGGTCGGGGGGCTTTGTCGGACCCCGCCTGGGCCCGACAAACTCGCCGGACCCTGACGAGGGTCCGACACACCTGGGGGGCTCGCCACCCCAGGCGAACCCCTGGGGCCTCGCAAGCCCCAAGCGGCACACTGGGGGCCCGCGAGCCCCAAGCAGCACACTGGGGGGCTCGCTGCCCCAAGGGATCCAGCAAGGGGGCGTCGGTTCCATGCGGCTGCGCAGGGACCCTCGTTGGCCCCCAGCGCGGCTGCAGGGGGAGCGACGGTCTTGGTTTGCTCCCCCAAGGAGGCAGTGGAGGTTGTTCGCAGCCGGTGGGAGGATTTTTGAGGATTTCACGAGTCAGCGACCTCCTACAGCTGTCAAAAGAGTTGGAGGGCCACTTTTGCGGGCTCCACATTTCGATGAGGTCTATGGAGGGGATTTCAGAGGCCGGCGACCCTCCAGAATGATCAATGAGCAGTTTTGAAACTATGTGAGCGCGAAGGGAACCCGTGGGGCGCGACATGCTATGAAGGAGGGCCGAGGATCGTGGGGAATTGGAGGACCTCCACAAAATGCTTATTAACAATTCCACTACGGTCAACCTAGAGCGAGGGTGGAGCAAGGGGTGAGTGGACCCGAAAACAAGGTGCGGAAGTTGAAGATGCCGATTTCAATGGGGAGGACCCCCACGGTTGGGTCTTACGAGCGGAGCGGTACTTTGAGGCCTACCAGACGGAGGAAAGGGTGAAGGTGCATGCGTTGGGCGTATGTTTGGAAGGGAAGGCGTTGTCTTGATATTTATGGAGGCAACAATGGCGGCCGATACAAACAAGTGAGGAGTTCACACATTGCCTGCTGCACCGTCTCAGAGATACCCAGGACGGTGATCTGCACGAGCAGTTTTTAACGCTACGACAGGTGAGCACGGTGAGGGATTATCGAGAGAAGTTTGAGGCACTCTCTGACCATATAGGAGGGATGATGATTGAAGAGACCTTGGTTGGGAGCTTTATGAAGGGACTGAAGACAGAGTTTCGGAGGAGCTTCGGGTGTAGAGGCCAAGTGGACTGCTAGAGACGATGAACCTCGCTCAGATAGTGGATGACAGACTAGCAGCATATCGACGAGTCAAGGGAGCTTGAGGTGGGTCTGGTTTTCGGGGATCGGCGGCTCCAGGAGTGCAGCGGGCCCATGCAAGAGGGCCAGGCAGGAGGTACAGGAGGTACTCTGGTGAGCAAGGAGAGGAGCAGTGCTCCATCGCCTAGTGGGCAGTTTCGACACATGACCGAGGCTGAGATACAGAACAAGAGGGCGAAGGGGCTGTGTTTTAGGTGTGATGAGAAGTATGCTCCAGGCCATTGCTGTCGAGACCGTACGCTCCAGGTGCTGTTAGTAGGATGAGGAGGAGGAAGTGGTGGAGCCGAGTAAAGAAGAGGTGGAGCAGGAACCATCTCATTTAGACGTAGCAGAGGTGTCACTCAACTCCGTAGTGTGGTTCACTTCGAACTACACTATGAAGTTGATCGGGAGGATTTCAGAGCATGATGTGGTGGTGCTGATTGATAGTGTGACCACCCACAATTTCATTTCCAATCGGGTCGTGGAGCAGCATGTGCTGCAGTTGGTTGACACCGGCAGTTTTGGAGTGATGATGGGGATTGTGCAGGTTGACGGAGTAGGGGAGTATGCAGAGGTGTGGTTTTGACCCTTCAGGAGATACATGTGGTGGAAGATTTGTTGCTGCTCGACCTTGGCAGCATCGATGTGATTCTAGGCATGAAGTGGTTGCAATCATTGGGGGAAACAAAGACCAACTGGAAGTTGCTGAGAATGGAGTTTAGGCATGGAGGGAGGGTGGTGACACATCAGGGGATCCCAGTTTGTGCAGATCCAGGGTCTCCTTGAAGACCATGGCGAGTGCTTTCCAGTCTGTGGGGGAGGATTTTTGGTGGAGCTACATGGCCTGTCAGTGGAGGAGGTTGAGCATGGGCATGACATACTATGGGAACTACATCAGGTTCTATCACAGTTTGAAGGAGTTTTCCAAACACCTCACAGACTTCCTCCCACATGAGATCACGAGCATGCCATTGTGCTACGTGATGGTGTCGCTTCTATCAGTGTACGTCCCCACCGCTATCCACAGGTGCAGAAAGGGGAGATTGAAATGATGGCGGATGCGATGATTCAGGTAGGTGATACAGTCGAGTGTGAGTCCTTTCTCGAGCCCGGTATTGTTAGTAAAGAAGGACGACAACTGGAGATTTTGCGTCGATTACCAGGCATTGAATAAGGAGACGGTGCCAGATAAATTTTCTATTTTCATGATCGACGAGCTGCTAGACGAGTTGCATGGTGCGGTAGTATTTTTGAACATTGATTTGAAGTCCAAATATCATCAGATTCGGATGAGAGATGAGGATGTGGCGAAGACTGCCTTCAGGACACACGAGGGCCATTATAAGTTCATGGTCATGCCATTCGGTTTGACCAATGCCACTGCCACATTCCAGGCATTGATAAACAAGGTGTTTCGACCTGATTTGAGGAAGTTTGTTTTGGTATTCTTCGATGACATCTTGGTTTACAGCCAAACGATGGATTCACATATGGATCATTTGGCGACTGTGCTAAGGGAGTTGCAGGAGTATCAGCTGTTTGCCAACAGGAAGACGTGCTTGTTTGGCCAGCGGAGTGTGGAGTATTTGGGCCATTTTGTTTCTGCGGAGGGCGTTGCGACGGATGGTTCGAAGATGGCAGGCATGGTGGATTGGCCGCTGCCCACTATCCTACGGGTTTTGCGGGGATTCTTGGGATTGACGGGCTGCTACAAGAAGTTTGTCAGGGGGTGTAGCACCATTGCTTGGCCGTTGACTGAGCAGCTGAAAAAGGATAATTTCCATTGGAACGAGGAGGCCACGCGAGCTTTTGAGGCCCCGAAAGGGGCTATGACTAGCGTACCCGTTCATGCGATCCCAGATTTTTCACGGCCATTTGTGGTGGAGACTGATGCATCAGGCTACGGCTTGGACGCTATGTTGATGCAGGAGGGCCGACCGTTGGCTTATTATAATCATGTGTTATCGGCAATGGCTCGGCTCAAGTCGGTTTATGAGCGCGAGTTGATGGCTATTGTATTGGCGGTGCAGAAATGTCGACCCTATCTTCTTGGCAGGCGATTCATAGTGAGGACAGAACAGAGTAGCCTCAAATACCTTCTGGAGTAGAGGATGGTCACAAAGAAGCATCCGAAGTGGTTGACCAACCTGGTAGGTTACCACATTGAGATCCAGTACATGCCGGGGACTGAGAACAAGGCGGTGTATGCACTATCACGGAGGGAGGTTGACTCGCATTTGTCGGCCTTGTCAACACCAGTTTTGCTAGATTGGGAGCCCATGTTGCAGGAGATTGACGAGGATGATGGGCTAGCCAAGATTAGAGCGACACTATTACAGGACCCAGCAGCACACCCTGGATATTCGATAGCGGGACAACGTCTCTTATACAAGGGGTGCTTGGTAGTACCGCGAGGGTCGGTTCATATTCCGAAGTTGTTGCAGGAGTTTCATGGGAGCGCGGTGGGTGGACATTCTGGGATCCTGAAGACCTACCAGTGCTTGGCTAGGGAGCTTTTTTGGGGAGGGGATAAGAAAGGATGTGGCGGACATGGTGGAGAAGCATGACATTTGCCAGCGGCACAAGTATTTATCGATAGCTTCTGGCGGTTTGTTGCACGCTGTCTATTTGTCTGATCAAGTTTGGTAGGAGGTGACCATGGATTTCATTGACGGCTTGCCGAAATCAGAGGAGTACTCGGTCATCATGGAGGAGGAGGATATGTTGAGCAAGTATGCACAATTCGTGGCACTACGACATCCCTATATTGCGGTGACCGTGGCGACGATATTCATTGGAGAGATAGTGTGCCTTTATGGGATTCCTAGTTCAATTGTGATAGATTAGGATAAAGTCTTTCTTAGCACATTCTGGAAGGAGTTATTCAGGACGCTGGGGACAATTTTGAAGAGGAGCACCGCTTACCATCCCTAGACGGAGGTCAGACAGAGGTTGTCAACCGGATCCTTGAGACATATCTGCATTGTTTTGTTTCGGAGTCGCCAAAGCAGTGTGTGAGGTGGCTTCCGTGGGCGGAGTATTAGTACAACACATCTTTTCAAAACTCTGTGCAGACCACTCCTTTCAGGGTCCTATATGGGCGGGATCCACCGCATCTTATTCACTATGGTCACCGCTCTACTCCGGTTTTCCAGGTGGACCAGTATCTTAAGGAGAGGGACCACACTTTGGAGGAGTTGAGGCGACACTTGACGAGGGCGCATCAGCTAATGAAGAGCCGGGTAGATGAACACATGCGAGATGTGCAGTTCGAGCAGGGAGATATGATGTATTTGAAGTTGCGGCCTTACCGACAGCGATCCCTGGCACGTAGGCGGAACGAGAAGCTGTCGGCCTGTTACTTTGGGCTGTACGAGGTTGAGGCCCGGGTTGGCTAGGTGGCTTATCGGCTTGAGGTTGCCACCAGAGTCCACCATCCATCCTGTTTTCCATATGTTGCAGCTCCGTCGAGCCATTGGGATCATACAACGTCTTCATCCGACACTCACATAGGACATGTAGGTGTTGCTTGAGCCGACAGTGTTGAGAGGGATTCGCCAAGGGAGCACATGGGCACGTGAGGTGCTGGTTAGGTGGGCCGACCTTCCAGAGCATGTGACATCTATGGAGCCCTATGATATTACGCAGTGATTCCTAAACTTCCACCTTGATGACAAGGTGGTTCTTTTGAGTGGGAAGTAATGGTGAGATCATCACATATCAACGAAGGCGTCGCAAGAAGGATCGCGAGATGAAGAACTAGGCCGAGGGCAGTTTTGTGATATTTTGGGCATTTTTGCAATGTTTGGGTTTTGGAGGGGGGTTTTTGTAATTTTGGCTTGGGCTGCCCTTATATGTTGGAGGGTTTTTTCATTGTCTCTCATGCAAAACTTGAGTGTTTATACCTAGTTTAGACGAGTAGAACCTTAATCTAGTGCGAATAAGATTGCTCTTAGATCTAGTGCGAATAAGATTGCTCTTAGATTCAAGTTTGGAGAGTTGGCTTCCTCTCAAAAGAAGTCTCTATCTTGTATTTCTCTTCAAGTTCTATAATAAGCTCATCTTTTATTTTCCCCAAACCCTAGCTTTCTCATCAACATCTTCTCAGAATTTTCAACTTATAATACAAATCTTCTAGCTGCCCACTATATGCATTCAAATTGATCCAACAATTAGTAACTACACCATTAAACCTTCACATTACAGCCAAAATTTGTCAAATCTGATTATCTTTGCTCTGCCTGAAATACATGGATCTAGCATGATAGGCACATGATCTGAAATTGGATTAGCAAACACTATCTGTATCACAATTGGATATTTGTCTTCCCAAGTAGCAGTAATAAGCATCTATCAAGCTTAGTAAACATATGATTATCACTTCTATAGTCCAAATTTACTATCTTCCTTTAAGAGGCAAATCAATTAATTTCAACTCTTGAATCACATTATTAAACTCCTCTAATTCTCTTGGATGAACAGTATTCCTAGTTCTTTCGTTAGCAAATCTAAGACTGTTAAAATCCCCCGCTACCACCCAGGTATCCGGTAACACATCTTTATGATTCTTTTATTCCATCCAAACATCATGTCTATCGATGCTTGTATGAGGACTGTATGCATTAGTTGATGCCCATACAGCCCCATTACAAACATCCTTCAAAACAATACTTAAAGAGAACTCACTTACCTCTCATCAACTTTAGTCCACTTTGTAAAGTCTTAACTAATAAGAAGCCCCCATCAGCACCACAGCCTTGTTTTCAAATCCAATCTTGAATTCTGTCTATTTGTAAAGATCTCATAATTGAAATATCATAACAATATATCTTTGCTTCTTGAAAACAAACAATGACTACTTTATACATTCTACGAAAAAAATCTTTCACTCCTGCTCTTTTAAAAGCATTCCCCAACCCCATCATATTCTAGGATAACATTCTTTCACTTATTATAGAGAAGATGCACAATCCCTTTTCACCTATCTTAATGTCTAAATGGGAGAAAACTCCTCATTCTCAGTCAATATCATACCATATTCAGCACCCATTTGAAGTAATTGAGCATCATACTGATGGATCCGCATGTATACACGGAGGAGGACCCGCGACCAGCTGCGCGCACAAGGGGAGGCTGCACCCTAGGGGCGTTTTGACCCTCCATTTTTAATTATATTTTAATGGCAAACTAGTAATTAGATTAGAAGGGGGTTTTATTCTTAGGCTAGGACTAGCCGCCATTTATGTTTTATGCTTATTTTGGATAAATTGAGAGAGTTCTTCGAGGGATCTTAGGAGACTGCGGACGTCCTCGCTTACCGACGTCTTAGGAGGGTGGTTGCCCCTTTATTGTAGCCATATCTTTATTCGTTGTTTGTATTCAAGTTAAGTTCAGATTTGGGTGATTCTATCAATTTGGTATCAACGTGCGTGACGATCCATGGCAGCTTCGACAAGATCGCACGACAAAATTGAGGCTGTGGAGGCGAAATTTACCAGCAAGATCGATGAGATCAAGAAATCGTTGGCGGGAAACGATGAGTCATGGCAAAGTTGACGGCTTCCATTGAAAAATTGACGGCGATGCAAGAAAAACACGACGAACAATTTGTGCAATTAATTTTTCAATTGTCGGCAAACACGGAAAAGGATGGAAAGGGAGAGGGAAACCCGAAATCAGCGGGAAAGACGCCACCTTTAGGCAAAGGGAAGGAAAAAGTTGAGATTTTTGATACGGAAAACGTCCATGTGGAGGAGGATTTCGTCGAGGATGATGAAGGGGAGCCGTGAAAGGTCGATTACCGCGAGAAAGTGCGTCGGAAGGCAGCGGAAGCGCGGAAGGGGGGCGACGGCCCTACCCAGCCCCCCATAGGGCGCGGACAATGGAGGGGGGCGGGAACCCTTTCCGGGCCCTACCGCCTCCTAGGATCAACACAGGGGGGCGGCCTCCCCTGGGTTCGCCCAGGGGCGGCGAAGGCCCCAGGGGGCCGGCGAACCCCCCAACCCATGGTGGGGCCGCTGGGGCCCCCCGGAGCACCAGGCGGGGCCGGTGGCCCTGCCCCAGGCAGGCCGCGGCCCCATAGGCCACAGAGGGCATGTGAAGGGTTTTTTCGAGGAGGGGAGGTGACTTTCAGCATCTACACGATGACCAGCCCCATCAGGAGGTGCCGACGCATGATTTGGAGGACGAATTAGGTCCCGAGGAATTCCAGGAGTACAGAGACTACGACGAAGGTTATCGGGACCCTCCCGACCTTCGATTGGACGACGGTAGGTGGCATCCTCCACCACACCACCAGGAGGGACGCACAATAGGCAGGGGAGGAGGTTACAGAGACTTCCAGGAGAGGCCAGATGGCAGGTTTGGAGGCGACGAAGGGGGTGGTTACGGGGACCAGGAGGAGGCCCCCATAGGGGTTATGAGCAACAACATGAGAGATGGCAGCACTACCACCAGTCTAGACACGGTGGAGGACGCAAGGACCGGGGGATTCAATATGGACAGGCTGCGAAAGTTGAAGATGCCTGTATTCGATGGGGTGGACCCGGTGTCGTGGATTTACAGAGCGGAGAGATTCTTTAGAGTCTCTCGCATGACGGAGGAGCAGAAGCTGGAGGCAGCAGGTATCTGTCTGGATGGGAAGGCCATCGCCTGGTTTCAGTGGAAGGATGTGAGACGTTCTTTTTGCTCGTGGGAGGAGATCAGGGATCAGATGGTGGAGAGGTTTAGGGATCCCCATCTGGGGAACGTACGGGAGCAGCTACTATCACTCAGCCAGGAGGGCACCGTGAGGAATTATCTAGAGAGGTTTGAGGCCCTATCAAGACAGGTGCACGGGGTGTCAGACGAGACAATGGAGAGCACCTTAATGAATTGGTTAAAGGTCACGGTTCGAACAGCGGTTCGCATGCAGAAGCCTCAGAGCATGATGGAGGCCATGGAGTACGCTCAGATGGCGAAGGACTGGCAGATAGAGGAGAGAAAGGCGAGATGTGGTTGGAGTGGACAGGTTTCGCTGAGTGTCCTGACTGCGACAGGAGAACAGAAGGCAGCTACATGGGCGGATCAAGCGAGTATTGAGAAGACGGGGGAGCAGAGCAGCGCACCGCCAACAGGGGGTCAATTCAGGAGGATGACTGACGCTGAGATGATGGAGAAGAGTCGAAAAGGGCTCTGTTTTCGATGCGATGAGCGGTTCACCCCAGGGCACCACTGTGGGGTGCACGAGCTGCAAGTGCCGATAGCAGGGGAAGACGAGGAGGAGGACGTAGAGGATGAACAAGCCACTCGGCCGAGTCACACTAGTCACTGGGAGGTGTACAGCTCTTGGGGGTTTGCGCGCTTGGAAGGTGATGTTGCGGCGCTTGGGGGCGGTTTCCGGCGGGGGTTGTCGGGGCAAGCCGGCGGCGGCTAGGGCCTTGGCTGGAGGCCGGAGGGGGAGGATGCGCGTGCGTGGGGGAGATGAAAACAGAGATGGCGGCTGGGAAATGTTTGGCCTGGGAGAAAACGTGGGTTAGATTGAAAGATGAGGGGTTTGCTATAAAAATTTAGAATTTGGGTAGAGTTAGGTGGTTGGGGAGAGAGAATGTGAGAGGGAGGGAGTGTAATTTGTGTGATATAGGATGGTGAGTTGCTAGGTAATAATTCAACATGAGATGTAGATCCTATGGTTAAGATCAAATCAGATTTAATTAAGTTTGAATTGGGGATAAGTTAGACTAATTACAGGTTGAAGGTGATTAGTGTGAAAGGCCAACTAAACGGTATCCGAAAAATATAATAAAAATACCGGGACGACCGAGTCGATGAGAGAATCGAGGCTACGATGATTGGTCACTGGCTAGGGTAATGGAAGACAGAATTAAAAATAAAGAGATCAAGCGACGAAGTCTAAAGTTACGGCACCACTTCAAATAAAGTTGTTTTGTGGGATAACGACCCGTGAAATGACGTTCCAAAATAATTCCACAAATAAATACTCTTCCAGAGGGTCACAACGGCATATCATATCGCGCGTTTCGAATGAAGGATAAGGCTAAGAAAAATACGCGAACTTCAAGGAAAATACGCGTACAAAGGGTACGTGGTCCAAAGGCGACAGTAATCTCAAGTTGGGCACACGTCGAGGGTTGGCTTACTAAGGATGCAACCAAGGTGCTACGGCCCTATCGACATCAACGACACGACTCTCATACAAATCAACAAAACCAATCAGGTACCCGAAATTGCTATACGCACAGCCGTATAACGTATAGTGAGTACCGGCCGTTACAATGAGCGAGAGAATAAGAAGATCGATAGAATCGTCGAGGAGGCGAGGAGGAGAAAGAAGGATTCCAGAAACAGGCCACTCGGCCGAGTCACGCTAGTCACTTACCCGAGTGAAGCAACGTACTCGGCCGAGTACGACTGATACGAAGACCATCTGCATGACCTGAGTGCCATAATGCACTCGACCGAGTGGTGAATTCCACTCGGCCGAGTAGAGAACTCCACTCGCCCGAGTGAGTCAGAATTTCTGAAGGAAATCAAAGCGAACTCTCTCGAATTCTGGGGAGCACAGCAGAAGACCCACTTGGCCGAGTGATGAATACCACTCGGCTGAGTGACGTAGAGTGTCGGAGTGCCCAAACCCCAACTTCGAAGCAGACTCTCTGGAATTTTGGGAGAACAACAGAAGACCCTACTCGGCCGAGTAGAGAAGTCCACTCGACCGAGTGAAGAATCCCACTAGGCCGAGTGACGCGAATGACACGAGCGTCCAGATTTTCAGTCAGCCTCTCACTCTTTTGAAATCTGCTATCATTCCAGCGAATAAATTATTTTTATCATATTTTTTATGGATAATAGACTTCATGACGGTTCCAACGCCGCCAAGAACGCGCCAATCGGAGGTCGAATGAAATCTGGAGAATTTCTGCAAGTTGATGCTGCAGTGCTGGAATTTGTACTCGGCCGAGTCATATTTCCACTCGGCCCGAGTGAGTGCGGGCCCAGATTTTAAGTTGCGGCCAGAGCCGACTTTGGGCACGAAATTGAGAGGGTTTCTAGGGTATTGATAGGGTTTTTGGGGGCTATATAAGAGGTTTGTAGCCGTCATTAGAGGAGAGTTCCATTATGTTTTCTTAGGGATTATTTCAGAGGTTAGGCCTTGCCCTAGGCCCCCTCTTAGGATCAAAAAGCTTGTATTGGGATTGAAGTTCTTCATCAAAGCTAAGTATCTTTGTTCTTATTATTTGAATCCTTGATTTGATGTCTTTTTATATGCACGCAATGTTTTCTACTGATTCCTTTATCGTTATTGCTATGCTTGGTTGATTGTTGTTCTAGGGCATATGGATGAACACTATGGATTTAATTTCGGATTTGTGATGAATGAATTTCTATGTTGCTAGAATTGCTAGGAGGTTAGGTTGAGATTGATTTATTACGGATAGCTAGGGATTTCCATCGATTTGGGGTTTGCAAGAGATTGGATTCCGATCGATGGGAAGGCCTAGATATTCGATTTAGATTTATAATCGAGATTCACTAGGTTTGGTTTGCAAGAGATTGGACCAAAGCTAACATTTTTATTATGAATCTATACCCATATTCGTTTGCAAGAGATTGGACGAATACGAGCTATCACAACCTAGGTCGTAACTCGAGCTTGCACGAGAGTGGGCTCGAGGTGCGATTGGACGATGATGTCGATCTTCGTGCTAGTGGCTTAGGTTAGGATTTGCACGAGAGTGTGCCCTAATCTAGGTTGCTATAGACCGGCAATAGCACGAGAGTGTGAGCTTGGTTGTCTATTCAGTTACGACTAGTTCACCTCAACACAAGTCTAGTAATATTGAGATTCACTATTCACAAAGATGCATGATAATCCGTAGTGGGGATTTCTTAGCTTTAGACACTTTATTATATTATATTTGAATCGATACTTGACCAACTTCTTTATCACCGACACCGACATCCATCACCATTTCCATTACATCATACCATAACCATCTCCACCAATAAAACCTTCGTAGTCAAACCAACCTAGGATAGATTGGAGCCAACACCATCTCCTCGTGTTCGATACCGGCTCGCCATTACACCGTGCGCTTGCGGTAAAACTACAATCGTTTTCCGGGTGTATATTCGGGGGCCGATCAAACACCAGGTGAATAACAGATCTTGGGGGTAATCTCAGTCGGTAAGCAACTGGTCTCACTCTCGCCTCGACCTCGAAAGGTCCAAAATAATGCGGCACTAACTTCTCATTCCTCTTATGGCCAAGGATATCTGCCTGTAGGGTTTCATATTCAGGTACACCATATCTCCTACTACAAACTGCACATCTCTTTGGTGTAGGTCTGCCCTCGTCTTCATAACCTGCTGAGCCCTAGCCAGATGGAGCTTCAGCTCCTCCAAAATCTGATCTCTCTCTGCCAAATATCGCTCCAAATCTGATACAGATGTCGACTCTTGCCCATAATGCAGTATATGTGGATGGTCTCTACCATACAGAATCCTGAACGGTGTCGTCTGAGCTATAATGTGATAATATGTGTTATACCAGTACTCCGCCCATGCCAGCCAACGAGCCCATTCCTTGTGATTTTCTTAAATAAAGCACCGTAGATAAGTCTCCACACTCCTGTTGACCACCTTCGTCTGTCCATCTGTCTGCGGGTGATAGGCTGTGCTACGTCTCAACACTGTCCCCTGCAGCCTGAAAAGCTCATGCTAGAACCTATTCAAGAACACATTGTCTCTGTCAGAGACAATGGACTTCGGGGGGCTATGCAAGCGAATAACCTTCCTCAAAAATACCTCTGCTACTGATATTGCGCTGTATGGATGTCGAAGTGGTACAAAGTGCGCATACTTGCTGAGGCGGTCGACCACAACAAATATGATTGTATATCCTCTAGACTTCGGCAGTCCATCAATGAATCCATAGAGAGGTCCTCCCATACCCGATTGGGCAAAGACATCGGCTGTAGTAATCCCACGGGGACATCGCCTGGTACTTGTGACGTTGGCAAACGTCACACTTTGCAACCATCTTCGCCACATCCTTTTTATCCCTTTCCAGTAGACCTCCCTCGCCAGTCTCTGGTAGGTCTTGAGGACCCCAGAATGTTCTCCCACGGCGCTGCTGTGTTACTCCTGGAATATGGCCGGTATATATGTCGAAGTCCTTGGCAGAACCAATCTCCTCCAATGTAGCAGCCGCCCATCTTGAATAGAATACCTCGGGTACTCGGTAGATTCCTGTCGTAGTGCCGCATGTATGTCTGCCAACTCTTGATCTTGCTTCACCTTCTGCTGTAGTGGCTCCCAGTCCTGGAGCACGGAAATTGCCAGCGCCGCCAACTCTGCCTCCTCTCGCCGTGAAATTGCATCGTCCGCCTTGTTCTCTAGCCCCGGGCGATACTCAATCTCAAACCTGTACCCCATCAACTTCCGTAGCCACTTCTGATGCTCCTCTGCTACCATCTGCTGCTCTAATAAGTATTTGAGGCTCCGCTGATCTGTGCGCACCATAAAACTCCTTCCCAACAAGTACGGCCTCCATTTCTGAATAGACAGGACTATGGCCATCAGTTCTCTTTTGTAGACAGACCGTAGTCTGGCTCTAGCGATCAACATCTGACTGAAGTACGCAATGGGCCACTGCTCCTGCATCAATACTGCTCCCAGCCCATGTTCCGATTTGTCCGCCTCTACCACAAAGGGCCTGGAAAAATCTGTCAACGCCAAAACTGGCACGGTGGTCATTGCCCTCTTCAGGGCCTCAAATGCTGTCGTCGCCTCCTTTCCCCCAATGAAACTGGTCCATCAATAGCTCGGTCAGTGGCCAGGCGATCGTCCCATACCCCTCCACCAATCTGCGATAGTAACCTGTTAAGCCCAGGAAACCACGCAGCCCCCTGAGTGTGGTGGGGTGTGGCCAGTCTAGCATCGCCATTATCATCGCTCAGTCTGCTGCCACCATGTCTGCTGACACTACATGCCCCAGATACTCCACCTGTGGCTGTCCGAATATACACTTCTTCCTATTCGCAAACAGCTGGTGGTACTGCAGCTTCTGAAACACGACATGCAGGTGGTCCAAGTGCTCCTCCAAGATATGACTGTACACCAAAATATTATCAAAGAAAACGAGTACGAATCGCCTCAAGTAGGGGCAGAACACATTGTTCATTAGGGCTTGAAAGGTGGCTGGTGCGTTAGTCAAGCCGAAAGGCATGCCTAGAAACTCATAGTGGCCCTCATGCGTCCTGAACGCCGTCTTAGGTACATCCTCCCGTCGCATTCTGATCTGATGGTAGCCCGACTTGAGATCTATCTTGCTGAATAGGGCTGCCCCGTGTAACTCATCCATGAGCTCATCAATAACTGGTATGGGGAACTTATTTGTCTACTTGTTCAGGGCCATGTAGTCTACGCAGAAGCGCCAGCTCCCATCCTTCTTCTTTACTAACAGCACTGGACTGGAGAAAGCGCTCACACTAGGCTGAATCACTCCCGCCTGCACCATCTCTGCCACCATCCTCTTGATCACGTCCTTCTGATCCTGGGGTAACGGCAGGGCCTCACACTGATGGGGGACACGTCCTCCCGTAGTAATATGGCGTGCTCATGATCTCTCGGTGGTGGAAGACCCCAGGACCCAGGCTCCTGGAAGACCTCCTCAAACTGCTCCATCAGACGCTGCACCTCTCCTGAAATGTGCTGCTCATCACTGGCCTTAGCGCCTCCCTTTCCTGTCAATAATTGTAACTCTACCAAGCATCCACCGCCCTCCGCCTGAATGGTCCTCACCATGGTCTTCAGAGAGACCAACATTCTTCATAGACCGGGGTCTCCCTGTAGTGTGACTGCTCTCCTATCCTCTTGAAACTCCATCCTGAGTAGTTTCCAATTCACCGTCATCTCCCCCAACGTCTGCAGCCATGTCATGTCCAAGATGATGTCGGTGCTCCCCAGGGCTAACTGCAAAAAGTCTGCGATCACCTGTATCCCCTGTAGTGTCAGTACCAGTCCTCTGCTAACTCCTCGACTGCTCTCCTTCCACGTCCCCATCATGACACTGAAACTACCACAGTTGGTCAGCTGGAGCTCCTGCTGGGCCACCACTCTCCTGGAAATGAAGTTGTGGGTCGTCCCACTGTCAATAGGCACGGTCACCTCCTGGTCGCCGATCTCCCTACTCAACTTCATGGTATGATTCGGTATGAACCTTACCACGGAGTTAAGGGACACCTCCGCCACGTCTAACTACTGGCCCTCAGGCTCCTCCTATGTCTCAGCGGTCTCATCCTCGACGCCAGCCTTGTCATCATCGTCCTCGAGTAGCAGCACCTGGAGCTTGTGTCCCGCACATCTGTGACCCGGTGTGAATCGCTCATTACATCTAAAACACAAGCCCTTCTGCCGCTTCTCCCACATCTCCACAGCCGTCATTCGCCTGAACTGCCTCCAGCCTGCGGTGCACTATTCCTCTCCCCAGTCTTCTCCTTGGCAGCCGGATCCGCTCCCGTAGTAGCTCTCTGCTGTCCACTTGTCGATGGCTAGCTACGGGCCGCAGGTCCACTCCATCCATTCTTTGCCCTCCTCTCCTCCAATTGGCAATCCTTCGCCATCTGAGCATACTCCATGGCCTCCATCAGACTCTGGGGCTTCTGCATGCGCACCGTCGCTCGAATAGTGGCCTTCAACCCCTTCATGAATGTGCTCTCCATTGTCTCATCTGTCACCCCGTGCATCTGTCCCGATCGGGCTTTAAACCTCTCTAGATAGTCTCTCACCGTGCCCTCTTGTCTAAGTGATAGTAGCTGCTCCCACACGTTCACCAGGTGGGGGTCTCTGAACCTCTCCATCATCTGGTCCATGGTCTCCTCCTACGAGCGAAAAGGACGGCTCGCATCCTTCCACTGAAACCACGCAAAGGCCTTTCCATCCAAACAGATGCCCGCTGCTTCCAGCTTCTGCTCCTCAGTCATGCGAGAGACTCTAAAAAATCTCTCCGCTCTATAGACCCACGAGACCGGGTCCACACTTTCGAATATAGGCATCTTCAACTTCCTCAGTCTGTCCATATTGAATCTCCCTGGTCATCCCGTCCTCCGCCATATTTAGGCTGGTGGTAGTGCTGCCACCTCTCCTGGTGTATCTCGTGTCCTCTCTGCGGTCCCCTCCACTGGTCACCATCCCCCTCGGAGCCCATCTCCTCGCCCACCGTAGCCTCCAGTCTGGCCCCCATACTCCTCATAGCCTCTATATCCTCCTCCGTAGTCCCCGCGGCGCCCCTCATAGGTGTGGGGTGGTGGACGCCCTCTATCGTCGCCGTACCGAGGGTCGGGGGTCCCGAAAACCCCCTCCGTCATCATAGTGCTCTTGCCCTTCACTGGGATCAAATCCACCATCAAAACCACGAGCCGTGCCCTCTGAATAGGGCGGAAAACCCCCCAAATTGCTGCTGCTGCGGCTGCGACACGTCCCGCCCCCGTGGGGGCCCGCCTGGGGTCGACGGGGATCCCGCGGCCCTGCTGAGGAGCCGGGGCCCTTGTCGATGGTGATCGGGGCCCCAGCGGCCTTGTACAGGGGTTGCGGGGCCATGTCGCTGGAAGCCGGGGCCCCAGCGGCCCTGTACAGGGGTTGCGGGGCCCTGTCGCTGGAAGCCAGGGCCTTGCGGCCTTGTCGCTGGAAGCCGGGGCCTTGCAGCCCTGTAGGGTGGCTGCGGGACCCGTCGGGGGCCGGGGTGGCTTCGCCGGCCCCTGGTGGGCTTGGGGGTGCACCGCCCCCGCGTTGTCCTGGGGTCCTGCGGAACCCCCTTCCGCTAGCCACACGTCTTGGGGGTGGCAGCTATGTTCGCCGCCCCCTCTCTTCGCTTCCTTTCCACCTTCGTCGTATCGCATCGCGATAATCCACCATCCACGGTGCTCCATCTTCCTCGTTAAATTCATCCTCTTCATAGGTGAGATCCGCATCAAAAAGCTCCTCTTTTTCCTTCCCCTTATTCAAAGGTGGCGCATTTGTTGCTGATTTATGGTTCTCATCCCCTTTTGCTTCCTTCCCCGCGTTGGACGCCAGTTGGAAGATCAACTGAGCAAATTGTTCTTCTTACTTCGCTTGCGTCGCCGTTAATTGGTCAATGGAAGCCGTCAACCTCGTAATAGCTTCCTCGTTCCCCGTCAAAGATCTCTTTACATCCTCGATCTCTCCGTTGACCTTCTCCTCCAATGTATCGATCTTGTCCTTCGATCTTGTTGATGCCACCGTGGATCGTCACGTGCTCTGATACCAAATTGATAGGATCCAAAGCAAAACTGAAATTCTATTATTAAAAACAGCGAATAAACAAAGATAATTGGCACAATTATAGGGCAACCACCCTCCCAAGACGCCGATAAGCGAGGACGTCCGCACTCTCCTAAGATCCCTCGAAGAACTCTCGAAGAATTCTCACAAATATCAAAATAATAAGCATCCCCCTTAATGATGGCTAGCCCTAGCTTATGAATAAACCCCCCTCTAAACAATTACAAGTTTACCATTAAAATAATAATGAAGAGAAATGGGTCGAAAACGCCCCTAAGGCGCGGCTGGGCTTGCGCGCGTGGTGGGCTTGCTGGTCCGGCGTCGCTGATAGGTGCGGATCGCACCAGAGCCCTTCTTGGGTTTCACTATATATTCTTCTACCTCTCCTCATCATCGCCATCATCTTCTTCTTTTTCATCTTCTTTTTCCTCCGTCGCATCTTCAATGTCTGTTTTTCTCATTAAGTTTCTGAAAATATGGAAGAGAGATTTTTACAAAGGCCACCTGCATCTTTTTGATGCAGCATACCCTTGTACACAACATTTCTCGCTTATATTTAGTTCTATTAGTAAATAATCCAACAATGTGGGTTTATTAATTTGCATCGCCGCCTTCTATGTCACAGTGTGCCTAATACTCTCAGCTTCTTGCATGGACCTGAATGCTTGACTTGTTGATTATAATAGAGTATGTCACTTGATGCCCGTTTGCTTACAAAACACAACATTTTTACGGACCTGAAACATATTTACTAATTTTTATGATATTTTTTTATACTTCTAGATACTCATTGGGCACAATTTGGATATTTAAATTTGCACATGAAATATATTTTAGTTTCAGCTTGACATTTCTATTCTTAGTTGTACTTAGGTTTTATCATATCAATTTTCTTGTTGTCTTAGGAATAGTATTAAGTTATTGGTCCTTCATATTGTTTTGGTAATTCAGTCAGTTGTGGGATGTAATTTTGAGGTGTTACATCTCTTATGCCTTCATGGTCTCTGCGCCGTGCTATTTTATACAGCAGGATAGAGTTGGGCTGAGAGTGTGGGCTATCAAAATAACATTTGAAAAAAAAATGCACACCTCCTTATGTCTTGTATATTTAGCAGCTGAGACTGCAGATTTTTGTTGCATATGTATTCATGAGCTGTTTTCATCCTTGAAATGTTGGATAGTTGGTCTGCCAGTAACTTAAACTTTCATCTTTTCCTAAATTAATCTCTTTTAAGAATCTTTCAATTTATTCTTTAATTGACGATGCTTGATTGCCAAAATTTCACTTGGTTCTCTGTACTGATTAGTTTACACCAAATTGTGGTTAAGATGGAATTTTACTTCTTGAGGTCAACAGAATGCTCAGAGCTGGAGGTTACTTTGCATGGGCAGCACAACCTGTTTATAAACATGAAGAAAGCCAACAAGAGGCATGGAAAGGTAACTTATCTGAGAGTTCTTTTAATCAGAAGTCTTGAAACAATTGGTATGTTACTGGTATTTATTACGGGGTTCATGATGTAGTTAATATGCAGTTATTAAGTTTTCACATAATTCCTTCAATAATATGTGTGTTTAATTGATCATATGTGCCATCAATCATGAGCTAAAAATCGATCTTCAACATGGACTGTGTGGTCATATTCTCTTTTTCCACTTCTATGCATACTAAAACTTAACATTTGTTACTGTCTGTTGGCTGATTTGTTGGCCTGGTTAGTGGACTCATCAAATAATTTATGATACCAATATTTTATTGTCGTATTGCATACTTAATCATTTTGCTCTATTTGGCTTCACAGATTGCAATGCAAACTATTTCCTGAATGTTGGTTTGTGCACCCTATATACCCAGAATCATGATCTATGTAGGCAATTGGTTCTTATTATTTTAGCCCAAATAAAATTAAAGATTTCAAGCCAAAATAATTAAAATTTTCAAGCAATCAAATTACTTTGAAAATATTTTTCAAACTCAGAAAATTTTTACTTTGCAAAAGCCAATGTTTTGTAGTTTTCGATGATTTTAGAACATCCTAGAATTTTTTTTTGAATTTAATTGTAATTTTTTGAAAAAAAGAATTATCATGTATATTAGAATTGATTTTCATCTTAAAATGATATGCCTACCACTCACAAAAGGAGGTGACCACGTCCCAAAGAAGTGGTTAATATGTTTCGGGCAGGCCTAACATGAAGGAAATATGCCCATGAACTTATAGATGATATGGTTAATATGTTTGAAACTCATATTGACTCAAAAGGATTCTTATTTGAGTCATGAGTCTTAACATATTTAATTTAATGAACATCCTTTATTTTAATCGACGTGGAACTAACCACACACTCTAATTTATTTGCTGCCATATAGCCTTTAATTTTCTTTTAGTTGCTTTGTACATGTTACTGACATTTTGTTTATACATAATTTAGAAATGGAAGACCTTACAAATCGCATTTGTTGGGAACTTGTGAAGAAGGAAGGATATATTGCAGTATGGAGGAAGCCGTTGAACAATACATGCTATACTAATCGTGATCCCGGAACTCAACCTACCCTATGTGAAGTTGAGGATGACCCAAATAGCGTCTGGTAACTTCAACATGTTTTTGGGGCTAATTTGATGCTTAATTTAAGGAACTATGCTAGTATATTAATCATACTTGGTCATTTATAAAATTTTATTCTGGTTCCCTTCTCGATTCATACATTTTAAAACATAAAAAAAGCCATGATACGTCATGTGAATGCTTCTTGATGCATGCAGAATGAAGGATTCTAGCCCTATATGCTCATTATAAGCTTCTTGTTCGGATAGTACTTTCTCTATCTCTGAAAAAACCCATCGTGTCATCTTCCGAAAATCTACATGACAAGCCCTAACCCCCTCCCCTACCACCACTCACCCCACCCAATAATAAAAAAAAGAAAAAAAAAATACTAATCACGCATGTATGAACATAGTAGCAGTAGGAGGATGATAAATGAGAAAGAAAAATAATGACTTTGGCCAAATGAAGTTGGATTGCTTGACCAAGTGGAAGGGGTAGGTTTCCTGCCGACTGGTTTTTTTTTTTGAAATGTCCAGCGACACCCATCTATCTGTCATCACGATGGATGGGAGGTTCCCTGTCGTTTGTATTTTGTAATGTATATGGATTATCACTTAGGTGCAGACTCCAGCTAGCTGCAGCACATCCACTGGAGTTAATTTTAACGCTGGCAGTCAAGTTAAATAACCTTTAAAAGCATTAATGCAGTGAGAGGATTAACAGTGACACATGCATGTTTTTCATTGCAGTGCAAATTCATGATTTTATATTTATAATTTTCATTTAGGTAAAATGCATAATCCAGAATTCTGCTATCTGGGCACATATATTGTTGACAATTTAGAAATTTCCTAATGCTATACTTCATGTTTTCTATGTCAAACATTTGTTTCCCAGTTTCAATCTTCTCTTCATCTAGCATAGCGTTCTTATTTTTTTTCATCGATGACCGCCTAAACAACCATACTCAAACTTCCAACATTTATCTAAATATGAAAAATGTAAATGTTGGTAATCGCATAGCTAAGGAACAAATAAGAAAAGAAAGCAGCTCTGATAAGAATACGACTTTCTGTATAGGCACTTGTCATTTACGATCCCAAAGAAAAAAAAAAAAAAACTTCTGATGCCCCGTAAAAACCTTATTGCAAAGAAGTTTGCTGATGGGAACCCAATTTAGATTCAGATTACTGGTTTAATGTTTGAGTTAGTTTTATTTCATGGTCTTGAGTCTTTTTAGAATTTGCTAGTTGAGCCATTTTTAGAGTTTCTTTTTTAACGACGGTTAGTCTTTTGAGTCTTTTTGAGTTTCCTGATCTAAGATACTCTTTCATAAATTTTTATTTGAGTATATTTAGAAGTTTGAGTATGATTTAAATTAATTTTTATTGGGGTTTTAGCATATCTGTCACTTAAATCTTGCGTATTTTGATATCTGTCCCTCAAATCTTCGTATTTGCCCTCAAGTCCCACAAAAGTTCGTATTTAACCTTAATAGTCCCTCTCACTAACTATTTGTTAAAATCTTAACGGAAATGGGAATATTCCGTTAGATTTGGGCTTAACTACGTGGGGGGTTCTGGGCGGCGCGCTAGGGTGGAGGCGGCGCCGTCGCCGGAGGAGGAGGGGCAGGGGGCGGCGCCCCCTCCTCTGCTGTTCTGGGGGAGGGGGCGTCGCCCCTCCCCCTCCTCGCCGGCGGGGGGGGGGGGGGGGGGGGGGGGTGGAGGGGATGGCGCCCCCCTCCCCCTCCTCCTCAGGCGAAGAGGGGGAGGGGAGCCACCTCCTCCCCTGCTGCTCTTGGGGGAGGGGGCGGCGCCCCTCCCCCTCCGCCTCAGGCGAGGAGGGGGAGGGGGCGCCGCGCCCTCCCCTGCTGTTCTGGGGGAAGGGGGGCCCCCTCCCCCTGTTTTTGGGTGGGGTTAATTAACACTTAATTGAGAGTTTAAAGATTAATTAAACATAATTCTTAATTAACTAACTATAATCGTTAATTAATATAACTTTTTAACAGAAAACCGGATAGAGGGACTATTAAGGTTAACATTTAAAATTTAAGGGACTTGTGAGCAAATATCAAGATTTGAGTGACAAATATCAAAATACGCAAGAGTTAAGGGACAAATATGCTAAAAACACATTTTTATTTTGCACACGCGTGTGTGTGTGAACTTGTATTCAACTTTTTAATCATGGAGAATTGAATATAATTTTAGTTTATAAACTTTGTCTGCATCCATTGAAATCTTAAGTATGCGAGGGACGAGAATGAGCTTGGTTACCTAAACGTGAGGTCCGAACAATCTTTATGTGCAAGGCATTGGAGTCGGTGATCATAGATCTTCAGGATAAGTGGCTCAAAATTCTATTAATTTTGCTAGTTAGTTCTTTTCCCCTATGTTCCGCATCAAATTGGTATCAGAGTCAAATCCTATTTTTTCCCTTTATCTCCAACATCATCGTTATATTCTCCTACCTTTTCTTTTTAGATTAAGTAGTTAGGTTTAAAAAACAAATAAAAAAAAGAAAAAATTCAGTTTGGTTTCAGTTTAAAAAAATTTAATTTACAAATATGAAAAAGAGAAAAATTCCACGAAGCACAACTCATCCCTCATCATCTTCCCTCTCATTATCCCTCTCATCAGCACCAACAATAACCCCAATCATCCCCATCATCATCATCAAATTTCAAAACCTATCAAATTTCTTATCCCAAAATCCACAAACAAATTTCCATTCTTTCATGGTTTCTATATCAATTTGAATTTTTTAAACCCATTGTTCTTCACCTTTCTCCTCCCGAGCCACCAAAACCATAACCCAAAACTCACTCCGTCTTCACCATCGCCATATTTCCAACTTCCACCCTTTCTGTGATCCCGACAAACCCTTATCTCCTCATCTTCATCGTCTAGCATTGTCACCGTCATCTCGTATCATCGTCGTCCCTTCATCCTCGCTATCTACGTCAGCTGCATCGCCAATAATCAACGTCATCATCATCATCAAATTTATCAACACCCTTCGCTTCACTATCAATTATCAACGTGGTCCTTATCATTGTCGGCCGCTTCCATCGGAGTCATCGTCATTACCATTTGTTTCCAATCATCATCAATGAGAAGACTCAGCCACTGAAACAGACTGAATTGAATTTGACTAAGATCAATTTAAATTGGTATAATTCAAGCCCGACCAAGCCCAACCAAATCCGATCCCATTATTGAATTGGAGACACAAACCCATTTGGACCCAATTTGAAAACTTCCACCTGAACCCGCTTTAATAGTATTGACCCGATCCGTTTTAAAAAATCCAACTAAGACCTGACCCATGTGCTAAATTGCAATATTATGATTTTTAGGAATTTTCTTTGGATTCTCAGCTGGGAACAGTAGGAACAGAACAATGCCTGAGAGCTATTTTGGTGATTTTAAGTAAATTTTTGAGCTTTGTGTGTGAAGTTTTGGACCTAATCATTTAGATTGATTCTTTACGAGTCGTAGAGTCGTAGAGATCGTACATCGTGCACAGAGCTGATCTTGCTTTTGAGTAACTTCTAATTTGAACAAAATATTTAATTATTAAAATTTGAAAATTTCTATTAATTTCGTTTCAGACTAGTCTAATATCAATATTTAATTGCATATTATTTACTAGCCTCATTTCGTGTGCTTGCATAATCATAATTAGGATTGCACTTTAGTATATTGATACATCATTAGGATTTTTTTATTTTACATAATTAATGCAGGCATATAATTTGTGTTTGGATCTTGCATCATCATTTTATGATTGCTTTACATTGAATACTTTTGTGTAGTGGTAAAACTAAGGACTGATGTGGATGAAAATTTAATTCTAGAGTTAAATAGCCTACTTTAGAAACTATTTATAGATCTTAGACTTGATATAAACCGAACAGAAAATCACCTGAAAGTCTTGAGAACATACTTAAAGAAAAACTTAACCATGAGGAGGCACAAAGCACGTTTCAGGATGTGTATGATAATATGATAAATCAAAATAATAAGAGATGAGATGAAAACTTTGAATATGACTATGAGCAAGATATTATTACATGTTAGATTAGAATAGATTCCCACCTTTGGTGATACATATAAGATGCAGACATTTAGAGATTGATTAGTAGATATGAAATATTTCTTTGATTGATACCAGTAGTCAAACGAATAAAATGCTTAATTTACTTAGGTAAAACACATATGATATGTCAAGAATATCAGATTAGTAGATAGACAATGAGAGAGCATGTAAGACCTATACTAAATTGGCTAAAATGACAGCTAAACTCAGCAAGAATTCTCTAAACTCATACCCGTAGAGATCATCTCGGGAATAATTCAACGACTTACAACTAGGGAGCATGATTATAGAAGAATACTTAATAAAATTTAATGATTTATTTGTTAGAAGCAAACTTCAAAAAGATCGTTGATATACTATTTTTAGGTTTCATTCTAATTTGAGAGCAGACATTGGGCATGAGACGCTATCATGTAATGTGGATAAGCAACACACATTCAATTTAATCTTAAATGTATGGTCTATATATAGAAAGCCTACTTTTAAAGATAGAAAATAACCTAAATGGTCAATTGAGGACACCAAGTTTGAAATTATAAATGCTAATGAGATATATGGAAAGGCTAAATTAGAGTACCATTACAACAAACCATTACAATAAAAAACAAATGGGTATATGATGCGGTTGGAAATTAAGAGGAGGGGCGTTTGCGTAAAAGAACAAATAGGTGTGCTTTGCCTATTTAAGGGGGTTGAGCCGGCCCTAATTCTTATGCGAAAATTGAGAGAGTATTTTATTTTATCCATTAGATTAATTGTATTAGGATTCCGGCTTTTCCCCTAGGTTAAGAATCGTCTTCTAGTTATTAGTTAGCGAGTAGATTATTGTATTAGTGTTCCTTTTTAATTGTGAGATCTGAAATTCCAATAAAAATCCCATTTTTATCCTCAAATCCCTAGCGGATTGCATCAATTGGTATCAGAGCGGTTTGATCCATGGCGAGCATCAGATCTATGGGATGGAGCATAGAGGGGATAAGGGAGAATCAGGTGAGAACTGAAACAAAATTGGCGACGCTAGCAGAGGCAATAGCGGCGTTATCCATGAAACTCAACTTAAAGATGGATCCAAGCAAAAAGGAGCCGCTTTTGACAACAAATAAAGATTCGGGGCTAGATCTGAAGATTCTAAGTCCAGATCTACCAGATCCAGAGCCAGATCTAGAGCTGTCAGACGTAGCTCCACCAGATCCGGAGCCAGATCTGGAGCTTTCAGGCGTAGATCCACCAGATCCGGAGCCAGATCTGAAGTTAGCAGATCCAGATCTGGAATTAGCAGATCCAGATCTGGAATTTTCAGATCCAGATCTGGAAATTTCAGATCCAGATCTGAAAATTCCAGATTCAGATCCGAAAAAGACGGTTTCTTTTGAAGATGATCCGGATCTAGAAGAAGACGGAGGCTTCGATCAAGGAGACAACGTGTGGGAGACTCACCAAGACCACGCGCCGCCACGCCTCGAGGACAAAGGTGCCGGAGGGGGGTCTCCGGCACCCCGTCAGCCCCCTGGGTGGCCGCCGACCCCCCAGGGATCTCTGGGGGGGGGCCAGCGAACCCCCAGAGGGGCGACGGGGGGCCGCCAGGCCCCTGGGAGGGGCGGCCGCACCTGCCGCCCCCCTGCGGCTTCGGCGGGCCCAGGCGCCGCTGCCTGGGGGCCGCCGGCCCAATTTCAGGGCCGGACGCCCCCGGCGACGGCCTGGGGAGCCTCGGCCGACCCCAAAGGGGGGTCCCGAGGTCCGACGGACCCCTGGGGGCGCCCACCGACCTTCTCGGACGCCCGACAGACTTTTCCGAGCGTTTCCGGGCCCCCGGGGGCCCCGCCCAGAAGGATTCCAGCAGTGCAACGATGACAACGACCATCCAAAGTACTGGTGGGGGCCCGACGACGTTTTTTGGATCCCGCCTTGGCCCGGCGATATTTCTCCGGACGTCGTTGAAAGCGGTGGGGACCACTCTCATCCGTTTGATCCGGGAGGAGTGCAATCGACCGGGTAGGACGAATGGCCCACGGACATCATGCACCACCTTGAGGACAAGGTGGATTTTCAGGGACGGAGTAGTGATGCGGCTGGAAATTAAGAGGAGGGGCGTTTGCGTAAAAGAACAAATAGGTGTGCTTTGCCTATTTAAGGGGGTTGAGCCGGCCCTAATTCTTATGCGAAATTTGAGAGAGTATTTTATTTTATCCCTTAGATTAATTGTATTAGGATTTCGGCTTTTCCCCCTAGGTTAAGAATCGTCTTCTAGTTATTAGTTAGCGAGTAGATTATTGTATTAGTGTTCCTTTTTAATTGTGAGATCTGAAATTCCAATAAAAATCCCATTTTTATCTTCAAATCCCTAGCAAATCGCATCAGTATAATGTTTCAAATGTTATGGTTTTGATTATTTTGCTAGTATGTATCACAAAATATTGTAGAATCTATATGCAGTACTAAAGGCATGTTCTTTTTTGAGAATGGGTTTGTGGAAAGTTGAGGGGTTGTGGAATCTTGACGTGAGGAAAGTTTGGTTTTGTATTTTTTTGATGGAAAGTTGGTTGGAAAGTTGTTTTGAGAAAGTTTTGTGAGTCCCACAAAACTTTCTTGTATGTTTTTTGTTTGGAATGTTGTTTGGAAAGTTGGATGAAGAAATTTGTGAGTGGGATGTGGTAAACATATGTGAACTATGACCCCCATTCATTTCTTGTGTATTTCATATCCAACTCAAATACAAAAGCAAAATACAGCTCCAGCATAGACACCATATTATAAAAATCCACTGGCAAGCATGCAACAGATTGCCAACTTCTATCACAAATCCAACGCAATATACAAAATTCCAATGCAAATACAGCAAAGACACTATAGTTTACAAAATTCCAATGCAAGCAAAATCCCAAGGCAAGCAACAGAGTGCCAAAATCCAGCTCAAATCCGACACAAATTACAAAACTCCAATGCAGATACAGCAATGCCACCATAGTTTACAAAATCTAATTCAATATACAAAAGCAAAATGCCAGTATAGACACCAAATTATAAAAAATCCACTGGCAAGCATGCAACAGATTGCCAACTTCCATCACAGTCAAACAATATGCAACGCATCTTAAAAACTACCTTATCCATTAACGTATCCACAAAGGAAGAAAAAAATTGGCCATTAAGTCCAGAACAAATCCAACACAAAATACAAAATCCCAATGCAGCATCCAACATAAAAATGCCCATAGGCATAAAAACAATCCCAATTTTTTTGTAGATGCGTGCTCTGTTATTTATGAAAGGGAGAGGAGAGGAACGATAAGCATGTCATAGCAAGGAAACTGAAATAAGCAATTATTATTGCACACAGATACAATTCACTACGAAACATTCATCATAGGGCTCCAACAAAGACCTTAAATCAGTAAGGGCCAAAATCCATCACAAATCCAAATCAAAATACAAAAGGCCACTGCAGATACATGCCATGGCAGATACAACAAAGACACCATAGTTTACAAAATACTAAGGCAAGAATGCAGCAGATTGCCAAACTCTACATCACTTCCGCCTCCATCACAAAACTCCAGAGCAGACACAACAAAGACACCAAGGTAAAAAGCATCCTAAGACAAGCATGCAAGAGGGCCAAAATCCATAACAAATCCAACACAAATTACAAAAGCCCAATGCAAGATACAACAAAGACACCATAGTTTAAAAAAATACCAAGGCAATGATGAAGCAGAAGGCCAAAATCCACATCACTTCCACCTCCATCACAAAACCCCAAAGCAGAGACACTAAAGGTAAAAAATCCCAAGGCATCCAATTACAAAAGCCCAATGCAAGATACAGCAAGGATGCAAAAGAGGGCCAAAATCCATCACAAATCCAAATCAAAATACAAGAGGCTACTGCAGACACAACAAAGACACCACAGTTTAAAAAATACCAAGGCAAGCATGTAGGAGATGGCCAAAATCCACTTCATTTCCACCTTCATCACAAAACACCAGAGCAGACACAACAAAGAAACCAAAGGTAAAAAAATCCCTAGGCAAGGATGCAAAAGAGGGCCAAAATCCATCACAAATCCAAATCAAAATACAAGAGGCCACTCTAGATACAACAAAGATACCATAGTTTACAAAATACCAAGGCAAGCATGCAGCAGATTGCCAAAATCCACATAACTTCCACCTCCATCACAAAACCCCAGAGCAGACACAACAAAGACACTAAGGTAAAACAATCCCAAGGCAAGCATGCAACAGAGGACCAAAATCCAGCACAAATCCAACACAAATTACAAATGCCTAATGCAAGATACAACAAAGACATCATAGTTTACAAAATACCAAGGTAAGCATGCAAGAGATGTCCAAAATCCACATCACTTCCATCTCCATCACAAAACCCCAGAGCAGACACATCAAAGACACCAAAGGTAAAAAAATACTGAGGCAAGGATGCAAAAGAGGGCCAAACTCCATCACAAATCCAAATCAAAATACAAGAGGCCACTGCAGATACAACAAAAACACCATAGTTTACAAAATAACAAGGCAAGGATGAAGCAGATTGCCAAAATCTACATAATTTCCACCTCCATCACAAAACACCGGAGCAGACACAGCAAAGACACCAAGGTAAAAAAATCCCAAGGAAAGCATGTAACATAGGGCCAAAATTCAGCATAAATCCAACACACATTACAAAAGCCCAATGCAATATACATCAAAGACAAATCAGGAAAAAAACAAAAAAACGTTCTTGACATTTTACAAGCATAAGACCTCAAATTTTTTCTTTTTTTCCATCTGGTTGCTTGGCAGTGGCTCCTTCATTATCTACTCAAACAATCAGTCTCACGAAGGGAAGCCAAACAAGCCCAATGTAGCTCAAGTAAAGACCCCATAATATAAAAAATCCCAAGGCAAACACAATTACCTTGAAAAAAGGAAACCATTTGGGATTATTGAGTATCTCTGGTGGAGTATCATTTGGGCTTGCTTCATGAACCTATCCCGAAGGGTACAAACTCCATACATCACTTTGTTAAAGTAATTGCTAATTGTCGCACAGGCCCTTATAAAATCAACTTGCATGACTCTGTTCTTTGACTTGTGCCCTATGATATGAAGAAACATTGCCAACTGCTCCTCGATGAATACATGATAAGTGTCTTCGAGATTATCACTTTGGCGCATTAAAGTTGCCAGATTCAAGGAGGCATGTCTGCGCATTCTTATGTAGTGTACACAACTACTTTCAGAACCATATAGAATTCTACGCATGTGTGATTTTCTATGAATATCACGCATCTTTGAGGGTTCTCGAGGTATAATGTTAGCCATATCATCTTTGTATAACTGTAAGTGTATGATGAAAAAATGATAGCAGTCATGACCGATGTACACGTTGAACAACTCGAATGTTATCCATTTTGATCCATCTAAACCTTATTTGCATCAAATATAACTTCAAGTATAAGCTGTAACTGACATTTGCTTTTATCATAAAATCGTGCATGGGACCAAAAAACATAAATCCGATTTCATAATATGGCCTCACTAAATTCCGAAAATTTAAAAGAATTATACATATAGACAAATTTAAAAGACTGGTATAACACAACAATGATATGACATTGAAACATATACCTTCATTTTTAAAAAACTATATTTCAAACCTTATACATGAATCCATAATGCAAAACATGGCCAATACATTTCAATGCATATCACATGAAACAACAACCCACCGATCATGTCCAAGCTATTCATGAATCCATAACCAATTGCACTCAGCTTATTAAGTATAATTTTCATTGCTGGTTTCTTGACATACTTCAAGCATACCATAGCAATGTACCAACATATCATCATAAATCCAAAGAACACACACCATATATTCATTGTCATTGTATCATCATTGGGCTCTATTATGTAGGGGTCATAAAAGTAGGTAGATATTCATCGTGCTTGGATGTGTGGAAACTTCATCCAACATAAAGTCAAGCCAATATTTTCCCTCAATCCACATACCATGTTCAAGCCATGCATGAAACCATACACACGAGCTCTCAGAATTTCCAAAATAAAAAGTGCATTTCTGTAGTGCACACATATTAGTGTCACGTTGTGTGTATCATCATGTGGCAATATTTGGTATGTAACTGAGATAAATACGGGTTCATGTGGCTTGAATTTGATTTGCTTGCTGTTTCATGCATGAGTAGCATTGAATTCCATTCCATATAAAAATTTATAACTATGGTGTCTTTGCTGGAAATGCAGTGGGCTTTTGTATTTTAAGTTGGATTTGTTGTGGATTTTGGCAATCTGTTAGATGCTTGTCTTGAGATTTTGTAAACTATGGTGCTTGTGTAAAAGCCCAAATTAGGGTTTCATGCCATCCAGTATGACATGGTGCGAAACAATTCGACCATCCACATGTTGCATGAAACCTTCAACGAGATAAACTCGAATTTTTTTGACACCCACACATAGAAATTTCCAATTTGTGGCAACCATCAATGAGCATAGATTGTCGAATATAACCAGAAATTATACCTCAGTTAGCAAAGCTAGTATCAGATTCAATAGACGTGACCAGAGAACACAAAGAACCAAAGATCCCTCAGATCCAACAGTCGAACCCAGCAAACACAATGATCCAAAGAACCAACCATCGCAAAGATCCAACGAACCAAAGAGCACAAATCTAGTATCAGATTCAACAAGCAACCCTAAAGATCCCTCAGTAAATTTTCCGTCGACTAGGGTTTGCTCAAAGCTAAAAAACCCAGCAAGAAAGGAGCGATGAGTGTCGATGAGAGAGATGGGAAAAGGTTGCAGCAGAGAGGAGATGTGAGCAGACCCCGTGGCCCCAGCAAAGGTAGAATCCAAGCAGTAATCGCCAGATTTTGCGGAGAATTTGGTCGATAATTTTCCGCTGCCACAGCAGAGCCACGTCGACCGTTTTCGCTTGCGTTTTTCTCAACGAAAAGAACATCATATAAGAAAGTGGGATGAGAAAGTTGTATCAAGTACATGAATAGTTGCGTGAACATTGGCTTGAGGCCGCTTTTTCACCCATTATAAAAAAGAACAGGACCTAAGCAACACACTAGAGGATGATGAATAGTGTAATGACAATTTAAAAACTAATAAACAAATTCTTGCAATGCGGAATTATAAAGTGCAAGACAATTAACAAATCCACAAAGAGACAATATAAATGCAAACCACACGATGTATCATGCTTCGCCTATGCATACTTTAGTCACACACTCTTTTCAGAGTCCTGTGGATATTCCATTATAAAAGCTTTTTTCCAAGACACCAATTACAATCTCTTCCGAGATACAACTCACACTTTTCCCAGTGCCACACTCTTTTTCAAGAGCCACAAAATCTTTTCCAAGATTGCAAGCTATCTATTTCAAGATAGCACACACCCTATTCCAAGGGCATTACCTCTCTTTTCAGAGAGACTTCTATAACATGGAAGCTAGGTTTCTTAACAAACCGAAATAAGAAAATACACTCTTCCTATTGCCTTGACTAAATGAACTTATTAACGTGAAGTGCATGCAATGATGAGTGGTTGTCCAAATGCTAGATTTAGCTTTGTGCACTTGTGGACTTTCCTTGAGCTTTTTGAATCAACTGCAAATAATCAAGCAAGCTCAAAGAGGAAAAGAGAGAGATGAAAGAGTTAAGCTTTTCTCTAAAGAATTTGGCTCAAAAAATGATTTCTATATGAATCTATGAGTACTCAAATCTATGTGACAATCGGGCTTAAATAGCCTCTTAAATCTACATGAAATCCAAGAAAATAGCCAAGCAGAAACATAGTCTAACGGTTATAAACAAGCAGATTTACCGAGCCGTTAGACGTCTGGAGTTATATTCTCAAACGGTTGATCAACTGATCAACTGTTCAGGGCGTCTGGGAATACAACATCAGACGGTAAATACACAAATTGGACAGAAGAAATAACAAGTCCAATCCATAACAACCAGACATCTGAAGAACAACATTTAGATGTCTGATCAACTGTCCAGACGTCTGTGCCAAAATGGGTAAGGAGAGAGAGCTCTTACAAAATAAACCCACTGCAATCAGACGTCTGGAGTACATTCAGGCATCTGAGGAACTGTTCAGACGTTTGACCAATGTACTTCAGACAGGTGAAAACAAGCTGTGTCCAAGAAGATAAAAACAGACACGTCAGACGTCTGATAGACCTATTCCAGACGTCTGGTTCTGATCCAAAAATACAATGAAGGGTGTTTTGGCCGAAAAACCTATTGGGACTGGTTCTAAACAGTTCCTATGGTTCACTAATATGGTAATGATATACATGTGTGTGTGACCATCTAATCAAGGAATACATGTATTCTACACAATAAAGAGCAAAATACATAAATAATTAAATAGAAAATACATTGAAGCTTCTTGATTCTTCATTGCTTCTAAGCTCATATGTGTTGCGGCCGGTAATTGGAAGAGGGGCATTTGGGTAAAATGACATTTAAGGGGTGTTTTGCTATTTAAAGGGGGTTGAGCCGGCCCTAATTCTTATGCGAAAATTGTGAGAGTTATTTTATTTATCCCTTAGATTAATTGTATTAGGTTTTGGCTTTTTCACCCTAGGTTAAGAATTGTCTTCTAGGTATTAGTTAGCGAGTAGATTATTGTATTAGTGTTCCTTTTTAATTGTGAGATCTGAAATTCTAATAAAAATCCTCTTTTTATCGTCAAACCCCTAGCGGATCGCATCAATTGGTATCAAAGCGGTTGATCCATGGCGAACACGCGAGCAACGGAGCGGATTGAAGTCTTGGAAGGGAAGGTTGAGCGGATTGAAGCCCAAATCAGTAAGGGTTTCATCGATCTAAGGAAAGAAGATGCGGAGATGGCCGCAGAGATCCGGAAGGAGATGAAGGAAAATCAAGAGAAGACGGAGGCCAAGATGAAATAGATGAAGGAGATGACGGAGGGAAAACTATCGGAATTGACGGAGGCCATAGCGGCGTTGACCGCTCATCTCATCCCAAAGGCGGATCCAAGCAAAAAGGAGCCACCTTTGGCGAAGGACAAAGGTAAAAAGGCAATTTTTGTTGAAGATGAACCGGATCTAGACGACGATGGAGGGTTTGACCAAGGAGACAACGCGTGGGGGACCCACCAAGACCACGCGCCGCCGCGCCGCGACGACACAAACCAAGGAGGGGGGGTTCCGGCCAACCGGAACACCCCAGGGTGGCCGCCGGCCCCCCAGGTACATCTGGGGGGGCCGGCGAACCCCCTGGGGGGCGGCGGCAGGCCACCAGGGCCTTGGGAGGGGCGGCCGCACCTGCCGCCCCCTGGCGGCCTCGGCAGACTCTGCCGCCGCCGCCTGGGGCCCGCCGGTCCACTTCCAGGGCCGGCCGGCCCAGGCGGCGGCCTGGGGGGCCTCGGCCGACCCCAGAGGGGGGATCCGAGGCCCGCCCGACCCCTGGGGGGGCCCACTGGCCCCCCAGGACGTTCGACAGATGATTTCGCAGGGTCCCCGACCCCCGGGGGCCCCACCCGAGGTTCGTGGAGCGCAATTTGGGGGTTTTCAGACTTTTGGGGGACCCAGCGGAGGATTGCAGCCGGGCGGAGGGCCCCACCAAATCACAGGAGGCCCGTCGACTCAGCCCCCACCCTTTGGGGGAGTGACGGGAGATTGGAGAGCGTACCAGGATCCTCCAGGAGGCCACCAGGCGGAGTTTGGGCATCATCAGGGAGACTGGCAATGGCACGGAGCAGAGGGAGGCTACCGTGATCGGACTGAGGCTTATGTTCCAGACAGGCGACAGGGATACCAGCACAGGGGAGGATTCCAGCCGCAGGAGGGAGGTGGATTCGCTGGCGAGAGACGTCTGAGGAAGCTGGAGGTGCCTGTTTTTGAGGGAGGCGACCCAGACGACTGGCTGTACCGGGTGGAGAGGTACTTGGAGGTGTCCGCTGTCCCAGGGGAGGATTGGCTACGGGCGATAGGGGTCTGTCTGGAGGGAGAGGCTTTGGGCTGGTTCCGTTGGACCGATCAGCAACGGCCTTTTCAGACCTGGGCTGAGTTTACGACGCTCTTGACAGAGCGGTTTGGAGGAGGTCCGGCTGGCGGCGTGTTCGAGAGACTGTACTCGCTGAAGCAGGAGGGGAGCGTGGGAGATTACATCAAGAAGTTTGAGTCGCTCTGCCACCGAGTTCGGGGAGTCTCTGAGGAGTCTCTGGAGGGCTGTTTCATGAAGGGGCTGAAGCCCACGGTGCGGTCGGGGCTGAGACAGTTTGAGCCCGTTGGTCTGCGCGTGATGATGACGCTGGCCAGGAAGGTGGAGGATCACCAGGAGACAGAGCGGAGAGCCCGCGGGACGTGGGGAGGCTCTACCTTTCGAGGGCCGGATCCTGGAGGAGGACAAAAGGGGGCCGCAGGAGTGGCAACACCCACTGACGGCTCAGTGGTTACCAAGGAGAAGGGGATGGAACTACGACCTGGGGGACAAACACGAAGAATGACCGAGGCAGAGATTCGAGACAAACGGACCAAGGGCCTGTGTTTCAAATGTGACGAGAAGTTTACTCCTGGGCACCGGTGCGGGAATCGTACTCTTCAGATCCTGATAGTGAATGACGAAGAAGAGGGAGAAGAGAGTGTGATAATGTTGGAAGCTGGCGTGGACGATGATCAGGAGCACCTGCACGTGGAGTAGCGGAACATACCCTTCACGCACCACCTTGAGGACAAGGTGGTTTTTCCGGGGCGGAGTAGTGTTGCGGCCGGTAATTGGAACATGGGCATTTGGGTAAAATGACATTTAAGGTGTGTTTTGCTATTTAAAGGGGGTTGAGCCGGCCCTAATTCTTATGCGAAAATTGTGAGAGTTATTTTATTTATCCCTTAGATTAATTGTATTAGGTTTTGGCTTTTTCCCCCTAGGTTAAGAATTGTCTTCTAGGTATTAGTTAGCGAGTAGATTATTGTATTAGTGTTCCTTTTTAATTGTGAGATCTGAAATTCTAATAAAAATCCTCTTTTTATCGTCAAACCCCTAGCGGATCGCATCAATATGCTCCATGCCTTGAGTCAATCAACCAATCATCCTTACGTTTTGTCTCTATCAAGATAAACCATTGTAATTAATTTGAGACTAAAACAAATAGTCATTAGCCGCTATAACGTGGTGGTCATCATCAAAAGCATATTGGGCTTAAAGGCCAATATCCAACATAAATGTGGGAGAGATTTGTAACAATGATAAAGTTATCGAAAGTATATTCTACCTGAGGGTGCTAATGATGCAGGTGATGACCTAGATGAGTCTAGTACCTATTTGCATGTCATTAGGTTAAACCACTACATTTAAGAGTGAGAAACATTGACGAAAGAAAAATATTTTTTTTTACCTATGTTAAAATTTGAAGATAGATCTTCTACAGTGATGATTGATGGAATAGTTATACGAATTTAGTTGCCAAAATCAATCATAGAGAAATAGGATTTTAAGATGGACATCACATATAACCATAGAATTTAGTTGCCAAAATCAATCATAGAGAAATAGGATTTTAAGATGGACATCACATATAAATATACAATGTAACATGAGTTGATAATTTATATGTTGTTATCCAACATTATCTGGTACATATATAGTTCTTAAGCTATCATGATCGCATCAGGTGCGATATTGTGCTAATATATGCTATATATATTTTGATAGTCATGCATTGGTGGTATAACTCAGATGTTTCATATTTGAAGGAAAGAGAATTGTATTGAGTTGATTCTTAATAAGCTACTTACTCAGTCACTTCACCTTATGGTTCTGAGTTATCTAGAATTAGGTTTTGATCATCAACCTATTACATTTCTTAAGTATTATACATATCATTTTCGTACTTTACATCTTGAGACTTACGAAATTCATGTAATTAACCATAATACTCACAATTATGTTGTAGAAACAAATAAGAATTTGTATTTATAGATGATGCGATGACTAGAGTTTGTCCAAAGAGGTTTTATCCATGAACCATTAGAGAGGCCTTGTACACATCGTACATGTTCTTGACGGGGTTTACCAAGGATTAATACCAATGAAATTAAGTTGATTATTTCATAAAAGGTTAGTGACATTTACTCACCAGCAACTTTGATTTCTTATCCATTATTTGCGCTATTATGAAGTTGACTATGTGGTACTGCATGGTATGCTCTCTTTATTGCCATTCATTATGAGATGAATCTTCAAAATCTGGAAGAAGGAAGAAGGATTAGAATCAAATTTGGATTCAGATTGTTCTTTTAGGGGTTGAGTCACTTTTTTTATAGGACTTTTTTGGTAAGTTTTTATAGGACTTTTGAGTCCTTTTAGAATTTACTATTTGAATCATTTTTAAAAAAATTTTTTTCTAATAAATTTAAAATTTTTTGAGTCTTTTTTCTATTCGAAGTAGCTCTTTTATTTTATTTAGGAGTCTTTATTTGAGTCTATTTAGAAACCAAGTATAAGTCTATTTAGAAGTTAAGTATGAGTCAAATTAATCTTCACGTACATGGTATTGGGGTCTCTGGGATGTGAGGCCTGAAATCCCATCGAATCCCTTGCTAGTTCTTCCCCAAGTTACCCACCATCTTTGCTGTTCCAGCTGGGATTGTAGCTTTCGAGAAAATGCTGTGTTACATTTTGGATATAACATTGACAACATCCTGCTGAGCCTAAAGAGTGCTTGTATATCTTTTTGGAACCTAGATTATGCTGTGATTTCTGAACATGTTTTCTTCTAATATTCCTTTTCTTGATTTAAGGGTTTTATGTGCATTCTGCAGGTATATTGGTCTTAGAGCATGTATTACTCGACTTCCGGAGACGGGATATGGAACAAATATTCCAGAATGGCCTGCTCGTGTGAACGAACCACCTCAAAGACTCCAGGGCGTAGAAATGGATGCATATGCAGCAAAAAATGAGCTTTTCAAGGCGGAAGCAAATTATTGGAATGAAATTGTTGGGGGATATGCTCGTGTTTTTCGTTGGAAAAAGTTGAAGTTACGAAATGTGATGGACATGAGAGCTGGATTTGGAGGGTAATTTTTTGCTCATTTTCTTGCACCATTTGTTTTTTAATTTTTAATTTTTCTTTGTTACTTGATCGCCGTTTACAGACTATTTCTCTTTGAAATTTTTTGAGGCCTCTTGGTTGCGTGTGCCTAAATTTCATAGTGAATTGGATTCATTTTCTTTCCGCTCATGGAGGAATTTTGGGTGCGGGCCTCTGTACCCATTTCTTCACATTCCGTCAACCAACTGTGAATATTGATTCATGGTGTCCCCTTCCATACCCAGTTCTTTATCTCTAAATTCAACCAGTTAGAGATAGTACTATAAATAAATTAATAAATATGACATGCGCTTTCTAACCTATTAAGGATCAGTTGTCATCTAAAGTTTATTAATATTCTCCGAGGACGACACACGGCAGATAAAGAGGCACCCCCTTTTTTGTTTTGCCATTCCGTTTGTGATAAGTGTAGAATTTGTAGGGAGGGCTAATGACAGGCATATGCCAGTTATCAAATTTTTGTCTAATCTTCATGGAACTTGTGCTTCAAATTGGAACCTCTTTCCGATAGAAAAGACTTGGGGATGATTGTCGGTGAGGTATTATAAACGCTGTGGAACATCTCTAGTACTTTAAAGGTTTGAAAAACTGATCTAACTTTTCAATATTTTGTCCATTTTGCCACCTGGTGGAATAAAGTTTTATAATTTCTTCATCTTCTTTGTTAGTTTTTTTTGGCATTTCCACATGTAGTTCCCTTTGATCCTCTTATTTCTTCTCCTTCACACTCTTGCTGTATCACAGCTTAATGGATTTTCGTTTTACTGATGAATATGGGAACAAGTTGCAAGTATCTTGTGATACTGTTGCTCCACTTTATGGTTGCTTGCTCATTTTATGTTTGTTGATCATATATTGACAGGTTCGCAAGTGCACTAATCAAACAAAATATTGATAGCTGGGTTATGAACGTTGTTCCTGTCAGCGGACCTAATACCTTGCCTGTAATATACGATCGTGGACTTATAGGAGTAAACCATGATTGGTATGGTCCGCATACTTGTTTTATTTTCATTTTCAAGCTATTTCAATCAATTTATATACTGTTACTTGTTGGCATATGTCAAGATCTGCTACACTAACATAAATGAATACAAACTTTATTTTGATTGCCTGCTACAGTATTTGAGGCATACCATATTTTGTGTATATTCATCTTTTAGTATTACTATTTCAAGCAAAGTGAATTGAGCAATTTTTTAATTTTTTTAATTTTTACTATACAATTGTTATTTCTGCACGGGATGACCTTAATGCTTAAGATATGAATCTAGACAAACTATGCGCCTACTTCACCCATTCAATTACACGCTCTTCACTAAATCACATCTTCATTTTTTCTGCTTTTCTTTTTATTGTTTTCTTTTTTTCTTTTTCCGGTTTCATTTTGGTTTGTAGTTGTACCCCTTAGCTTAGTTGTGTCAACCATCCTTAAAATCATCTCTTAGTAGTACTAGTTTTCTTGTCAATTATTAACCTTTTGTTTTAAGAACACTAAGATATTCTTTTACAGGTGTGAACCTTTCGATACATATCCAAGAACGTATGATTTGTTGCACGCATCTGACCTTTTCTCCAGAGAACGGAAAAGGTGAGATACCTTCTCTTTGTTGCGAGGTGTTTGAAGTCCAAACTTGTAAGACTTTAGTTAGGGATGCATGGTATAACAATAAGGTGTCTTTTGGCAATAATGAGCTAAGGCTGAAAGCGAGCTCATTTTAGCCAAAAAAAAAAAGCTAATGACTTTATCTAAATGTAATTTAATTTTATGTGTTGTTAACGTTTAGATAATGGGTTTTGAAATCTAGCTATTACCTTTCTGGGAGAAGGGTTAAGTCCTTTTCGAGTGACAAATTCACTTACCGTTTTCGATTTTTATGATACATGAGAAAATCTCTGTTAGTAGATAACCCAGATATATAGGGAACTTTCATTTAACCCGGTTTAAATATCTTAATCTCTTAACCTGGATTATTTAAACATATTTGTCCAAAAAATTGATTGGCAATGTCAAACCGGGTTAAACCCTCTTTAACTCTTTGTTTAACACGTTGCCAAACATAACCTTAGTGTGTTTGAAATCACACTCGGTATCCATTGCGAACCTATATTGCATGCTTACCCCTATTCATGGCATGCCAAATTTCTTCGGTGGAGAACACAATGACCATGAAGCCTCTTTTCTGTGCTGTGGTTATGTGGTTGAAAACAGGCATACCTGACATGAGTCTTGCTCATCATGGCATTTTTCCTGGTAAATTACCGATAAGTATGTCGTCATGTCGCTGGGTTTGACCTGAATAGATTGGCGGCTCATGCATGCATGAACTGTCAAATGGGGGATAAAAGGACGATCTTTAGTTGTAGTCTAGAGTCTAGCGTTTTGCCGTTGTAAGTGTGTCTGATGTTATCATCTACCTATTGTCTCATGCCTTTCAGGTGCAACATCTCTGGTATCTTACTGGAAATGGATCGCATGCTCCGACCAGGTGGGCGTGCTTATATCCGCGACACCACATTCGTTATCGATGAGATACTAGAAATCACGACAGCCATGGGATGGAGAACGAATACGCGTGACACATCCGAAGGCCCATATGCAGGCAGGAAAATACTATTATGCCAGAAACGTATGCCCAGGTCCTAAGTTGTGTAGTTTATCTTTTTGGCCCATTTTTCTTCTTGATTTGGTAGCTCCAATGGTGTACCGTGTACATACAAGTTTATAGTCGGTGTTAATGGTGTAACAGCTATGTATTTGTCCATTGATTGTATTTCTCTACCCATGCGTATAGTATCGGTCGATTAATTTTGTTGTTCGGTGGAGAACCGTCTTGTTTTATAATTGTACTAGAAATAACACGTATTCAAAGTGCATGTGTATAAAACAAACTCTCACACAATCAGGACGCATGACTTGAACCGGTTTAAATGGGAAGAATGTGAGTGTGGGTATCCTCTAGGGGTTTGTGGGGGTTTTTGATTGGGGGTGTGAAGTTGGGTGTGATATCAAATGCATCAAATTTATAATAGATGTTGCATGTGTTCGGTTGTGGAGCCGAAACTACGGGTTGTGCGAGGGGATGATAGAATCTGGATTGTTGAGTGGAGCTTTGATAAAATCTTGACAGGGGCGGTAAGCTGTGACTTCTACCATCAGATTCAGGACAAATTCGGTTAAGCTTGTGTTATGCATTGGGCTGGATGGGCTTAGGCACATAGGTTGGCCATGTGGACATCGGATCCGGATTTGGGCATGCCTTCAACCCGTGCCGGGACCTCAGACCCAACCAGAAAGAACAGGCACCCTTGTAGCATGTTGCTTTCTAGATTGATCATTGATCTTCAAGATCCTACCCCACATAAATTTTTGTCAAAAGGAATATCAATCGTCATCTTCTTCAATACTCGAGAAACTTCAGCTGTAACTTTATATTAGTACTGCTCTGGCCCTTGCCATGCCATAGTTTGCTTCTCTACACGTTTTTCTTCGTCCTGGTTTCAAAGGTAACCACTTCTTGCCAAGCTCTCTGGCCCCTGTTTCCATTTTTGTCATATTTCTTTCATATTTTGCTCGTTCTCTGATGAGCACATAATTCTACGCTACGTGCTGTAAAATTATATGATCTTTGTATGCATATTCCACGCAATTTCTCTTTAAAAAAAAGGAAGTCGAGAAATAGCATTCAATGACAAAAATAGTGAAATTTTGACATGATTACTGAATTTAGCTGATGTGAATTATGGGAGCCGATTGCAAGAATTAATTTGTGCTGCAATTGCATCCTTAGCATAGTTTAAGGGAGGAGGAAAAAAAAACGTTAAAATCAAGAAGTATGTTCTTTTTGCTCAAATTGTTATAAAATTTTAACATATGCGGTGAGCGTGGATCGAACACGCGACCTTCAGATCTTCAGTCTGACGCTCTCCCAACTGAGCTATCCCCGCTTGCTGTTTTGGGGTATCAATATGGAATATATATAAATTGAAAAACAAGTTATTGGGGTTGCAGGGCAGGATGAGCGAAGGGGGAGAAGCACCATTTGTGTCGAGGGAGAGGATCAAGAAGTACCAACAATATTTCCAGAGCGTTAAGAAACCAACATATCTGAAAGGACGCTACGATCTGATAACCTCGGTTGCCATCCCGATTGCGTTGGCCACCTCCTCTTTGGCTCTCGTTGTAAGTTAACTATTTCGCTGACCATTCGTTGTTACTACACCATCACTGCAAGTTTCCCTCTCTATTTCTTTCAATGCAAATTCTCATGGCCGTCGTCGGTGTTGATGTTTTCTTGTCTGATTTGATGAGAGCAGGGTCGGGGGATCTACAACCTGTCGCATGGAATAGGGAAGAAGGAATGAACTGAAAGTCGTCAAACCGATTCCAAATTATGCGGCTGTGTAATGCGTATGCTTGTGTTATGTTTTTGGCCTGTATGTTTTCTTAACTTTGATCATGATTAGCAACGGGTTCGTACCGTAAAATATCTGTTTTATGTAGATAAAATTAGCAGGGCATGGCGTTTGAAAGCGTTGCTCATGTACATAAATTATTGTTAGTGTTGTGGCCGCCTGGCCCAATAGGACGTAAACTCGATCCGGCTGTTGGGATTTTTCGGGGCCGTTTTAGATTTTTCTTGTTTTAAACCGATTAAAACAGTAGCTTTGGGTTTGGGAGTTACTTTGCAAACCGGCTGTTATTGCTCAGCGCACAGGCAGCTTACGTTTTCCGAAAAATAAGTAAAGTTCAAAACCCCCCGAAATAACCTCGCCAAAATTTACCCTGCCTACATACCAAATTACACATCGCATGCAACATGCAAAAATAAATTACTTTGCGTACATGCCAAATTACTCATCGCGCAAAACAGTTCCAGACAACTTATTACGCGCACACACTAAATTGCTCATCATGTACATCCCATTTAATTGCTATTAACGCGAACATATGGGATTTCAGTTAGAAATTTTCTCAACACGCGCATACCTAGCTAGAAGATTAGAAGATTTCTCAACGCGCACAATTCATGTCAACTATTTCTTGAGATCCAAGAGAGATCACACGATTTCTTGAGAGATTAGAAGATTTTTTTGTGAGATCCAATGAAGTTGTAATGCGAGATCAAAAAATTTATGGCTTTTCATGTCCTAAAATTGTTAAGGAATTAATAATGCGGTAGGTAAGTAACAATATGAAATTTTTATTCAATATTATTGACTTGGATAATCATGCGAGTTGGTAAGTAAATGTATGAAAATTTTAAGCAATTAATAGTTTTTGTTGAGTGACCTAGGAAGAAAATTTTTTTTGGGAATTTTTTTGGGAAATTATTACTCAATATTAATTTTTGGTACATGAATGCACGTAAATTACTCTCTTCTCACGTAAATTACTCTATGTCGCCATGTCTCAATGAAATTTTTTGTCACCTTATCAGGGACATTATGTATCTGATGAGTGTTTATTGTATATACTTTTTACCCCTTTTTCATACACGTTTTACATCGTTTATTTCTCCATTTTCCATGTTTTTCCCTTTTTTGTTTCCTCTTTTGTCTTTATGGTCCACTTTGTGCTTTGTAGGAAATACATGCTGATTAGGGATCATATGGCATAAATAAGGTGCAAAAAGATGGAAGGATCTGAGACGGGAGAGCCAAAGTGTGCAATTGGGGAAGTGAAGAAGGAATTATGGCACACACGGCCACGTCGAATCGACGCGGCCGCGTGGTTACAGCATCTCAGAAGCCCAGTATTCAATTTGACGCAGCCGCGTCAATAACATCTAAACGGTCACGTCCTTCAACAACCAAGCAAGCCAAGAAACAAATTCCACTCGGCTGCGACATCGACGTCTAAACGGCCGCGTCACTGAGGAGAAGAAGCGAAGAATTGCAATTGACGCGGTCGCGTGAGGAAGTCAACGTGGATGCGTGATCCCGAGAATCTGAAAACCAAACGATCGCTCCACGTGACCGTTTTGAGACGACGTGGGTGTCGACACAGAATTCGATGTGGCCGCATCGTTGTAGCCTCCGCCGCCCATTTCACGCACTTGGACGATGCGACCGCGTCGAATTGGATTTCTAAAGGAAAGTGGGTGCCGCCGGGGTTAGTTGTAGAGGTCTTTTATGGGATTGTATAAAAGCTCATCTTCCTCCTGAGCGAAACCAATCTCTTATTATGTTATTTTCCAGGTTTTAATGGTTTTGTAAGGATTTCTAAGCTCTTTTATTCAGCACTTTTATTGTTTTTAATTAGTAGCTATTGCAATAGATTAGATTACTTAATAAAAGTTCTCTTTTTGTCATTACCATTGCTCTATTTGACATTACTTGAGCTTATACTCTGAATACATGGCTTTGTCTATTGAATCTATTGGTAGAATTGCTTCAATTATAATGGGTAGTGAGTAGTTTTCATCTAGGGCAATGGGTTGAACCCCTTTGGAATAGGGCTATAAGTTGGATGATTTCATTGATTAAATTGCTGGGCTAATTGTGGATTTGGTGTACATCAGGATGCCAATTATCATCGTAGATTCGATCCCATCCCTTGTGGATGTTGGATTAGTTGCTGACGAGAGTTGGGACCAATATAGTGCTCTCGATCCCTACGATGATTCATACTATTGGTGTGACCGGTGAGAGTTGGGCGTCGATTAAAGCCCTCCTAATATAGATCCAAATCATCGACCACGAGAGTGGCATGGAGGAAGATTGGGGACATTCGTCGAGCGTAATCCGCCTAACGTATACAAATGACACTTAAGCCTGTGCTAAGAATGACACTTTAAGGTCAGTGAGAACACAGTTTAGACTATCAAATTTGATTTTGAGTAGATATTCCTTAACAAATCATTTGGCTAGTTAGCTTATTCTTTTAGGATATTATGAATTGGATTCCATAGAACGACCCTAGTTAAGCATTTGTTCATAGTTTTTAAATATCGTTAAAATGGATTGTATTCAACTATATCCTTCCACTATTTTCGCAATCATCTTAAGCCATATAGATGAACAAATAATAATATTTAGTGGAAAAGAGATCTGACCACCTTGCGTTTTACAACCTTGAGTTGACTCAACAAGTTGCTTGGCTCTACAAATGGTAGATGACTCTTCATCAATCACAGCGAATGTGATTCCCTTATCAGTTTTTACCCATAGTCACTTATGACCTTGAGTTAGCTCAACAAGTCATAAAGACTAGTCTAGTCAGACCCTTGCTTTCTTTTCCAATCCTAACTTACACCGGCACTCGGTTATGTTCACGATGCGATGGTTTGGGTTAAGCCAAACTCCATCATATGTTGAATGGAAATGGTTCCCAAGAGATATCCATGTTACAGCTTGAGTTGACTCAACAACTATAACATGGAATCCATGGTTTCCAAATTCCAAAAGCACGAAGGGCTACGGCTAATCTTGTAACGGTCACTTTCCGACCGTACGTATTTTAGCGCGTATCTTTGTTGTTTTGTGTGCGTGTTTCCGTATTTGATTTTTATCGTTCTCCGTAGTTTAGACGCGCGACCGAACCCTGTATTCTCGATCCTCTTGGAGGAGCGATCAACAAGGTATCTTCCTTGTTATTTTTGGACGTCGAAGAACCAACCTACTATTAATATCATCTTTACTTATTAAAACATTAAATTTTTTAATAAAAAAATTGAAATTGAAATCTGTTACCGTTTGGTTTTTTTAAAAACAAATCCTAGGATGCTAAAAAATGTGTGTACGTTCAAATGCCAAATCATATCGTTTTGAAGTCAAAAATTTTTATAAAATGAGAAGGGATCTTAACTAATTTTCCCCACTAACAAATCCTAACAGTCTCTCCATATCTTTCCCATATCCCACGTCACAGCTCCCACTCCCCTAACTGCTCTCCCCATGTGAAACTCCTCCCCTATCCTATTAAAAAGCCTACTAGGCCCTCTCTCCTGTTAATCACGCAACAAACCCAATCAGCCGAAACAAACCCTACAAACTTCTCCTTCCCCTACCTCCCACACACAGGCCGAGCCCCTCACATACCGTCGGCCACTCCTTCCACCACCGACAGGCCACACCCCCGCGCGCTCTTCAGCCTTCATCAACTGTCGCCCACACACCCGAACCCACACGCAACACAGTTCTCTCTCCCTTGCTCCACCTCCATGCAACATCAGCCCCGACCAACACCCCCGCGCGCGCGCAACCCCAGCTACCGTCGGAAGCCTCCCACGCACCGCCGGCCTCTCATCCAGAACCTCCACCCTCTCCATCTCCCGTCCTCACGGCCAACACAGCCCGCAGCTGCCTTGCACCCCTTGAAGCCCACATACGGCACCCCCTTGGAGCTTTTCCTTTCCCTCCGGCCATCAAACTGCCGGCCACCCTTCCCCACGACAAGAACAGCCAGCCTCTCCACCTTGACAGCCGTCCGACCCCTGGGTGCCCTCCGACCTTATGCAAACATACCCTACCGCCGGCAAACCCTTCCTCTCCGACTTCTTCTTGTTGGATATTGGACTCCCCGGATTTGGTTTTGGATGATGAACAAACATAAATAAAATATGAACTAACACTTTATGAGCGCAGTAATGGAGATCGTCGCCAAATTCACATGAATATCGATAACGACGTCTCAAGACTTCTCAAAGCACGTGATCGTATGCCTAAAGCTTCGTTGAAGCTTATGGACCTATTTAGAAGTCATGAAGATTCGATTGAAGCTATTGAAGACGGTATCGTCAAGTTTATTTAATAATCTTTAAGCTTCTTTCGTAGAATGTTAAGCCTTGAGTAGGTCTTACGTTTTAATTCTTCATAACGCTCATATCTTAGCTCTAGGATCTTAGTAGAAGTCCATACAATTCTTCCCGAAGCTTCGCGCTTCGATTCGGGACTTCTTGTGCATGTTAGTTGGTTCAAGAAGAAGAACTGACCGACTAGATGGTGATCTAGTCGGTCAGCCAAGCTTCTTGGACCGACTAGTTTCTGTCAGTTAATTCTTAGCTCTTTACTGTTTACAGTTAGTCGGTCTAAGTTGACTCACCGACCGACTAGTTTGTGAACTAGTCGGTCAGTGATGCTTCTGTGACCGACTAGTTGAGCTTTCCCTGAACATGCACATTTGAGCTTGAGCTACTGTTTATCTTTAGTCGGTCTGTGCTCATTGATCGACCGACTAGTTGATGAACTAGTCGGTCAACTTTCCTTCTTGGACCGACTAGTTTAGTTTACTGTACATGCCAAAATTTTCACCATACTTACTGTTTATTGTTAGTCGGTCTATGTTCATTTGGTGACCGACTAGTTGGTGAATTAGTCGGTCAACATTTGTTCTTGGACCGACTAAGTCTAATTCTTCTCAGACTTCAGTTTTATCTGTTAGTCGGTCCACGTTGAGTAACCGACCGACTAGTTGTGAAACTAGTCGGTCAGCTACTCTTCTTAGACCGACTAGTTCCTTAGTCTGTACTTTGATCTTTTCTCAGTTTACTCATTAGTCGGTTTACGTTAATTGACCGACCGACTAGTTGATGAACTAGTCGGTCGGTGGTTGTTCTTTGACCGACTAGTTGGGTTCAGAAAAGAGCCGTTGGAGCTTTAATTGAAACGTTTTTCTCTCTCTCTCTCCTCTATCCTATATATACTTGTTGGGCTGCATTCATTGCTGCCAAGGCTGATATTAATGCAAGTTTAGAGTTCAAGAGAAATCAATCCAAGCTCATTCAAAGCTCATTCCCTCCATTCAATAATCTTTCCTAACTCTTACTTCCAAAGAGAGATTCATTGAGTGTGAAGCCTTCCAAGCCAAGTGCTTGATTCTAGGTCACCAACATCCCCAAAGCTCTCCATCGCTGTTCTACATCTTGGAGCTAGGGTTTGGTGCCACTTCTTCCTCAAAATCATCCTTGCCCTAATTCGTAAGCAATACTCAAGGCATAGGTATTTTGCTCGGTAAGAAGTTTCTTTATTTCATTTCATATTTGATTTGTAAGTTTCACTCTCGGTTGTGAGAGTGTGGTTGTGATCCCGGGTTGTGGGAGTCACAAATTATATTTTGTATTATTTGACTTGTGAAGGTTTTTCACAAGTATTTCATAGTGGAAATCTTGAGTTAGGGTTTCTAACTCAAGTATCCGGAGGGGATCCGGGTGGTTGGGACGTAGGATCACCGGGAACAAGTCAGGGAGACTTGGGTGGATCCGAACCCAGTAACATCTCTTGTTTGCGTTGTTAATTTTGTGTTGTCATTCAATTTAAGCTTCCGCAAATTGATTTGGTAGTTGTTTGCATTATAATTAGGAATTATACTCCTCGTTATTTTTAAAGTACTATTCACCCCCCCTCTAGTACTTGTGCAGTAGCTTGTAGGGCATTACATTTGGTATCAGAGCCAGATACTAAGCTATGTCTGCCAACGACAACAAGACCGTGCGTCCACCTTCCAACTATGACACCTTCAGGAACCGTGAAGGAGCATCTTCGGTGATGGAAGGACATTCCTCTACGAGGCCTCCATTCTTCAACGGTACCAACTATGGGTATTGGAAATGCCGGATGGAAACCTTCCTCCGGAGTGCATCCTTATGGAGGACTACAATGAAGGAATACGTCGAACCCAAAGAAGAAGACTTTGAGAAATGGACTACCGCGGAGGTCACCGCGGAGGTAAGCAATGCCAAGGCAATGAACGCCTTGCAATGCGCATTGGAGCCCGAGGACTTCAATAAGATATGCACATGTAAGAGTGCATATCAAATTTGGAACTCCCTCCTCATTCTTCATGAAGGGACGAGTCGGGTAAGAGACTCTAAACTCATAGTTGTAAACAAAGATTACGAAATGTTTCATATGCAACAGGGCGAGAAGATGAAGGAGTATTACGCTCGCTTCATCGACATCATAAACGAGTTAGAGGCTCTTGGCAAATCATACACCCAAAAGGAGAAGTGTTCGAAGCTTATCGAAGGACTTCCTTCTTCTTGGGAAAAGCGCACCTTCGCCATCGAGGAAGGTAATGACATGAACAAGTACACCGTAGTTCAACTAATGGGTACTTTAATGTCATACGAGGTACGCAAGGATAGCAAGCTCAAATTGCAGGAAAAGATGAAGTCCTATCTAAAGCAAGACGAGCCGAAGAAGAAAGCTATTGCTTTCAAGGCCGCTCCATCCACATCCACATCAACCGATGATGAAGACTCGGAAAACGAGTTGGACTTGGAGTCCATGGCACTCATGGCCAAGAAGTTCAACCGTTTCTTCCGAAAAGGTAACTTCAAGAACAAAGCTAAATTTGGTTCTTCTAACGCTTCTTCCTCTCCTTTGTGTTTCAAGTGCAATAAGCCAGGACACATGAAAGCGGAGTGTCCTCTCAACAAACAAAAGGAGAAGTGGAAGGCGCCAAAATTCGATAAGTCCAAGAAGTACAAAAAGGGGTACAAGAAGGGACTTGTCGGAGCAACATTCACCGAATCCGAGGATTCTTCAAGCGGAGAGTCGGACGATGAGCAAGTGGAGCAAGCGCACATGTGCTTCATGGCAAGAGAGGAGCATGATCAAGGATCCTCCTCTTCCGATGATAGTGATGACGAAGGCAACGATGAGGTAACTATGGATGACCTTAGGAATGCTAACTCTCAATTATGGTCAAAATATACTAAATTAGTAAATAGATATACTAAGGTAAAAGATGACCTAGCTAGCATTCAAACATCGCCTAAGACTATCATCACCAACAACGACACCGTTGTTGAAGAGTTAAGAAATGAGATTGTTAATCTCAAATCTAAACTTGAACATGTTAGCATTGAGGATGCGGAAGAACATAAGATAGCGGATTTAACTTCTCAAAACTCGACTTTGAGTATTGAGAACGAGAATCTTAAATCTCGTGTTTATGTGCTCACATCGCAAATATCCACTTTGGATATTTCTTTGCGTTCTCTCAAAGAGAAATATGAGGACACATTGGGCCGAATCAACAAATTCAACAAGGGTAAGGGCCACTTGGATAATATCCTAAAAGACTTACTTCCGGCCAAACACCACATTGGCTTGGGGTATATGATGGGAAATTCATCCAAGTCGGTCACTACTTTTGTAAGGCCAACTTCCGAAGCCTCAACGAGTGGGAGCAAACACTCTATTGGTAGTTCATCTACCAATGGTGCTTCCACCTCGTCCACACCCTCTTTTGGAAAGAAACCCACTTTGGGTGGACCTCCAAAGAAGGGGCATGCTTATATGTACACAAATACCATGCCACGTAGGAACACACGTCCTACTCCACCATCTCACACATATGATGATTTCTATGCTCAACGTTCACGGGCACGTGCACACCATGTGAGACACCCTCGCGCACGTGTTCCCACACAAGCATATGTACACCCACCTCATCATATGAGTAATTCTCATCGTGCACCATTCCATCATGTCCCGTATGCCTATCCACAACATGCATCACGTAGAAATCAACGTAGCATGCATGCACCCAATAGGATGAGGGCTCCCAAGATTTTCACAATTTGGAGCCCAAAGGACACAAGCATGGACGAAAAACAAATGTATATGAATGCTTATTTTTCGGATGTTGTGCATAGTAGAAATTATGTGGGGAAGTCTAAGTCCAATTGGACTTGGCTTCCAAAGGTCTAATCTTTTGAACCCAATGACCTTGGGTACCATGATATGAAATTCTCTATCTTTAGGTACTCAAGGAAAAGAAAAAGAAAAGGAGCAACAAATTTAAATTTAGCTCCAAGGGAAATTGGATACTCGATAGCGGGTGTTCAAAACACATGACGGGTGACGCTAGTTTGCTCTCCGGAGTGGTTCCCATAGCAAATGGAAACCGCGTCGTATTTGGAGGCAATGAGAGCGGAACCATCATAGGTGTTGGTAAAGTGGGTAACCCTTCTAAACCCCTAATTAGTGATGTTTATCTTGTTAGTGGTTTAAATCATAATCTTATTTCAATAAGCCAACTTTGTGACAAAGGTTACAAAGTTAGCTTTGCGAAAGGATTGTGTCACATTTTAAGAAAAGATACTGATAAATTATTGTTTTCCGGAACTCGTCATAAAGATATTTATATTTTGGATCTTCCTAAGTCATATGAACAATGTCTCGTTGCCAACACAAGTGAACAACACTTATGGCATCGACGCTTTGGACATGTGAACTTTGGAACACTATATAAGCTTTCAAAATTAAATTCCATTAAAGGTTTTCCGAAGCTTGTTTTTGAAAAGAAAAGTTTTTGTGATTGTTGTCAACGTGGCAAGCTTCCTAAATCTTCATTTAAACCTAAGAAAAGCATTTCTACTAAACGGCCACTAGAGCTATTGCATCTAGACTTATTTGGGCCAACTAGAGTTGCTTCCTTAGGAAATGCAAGATATGGACTTGTCATCGTAGATGACTATTCAAGATTTACATGGGTATTTTCATTGAGTAATAAAAATGAAGCTTTTGAAAACTTCACAATTTTTGTCAAGAAAGTACAAAATCTCTTAGGAACCATCATTGTCACTATTCGTAGTGATCATGGAGGTGAATTTGAGAATGAGTCTTTTGAGACATTTTGTGATGAAGTTGGTATTACTCACACCTTCTCCTTCCCTCGTGAACCTCCTCAAAATGGTGTAGTTGAGAGAAAGAATAGGACGCTAGTGGAGTGTGCTCGCACTATGCTTGATGATAGCCAACTTGGCCATCAATTTTGGGCGGAAGCGGTACACACCGCTTGCTATGTGTTTAATAGAATACTTTTGAGGCCCGGAACTAAACAAACTTGTTATGAATTGTTGTTTGGTAGGTTGCCTCAAGTTAAACATTTTCGTGTTTTTGGTTCGAAATGTTTTATTAAGAACACGTATGGTAGTTTGGACAAATTCGATCCAAGATCCGATGAGGGGATTTTTGTTGGATATTCTTCGCGTAGCAAAGCCTACCGGATATTCAACAAACGAACCTCAACGATCGAGGAGTCACTTCATGTCTCTTTTAATGAAGGATTTGTTCCAACTAGAATTTCAAATGATAATGATTCTATGGATGTTTTATGTGATTCATTTGATAATTCTAAGTCTAATGATTCTATTGATTCTATTGAGACTAACCCAACTAACGAAGTTGTTGAGAATGTTCCTAGTGATCAAGGTATTCCCAAACGGCTTCATACCGTTCGTGACCATTCTCATGAGCAAGTCATTGGCAATATCTATGATAGTGTCAAGACGAGATCGCAAGTGAACTACTTCGCTCATTGTGCCTTTGCCTCCTCGATAGAGCCAAAGAATATTAATGAAGCATGCGAAGATAGCGCTTGGATCTTAGCCATGGAGGAGGAGCTCATTCAATTCGAGAGAAATGAAGTTTGGGAGCTTGTTCCATTGCCATCGAAGAACCACACAGTCATAGGGACAAAGTGGATCTTCAAGAACAAAACCGACGAAAACCAAGTCGTCGTCCGGAACAAAGCTCGGTTAGTTGCTCAAGGCTATCGACAAGAGGAAGGTATTGATTTCGAAGAATCCTTCGCTCCGGTAGCTAGATTAGAATCAATTAGATTATTATTGTCTTTTGCATGCCATAAGGATTTTAAATTATTTCAAATGGATGTTAAAAGTGCATTTTTAAACGGAGATGTTGTTGAGGAAGTTTACGTTTCTCAACCTCCGGGCTTCATAAATGAAAAATTTCCAAATCATGTTTTTAAACTAAAGAAAGCGCTTTACGGCTTAAGACAAGCTCCTCGAGCTTGGTATGATCGCCTAAAGAATTTTCTTTTGGATTTGAATTTTAAAATGGGAGAAGCCGATTCTACACTTTTTGTTAAGCATGCAAATAATGATATAATTTTAGTTCAAATATATGTTGATGATATCATTTTCGGTGCTACTAACTTTGCTCTTTGCGAAGAGTTCTCTAATGTTATGAAGGAACAATTTGAGATGAGCCACATGGGTGAGCTCAAGTATTTCTTAGGTCTCCAAATTCGCCAAATGGACGATGCAATCTTCATCCACCAAACGAAGTATACGGTGGAGTTGCTAAAGCGATTTGGAATGGAGAGTGCTTCCGGGAAAAAGACTCCAATGAGCACTACTACGCATCTTGACAAGGATACGGGCGGTAAGGATGTAGACATTCGTCTATATCGAGGTATGATAGGTAGTTTGCTTTATCTTACCGCAAGTAGGCCCGATATTATGTTCGCCGTATGCGTATGTGCTCGTTATCAATCTCAACCTAAGGAATCTCACTTAGTAGCGGTAAAGCGTATTTTTCACTATCTAAGTTACACTTTAGATTTTGGATTACTTTATCCGAAATCTAGCACATATGAGTTAATCTCATATAGTGATGCCGATTATGCGGGATGCAAATCCGACAGAAAAAGTACTAGTGGCACTTGCCATTTTATAGGAAATTCTCTTGTCTCTTGGTTTTCCAAGAAGCAAAATTTCGTATCACTTTCAACCACCGAGGCGGAATATATTGCCGCCGGTGCCGCGTGTGCTCAAGTTCTTTGGATGAGACACACACTTAAAGACTTTGGTATAAATTGTGATACTTGCCCTATCATGGTTGACAACCAAAGTGCAATATGTCTTTCCAAGAACCCGACACACCATTCCCGTTCGAAACACATAGATGTCCGACACCACTTTTTAGATGATCATGTTGCTAAAAAGGACATCATTTTAGTGTACGTTGAAACCCAAAAGCAAATCGCCGATATTTTCACGAAACCTCTAAAGGAGGACTCCTTTGTGCGGTTACGTCGAGAATTGGGGATTATGGGTGAATCCGAGATATATGATTCATGTTTCATTCAATAATTTTGCATGCTATTATATTTGGCAATATCTCATTCATGCTAGAATTATTGGATTTTTCGGAATTTCTGTGATATTTTGATTTTTCGTTCGATTTGTGCGTAATCGTCAAATTTTGAGTTTTCGATGTTTAATGGGGTAGTTTAGATGATTATTGAGAGTTTTGAGATATATCGTCCAAGCGTATTAAGGAGAGAAATTGATTATCATTTTTTGGACTCCTTAGTCGGTTCATGTTCAGTGACCGACCGACTAGATTGAGAACTAGTCGGTCAGTAAATGAACACAGACTGACTAAATCTTGTCAGTATATCTTGGATTCAGCCACTGTTTACAACTAATCGGTTCAAGCTCATTGACCGACCGACTAGATCGTGATCTAGTCGGTCAGTGCTTGAACTGTGACCGACTAGTTGTGCCAGGGACTGTTTGGTCTTTTGCGATTTCGACCGACTTAAACTCTATCTAAACCGATTAATCCTCACTTTAGTCGGTTGATTTTCTTTTCCTCCAGCTCGAAACCCCGTCCTCCCTCAAAACCCTTCGACTTCCGATCGTTCTCCGGCCATTTTCCGGCCGTCTCCGTCGATCTCTACCGTCGGCCCCTCCTTCTAGGTGATCTCTTCTCCTTCTAGGGTTAGATTTCCTTTCCTAGATCTAGGGCTTGCTCGGTTTTTAGGGTTCTTAGGGTTTATCTATTTTTTCGACTAGGGCTTCTTCGTTTGATCTCCTTGTCCCGTGTCTTGCTTCAAATATGGCAAGAACACGTATTCCGATCACTCCGTCTAGCCCCTCTCCGATGACCGTTGATCCAAACCCTTCGGATCCCGAACATCCAACCCCTCCGAAACGTCGAGCCAAGACCACCCATCCTTCGTCGTCTTCGCCTCCTCTCAAGAAGAAGAGGACGACGACCGCCAAACCTAGAGGTCAACAGAAACCCAAACCCAAGTCAAAGGCCAAAATTCTTGCCTCTGCTTCTTCGTTTCATACTCCTACCGATTCCGATACGGAGTATAACCCCGAGACCGAGACTCATAGGGAACCCACTCCTCCTATCCATCCCGAGTCTAGCACCCACCCTCGTATTTCGTCATTTTCGTGTCACGTTGCCTCGTGACGATGAGCGTCCCCTTGGTCCTCCCCTGAATGCGACGGCCGTCAAGAAATCTCTTGCGGCGCTTCGTCACGTTCAGAGGACGACACCTTCAGCGTCTGTCCCTGCCTCTGCCTGTGCCTCTGCTGCTCCCTCTGCCACCCTGGATGAAGTCCTACGGATACTTCGTCGTCACGAGTCCCGCTTGGCTCGTACCGAGGAGGTAGTCTGCCGTATGGCTCGTCAGATGGGTGTTGAGCTTCCTCCTTCCGTGTCTGAGGATGAGGAGTTTGATGAGATGGCTGAGGAGGACATTGAGGAGCTCTGTCGTGATTCGACTCGTGCCCCCGAGGGCACTTCTGCTGGTACTGCTGCTGCTGGTGATACCTCTTCCGGTGCTGCTGTTGCTGCTACGTCTGCTGGTGCCCCCGAGAGCACACCTGTTGCCACCACTCCTGTGGTGGATACTCCGACTGGTGCTCCCGAGGCCACTACGGTTGCTGCTTCAGTGGTTGCCACTTCAGTCGTCGCTCCTGCTGATGCTTCGGACGTTCTTGCTGATCCAGTCACCTCCTCTGCTCCTGCTGAGCCTGCAGTTACTTCTGGTCCTCCCGCTGCCTCTTGAGTTTCTTCGAGGCCTCTCCTGATACTCATTGGATGATATATCTAGTTGTGAGAGATGTTGGGTAGGATAGTGTTGGTGGCTATGTATTTTGGATCATTTTGATGTTTTGTTTTGATATCTGTGCTGATGTATTTTGCATTCCAAGATGATGTATTTCTTTTTGTGATGATGTATGATGTATTTTTGTGCCCCGATCTGTCGATCGTCGGTGTGTATATCGGTGATGTACTCTGCTTCATGCATTATATATATATATATCTCAGTTGACATTTCATTATTTTGTGCAATGTATAATTTTTTATGTCTCTGATGTTTGATTTCGTCGCTCGATGATATTCACTTGGTTTAATAGAAATTTCTTCTATGAAAACATAGAATTGTTTTCCATGCACTAAATTAACCAAGAAATGTTGATATTGGATAGTATATTCCATAACTCAATCCGTTAAATTGATTTGAGTTTTGATGATTTCGTTTTACGATTTTTCGACTTTGGTATCTTTGACACGCCTTGATTCTATTTGTATTTTTCTCTTTGGTGTCACTTGAACCTTCGTCGTATTCTACGACTCCCGTGCTTTTTAATTTGAGGCCATTGTTGTTGTCGTTGTTATCCTCCCACTCTTTTTGCTTATGCCAAAGGGGGAGAGATATAATAATATCGATGTGCCAAATGAAAATTTAAAGCATTTCTCCAAGAATCTAACTTGATGTGTTAGATTCAGGGGGAGTTAAGATATATAAATGGATTTTCAAATCCGATATTTCAATAACCTTCATTTGGTATTTCAATAATTCAACAATCGATTCTCATTTAATATACTTCACTCGTCTGCTTGATGCGTATCATTTTTGTTTAAATTGGAATTAACGTGTCATCAATGCAGGGGGAGTAAGTAAATTTCATTTGAATTATTATTTTTGATTATTATTTATGTTAGTTTGTCATCACCAAAAAGGGGGAGAATGTTGGATATTGGACTCCCCGGATTTGGTTTTGGATGATGAACAAACATAAATAAAATATGAACTAACACTTTGTGAGCGCAGTAATGGAGATCGTCGCCAAATTCACATGAATATCAATAACGACGTCTCAAGACTTCTCAAAGCACGTGATCGTATGCCTAAAGCTTCGTTGAAGCTTATGGACCTATTTAGAAGTCATGAAGATTCGATTGAAGCTATTGAAGACGGTATCGTCAAGTTTATTTAATAATCTTTAAGCTTCTTTCGTAGAATGTTAAGCCTTGAGTAGGTCTTACGTTTTAATTCTTCATAACGCTCATATCTTAGCTCTAGGATCTTAGTAGAAGTCCATACAATTCTTCCCGAAGCTTCGCGCTTCGATTCGGGACTTCTTATGCATGTTAGTTGGTTCAAGAAGAAGAACTGACCGACTAGATGGTGATCTAGTCGGTCAGCCAAGCTTCTTGGACCGACTAGTTTCTGTCAGTTAATTCTTAGCTCTTTACTGTTTACAGTTAGTCGGTCTAAGTTGACTCACCGACCGACTAGTTTGTGAACTAGTCGGTCAGTGATGCTTCTGTGACCGACTAGTTGAGCTTTCCCTGAACATGCACATTTGAGCTTGAGCTACTGTTTATCTTTAGTCGGTCTGTGCTCATTGATCGACCGAATAGTTGATGAACTAGTCGGTCAACTTTCCTTCTTGGACCGACTAGTTTAGTTTACTGTACATGCCAAATTTTTCACCTTGCTTACTGTTTATTGTTAGTCAGTCTATGTTCATTTGGTGACCAACTAGTTGGTGAATTAGTCGGTCAACATTTGTTCTTGGACCGACTAAGTCTAATTCTTCTCAGACTTCAGTTTTATCTGTTAGTCGGTCCACGTTGAGTAACCGACCGACTAGTTGTGAAACTAGTCGGTCAGCTACTCTTCTTAGACCGACTAGTTCCTTAGTCTGTACTTTGATCTTTTCTCAGTTTACTCATTAGTCGGTTTACGTTAATTGACCGACCGACTAGTTGATGAACTAGTCGGTCGGTGGTTGTTCTTTGACCGACTAGTTGGGTTCAGAAAAGAGCCGTTGGAGCTTTAATTGAAACGTTTCTCTCTCTCTCTCTCCTCTATCCTATATATACTTGTTGGGCTGCATTCATTGCTGCCAAGGCTGATATTAATGCAAGTTTAGAGTTCAAGAGAAATCAATCCAAGCTCATTCAAAGCTCATTCCCTCCATTCAATAATCTTTCCTAACTCTTACTTCCAAAGAGAGATTCATTGAGTGTGAAGCCTTCCAAGCTAAGTGCTTGATTCTAGGTCACCAACATCCCCAAAGCTCTCCATCGCTGTTCTACATCTTGGAGCTAGGGTTTGGTGCCACTTCTTCCTCAAAATCATCCTTGCCCTAATTCGTAAGCAATACTCAAGGCATAGGTATTTTGCTCGGTAAGAAGTTTCTTTATTTCATTTCATATTTGATTTGTAAGTTTCACTCTCGGTTGTGAGAGTGTGGTTGTGATCCCGGGTTGTGGGAGTCACAAATTATATTTTGTATTATTTGACTTGTGAAGGGTTTTCACAAGTATTTCATAGTGGAAATCTTGAGTTAGGGTTTCTAACTCAAGTATCCGGAGGGGATCCGGGTGGTTGGGACGTAGGATCACCGGGAACAAGTCAGGGAGACTTGGGTGGATCCGAACCCAGTAACATCTCTTATTTGCGTTGTTAATTTTGTGTTGTCATTCAATTTAAGCTTCCGCAAATTGATTTGGTAGTTGTTTGCATTATAATTAGGAATTATACTCTTCGTTATTTTTAAAGTACTATTCACCCCCCCTCTAGTACTTGTGCAGTAGCTTGTAGGGCATTACACTTCTCCCCGACCTGCCCTCCCCTTCGGGCACACCCACACATGACAACCCTCCGGGCCGCGAGTTATCGCTGCCACAAGTTCAGCTGTCGCTGCCGCTGTCGTTACCGCTGCCGGAAGCCGCATTGTTGCGCTACTCATAACTAAGGCGACCCTGACATCGTTACCGCTTCGCTGCACTACCAGCAGTCGAGGAACCGGAGGCGACGAGACCCATCACCGTTTCAGATCCGACGTCAGACTCGTGCATGTTCGTCGTACTAGGTTGGTCCCCTTACCGTAGAAAAACCCACATCGTAAGACATTAAAACTTAATTAAAAATCGATAACTTAACTCCCTAAATTTATTTTACGCTCCTTTAAAACGTTGTTAAACCGTAGATCGACGATCGGACTTTTAACTGTGCATATAGGGTAGAATCGTCGAATAGGCTGAACATTCAAAACTTGATTTGAAACTGATAGGATAGCCACGGTCAACTTAGAGACAACTTAATAGGATTTTCTAAACTGGTCCTGACACCGCCCGTTGACTTGTGACAGCGAACCTTGACCGACAGGTTGCCAGTGACGAGACGCTTCCGACGGACGTCCTTCTCGCCACCGCAGGCAAGTGTACCCACTTGCGTAGTTATGGCCATGTTTAGGCCATCTCTCTTTAAATTGTAATAGTATGAACACGAGAACCGGACGTGAAATGATAGCGTCTGGGACCCCCTCACGATGGCTTAGACTTGACGACGAAGTCTAGGCACAAACTACAACAACTGCAATGTAAATCACAATCTCTCTCTCTCTCTCTCTCTCTCTGTGTGTGTGTGTGTGTGTGTGTGCGCGCGCGCGCGCGCGTGCGTGTGGACCCCGTAAGAATGAAATGGACTTACTTCACTCTCGCCATGCCATGCCATGTCATCTTATGCATAAATAGTGTTGAATAACCTGCGAGAAACCCGACACTCACCTAGCAGAGTGAGTGACCCTTGGTAACCTACGGGGAATGAAGCACCCACCTAGCAGAGTGGGTGATCCTTTGTACAGTACAACCGACAGGAAGCTCGGCACTCACCTAGAAGAGTGAGTGGCCCCTACAACCTGTGGGGATAGAGGCACTCACCTAGCATAGTGAGTGGTCCTCGTACAGTCTTGTTTTGATCACTTGGGGTGGGGTTGGGTTGAGCGGTGTAACGACCCGCTCTCGGGGGCCCGTTACTTATTTGATATTTGCGCAGGTTCTGCATATAACCAGTGAAATAAAAATAGCCACGATGCAGAGATGTACAAAAATACCCAAATAGTGTCCAATTATTACAATCAATACCGTACAAGATGTCCCAACAGATATACATGACAGAAGAAAAGTACACAACTGAAAATAGCTCTGGAAGCTGCGGTCTCATGGTCGAAGTCTGGCGTTATCAACTCAAGAGCATCTGCCTCCATATATACGTCGTCTGCGGTGCCACGGAGATGGAACCGTAGGTAAGTCACAACGATTCAAAATAAAGAAAGAGAGGTACTGTACAAGTATGACAAAGGTAACTACGTACAAGCAGCCCAAAGTGAAAGTAAAGTACGGTGTATGAACAAGTGTAGAAAGTAAAGTGTAGGTGTAGCAGGCTACTGCTGTAGCTAAAAGTACAACAAGTAAAGTACGGTGACTTTGCTGGTAAGGAAAGTAAAGTGCATGTACTGTAAAGTAAAGGTGACTGTAATGAGTAAAGTAAAGGTGACTGTAATGCGTAAAGTAAAGGTGATCGTGCAAAAGTAACTACGTGACTCATGTAGGAGAGTATGATATGCAACCATAAAGTTCATCTATTGCCAGGGACCGTTTTGCCGACGCAGGCAGACCTTGTAGTTTTGCCGACACAGGCAGACCTTGTAGTTTTGCCGACGCAGGCAGACCTTGTAATTTTACCGACGCAGGCAGACCTTGTAGTTTTGCCGACACAGGCATGCAAGTAGATGAACCCCCGGTCATATCTCCCACACACTCTCTACAATGAGTTACCCCAAACCCCAGTGATGTGTATCTATTCGAGATGTTCCACAAGATGTTCCACGAGATGTTCCACCAGATATTCCACACATGATATTCCACACGATGGTCCACACGATATTCCACATGTTGCTAGTCAGACCAAGTCAACTGGTTGACTTCCTCATTGAAAACCAGCAAGTAGGATAAAGACAAGTCCAACACCAAAAGCTGTTACTTCTGTGCTTTGAGCACGTGGTAATGTGGTTTAGCACACAATTTACCCAAGCTGGTAGTTGTGTGCTACAACCACGAAAGTTGTAAGTTGGCAAAGTAATCTTTGGTTGATTACTTTCATTTTAGTTCTCTAGTTCGGTTCAAGTCAAATAGGCGTTCGAGGCTATAGGTGAAGTGTCACAAGTTCATGCAAGCACAGTAGACTAGTTTTCAAAACTTAGAATATGTCGTGACTTACTAATTTCGAGCTCGTCGTGGCAAGACGAGGTTGGAGCTAGAGAAGCTGGTGCACGAAGATTGGTACCTGAAATCACAAAAATACTTGGTTAATGAATACACTCATTTTCTATTTAGTTAACTCGATCGTTCTGATTTTATAAACTGATTAAAACGTTGTCGAAAAACGTTCTAAATTTTTATATAGACTATATATGATAACAATAGTTTTACTGCAAGAGGGAATATTTTTCTGAGGCTTATAGTAATTTTTAGAATTTTTAAAATCTCAAAAACAATTTAAAAACCATTTTTCAATTAGTAACGTATTTATTCAGGAATTTATTCTGGGTGCAATCTACATCGGAAAGTTGCAAATGAGGTGTCAAAATGACCGTCTCGAAGAGTAATTTAGCATTTATTTTTATCACATATTAGTTTACGTGAAAATAAGAAGATACAGATTTTTAAATGAAAATAACGGATTTAACTTATAGGCTTAAAAATTAATTCTAGAAAAACTAAGCATCTGATTGGGACGAAACTAGTGCCATTGGGTCCAGAATATTATTTCTGATTTTCTGGAGCTAGTCTCACATTTTTCTGGGGCTTATATTTCAAGTTATGGATTTAATACTATAAACCCCTATTTATTAATTATTTAAAATACGAAAATACGAAAAATTACTTCGTATTTACGATCGTGCCATCGAAGCTTACTCACGCAGCCACCGTTGTTTCATGATCGCCGGGGGGGTTGGCAGCGCGGCGAAGCGGCGTCGACGTCGTGGAGTGGCGAAGGCGGCGGAGGGATGGCGGGGCGGCGTTGAGAGCGTCGGTCGACGGTGGGTCTCGGCGGGTGGCATGGCTTCGAAGCGATTGAAGGGCGCTCGGGGGTCGTGTGCTTAGTCGAGAGCGGTGGGGGTGACGGTGGAGGAGGGGTGCCGTGTTCGGAGCTCCTGTACGGCGGCGACGTCGTCGTTGCTCCGTGGACAGGCAGAGGAGCAGGCGGGCGCTGCTGCTTCGCTGTGAGCGGCTTCCACTGACGGCGACGAGTGGAGGATGCGGAGACGGGCGGCGCTGCGGCGTTGTGCTCATCGGAGGCGTGGGCTGGGCGGAGGCGACCCTCCGGAGGGCGGCGGTCGGAGTGAGAGAGATAGAGCAGAGAGAGTAGAGGGAGAGAGTTGAGGGATGCTCGCCGAGGGTTGGCTCGGTGCATGGGTTTGAGCATGAGTAAGGGAGAGAGAGAGACGGTGGGTGAGGGTTAATACAAAGGGGATGGGTTAGTTATATAGGCTAACAAATGAAAGGGTAGTTGGGAAGTTCCAGTGTTAGCTGAGAGGGTGGGGTGGTCACGGGTTAGATGGGGATGTGGGTAGATACGGGGAAGTTAATTAAGGTAATTAAAAATTGGTAAAACCCCATTAGTGAAAGTCATTAGTGGAAATACAAACACGAAATTACGATTTTGTCCCTACTAGTAAACGTGTCCAGAAAATTACGAAAACATACCCACGGGATCGTATCGTCGCGAGGATCGCGAATATGATGACCGTTTCGGGGTTTGAGCTACGGGGATACTAGTTTTAGGCCAAAACGTTTAGAAAGCGGGTTTGCGGGTTCTCTATTGAAATGATATCAGAAAATTACGAAATTAATGTGGGGAGCCCTAAATGATCATAGGATGCTACTGCAGAAGTTTGAAAACATTTTAAAGATGTTTGAATAGAAAATAAATTCATTGAGTCAAAACTGCAATATCTGAAAATGAATTTTTATCAGATCTTTTAGTGGTATTTGACGAAATCCGATCTTACTAAAATACTTCATAACTAGTCTGGTACTCCAAAATATTTTTATACGAAAATTTTGAAATCAGTTAAAACTCCTAACAAACCATTATAAAATAGTTCAAAAAAAAATTTGGAAATAGGTTAAACACGCAAATAGTTGTGTTGAAGAAAACATGCCGTTACATCCTACCCTCCTTAAAAATAATTCCGTCCTCGGAATTTAAAAGTCTCTTTTGAAAATAATTAATGTTATGAAGAAGATTTTAAAAATAATTGATGTTATGAAGAAGCTCAAGCAAATAAATGATAGAAATGATAGTAATCTTTGTAAATCAGGTTGTAAATAACATGAAATAGCATCAAGGAAACAAGAGATGTTATATATGAAATGTACTGTTGACATCACCATAGCTGCTTCCGATTTATCAAGTAGCCAAAATATGAGATAATGGCACTACATGAAAATGATAGGTCTGATGATGATGACATCCGTTCGAACTTGGGACATAAGGTGACAAGTCAGAAGCAAGCACACCAAAGAGAAGGACAGAACGTCTATAAATGATGATTACATGGTCTCAATCATGTAAATCATCGCCATAGCATACATAAACGTAAGTGATAAACCTAGTGCATCCTTACTGTTACAACTTAACCAGCCGAACACAAAGGACTTCATCTGCCACGCTACCAGATTGCAAGTCAGTTCCCAGATGAACACATACATGCAAGTATAAGGCCAACTCTCGAGGGTCAAGATCATCGCTACCACTTGTCCCAGCAGTCTCCATAACATCCAACAAGAAACCAACATCCTAGCCGTCTCCCAAATCTGAGCACAAGACCGACATCCAACTTCAACGCCTAAGCCCAAAAGTACGCCAATACCCAACCCCAAAGATACTGCTTGCCAATACCATAGGTCGACATCTACGGTAAACACCATCATCCCTAAGCAGTTCAACGACCAAAAACTCAGGAACCTACAAGCACTAAGGAGCACCCCTAAGAAGCACTCGAAGCTGGGCAGCTCAAGGGGGAAGAACCAAAAAAGGAGCTCCCAATGATACCAAGGGCGACGGGTTCCCAATATCCCGACCACACGGCAATAGCGAGGGCGACGGTGAGGGCTGTCACTAAGCCCAACAGACCCCAAGGTCGTTGGTGGGCCATCGGCGGCTGTCGATCCACGGCGGCGAGCGCTGCGACTGGCTGTCGATCCATGGTGGGGAGGGCGTCCGGGATGGAGCGAAGCGGAATCTGGCGAATCTTGAGGTGGGACGGGTCGAGCTCGCTTTGGGGAGAGGCCGGGAGGAGGAGGGGGCAATGTCTGAGAGAAAAGGGAAAGCCACGGGGTGGCTTGCGGAGGAAGGAGATGGGTCAAAAAAGAAAAGGGGGGGGGGCACCGAAGCCGTCGGTGTTAGGCGGGAACAGGGCTCGAGGTGGGAAGCGGACAAATGAATTAAAGAGGGGGGAAAGGTGGTCGATGGGAAGGGAAATCAAACCCTTGGAGAGAAAAAGATGGGTACAAGATAGAAGTAGGGGCTAGAAGAGAAACACTAGCTCAAAAGATGCAAATAGCCTACACTTACACGTCAGATTTGGCTCGTCTCCAATTACCAGCACTATCCTCTAATACTTCTGAGCGTCCTTCGATTCGCTTCCGTTTGTCGAATTCGAACTCCTGGTGATCGAAAATTGAATGCTACCCTCCTTAGAATAAACGTAGCTAGAGTTCAGACGAACTAAAAGTGATTAGGAAGAAGTAAAAGAATCAGGAGGCCATCATTAGCTAAAGAAAGGGTGATAATGATGGAGATCGATGGTGTTACATAATCATGATTCACGTCCTTGCGGTACAGCGGACACGGCCAGGGAAGTGACTAAGCCAGGATCACTTACACCTAGTCTAGCTAGGTTGATCCAACAAACTTTAGTCAAGCACATTGACCGGATCAGGGTCCATTTAAGGAAGCTTATCATTTAAATGCGTGCCATCATCAACTGAAGGAAAGGTGATGAGATGAACTGGGTAGATAGTTCAACCTATGAAAAATAACTATAACTGCTAGCAAAAGAGGTTAATTGGGAGGGTATAACCAAGAATGGAACACGAGTTCCTAACCAAGGGTTAAGAGTTCAAAAGAAGTGATGAGGATCAAGGAAGACCTAATGAAGATGGTAATAAGGACGCTTCACCCGTATATCCAATACAGGTGAACACTCGAGACAACCAGTACTCGAGAGTTCAATTTGAGTATTTTATATTATACATCCTGATCTTGCTATAATGTTCACGAGGTAGTTAGCGAGGACCTGCGTGGGCCACCAAACTTGTAACGACCCGCTCTCGGGGGCCCGTTACTTATTTGATATTTGCGCAGGTTCTGCAGTTAACCAGTGAAATCAAAATAGCCACGATGCAGAGATGTACAAAAATACCCAAATAGTGTCCAATTATTACAATCCATACCGTACAAGATGTCCCAACAGATATACATGACAGAAGAAAAGTACACAACTGAAAATAGCTCTGGAAGCTACGGTCTCATGGTCGAAGTCTGGCGCTATCAACTCAAGAGCATCTGCCTCCATATATACGTCGTCTGCGGTGCCACGGAGATGGAACCGTAGGTAAGTCACAACGATTCTAAATAAAGAAAGAGAGGTACTGTACAAGTATGACAAAGGTAACTACGTACAAGCACCCCAAAGTGAAAGTAAAGTACTATGTATGTACAAGTGTAGAAAGTAAAGTGTAGGTGTAGCAGGCTACTGCTGTAGCTAAAAGTACAACAAGTAAAGTATGGTGACTGTGCTGGTAAGGAAAGTAAAGTGCATGTACTGTAAAGTAAAGGTGACTGTAATGCGTAAAGTAAATGTGACTGTGCAAAAGTAACTACGTGACTCATGTAGGAGAGTATGATATGCAACCATAAAGTTCATCTATTGCCAGGGACCGTTTTGCCGACGCAGGCAGACCTTGTAGTTTTGCCGACGCAGGCAGACCTTGTAGTTTTGCCGACACAGGCAGACCTTGTAGTTTTGCCGACGCAGGCAGACCTTGTAATTTTGCCGACGCAGGCAGACCTTGTAGTTTTGCCGACACAGGCATGCAAGTAGATGAACCCCCGGTCATAGCTCCCACACTCTCTCTACAATGAGTTACCCCAAACCCCAGTGATGTGTATATATTCGAGATGTTCCACAAGATGTTCCACGAGATGTTCCACCAGATATTCCACACATGATATTCCACACGATGGTCCACACGATATTCCACATGTTGCTAGTCAGACCAAGTCAACTGGTTGACTTCCTCATTGAAAACCAGCAAGTAGGATAAAGACAAGTCCAACACCAAAAGCTGTTACTTCCGTGCTTTGAGCACGTGGTAATGTGGTTTAGCACACAATATACCCAAGTTGGTAGTTGCGTGCTACAACCACGAAAGTTGTAAGTTGGCAAAGTAATCTTTGGTTGATTACTTTCATTTTAGTTCTCTAGTTCGGTTCAAGTCAAATAGGCGTTCGAGGCTATAGGTGAAGTGTCACAAGTTCATGCAAGCACAGTAGACTAGTTTTCAAAACTTAGAATATGTCGTGACTTACTAATTTCGAGCTCGTCGTGGCAAGACGAGGTTGGAGCTAGAGAAGCTGGTGCACGAAGATTGGTACCTGAAATCACAAAAATACTTGGTTAATGAATACACTCATTTTCTATTTAGTTAACTCGATCGTTCTGATTTTATAAACTGATTAAAATGTTGTCGAAAAACGTTCTAAATTTTTATATAGACTATATATGATAAAAATAGTTTTACTGCTAGAGGGAATATTTTTCTGAGGCTTATAGTAATTTTTAGAATTTTTAAAAGCTCAAAAACAATTTAAAAACCATTTTTCAATTAGTAACGTATTTATTCAGGAATTTATTCTGGGTGCAATCTACATCGGAAAGTTGCAAATGAGGTGTCAAAATGACCGTCTCGAAGAGTAATTTAGCATATATTTTTATCACATATTTGTTTACGTGAAAATAAGAAGATACAGATTTTTAAATGAAAATAACGAATTTAACTTATAGGCTTAAAAATTAATTCTAGAAAAACTAAGCATCTGATTGGGACGAAACTAGTGCCATTGGGTGCAGAATATTATTTCTGATTTTCTGGAGCTAGTCTCACATTTTTCTGGGGCTTATATTTCAAGTTATGGATTTAATACCATAAACCCCTATTTATTAATTATTTAAAATACGAAAATACGAAAAATTACTTCGTATTTACGATCGTGCCATCGAAGCTTACTCACGCAGCCACCGTTGTTTCACGATCGCCGGGGGGTTGGCAGTGCGGCGAAGCGGCGGCGACGTCGTGGAGTGGCGAAGGCGGCGGAGGGATGGCGGAGCGGCGTTGAGAGCGGCGGTCGATGGCGGGTCTCGGCGGGTGGCGTGGCTTCGAAGCGATTGAAGGGCGCTCGGGGGTCGTGTGCTTAGTCGAGAGCGGTGGGGGTGACGGCGGAGGAGGGGTGCGTGTTCGGAGCTCCTGTACGGCGGCGACGTCGTCGTTGCTCTGTGGACAGGCAGAGGAGCAGGCGGGTGCTGCTACTTCACTGTGAGCGGCTTCCACTGACGGTGACGAGTGGAGGATGCGGAGACGGGCGCACTGCGGCGTTGTGCTCATCGGAGGCGTGGGCTGGGCGGAGGCGACCCTCCGGAGGGCGGCGGTTGGAGTGAGAGAGATAGAGCAGAGAGAGTAGAGGGAGAGAGTTGAGGGATGCTCGCCGAGGGTTGGCTCGGTGCATGGGTTTGAGCATGAGTAAGGGAGAGAGAGAGACGGTGGGTGAGGGTTAATACAAAGGGGATGGGTTAGTTATATAGGCTAACAAATGAAAGGGTAGTTGGGAAGTTCCAGTGTTAGCTGAGAGGGTGGGGTGGTCACGGGTTAGATGGGGATGTGGGTAGATACGGGGAAGTTAATTAAGGTAATTAAAAATTGGTAAAACCCCATTAGTGAAAGTCATTAGTGGAAATACAAACACGAAATTACGATTTTGTCCCTACTAGTAAACGTGTCCGGAAAATTACGAAAACATACCCACGGGATCGTATCTTCGCGAGGATCGCGAATATGACGACTGTTTCGGGGTTTGAGCTACGGGGATACTAGTTTTAGGACAAAACGTTTAGAAAGCGGGTTTGCGGGTTCTCTATTGAAATGATTTCAGAAAATTACGAAATTAATGTGAAGAGCCCTAAATGATCATATGATGCTACTGCAGAAGTTTGAAAATGTTTTAAAGACGTTTGTATAGAAAATAAATTCATTGAGTCAAAACTGTAATATCTGAAAATGAATTTTTATCAGATCTTTTAGAGGTATTTGACGAAATCCGATCTTACTAAAATACTTCATAACTAGTCTGATACTCCAAAATATTTTTATACGAAATTTTTGAAATCAGTTAAAACTCCTAACAAACCATTATAAAATAGTTCAAAAAAATTTTGGAAATAGGTTAAACACGCAAATAGTTGTGTTGAAGAAAACAGGCCGTTACAAGCGGCCACCAGGTTAGAGAGTTTGGCCACTTTCTAAGCTACAGGTGTGAACCCTCTTGGTGTCACATAGTCTTGTCTAGTCTTGTCATGTCCTGTAGCTGGTAGCACACGCTACGGCTATTGCCTGCCACGTTTACTTTCTGCACAGTCTTTACTTTTCTTGCATATATGTATAACTGCTATGCTGTTGCATCTCTCATGTAATCAACCTTAAAATGTCGTCTTTAAATTCATTTACACTTGCAGTAGAGTCCTCTCACCTTTTCCTTATAGACTTTACGTGACGTACAGCTCCTTCTCTCTTGGGTGTTGTACGTCAGGTACTGAGATGGAGTACACAGACGAGCCGGCCTTACTTGAGGACTTGGAGCTGGAGGGCGTTGACCCGGAGTACGTTCCAGACGAGGACCAGTCCTAGAGGTCCCTCACCGTTACTGTCTTAGAGAGGTTTACTGCTTTCTAGTTTGGGTGCATAGCACCATTTTACTTCTCGTCTAGGTTGGGTGCGTCGCACCTTAGTTTCCCTTTTCCGGAGTTGTAGCCATGCTTGGGGATTCTTTTATTAGACTTGATGTATTGCTGGATATTATCTCTTTAATCAATGAATGTAGTTCCTTTTCGAGTACTCTTATCTTATTGTTAAAACTTTTATATGCAAGAACATGTAATTAAATGGTATCTCTACAGACGCTTATTGGGCCCGAGCCTCACAGCTCCGGCCCATGCGGACATTCGTCTCGTCCTCGCACCCGTTTTGGGAAGCGGAGCATGATAGGTTTTAGTGGTGACCCGTGCAGGTCCTGCGAAAAGTTCAGAACGATAAAAGTACTCCCATTCATTAACATCCAGTTTATCATGTGCAAAGTCTAATTTGGGTCTTTCTTGTCACAAGATGATAAAAAGACGCCCTACTCGAGCCGAGACCTCAGCTGACGGGGCCATGGAAGGCCAAGGTGGTGAATTCTGCCAATTTCTGGGTGTCATGAGAGAGATGCTGGATGTTCATCATCAGTTAGTTGAACAGTCACATCAGGCTGCCCGTGCTGCTCAGGCTGCCCAGGCTGTACCACCACCGACACCGACACCGCCACCACCTGCACCTCGAGCTGCACCTGGAGGGAAGCAGTTCAATGAGCTACAACCGAGGACCTTTTCTGGAAGGAATGGACCACTGGATGCTGACGAGTGGATTCAGAGCACTGAGGATAAACTGATAGCTGCCAAGATACCTGATGAGACCAGAGTGGAGATAGCGAAGATGCAGCTGATCGAGATTGCAAGGAACTGGTGGCGCATTTAGGAGAGGTGTCTGCAGAAGCTTGTTGAGTGGAGCACCTTCAAGTCAATGTTCAAGGAGAAGTACTTCCCCAAGGCTGCTGTCACGCCCCGCTTTCCATTATACTTGGGGGCGAGGACGTGAACGGGTCCGCATGTGCATGAAGCAAAGAAGAAGTACTTTTTTTCTTCCTTCTTTAACTTAAGCACAATAAGCGTCTGTGTATGACTACTTGGCAGGTTCTTGCTTTGCGTACAATCGAAACAACAAATGATGTCATCATTACATTCAACATCCAGATTACTTGTACACAAAGGAATTAAGGCCTAGCATGGCCATTACAACAGTTACATAAAAGGGAGAAACACCTGAATAAAATTAAGACACCAATATCAACAATCTTATTGCAGCGCTGCGAAAACACGTCGTTCCTCAGCTATGGGTCTCAACATGCTAGTTTTCCTGTCCCTCTGCTCAGTCTCCAAGTAACCACTTCGGTGAACTCTGCTCAAAAACTAACGTATATTTCACAGACAAGGAAATATACGTCAGCGAGGGTCGCTCGACAAGATTTAAAACGTTAGTAATAAAAGAACCATCGGTAAAATAATAATATAGTTTACAAAGCTTTAGAGATGAATGACACAATATGATTCCAATAAGATGAAACGTGGCAGCACAAAGAACATGGGAGCATAGAAACGTGTAGTGTATAAAGTAGTGAGCAGGCAAAGTGTAGTGCGCAAAGTAACGAACACGGCAAGGTGTAGTGCGTAAAGTAACGAACACGGCAATGTGTAGTGTGTAAAGCAACCAACATGGCAAGTGTAGTGTGTACAACAATAAGCATGGCATGTGTAGTGTGTACAACAATAAGTATGGCATGTGTAGTGTGTACAACAATAGGTATGGTATGTGTAGTGTGTACAGTAATATGTTGAATATTGGACTCCCCGGATTTGGTTTTGATGATGAGCAAATATAAATAATCCATGAACTAACAATTTGTGAGCGCAGTATTGGAGATCGTCGCCAAATTCACGAGAACATTCAAAGCGACATCTCAACACTTCTCAAAGCTCGTATTCATGCCTAAAGCTTCGTTGAAGCTCTTGCGCCGTTTTGGAAGTTATGAAGAATCAATCGAAGCTCTCGAAGACCGTTTATTAAGGTTTTATTTATAGTCTTTTAAGCTTCGATCAATAGAATGTTAAGCCTTGAGTATATCTTACGTTTCTATCTTCATAACGCTCATATCGTAGCTCTAGGATCTTTGTACAAGTTCATTCTAACTTCCTCGAAGCGTCGCGCTTCGATTCGGACTTGTTTGTGTATGTTAGTTGGTACAAGAAGAAGTACTGACTGACTAGATGGTGATCTAGTCGGTCAGCAACTCTTCTTGGACCGACTAGTTTGATTCCTTAATTTCTTGGACTTTACTGTTTACAGTTAGTCGGTCTTCGTTGACTCACCGACCGACTAGTTTGTGAACTAGTCGGTCAGTGATGCTTCTTTGACCGACTAGTTGTGACTTACTGTTCATACTAAATTTCTCCTAAGCTACTGTTTATCGTTAGTCGGTCTAAGAACGTTTGGTGACCGACTAGTTGACAATCTAGTCGGTCAACTTTTGTTCTTGGACCGACTAAGTCAATTTGTATTCAGACTATTTCATTTTTCTTCTTAGTCGGTCTACGTTCACTGACTGACCGACTAGTTGTGAAACTAGTCGGTCAGAAAGTCTTCTTGGACTGACTAGATTTCTAGGTCTGAAATTCTATCTCTTCTCAGTTCCTCACTTAGTCGGTCCATGTTGTTTGACTGACCGACTAGTTGATGAACTAGTCGGTCAGTGATTGTTCTTTGACCGACTAATTGCCCCAGATTTCTATCTGTTGGAAATTGACCTAACTTGTTTTTATGGGACCCTATAAATACGAACCTAGGTCATTTCTATCTAGGTTAGTGCTGCCATTAAGAGATTCATTGAGATAGAAAGAGATAGCCATTCTCACTCATTTCTAAAGCTCTCTTCCTCACAAGAAACCCATTCTCTCTCATTCTAGATCTAGAATCCATCTTGAGAGAAGTTTGTTCTTGGTGAGCCCTTCAAGCTCTAGCTTGAATCAAGTCTCCAAATCATCCCTAGGCACCTATTGCTGGTCATTCCCTTGGTGCTAGGTCTTGGTGATTTCATCTTCCTCAAATCCTTCCTTTCACCTATTTGGTAAGAAAAAACTCAAGGTATAGGATTTTGTGGTAAGTTTGCTTATTTCAATATAAACTCATTTATATTGCTTGTTGATTCTCTTGGTTGTGAGAGAAGGTTGTGATTCCGGGTTGTGGGATTCACTATTGCCATTGTTGTATGATTTGATCTTGTGAAGGTTTTTCACAAGATATTCATAGTGGAAATCTTGGGTTAGGGTTTCTAACCTAAGTATCCGGAGGGGATCCGGGTGGTTGGGACGTAGGATCACCGGGAACAAGTCGGGGAGACTTGGGTGGATCCGAACCCATTAACATCATTTGTTTGCATTGTTAATTTTGTTGTTGTCATTCAATTTAAGCTTCCGCAAATTGATTTGGTAGTTGTTTGCAATTTAATTTGGAATTATACTCCTTGTTATTTTAAAGTACTATTCACCCCCCCTCTAGTACTTGTGCAGTAGCTTGTAGGGCATTACATTTGGTATCAGAGCCAGATACTTAGCTATGTCTGCCAACGACAACAAGACCGTGCGTCCACCTTCCAACTATGACACCTTCAGGAACCGAGAAGGAGCATCTTCGGTGATGGAAGGACATTCCTCTACGAGGCCTCCATTCTTCAACGGTACCAACTACGGGTACTGGAAATGTCGGATGGAAACCTTCCTCCGGAGTGCATCCTTATGGAGGACTACAATGAAGGAATACATCGAGCCCGAAGAAGAAGACTTTGAGAAATGGACAACCGCGGAGGTCGCCGCGGAGGTATGCAATGCCAAGGCAATGAACGCCTTGCAATGCGCGTTGGAGCCCGAGGACTTCAATAAGATATGCACATGTAAGAGTGCATATCAAATTTGGAACTCCCTCCTCATTCTTCATGAAGGGACGAGTAGGGTAAGAGACTCTAAACTCGTAGTCGTAAACAAAGATTACGAAATGTTTCATATGCAACAGGGCGAGAAGATGAAAGAATATTACGCTCGCTTCGTTGACATAATAAACGAGTTAGAGGCCCTCGGCAAGTCCTACACTCAAAAGGAGAAGTGCTCAAAGCTTATCGAAGGACTTCCTTCTTCTTGGGAGAAACGTACCTTCGCCATCGAGGAAGGTAATGACATGAATAAATATACCGTAGTTCAATTGATGGGTACTTTGATGTCATACGAGGTACGCAAAGATAGCAAGGTGAAGTTACAAGAAAAGATGAAGTCCTATTTGAACCAAGACGCGCCTAAGAAAAAGGCGATTGCATTCAAGGCGGCTTCATCCACCTCTACCGATGATGAGGACTCGGAAGAAGAACTGGACATGGAATCCATTGCACTCATGGCAAAGAAGTTCAATCGCTTCTTTCGAAAGGGTAACTTCAAACAAAAATCTAAATTTACTTCTACTAATGCCTCTCCACCTTTGTGCTTTAAATGCAATAAGCCAGGACACATCAAAGCGGATTGTCCTCAAAACAAGCAAAAGGAGAAGTGGAAGGCGCCGAAGTTCGACAAGTCAAAGAAGTACAAAAAGGGGTACAAAAAGGGACTTGTCGGAGCAACATTCACCGACTCCGAGGATTCCTCAAGCGGAGAGTCGGACGATGAGAAAGTGGAGCAAGCGCACATGTGCTTCATGGCAAGAGAGGAGCATGATCAAGGATCTTCCTCCTCCGATGATAGTGATGACGAAGACAATGATGAGGTAACTATGGATGATCTTAGGAATGCTAACTCTCAATTATGGTCCAAATACACTAAATTAGTAAATAGATATACTAAAGTAAAAGATGACCTAGCTAGCATTCAAACCTCGCCTAAGACTATCATCACCAACAACGACACCGTTGTTGAAGAGTTGAGAAATGAGATTATTAATCTCAAATCTAAACTTGAACATGTTAGCATTGATGATCCGGAAGAACATAGGATAGCGAATTTAACTTCTCAAAACTCGACTTTGAGTATTGAGAACGAGAATCTTAAATCTCGTGTTTATGTGCGCACATCGCAAGTATCCAACTTGGATAATTCTATGCGTTCTCTCAAAGAGAAATATGAGAACACATTAGGCCGAATTAATAAATTCAATAAGGGTAAGGACCATTTGGATAAAATCCTAAGTGACTTACTTCCGGCCAATCACCACATTGGTTTGGGGTACACGATGGGATGTCCATCCAAAGCGGCCACTACTTTTGTTAGGCCAACTTCCGGTGACTCTACGAGTGGTAGCAAACACTCTATTGGTAGTTCATCTACCAATGGTGCTTCCACCTCGTCCACACCCTCTTTTGGAAAGAAACCCACTTTGGGTGGACCTCCAAAGAAGGGGCATGCTTATATGTACACAAATACCATGCTACGTAGGAACACACGTCCTACTCCACCGTCTCACACATATGATGATTTCTATGCTACACGTTCACGGGCACGTGCACGCCATGTGAGACACCCTCACGCACGTGTTCCCACACATGCATATGTTCACCCACCTCATCATATGAATAATTGTCGTCGTGCACCATTCCATCATGTTCCTTATGCATATCCACAACATGCATCATGTAGAAATCAACGTCGCATGCATGCACCCAATAGGATGAGGGCTCCCAAGATTTTCACTATTTGGAGCCCAAAGGACACAAGCATGGATGAAAAACAAGTGTATATGAATGCTTATTTTTCGAATGTTGTGCATAGTAGAAATTATGTGGGGAAGTCAAAGTCCAATTGGACTTGGCTTCCAAAGGTCTAACTTTTGAGGACCCAATGACCTTGGGTACCATGATATGAAAATTTCTATCTTTAGGTACTCAAGGAAAAGAAAAAGAAGAGGAGCAACAAATTTAAATTTAGCTCCAAAGGGAATTGGATACTCGATAGCGGGTGTTCAAAACACATGACGGGTGACGCTCAATTGCTCTCTGGAGTGGTTCCCATTGCAAATGGAAATCGCGTCGTATTTGGAGGCAACGAGAGCGGAACCATCGTCGGTGTTGGTAAAGTGGGTAGCCCTTCTAAACCCTTAATTAGTGATGTTTATCTAGTTAATGGTTTAAATCATAATCTTATTTCAATAAGCCAACTTTGTGACAAAGGTTACAAAGTTAGCTTTGCGAAAGGATTGTGTCATATTTCAAATGATAATAATAAATTATTATTTTCCGGCACACGCCATAAAGATATCTATATTTTGGATCTTCCTAAGTCATATGAACAATGTCTCGTTGCCAACACAAGTGAACAACACTTATGGCATCGACGCTTTGGACATGTGAACTTTGGAACACTTTATAAGCTTTCAAAATTAAATTCCATTAAAGGTTTTCCGAAGCTCGTTTTTGAAAAGAAAAGTTTTTGTGATTCTTGTCAACGTGGCAAGCTTCCTAAATCTTCATTTAAACCTAAGAAAAGCATTTCTACGAAACGGCCACTAGAGCTATTACATCTAGATTTATTTGGGCCAACTAGAGTTGCTTCCTTAGGAAATGCAAGATATAGACTAGTCATCGTTGATGATTATTCAAGATTTACATGGGTATTTTTCTTATGTAATAAAAATGAAGCTTTTGAAAACTTCACAATATTTGTGAAGAAAGTACAAAATCTCATCGGAACCACCATTGTCACTATTCGTAGTGATCATGGGGGTGAATTTGAGAATGAGTCTTTCTCAAATTTTTGTGATGATCTTGGAATTACTCACACGTTTTCTTTCCCTCGCGCACCTCCTCAAAATGGTGTTGTTGAGAGGAAGAATAGAACGCTTGTGGAGTGTGCTCGCACTATGCTCGAAGATAGTCAACTTGGTTATCAATTTTGGGCGGAAGCGGTACACACCGCTTGTTATGTGTTTAATAGAATACTTTTGAGGCCCGGCACCAAACAAACTTGCTATGAATTGTTGTTTGGTAGATTGCCTCAAGTTAAACATTTTCGTGTTTTCGGCGCAAAATGTTTTATTAAAAACACATATGATAATTTGGACAAGTTTGATCCGAGATCGGATGAGGGAATATTTGTTGGGTATTCCTCACGTAGCAAAGCCTACCGGATATACAACAAAAGATCCTCTACGATCGAGGAATCACTTCATGTCTCTTTTAATGAGAATTTTACTACTTCTAGAATTTCAAATGATAATGATTCTATGGATGTTTTATGTGATTCGTTTGAAAATTCTAAGTCTATTGATTCAATTGATTCTATTGATACTAATCCGACTAATGAAGTTGTTGAGAATGTGCCTAGTGATCAAGGTATTCCCAAGCGGCTTCATACCGTTCGCGACCATCCCCATGAGCAAGTCATTGGCAATATTAATGATAGTGTCAAGACGAGATCTCAAGTCCACCACTTCGCCAATTGTGCCTTTGCCTCATCAATAGAGCCAAAGAATATAGTTGAAGCGTGCGAAGATAGTGCTTGGATCCTTGCCATGGAGGAGGAACTCATTCAATTCGAGAGGAATGAGGTATGAGAGCTTGTTCCTTTGCCATCGAAGAACCACACCGTCATAGGGACAAAGTGGATCTTCAAGAACAAAACCGACGAAAATCAAGTCGTCGTCCAGAACAAAGCTCGGTTAGTTGCTCAAGGCTATCGCCAAGTGGAAGGTATCGATTTCGAAGAATCCTTCGCTCTGGTAGCTAGATTAGAATCAATTAGACTTTTATTGTCTTATGCATGCCATAAAAATTTTAAGTTATTTCAAATGGATGTTAAAAGTGCATTTTTAAACGGAGATGTTGTTGAGGAAGTTTACGTTTCTCAACCTCCGGGCTTCATAAATGAAAAATTTCCAAATCATGTTTTTAAACTAAAGAAAGCTCTTTATGGTTTGAGACAAGCTCCTCGAGCTTGGTATGATCGCCTAAAGAATTTTCTTTTGGATTTGAATTTTAAAATGGGCGAAGCCGATTCTACACTTTTTGTTAAGCATGCGAATAATGATATTTTATTAGTTTAAATTTATGTTGATGATATCATTTTCGGTGCTACTAACTTCACTCTTTGCGAAGAGTTTTCTAATGTTATGAAGGAACAATTTGAGATGAGCCACATGGGCGAACTCAAATATTTCTTAGGTCTCCAAATTCGCCAATTGAACGATGCAATCTTCATCCATCAAACGAAGTATATGGTGGAGTTGCTTAAGCGATTTGGGATGGAGAGTGCTTCCGGGAAAAAGACTCCAATGAGCACGACTACGCATCTTGACAAGGATACGGGCGGTAAGGATGTAGACATTCGTCTATATCGAGGTATGATAGGTAGTTTACTTTATCTTACTGCAAGTAGGCCCGATATTATGTTTGCCGTATGCATATGTGCTTGTTATCAGTCTCAACCTAAGGAGTCTCACTTAGTAGCGGTAAAACGTATTTTCCGTTATCTAAGTTATACACTTGATTTTGGATTACTTTATCCAAAATCTAGCACGTATGAGTTAGTCTCATACAGTGATGCCGATTATGCGGGATGCAAATTCGACAGGAAAAGTACTAGTGGCACTTGCCATTTTCTAGAAAATTCTCTTGTCTCTTGGTTTTCCAAGAAGCAAAATTCCGTATCACTTTCAACCACCGAGGCGGAATATATTGCCGCCGGTGCCGCTTGTGCACAGGTTCTTTGGATGAGACACACTTTGAAGGATTTTGGTATTCACTGTGATACTAGCCCTATCATGGTGGATAACCAAAGTGCTATCTGTCTTTCAAAGAATCTGGTGCACCATTCCCGATCAAAACACATAGATGTCCGACACCACTTTTTAGATGATCATGTTGCTAAAAAGGACATCATTTTAGTGTACGTTGAAACCCAAAAGCAAATCGCTGATATTTTCACGAAACCCCTAAAGGAGGACTCCTTTGTGCGGTTACGTCGAGAATTGGGGATTATGGGTGAATCCGAGATATAGGATTCATATTTCATTCAATTATCTTGCATGCTATTATATTTCGCGATATTTCGTTCATGCTAGATGCATTGAATTTTTGGAATTTTATGTGATATGTTTGAATTTTTTGCTCGAATTCTACTTTGAATGTCGTATTTAAGATTTCGACGTTTTATGGGGTAATTTAGATGACTAATGAGAGTGTTAAGATATTTCATCCAAGTGGGTTGTGAAGAGAAATCAATTATCAATTTTTGGACTCTTCTAGTCGGTTTCAGTTCATTAGTCAACCGACTAGATGCTCATCTAGTCGGTCAGCTAGTGAACTCAGACCAACTAGATCAAGCTTTTATCTAACTCTTATCATTTTCTTTCTTTAGTCGGTCACAGTACACTAACCGACCGACTAGATTGAAAACTAGTCGGTCAGTGTGTATACTGCGACCGACTAATTCTAGCCCTAAAAATTCCTGTTTGCCTCTGTTTCGACTTAGTCGGTTCAAGCTCATTGACCGACCGACTAGATCGTAATCTAGTCGGTCAGTGCTTGAACTGTGACCGACTAAGTGCGTTAGGGCAAACTTGTCTTTTCGCTTTCCAGACCGACTTATCTCTATCTTATTCGACTAAAATTTGTTTTAGTCGGTCTTCTTCTCCTCTCCAGCCCGCAAAAACCCAAAACCCCTCCGAGACCCTTCGACTTTCGACGTCTCTTCCGTCGATTCCGGCCATCTTTCCGTCCATCCGCCGCCGCCGATCGCTCTCCTAGGTATCCTCCTCCTCCTCCTTGGTCGATCTCCTATTCTAGGGTTCGATCTTGGCCGATTTCTCCTCTAGGGTTCTAGGTTTTGTAGTTCTTGTGTTAGGGCTTGTTGATTGTGCTTCTAGGGTTTGTTCACTTCGATTTTTCAGCTCTAGGGTTTGTGTAGCTTCGGTTGCTTGTACTCGTCGTGCCGCAATCATGGCAAAGACGCGGATCCCTATCACTTCATCTGGGGCTTCTCCTATGTCTATAGAGCCTTCCAACCCTAGGAATCCATCTAAGCCCAAGCGTCGTGCTAAATCTATCCAAGCTTCTCCGTCTTCGCCTCCTCTAAAGAAGCAGAGGACGGCGACGGTCAAACCCCGAAAATCTAAGTCTAAAAAGCCCATACTCCACTCTCCCTCGACTCCTCCTGATTCCGATACTGAGTTTATCCCTGAGGATGAGTCTGGCCATAGGGAACCTACTCCTCCACTTCGTCCTAGGACTCGCCAGCCAAAGGGAAAGGGCCCAATGCCAGCGGGTGGTGTTGACATATCGTTGTGTCGCGACGACACTATGTGTCTCGCGGCCTACAACCGTATTGAACACTGCCCGATGCTATTGGAGCACTATGTTCAGTTTTTAGATTTCCTTGGCTTAGCTGATCTTCTCTCCTATAGTGGCCTATTGGATTATCTTCGTTATGACCCCAAGGCGAATCCCAGACCATATCCTCGCCTGGTCAAATTATTCTACGCCAATCGTGTTCGGGGCCTGTACGATGAGAGTCACTCCATCGAGACTACTGTCTTGGGAACTCCTATAGTTCTCACGGCAGAAATCTTGGGGGAGATTCTTGGCTGTTCGTCGTCTGGTCTCCTTCCTTCTGACATTTCTGTCGATGATATCGCCTCCTTGGATCAGTCCGTTCTTTCTGACATCTTCCATGTGATCCCTCCTGCCCTCATTGGTGTTCCTTCGAAGTCGTTCAAACCTAATGCATGGGTATTGAATCTTATTCTGAAGTCGTGCTTGCTTCCCAAGTACGGCTCATCTTCACTTCCTTCCCAGCCATTTTTGAAGCTTATTTACGCTCTTTTCGTGGGTTGCGAGATTAATTGGGCTCGCGTTATACTCGATAAGATGGACTCTTTCGAGTGTATACGCAAGACCAATAAATCTGCGCATATCCCTTATCCGTGTCTGTTGACCCTGGTTTTCCGTCATTTCCGAGTCCCTCTCCCTCCTGACGATGAGCGTCCCTTGGGTCCCCCTCTGAACGCGACGGCCGTTAAGAAATCTCTAGCGGCGCTTCGTCACGTGCAGAGGTCGACCGCATCTGCTTCCCAGGCCACTCCCTCAGCTGCTGCAGCCCCCACTCCTCCTGCTACATTAGATGATGTCGTACGCCTTCTTCGTCGGCACGAGTCCCGTTTGGCTCGTACCGAGGAGGTCGTCTGCCGTATGGCTCAGATGATGGGCATTGATCTTCCTCCTTCCGTTTCTGAGGCCGAGGAGATGGACGATGAGGAGATTGACGATCTTGTCACTTTCTTGGCTCGTGGCGATGAGGCCACTGCTGCTGCTGCTGCTACCACTTCTGCTCCTGGAGTTGGCACCACTTCCGGTGCTCCAGAGCCTTCTGCTTCAGTAGTTCAGACTTCTGAGGCTGCTGCTGTCCCTGTTGACGAGCCTGCTCCTATCTCACCTGCTGCTGTTGAGACCCCTGCTGTTACTCCTGTTGAGACCCCAGCTGTTGAGCCCGTCGTTTCCACACCTGCCCCGACGATCCCGTCTGTTGAGGCGCCTCTCCTCCCTGCAGAGCCTGAGTCCACTCCGTCGACTGGACCCACGGAGACTGCAGATCCAGCCACTTCCTCGTGATCGTCTGTTCCGAGGACTCTCCACTACTCTTTGGATGATATATTTTATTGAGAGTATTTTGGGTTAGGATGGAGATTGAGGGTTGTTTTGATGTATTTTTGAGTTTTCTGGATGTCGGTGTTGGATATTTTGATGTACTTTGGATGATGTTGATGTTGGTGTTATATTTTGATGTGGATGATGATGTTGTACTTTTGGATGTTTATATAGATGATGTGTCGTACTTGATATGATGTACTTCTTGTATTCGATATCTTTTTGGATGTACTCATGATGTTTCTATCTATATATACATCGATGTTCATGTAGTGATATTTACTTCGTCGTGCACATTAACTCTCATTCAATGTCCATGCTATGTAAAATTGTCGCTCGACGATTGAAAAACTTGGTTAAATAGATTGAAATTCTATAATTGTATAGAATTGTTTTCCATGCACAAATTTAACCAAGAATATTGAATATTGAAGAGTATGTTTCTTTATTCAAAAAATGAACAATTATTTGGTATTTTTGATGATTTTGATTATCGCTTTTTGATAATGGAAAATTTGGCACACCTTGATTTGATTTCATCATTTTTCCCTTGGTGTCAATTAGGTCCATCGTCATTGTCTACGACTCCCGATGTTGGATTTTCCATTTCCTAGTTGTTGTCGTTGTATGCCCCCCATTTTTGGGATAATGCCAAAGGGGGAGAGATAATGATAATAGATAGGGCAAATGAAAATTTAACTCAATTTCCAAGAATCTAGTTTGATATGTTAGATTCAGGGGGAGTTAAGATATATATAAGGATTTTCAAAATCCGATATTTCAAAAATCGATTCTCTTTATTTATCTTACTCGTCTGATTGATGCAATTCATATATATTCATTTTGGAATTAACGTGTCATCAATGCAGGGGGAGTAAGTATTTTACATTTGAATCATTATTTTTGATTATTATTTATGTTGGTTTGTCATCACCAAAAAGGGGGAGAATGTTGAATATTGGACTCCCCGGATTTGGTTTTGATGATGAGCAAACATAAATAATCCATGAACTAACAATTTGTGAGCGTAGTATTGGAGATCGTCGCCAAATTCACGAGAACATTCAAAGCGACATCTCAACACTTCTCAAAGCTCGTATTCATGCCTAAAGCTTCGTTGAAGCTCTTGCGTCGTTTTGGAAGTTATGAAGAATCAATCGAAGCTCTCGAAGACCGTTTATTAAGGTTTTATTTATAGTCTTTTAAGCTTCGATCAATAGAATGTTAAGCCTTGAGTATATCTTACGTTTCTATCTTCATAACGCTCATATCGTAGCTCTAGGATCTTTGTACAAGTTCATTCTAACTTCCTCGAAGCGTCGCGCTTCGATTCGGACTTGTTTGTGCATGTTAGTTGGTACAAGAAGAAGTACTGACCGACTAGATGGTGATCTAGTCGGTCAGTAACTCTTCTTGGACCGACTAGTTTGATTCCTTAATTTCTTGGACTTTACTGTTTACAGTTAGTCGGTCTTCGTTGACTCACCGACCGACTAGTTTGTGAACTAGTCAGTCAGTGATGCTTCTTTGACCGACTAGTTGTGAATTACTGTTCATACTAAATTTCTCCTAAGCTACTGTTTATCGTTAGTCGGTCTAAGAACGTTTGGTGACCGACTAGTTGACAATCTAGTCGGTCAACTTTTGTTCTTGGACCGACTAAGTCAATTTGTATTCAGACTATTTCATTTTGCTTCTTAGTTGGTCTACGTTCACTGACTGACCGACTAGTTGTGAAACTAGTCGGTCAGAAAGTCTTCTTGGACCGACTAGATTTCTAGGTCTGAAATTCTATCTCTTCTCAGTTCCTCACTTAGTCGGTCCATGTTGTTTGACTGACCGACTAGTTGATGAACTAGTCGGTCAGTGATTGTTCTTTGACCGACTAATTGCCCCAGATTTCTATCCGTTGGAAATTGACCTAACTTGTTTTTATGGGACCCAATAAATACGAACCTAGGTCATTTCTATCTAGGTTAGAGCTGCCATTAAGAGATTCATTGAGATAGAAAGAGATAGCCATTCTCACTCATTTCTAAAGCTCTCTTCCTCACAAGAAACCCATTCTCTCTCATTCTAGATCTAGAATCCATCTTGAGAGAAGTTTGTTCTTGGTGAGCCCTTCAAGCTCTAGCTTGAATCAAGTCTCCAAATCATCCCTAGGCACCTATTGCTGGTCATTCCCTTGGTGCTAGGTCTTGGTGATTTTATCTTCATCAAATCCTTCCTTTCACCTATTTGGTAAGAAAAAACTCAAGGTATAGGATTTTGTGGTAAGTTTGCTTATTTCAATATAAACTCATTTATATTGCTTGTTGATTCTCTCGGTTGTGAGAGAAGGTTGTGATCCCGGGTTGTGGGATTCACTATTGCCATTGTTGTATGATTTGATCTTGTGAAGATTTTTCACAAGATATTCATAGTGGAAATCTTGGGTTAGGGTTTCTAACCTAAGTATCCGGAGGGGATCCGGGTGGTTGGGACGTAGGATCACCGGGAACAAGTCGGGGAGACTTGGGTGGATCCGAACCCATTAACATCATTTGTTTGCATTGTTAATTTTGTTGTTGTCATTCAATTTAAGCTTCCGCAAATTGATTTGGTAGTTGTTTGCAATTTAATTTGGAATTATACTCCTTGTTATTTTAAAGTACTATTCACCCCCCTCTAGTACTTGTGCAGTAGCTTGTAGGGCATTACATAATAGGTATGGAAAGTGTAGTGTACATCAATAAGTATGGAAAGTGTAGTGTGTACAACCATAAGTATGGCGTGTGTAGTGTTCAGAGTAACAAGTGACAGACATGGGTTTTGAAATGCACAAAGTAAAGAGCATGGCATTTGCAATGTACAAGGTAAAACAGTATGAACTTAGTTAACAGTTCATACATTCACAATAGCAGTAGCAAAAATAAATAAGAGTGCCAATCTGTACTTAATCTAGTGACAAGCCCAGTGTCTGAAGAGGAAGTGTCTAGCATTACACCCAAGCCAATGGGAGCTACCTGTGGCTCTATACTCACCGACCCGGCCAGGTGTCGGTCAAGTTAACCAGTAGAGTGCAACCCAGTATCCCGACCTCTACTACATTGGACTACCCCACCCAAAGTGTCGATAAGTGTATCCGTAGTTCAATGTTTGTCGTATGGCATACATTCCGTAAATGCCCCGCGGGCCCAATATCCGTAATTGCCCGAGGCCCAATAGTCCGTAGTTGCCCAAAGGCACAATAGTCCGTAGTTTGCCCCAAGGGCCCAGTATAACATTTCATTAGAGACATTCATTCCACAAGTAGTGGCACAACAAGCGAGAAGAAGATTTGCATACAATATTAAAAGGACATTTATCACTTTGATAGTAAAAGCACAACCACGCATCATTAGGTCCATTTCTATCATTTCAAGAGTTATTATGCAACGTACTTATGAAAAGTGGTTATGTTAACAGTACTAACGACATGCGTAAAATTTGAAAGTAGGCATGCGATAAAAATATTTGCAGGTGGTAATTACTTGCGTCTTTGAAAATTTTTGTAGAAAGTAATATACTTGCCTGCAGTGATGTGAGTTTTGGGTGCACACACAATCGTAAGATATGCACTGATTAATTTGCGAAATCGGGTTTGTGATATCAGTCTCATATTATTAACCAGTTATAAGACCTAAGACTAACCCATTATAATATTTACTTATTGTTTTATAAAGTACTTAACTTGTAACAGAAAAATCTTAGCTTAGTAACTTACAAAAAAATCTTAACTTAATAATAATCTTAACTTTATAACTTAAAACAGTTTAACTTAAATTAACTAAACTTACTAACCTTTATAATAATCATAATAAAATTTATAACACTTTATAATAATAAACTAATAACGTATAATAATAATAATAATAAAGATAATAATAAATAACTTTTAATAATATTAACTTAACTATTATAAAAAAACTTTAAATGGATCTCATCCTCTCTCTGTTCTCTCTCATCCTCTCACTGTCTCTTCCCTTTCTTTGTTTTTTTTCGAAGAGCGCAGGCGAAGGGGCAAGGGGCGATCGGAGTTCGGGGCGGCGGCGCGGCTTCCAGGCGGTGGATCCAGCGGCTGATCGAGTACGGGGCGGCGATCGGAACCTCGGGGCGGACGTCGACGGATTTGAGGCGGTGGTGGGGCGAGATTGGGGATCCGGTGGTCGGAGAGGCGCACGAGGGAGGGGTTTGATTTGGGGGGTTTCGATTTGTTTTGGTTTCAATTTCTGTTTTGTTTTTTTGTTTGTAAGGAGATGGAGGCAGATTTATCGTTGCTTGTATGGTGGAGGAGGTGATGGCTGAGGGTGGTGGAATGGGTTGCTGCTGCTGCTGTGATTGTTGGTGGTGGCTGGTTGCTTGTGATTTCCTGTAGGTTGCTGTTGCTATGGATTGTTTGTTTTAAGAACGGATAGAGGAAGAGACAGATTGAAGGGGGCTGGTTGTGAGGTAGGGGAGGTGATTTGAAAGCAATGTTAGATGTTGGATCTCACCAACATTTCGGTGGAGATAAATGATGTAGGGTTAGGGTTGATTAGGGTACGGTTGGAAGTTGGGGTAAGGTAAATGGTAAGAGTAATCTAATTACTTAGTGATTTAATTAGTTATAGGAAATAAGTTAATTTGTAATTAACTATTAGTTAAGTGTAATTAGTGGTTTAAAATGATTTACTAGAAATTAGTTATTAATTAAGGATAATTAGGGATATTAGCAATTGGTTAGTGTATTAAGATTTAAAACAGATTATTATATACCAGATATGATTTGATGAGATTAAATTAGGATAATTAATATTCTAGGGGATATTATTGTTTTAATTGTTAGGGTTCTAATTAAGGTTTATAGAATTCCTTAGTTAGGATAGTAGATGTGGTTAGGATACCTAGATTTGGTTTACACAAGATTTGATTTGGATAATTCATAATTAAGATATTGATATCATGGTTAGGCAGGGTAATCAATTCGGTTAATATTATTGGGTAAGGTTTGGTGTAGAAAATAATATAGTCAGGACGTGTCTATGATCGATGTAGCTAGGATAATTGGATTATTGCGTTCTCATCCTGCAAACAACATCAACCAAAAGTTAGAGAAGATATAAACACGATCGTCAAGTCGCGTTCTTGAGCTATGATAATAATAATAAAAAATAAAATCATATATTAATACTCTAATACTAATCGAGTACGTACTAGATACGTATATACAGAAACATGCCGTTACATCCTACTCACCTTAGAATAATTCCGTCCTCGGAATTTCCTAAGTTAGGTATGATCAAGGAAAAGCCTGATTGACGAAGGATCAGAGTATCAAGGAAGGAAGAGATATATAGAGGAAAGGAAACTTCTCAATTGATAAAGTCTAAGATCGAAACAATTACAATCAAAACAACACCTAGAAAATAACAAACATGATAGACGAAATGGTAACGGTAGAAGTGAAAGATACATCTAAGAAGCTTCAAGCAAGGATAAGCACATGATATGAATCATTAAGTAAGATGATAGGTCGGGGTTCAAACATCATCGTTCATCACTGGCTCATCGTCCCTAACTTCCTCGGTAACCATAGAGTAATTTTGGCGCCGACTGTGTTCGGGCTTGGCTTGTTGGAGAACTTGACGTTGAGGAGCCAGAGGTGGCCCCTGTTGTGTTGACCCTGGCGCTACCATAGATTGGGTCGCAGCACGATGAGGGCAGTTCCTTGCAATATGATCAGGTGCCCCGCATGCCAAATACTGGTTCAACAGTACACGACAATCCTTCTTGACATACCCAATCTGGTTACAATGATGGCATACCACTGTAAATCTGGGGTCGACTGGAGTTGCAGGATTTTTGAAGTTGGTGGTCTGAGTTGGTCGGAGATCGTTACTTGGCACCTTCGGTGGACGTCTACTTCCTCCAATCTGAAGCGCCTTCTTACGCTTCACAATAAGTTCATGTTTCTTAGCAGCATCCAACACTTCCTGATGTGTGGTCGGATTCACCGAAGACATTGAAGCCTGAATGTCCAGGTCTAGTCCCTGGAGGAACTGATAAGCACAGTCCTCGGGATCTTCCACCAGATGTGGGGCAAATCGACTAAGCATCAAAAATTCTGCCTAGTATTCGTCAACAGTCCGATTGCCTTGCTCCAGGTTGACGAAACTTTGTTGCAGTTCTCTCTTGGCTGATCGAGGAAAATATTGAGCCTCAAAATGCTCTCGAAACATGGTCCAGTTGATGGGCTTGATGAGACGAGATTCTTCAGTGTCCCACTAGTGTCGGGCATTTCCAGTCAGCTGTTTCTTGGCAACTTCGACCCAGCCTGCCTGGTCGATGCGGGCAAGACTCAGGTCCTCTTCTGTGGTTCAGGCCCATTCTTCTACTGCTAATGGGCCCTCTCTCCCAGAGAAGCTCTTCGGGTTCATCTCCTGAAATTGCTTTGATCCGGGCTCAGCTCGAGGTGGGGGTGGTGCAGGCGGTGCAGGTTGTCGACTCTGCTGGATCAGCTGATGTTGGGTCTCCAACATTCCTCTCATGATACTCATGAGTTCATAGATGTCGGGAGCACCATTCCCGCTAGTTCTATTTCCATTGCGAGTGTGCGGTCTTCCTGCCATGCTACAAAAAGAACAAGGTAAACATTTGCGTACAAGGTTTACTTAGACAATCTGGTTAATAATGACATCCACATTGTTCCGAGTATTTCGCAGAATGCATGACCTGCATGGGCCACCACTAAAACCTGTCATGCCCCGCTTCCCATTATACTTGGGGGCGAGGACGTGAACGGCTCCGCATGTGCTTAAAGCAAAGAAGAAGTACTTTTTTCTTCCCTCTTTGACTTAAGCACAATAAGCGTCTGTGTATGAATACTTGGAAGGTTCTTGCTTTGCAAAACAATCGAAACAACAAATGATGTCATCATTACATTCGACATCCAGATTACTTGTGCACAAAGGAATTAAGGCCTAGCATGGCCATTACAACAGTTACACAAAAGGGAGAAACACCTGAATAAAATTACGACACCAATATCAACAGTCTTATTGCAGCGCTGCGAAAACACGTCGTTCCTCAGCAGTGGGTCTCAGCGTGCTAGTTTTCTTGTCCCTCTGCTCAGTCTCCAAGTAACCTCTTTGGTGAACTCTGCTCAAAACCTAACTTATATTTCACAGACAAGGAAATATACGTCAGCGAGGGTCGCTCGGCAAGATTTAAAACGTTAGTAATAAAAGAACCCTCGGCAAGATAATAATATAGTTTACAAAGCTTTAGAGATGAATGACACAATATGATTCCAATAAGATGAAACGTGGCAGCACAAAGAACATGGGAGCATAGCAACGTGTAGTGTATAAAGAGTGAGCAGGCAAAGTGTAGTGGTCAAAGTAACGAACTCGGCAAGGTGTAGTGTGTAAAGTAACCAACATGGCAAGTGTAGTGTGTACAACAATAAGCATGGCTTGTGTAGTGTGTGTACAACAATAAGTATGGCATGTGTAGTGTGTACAGCAATATGTATGTCATGTGTAGTGTGTACAGTAATAGGTATGGCAAGTGTAGTGTACATCAATAAGTATGGCAAGTGTAGTGTGTACAACAATAAGTATGGCATGTGTAGTGTTCAGAGTAACAAGTGACAGACATGGCTTTTGAAATGCACAAAGTAAAGAGCATGGCATTTGCAATGTACAAAGTAAAACATGGTATGAACTTAGTTAACAGTTTATACATTCACAATAGCAGTAGCAGAAATAAATAAGAGTGCCAATCTGTACTTAATCTAGTGACAAGCCCAGTGTCTAAGGGGGAAGTGTCTAGCATTACACCCAAGCCAACGGGAGCTACCCGTGGCTCTATACTCACTGACCCGGCCAGGTGTCGGTCAAGTTAACCAGTAGAGTGCAACCCAGTATCCCGACCTCTACTACATTGGACTACCCCACCCAAAGTGTCCATAAGTGTATCCGTAGTTCAATGTTTGCAGTATGGCATACATTCCGTAAATGCCCCGCGGGCCCAATATCCGTAATTGCCCGAGGCCCAATAGTCCGTAGTTGCCCAAAGGCACAATAGTCCATAGTTTACCCCAAGGGCCCAATATCACATTTCATTAGAGACATTCATTCCACAAGTAGTGGCATAACAAGCGAGAAGAAGATTTGCATACATTATTAAAAGGACATTTATCACTTTGATAGTAAAAGCACAACCACGCATCATTAGGTCCATTTCTATCATTTCAAGAGTTATTATGCAACTTACTTATGAAAAGTGGTTATGTTAACAGTACTAACGACAAGCGTTAAATTTGAAAGTAGGCATGCGATAAAAATATTTGCAGGTGGTAATTACTTGCGTCTTTGAAAAAGTTTGTAGAAAGTAATATACTTGCCTAAAGTGATGTGAGTTTTGGATGCACACGCAATCGTAAGATAGACACGGATTAATCTGCGAAATCGGGTTTGTGATATCAGTCTCATATTATTAACCAGTTATAAGACCTAAAACTAACCCATTATAATATTTACTTAATATTTTATAAAGTAATTTTTACTTTACTTATAACAGAAAAATCTTAGCTTAGTAGCTTACAAAAAAAATCTTAACTTAATAATAATCTTAACTTTATAACTTAAAATAGTTTAACTTAAATTAACTAAACTTACTAACCTTTATAATAATCTTAATAAAATTTATAACACTTTATAATAATAAACTTATAACTTATAATAATAATAATAATAATAAAGATAATAATAAATAACTTTTAATAATAATAACATAACTATTATAAAAAAACTTTAAATGGATCTCACCCTCTCGCTGTTCTCTCTCGTCATCTCTCTGTCTCTTCCTTTTCTTTGTTTTTTTTCGAAGAGCGCAGGCGAAGGGGCAAAGGGCGATCGGAGCTCGGGGCGCCGGCGCGGCTTCCAGGTGGTGGATCCAGCGGCTGATCGAGTACGAGGCGGCGATCAGAACCTCGGGGCGGACGGGATAGATTTGAGGCGGCGGCAGGGCGAGATTGGGGATCCGATGGTCGGAGAGGCGCGCGAGGGAGGGGTTTGATTTGGGGGGTTTCGATTTGTTTTGGTTTCGATTTCTGTTTTGTTTTTTTGTTTGTAAGGAGATGGAGGCAGATTTATCGTTGCTTGTATGGTGGAGGAGGTGGTGGCTGAGGGTGGTGGAATGGGTTGTTGTAGCTGCTGTGATTGTTGGTGGTGGCTGGTTGCTTGTGATTTCCTGTAGGTTGCTGTTGATGTGGATTGTTTGTTTTAAGAACGGATAGAGGAAGAGACAGATTGAAGGGGGTGGTTGTGAGGTAAGGGAGGTGATTTGAAAGCAATGTCGGATGTTCGATCTCACCAACATTTCGGTGGAGATAAATGATGTAGGGTTAGGGTTGATTATGGTACGGTTGGAAGTTGGGGTAAGGTAAATGGTAAGAGTAATCTAATTACTTAGTGATTTAATTAGTTATAGGAAATAAGTTAATTTGTAATTAAATTTTAGTTAAGTGTAATTAGTGGTTAAAATGATTTACTAGAAATTAGTTATTTATTAAGGATAATTAGGGATATTAGCAATTGGTTAGTGTATTAAGATTTAAAACAGATTATTATATACCAGATATGATTTGATGAGATTAAATTAGGATAATTAATATTCCAGGGGATATTATTGATTTAATTGTTAGGGTTCTAATTAAGGTTTATAGAATTCCTTAGTTAGGATACTAGATGTGGTTAGGATACCTAGATTTGGTTTACACAAGATTTGATTTGGATAATTCGTAATTAAGATATTGAGATCATGGTTAGGCAGGGTAATCAATTCGGTTAAGATTATTGGATAAGGTTTGGTGTAGAAAATAATATCGTCAGGATGTGGCTATGATCGATGTAGCTAGGATAATTGGATTATTGCGTTCTCATCCTGCAAACAACATCAACCAAAAGTTAGAGAAGATATAAACGCGATCGTCAAGTCGCGTTCTCGTGCTATGAAAATAATAATAAAAAATAAAATCATATATTAATACTCTAATACTAATCGAGTACGTACGAGATACGTATATACAGAAACATGCCGTTACAGCTGCGAAGAGAGAGCTCTTGCAGCGGTTCGTGAATCTGACTCAGGGGAGTTGGTCAGTTGATGAGTACGAGGCGGAGTTTGAGATGTTGAGATGCTTCGCCCTCCATATGGTAAAAAGGAAGAGAACCGGGCTGATCGGTTTCGTCAGGGGCTAAACCCCAAGATCCAAGCCTCTATGACTTCAGCAGACTTGACTACTATGGGGGCTGTACTGAATGCAGCCAGGAACCATGAGACTGTGGCGAGACTATCTGATCCTCCTGCTGGTGGAGGAAAGAGACCAATGGAGCAGTACAGGCCACCTGCTAGGCCTGCTATGAGACCATATCTGATGGTGCCTTTCAAGAGGCCAGGAGCACCTGCACAGAGCCAGGCCAAGGGTCCATGCCATTTCTGCGGCAAGCCGGGGAATCATAAGAACAATTGCATGAAGATGTTAGGTCTGTGTTTGGCGTGTGGAGCTGCCACACATGTTGCTAGAGATTGCCAGAACCTTCTTCGTACTATGGGCGGAGCACCAGCCCCACTGCAGAGTGGAGCACTGGCCCCTACTCAGAGAGGAGCTACTATTCGTCGACCCCCTTTGGCACCTCAGGAGAAGATTTACCGTCAGGCAGTGCCACCTCGGAGGCCAGCTTATACCATGACAGCCATGGAGGCTGAAGACGTGGATGTCATCATTACAGATAATTCTTTAGAACTAGTCTTTTCATTTTATAGCATAGATCATATTGTTTGTATATGGTTGTTTGATCCTTGTTGGTTAGATTAGTAGCCTTGTTTCACCTTAGCTATATCTTTTTGTATCTTAGGCACCATTTTAGTGTCGTCTTACTCGGCCTTAACTTTGTTCCACTCTGGTGCGTCTATGTGCATCATATCCCGGAGGTTCGTAACAGGGCATTCCATTCCCACCGACACACTTCCTAATTGTTGAGACATCACTACAGGGAACGGAGTGGTGACGGTTAATCTGGGATGTCGATCGATCCCGTTGGTGATCAGTGGACACGAACTTTATGCCGACTTCATTGTCCATGATCTACCGCATTTTGATGTCGTTCTTAGCATCGATTAGTTGGAAGATTTCCCTGCGTCGATCGAATTCCATAGCAAGAAGGTAGTATTCAGGATTCCAGGCCACCTGGAGTCCGAGTTCCTTAGCAGAGAGCGATCGCTTGGGCCCATCAGATTTTGAGCCAAGCCGGAGGAGTCAATCATTGTCACCATACAGATGGAGACCAATAAACCAGTAGTCGTCAGAGACTTCGACGACGTCTTCTTCGAAGATATTTCAGGATTGCCACCCGATAGAACTTTGGAGTTTAGCATAGACCTTATGCCGGGAGCGCAACCTATTTCGAAGGCGTCGTATCGTATGGCTCCCGCAGAGCTTGAGGAGCTACGGAAGCAATTGGATGAGTTATTGGGGAAGGGATTCATACATCCTAGTGTGTCACTTTGGGGTGCACCAGTTCTGTTAGTGAAGAAGAAGGATGGATCCTGCAGGATGTGTGTGGATTACAGAGGGCTGAATGCAGTGACCGTGAAGAATAAGTATCTGCTGCCCCGTATTGATGATATTTTCGACCAGCTTGGAGGTTCGAGGGTTTTCTCGTAATTGGATTTGAGGAGCGTGTACCATCAGTTGAAAGTGAAGAAGGACGATACTCCGAAGACGGCCTTCAGGACAAAGTACGGACACTATGAGTTCATAGTCATGCTGTTTGGTGTGACCAACGCTCCAGCAGTGTTTATGAACGTGATGAATTTGATTTTCTACGACTTCCTGGATAAGTTCATCGTCATCTTCATCGACGACATTCTTATTTACTCGAAGTCTGAAGAGGAGCACATCCGTCATCTGAGGACAGTGTTGGAGACACTGAGACGTCATAAGCTGTATGCCGAGTATAGTAAGTGCAAGTTCTGGTTGAACAGAATCGCATTCCTGGGACACGTGGTGTCTGGTGATGGCATATCTGTAGATCCAGAGAAAGTCAGAGCAGTCAGCGAGTGGCCGATCCTGTAGTCAGCATCAGATATCAGGAGCTTGCTTGGGCTAGCTGGCTACTACCGTCGGTTCATTAAGGATTTTTCGAGGATTGCAGAGCCGATGACGAAGCTGATGAGGAAGGACGTGGAGTTCTGTTGGTCAGAGGATTGCGAGGAGGCTTTCAGTATTTTGAAGGCGAGATTGACCACGGCACCGGTTTTGGCAATACCGGATCGAAGTAAAGGTTTTAAGATTTACTGTGATGCATCCGGCAAGGGTCTCGGATGCGTTCTACATCAGCATGGTCATGTGGTTGCGTACGCTTCTCGGCAGTTGAGGAGTCATGAGAAAAACTACCCGACGCATGACCTGGAGTTAGCAGCCGTGATATTTGCGTTGAAGATCTGGAGGCACTTCCTGTTGAGTGAGAGCGTGAAGATATTCACCGATCACAAAAGCTTGAAGTACATTTTTACCCAGAAGGAGCTCAACATGCGTCAGAGACGATGGTTGGAGCTTATGGCAGATTACGAGATAGACCTGCAGTATCACCCGGGGAAAGTGAATGTAGTGCCAGATGCTTTGAGCAGACTCCCCGCAGTGATGATGCATACTGCTCATTGGAGATTGCAGCATGAGCTGAGAGAGATGGATATTGAGGTTGTCCTACCTGGAGTGGTTGTTTCATTGATGAACATGCAGATTCAGTCCGCGATTGTGGATCGTATCAAGGCAGCTCAGGCATGAGATCCGAAGCTGCAGAGGATCAGAAGGCAGGTTGAAGCTGGGTTGCGGATGGATTTTATTATTCATGAGGATGGATCCCTGAGATACGTCAGTAGACTCTGCGTACCTGCAGGTGACATTAGAGATGAGCTATTGAGTGAGGCTCATAGCTCGCCTTATTCCATACACCCTGGAGGCACGAAGATGTACAAGGACCTCCGTCTGAACTATTGGTGAATTGGCATGAAGAGGAGTGTGGCACAGAGCATTGCCAAGTGTTTGGTAAGCAAGCAAGTGAAGGCGGAGCACCATCGGACAGCAGGATTGCTACAACCGCTTCCTATTCTGGAGTGGAAGTGGTAACACATCACGATGGATTTCGTGACAAGCTTACCTCGGAGCCCGAAGCAGAACGATGAGTCTGGGTGATCGTTGACCGATTGACTAAGTCTGCGAACTTCATTCCATTCCAAGTGGGACAGTCCACGGAGATCTTGGCGAGGAAGTATCTAGAAGTAAAGATATTTTACTTCTCTATTTATAGTTCCTCCTTGAGTTTAGTTCGTGACGTAGACCATGTACGTGTAGGATATTGTGCGCTTACATGAAGTTTCGGTGAGCATCGTATCCGACAGTGACTCGAGATTTACATCTCAGTTCTGGAAGAGTCTGCAGGAGAATCTTGGTACGAGTCTGTGTTTCAGCACGGTGTACCATCCACAGACTGATGGCCAGTCAGAGAAGACTATTCAGATTTTGGAGGATATGCTGAGAGCTTGTACGCTCGATCTGAAGGGTTCGTGGGAAGATCATCTCCATCTAGTGGATTTCTTCTACAACAATAGCTATCAGGCTAGCATTGGTATGGCGCCTTTTGCTGCCCTATATGGAAGGAAATTTCGATCGCCACTGAGCTGGGATGACATCGGAGACAGAGAGCTGTTGTGTCCGGAGATGATTGTAGAAGCTATGGATGTCGTAAGAGACATCAGAGATAAGCTTCGGATTGCTCAAGATCGCTTCAAGCATTGGTCGGATACCAAGATACGAACTTTGGAGTTTCAGCCAGGAGATCATGTCTTCCTGAAGATTTCTCCGAACCGCGGAGTCATTCGTTTCGGGAAGAAGGGAAAGCTGAGTTCGAGGTATATTGGACCATTTGACGTGCTGGAGCGTGTGGGAGCAGTTGCATATCGCCTTGCTATACCACCATCTTTGGAGGGAGTTCACGACGTGTTTCACTTATCTCAGCTACGTCGATACGTCAATGACCCATCGCACACTGTGGACTTTTCAGAGACCCCGGTCCGCCCGGACCTGACTTATGAGCAGCAGCCAGTGCAGATTGTGGACCGTCGACAGAAGCAGTTGAGGAACAAGGTAGTCGACCTGGTGAGAGTGATGTGGCATCACGGATCGCCAGGAGAGTCCACCTGGGAGAGAGAAGATGAGATGAGAGAGCGCTACCCTCTTTTGTTCCCTGATCAGTAGGTGTTAGAAATTCCGAGGGCAGAATTTTTCTTAAGACGGGTAGGATGTAACGATCACTTTCAGACTGTATGTATTTTAGCGCGTATCTTTGTTGTTTCGTGCGCGTGTTTCCATATTTGATTTTTATCGTTCTCCGTAGTTTAGACGCGCGACCGAACCCCGTATTCTCGACCCTCTCGGAGGTGCGATCACCCCGGCATCTTCCTTGTTATTTTTGGGCGTCGAGGAACCAACCTGCTATTAATCTCATCATTACTTACTAAAACATTAATTTTTTTAAAAAAATTGAAATCGAAATCTGTTACCGTCTGTTTTTTTAAAAAACAAATCCTGGGATGCTAAAAAAATGTGTGTACGTTCAAATGACAAATCATATCGTTTTGAAGTCAAAAATTTTTATAAAAAGAGAAGGGATCTTAACTAATTTTCCCCACTAACAAATCCTAACAACCCCCACTCCCCTAATTGCTCTCCCCTTGTGAAACTCCTCCACTATCCTATTAAAAAGCCTACTAGGACCTCTCTCTTGTTAATCATGCAACAAACCTAACCACCCTTCTCCTCTCAGCCAAAACAAACCCTACACACTTCTCCTTCCCCTACCTCCCACACACAGGCCGAGCCCCTCACCTACCGTCGGCCACTCCTCCCCACACCACTTGTAATGCCCTACCAGCTACTGCACAAGTACTAGAGGGGGGGTGAATAGTACTTTAAAATAATAAGGAGTATAATCCCAAATTAAATTGCAAACAACTACCAAATCAATTTGCGGAAGCTTAAATTGAATGACAACACAAAATTAACAATGCTAACAAACGATGTTAATGGGTTCGGATCCACCCAAGTCTCCCCGACTTGTTCCCGGTGATCCTACGTCCCAACCACCCGGATCCCCTCCGGATACTTGAGTTAGAAACCCTAACTCAAGATTTCCACTATGAATATCTTGTGAAAAACCTTCACAAGATCAAATCATACATGCAATGGCAAAGTGAATCCCACAACCCGGGATCACAAACTTCTCTCACAACCGAGAGAACCAATTAGCAATAATAGAGTTTAAATGAAATAAACAATCTTACCACAAAATCCTATACCTTGAGTTTTTCTTACCCAAATGGTGAAATGAAGGATTTGAGGAAGATGAAGTCACCAAGACCTAGCACCAAGGAAATGACCAGCAATCGGTGCCTAGGAATGAGTTGGAGACTTGGATCAAGCAATAGATTGAAGAGCTCACCAAGAACAAGCTTCTCTCTAGATCTAGAAATGAGAGAGAATGGGTTTCTTGTGAGGAAGAGAGATTTAGATTTGAGGGAGAATAGCTATCTCTTTAGAACTCAATGAATCTCTGAATGGAAGCTCTTACCTAGATAGAAATGACCTAGGTTCGTATTTATAGGGTCCCATAAAAACAAGTTAGGTCATTCACCAACGGATAGAAATATGTGAGACTTAGTCGGTCAAAGAACAATCACTGACCGACTAGTTCATCAACTAGTCGGTCAGCCAAACAACGTGGACCGACTAAGAGTAGATCTGAGAAGAGATAGAAGTTCAGACCTAGAAATCTAGTCGGTCCAAGAAGACTGTCTGACCGACTAGTTTCACAACTAGTCGGTCAGACAATGAACGTAGACCGACTAAGAGGCAAAATGACTTAGTCTGAATGCAAAGTGACTTAGTCGGTCCAAGAACAAAAGTTGACCGACTAAATTGTCAACTAGTCGGTCACCAAACGTTCTTAGACCGACTAACGATAAACAGTAGCTTAGGAGAATTTTAGCATGAACAGTAAGTCACAACTAGTCGGTCAAAGAAGCATCACTGACCGACTAGTTCACAAACTAGTCGGTCGGTGAGTCAACGTAGACCGACTAACTGTAAACAGTAAAGTCCAAGAAATTAAGGAATCAAACTAGTCGGTCCAAGAACAGTTGCCGACCGACTAGATCACCATCTAGTCGGTCAGTACTTGTTCTTGTACCAACTAACATGCACATACAAATCCGAATCGAAGCGCGACGCTTCGAGGAAGATAGAATGAACTTGTGCAAGGATCCTAGAGCTACGAAATGAGCGTAATGAAGATAGAAACGTAAGATATACTCAAGGCTTAACATTCTATATATCGAAGCTAAAAGACTATAAATAAAACCTTAATAAACGGTCTTCGAGAGCTTCGATTGAATCTTCATAACTTCCAAAGCGTCGCAAGAGCTTCAACGAAGCTGTAGGCATGAATATGAGCTTTGGGAAGTGTTGAGATGTCGCTATGAATGTTCTCGTGAATTTGGCGACGATCTCCAAAACTGCGCTCACAAATTGTTAGTTCATGGATTATTTATGTTTGCTCATCATCAAAACCAAATCCGGGGAGTCCAATATTCAACATTCTCCCCCTTTTTGGTGATGACAAACCAACATAAATAATAATCAAAAATAATAATTCAAATGTAAAATACTTACTCCCCCTGCATTGATGACACGTTAATTCCAAAATGAATATATATGAATTGCATCAATCAGACGAGTAAGATATATAATGAGAATCGATTTTTGAAATATCGGATTTTGAAAATCCTTATATATATCTTAACTCCCCCTGAATCTAACATATCAAACTAGATTCTTGGAAATTGAGTTAAATTTTCATTTGCGCTATTTATTATCATTATCTCTCCCCCTTTGGCATTAGCCCAAAAATGGGGGGCATACAACGACAACAATTAGGAAATGTAAAATCCAACATCGGGAGTCGTGGACAAAGACAATGGACCAACTTGACACCAAGGGAAAAAAATGTGGAAATCAAATCAAGGTGTGCCAAAATGTCCATTATCACAAAAAAAATCAAAAAAACATCAAAAATACCAAATAATTATTCATTTCTTGAATAATGAAACATACTCTTCAATATTCAATATTCTTGGTTAATTTTGTGCATGGAAAACAATTCTATACAATTATAGAAATATAATCTATTTAACCAAGTTTTTAATCGTTGAGCGACGAATTCACATTTCAAATGCATTCAACGAATATATATAAAAAAATGCACGACGAATAAATGACAAAGTGAATGACGATGAACATATATATATGTAGAGACTGTAGGAATATGATGCCCTCAAGGCCATTTATTCCTGTGTGAATAGCACAAACATCTTGTTCGAAATAACAGTAAGCTGTTTGGTAATAATTTATCTAAGTTATATTGTAATGTAGTTAACATTAGATATCAACTTAGGTAAAGTCCTGAGACTTTATGCAAGGTCAAACGGGTATCGAGATGAGTATCTCGATCATGGAGAAACGTTTGACCGTCTGTAGCATAAGTCTGAAATGGTTCGTGGTCGTAGATGTTCCGAGACAAGGATATCGAAACATCAGACAGACCATTGTGTCTTAGTCTTCACCGTTTAGCGGTGGCGATGATCTCATGATCGCTTGACTTGGCGAAGTCGAAGACGAGACACAGGTGCTCATTAGAATGAGTTCACTGAACGATCCACTAGAGTTATCATATGGTTATATTGACCAATCTGTCAGTGATAACTCTGAGTGATGATAGGATAGTTGGTCTTTTGACTTGAGGTCATTTTGACGGACCTGTGCGTGAACGGTGACACTTAGATCAACTGACCTAGCTTCGAGGCAAGGCCTGTCGAAAGGTCTTTTGATTGGGTGTCACTTGAAACGTACGAGGCGAGTAATGACCAAGAGAGGATTCGTCTCTCCCGGTCAATGGGAGTTAGTGTCGTAGAGTTAGTTCGGTCTTTAGTAAAAAACTCTGCGCAGAGTATGTTGGAAGAAGTCCAACATTAGTTGACTAAAGATCGATAGAAACTAACCGGAGTCAAGTTATTGGGGTTGACAGTTTGACCGTACCCCAGACTTGATCCGAACGACATATTTAAGACGAAGAGACTATAACTGCGGAATTCATCACGGAAACAGTCAGGTGGTCCCGACAATACTCATGTCAATGAGTTAACCACATAATGATGATTCCTGAAGCAGGGACGGCAACCACTGCTCGTGGTCACTGCCGTATAGGGCTTCGAGCCCAACCTGTTGTAAGGGTCAGGCTGTAGGGTCTCACACAGAGTGCAACGCTTCGTCTAGTAATAGGTAGAAATTAGTTAGGGAGAATAATTGCATTTTTGATGCAAGGGATGGAATAATTGCATTTGATGCAAGATGGTAATTTAAGCTTAGATAGGGACTATTTTGCATTTGATGCAAAAGCGATTAAATGCGTATTAAATTGTTTAATACAATATTTAATAATATAAACGCAAGGAAAAGTTCACGGGTAAGACGGAAATATTCCGGTCTAGACCCAGGTTCGAACGGCGTCCAAATCGGACACCAAATGCTCAAGTTAGAGCCAAAACAGCCCAACGAGTCAGACCAGGCAGACCCAGACCAATCTGGTCTAGTCTGCTGGTCAAGCCCAAAAAAGACAGACCTGGGCAAGCCCAGGCACTGGCCTGGACCTGCCCAGGGCTTGGGCAACTGCCCAGGTGGCCTGGGCAACTGCCCAGGTGGCCTGGGCAAGCCCAGGCGCGGGCCTGGGCAAGCCCAGGCCCGCCTGGGCTCTGCCCAGCGCCTGGGCAGAGCCCAGGCGCGGGCCTGGGCCCACCCAGGCGCGGGCCTGGGCAAGCCCAGGCCCGCCTGGGCTCTGCCCAGCGCCTGGGCAGAGCCCAGGTGCGGGCCTGGGCGCGCCCAGGCCGCCTGGGCGAGCCCAGGCGTGGGCCTGGGCGAGCCCAGGCGCAGCCTGGGCTCTGCCCAGGCGGGTTTTAGGCACGCGCGGGTTGCGTGGGGCCCACCCATGGGCCCCACCTCTAGGGTTTTGAACCCTAAGTGTGCTGAATCAAATGACGGCTCAGTTTTTGTGAAAAACTAGCCTAGGGCTGATCTTTGGACACTCAATTGGAGGATCAAACGAACTCCGATTGACGAACCGTTTTTTTCCTATGCGTTCACCGTTGAACGCTTGTCGTATTGATAGGTTGTATCGATCTTGAAGCTCAACGGTGAGTGAGTTAAAATTCACGGAAGTTTGCACTTTGTGAAGTGCAAACTAACTTGATTTTAATTAACCTATTATTTAGTCCCACATCGGATTTTGAGAAAAGGGGAGAGTCTGCCGCCTATATAAATAGGGGTCTCCCCCCTTTCTCAAAACTCGTCCCAAGCTCTAGATCTGAGCGGCTCTCGTAAATATTGGAGCACGCTCGGATCTAAGCTTAAATAAATATTTCTCTATCTCCCTAAATTTCTGCCTTACTCCTGCGGGCTCTAGCAAAGCCACAAAGGAGTTCGGATTCTGGATCTGAAATCTTGGCGGAGGTTTCCCTCGCGTGAAACTTTCTTCGGCGCGTGGTTGGCTCGGCGACACGGGGATTGATCGCCTCGGGGTGCGGAGCGGTTCGAGGAGCGGTTCGGGGAGCGGTTCAAAGGAGCGGCTCGGCGTGGGACGGGAGCAGCTCGGAAGACGGCGCGGAACATCTCGCCTGCTCCAGGGCTGAGATTCCGGGTATGTGGTTAAAGTATTTTTAGCATTAGTTTAGTTTAATCGCAATAGGCTAGATCCTTCTTGGGATGGTCAGATCCATCCCAAGTCGGCATAGATCTTGGCATAGGGTCTTGGACCTTAGGGCTAAGTTAAAAATAGTTTTTAACTGCATGTTAATTAGTTAACATAGGTTTTTCTTCCGCTGCAAATATTTTTGTGTCTATGTTCCGTCCGACTTAGGACGGGACTAGAATTTTTGTGCCCTAAGGGACCGCCAATTCCCAACAGTGGTATCGGAGCCTAGGTTTGCGTAGCGATCTAGGTACTGCGATTTGATTAAATGTGTTAATGCTTTTAAATACTTTCAAAAGTTTTTAAAGTTATGAGATAATATTTTAAAAATGTTTTAGATGTTCAAAAATTATTTTTGATAAATTTTGAACATGGAAATTTTTTAAAATGACATTTTAAAATTTATGTGATAATTTTTAAAACCAATTTTAAATCTTTTAAAATTTATGCGATAAGTTTAAATTGCCTAAAATTTTTATTTGATAAATTTTTTAAGCTTGAAAGTTTTTAAAATGATGTTTTAATTTTATGAGATAATTTTAAAACTAATTTTAAAGATTAAAATTTTTATGCGATAAATTTTTTTTAAAAAGCATGCAAATTTATGATTTTAAAATTAAGTTTTTATGAGATAAAAATAAAATAATTTCAAAATCATATTTTAAATTTAATTGTTAAATTTATGTTTGCATGCAAAAAAAAAAAAAATTGTTTATGCGATAAACTTAGTATATTTAAATGTTAAATAGTTGTGCACTATCTTTATGCGATAAATTAGTGTAGCTTTATTTTAATGGCTTGTTTATCTTGTCCCTTATTTGATAACACAAGACAACCCTTTAGGTTAGCCATTAAAAATGATTAAAATTTATTACTTAAATTTTAATGACATGCGATGTTTTAATAAATGATTAACAACAATATTAAGACCTAATTCCTGATTAGGGTAGTCCTTTAAATGATTTTTAAATTCTAATTGTTATAATTAATTTTCATTAAAGGACTTCGCTTCTAGCGTTGTTAATAAAATTTATTAAAATCCTTATAACGATTAGGGTAGCACGTGAACCTTATAGTTGATAAGGACTTAATAAAAGTTATAAAACAAATCCTAAAAATTTTGAATTTAAGGATTCAACTAGTTGATAGGATTAATTAGTTGTTAATAAAAGCTGTTTAGTCTATGGCATACATACAAAAATGACAAGCTTCATTCAATGGACCATGATCCAGTCAATGTGCTTGGCTAAGAGTTCTGGGTCAACCCTTGCTAGTCCAAGGGGTAGTGATCCTGGCTTAGTCAATTCCCTGGCTGTGTTCCGCTGGACCGCAATGTCGCGAATCATGATTGTATGACACCCTGGACTATATCTAAGTCAAATACGTTAATGATCTTTTTCAAGATTAGCCGTAGCCCTCCTTGTTTTTAGGGGTTAGCAACTATAGGGCCCGTGTTATAGTTGTTGAGATACACTCAAGCTGTGACATGGCAACCCTGTAGAAACCAACTCCTTAAATACATAAGATGAAATCTTGACTAACCCTAACCGACGTCTCGTACCCCGAGCGCCGGCGTAAGTTAAGCCAACGATGTAGTCTGCCTAGATGTAGTCTAAGACCTGACCCAAACCGACGTGTCGTGCATACACCGAGCTGAGGGGCAAGTCAGGCTAGACATGAAAACAAGGGTCCGACTAGACTAGACATTGTGATTTGGATGAGCACACTCATGATCACGAATGGCTAGGGGCAAAAACCGATTAAGAGAGTCATATCCGATATGATCGATGAAGAGTCATCTTCCGATCGCAGAGTCAATCAACTTGTTGAGCTACACTCAAGGTTGTTTAGACTCAAGGTGATCGGAACTCTTACCCATCAATTTTAATTCGATTAAATCGTTCGTTATTAAGCTTTAAAACGTTCGTAAAATTAGTGGGAGGATATAGATAGATAAAAGCCAATCTACCTATATTTAATATTGAACATATGCTAAAACTAGGGCTAGACTATGTTTACCGAGAGAATCAATTGATAATATTGGAATCAGTTAACTGGTCAATAAGTTGATTAATTGAATATCGAGTTAAAATCTAATTGATAGAATTAAAACTATATTCCCGTTGACATTAAATGACCTTCTAAAGAACAGACTTAAGAAATATAATTTCATTAAGTTCTGTGTCCAACAAATAAATTAAAGCTACATGTCACTCGTCTCTATATGAGGCAGCTTGAACATATAGGACATTCAAAGTATGTTTCTCCCTACAACTTGTCGAGCTACCCTCAAGGTTGTATGGATAAACAATTTTGATCCGCAAAGTTCAAAGATTCGATCAAACCGTTTGAGTCAAATACGAGTGCATGAGCGATGCAAGACTATGTATCCCAACCGGATCTTGAGACAAGCAACTTCTTGAGCTACACTCAAGATTGCAAAGCTCAAGCGTTTGGATACGTAAGTTGCTTGCATAGCTATTTATTTATGTTGATATCTAAATGTGATTTAGAAAAGGAAGAAGGCACTTCGGAAAGTCAATTGAGAAAGTTAGTTTAATTTATCATTAGTAGAGGCATAAGTAGGAGGAAATGAAAACGTGACATATTTTGATGTCACATTTCGGAATAAGTTGTTATACAAAAGACGTTTAACACATTTTGACGAATGTCGTCACATTGCTTCTGAAGTAATGTTTTGTGTTAAGTAATTTGTAAATAACTATATATATATTAAATGTTAATATATAAATACACAAGATAATAGCAAACTTATATGGTAAAATTAGACTAGGCCGTATCAAGAGATTAAGCTTCACAAGTCACATAAAGAGGGGTCTGACCTCTCGTATTATGAAGTCTACGGACACTTGTGAGTCTTAGCCTCTTTGATACAATGGCCGAAACCCATCTGTGAGACAGTGGGAGAATGAGTTGTCGAACTCAGTCTCGTACATACTGATGTACCCGAGTCTATTTTTTAACAAAATAAGTTATTCGTATATTTTACTAAGACACGTGTTCTTGATGAAACGCAAGTCTGATAAAATAAAGAACGAAATGACTAAAGTATTTAAACTGATTCGATTAGATCGAATGGTCAAATACTTAGCCAAATAAAATCTTGTGTAATTAAAAGAAAATGTGATTTTCTCTCAGATCAAGTCTGTTAACACATCGGTGTGTTAAAAGGTATGAATCACACTTAATTAGATTTAGTGTGATCCATTGTAAGTGACTCTGAGTTAAGTCCTCCCTCTGGGTTAAGTCCCAGATAATAATGCCTAGGTTTTGATAATGTTCTATAAGGACATTATCAATAATATATTCAATAAATCAATCGTAAGGAAGTTGTATTATTACTCGAATCTCGTGAGACGGATTGTCGAGTTAGACATCATAACTGATGATGACTCAGTCAACTTCTAGGATAAAATTCGGAGTAGTAACTCCGATTTAAAACTTGATGTAGGTCCGTGTGCGTAAATAAATTTGAGAATTTAGTTTACGTACCCAAGGAAAATGTTTCCTCACTTACTGCAAGTAAATCTTTAAGTTGAAAGATTGGTGCAGAAAAGAAAATAGTGAAGTACAATAATGTTGGACGGGAACGGTTTTCATCCTAATTTCTTTAAAACGGATTATGATGAAACCGGTTTCGCCAACAGATGTGTACAGATCTACTCGGACCAAAGCCGATGTAAAACGCTTAAGTTGACCATGAAAATTGGAGCATTCACTTATAAGTTCGTTTTTCTAAATATGATTTAGACGGACCAACTTATATGAATTGGCCAAAGAATTTTCAAGGTCAGTGGGAGCGTGTAAATTACATACGAGACATCAAAGAGATGGAACATATATTTTGATTAAGTAATCAAAGAGTTTGATTATTTATCAGAAATGAATATGAACCATTTGAAATGACCAATAACTAATTTGAAATTATTATCGTAAGATACGATGAACTGGATAAGATCCAGGGAAATAAAATATTATAGATTCCGATAGACCAAGTGAATTATTTGAATAAGATTCAAAAGGTTGGTCTGACATAAACATAGAAACCCCTTAAGTCTATAGTGTAGACGGTTTTAGCAGATCCACTCACGAAGGCTCTACCACATGAAGTCGGGAAAACTTATGTGTAAAAACGATATAAGATACCGAAATAAATGGGCCTGAGTGCAAGTGGGAGATGTAGGAATATGATGCCCTCAAGGCCATTTATTCCTGTGTGAATAGCACAAACATCTTGTTCGAAATAACAGTAAGCTGTTTGGTAATAATTTATCTAAGTTATATTGTAATGTAGTTAACATTAGATATCAGCTTAGGTAAAGTCCTGAGACTTTATGCAAGGTCAAACGGGTATCGAGATGAGTATCTCGATCATGGAGAAACGTTTGACCGTCTGTAGCATAAGTCTGAAATGGTTCGTGGTCGTAGATGTTCCGAGACAAGGATATCGAAACATCGGACAGACCATTGTGTCTTAGTCTTCACCGTTTAGCGGTGGCGATGATCTCATGATCGCTTGACTTGGCGAAGTCGAAGACGAGACACAGGTGCTCATTAGAATGAGTTCACTGAACGATCCACTAGAGTTATCATATGGTTATATTGACCAATCTGTCAGTGATAACTCTGAGTGATGATAGGATAGTTGGTCTTTTGACTTGAGGTCATTTTGACGGACCTGTGCGTGAACGGTGACACTTAGATCAACTGACCTAGCTTCGAGGCAAGGCCTGTCGAAAGGTCTTTTGATTGGGTGTCACTTGAAACGTACGAGGCGAGTAATGACCAAGAGAGGATTCGTCTCTCCCGGTCAATGGGAGTTAGTGTCGTAGAGTTAGTTCGGTCTTTAGTAAAAAACTCTGCGCAGAGTATGTTGGAAGAAGTCCAACATTAGTTGACTAAAGATCGATAGAAACTAACCGGAGTCAAGTTATTGGGGTTGACAGTTTGACCGTACCCCAGACTTGATCCGAACGACATATTTAAGACGAAGAGACTATAACTGCGGAATTCATCACGGAAACAGTCAGGTGGTCCCGACAATACTCATGTCAATGAGTTAACCACATAATGATGATTCCTGAAGCAGGGACGGCAACCACTGCTCGTGGTCACTGCCGTATAGGGCTTCGAGCCCAACCTGTTGTAAGGGTCAGGCTGTAGGGTCTCACACAGAGTGCAACGCTTCGTCTAGTAATAGGTAGAAATTAGTTAGGGAGAATAATTGCATTTTTGATGCAAGGGATGGAATAATTGCATTTGATGCAAGATGGTAATTTAAGCTTAGATAGGGACTATTTTGCATTTGATGCAAAAGCGATTAAATGCGTATTAAATTGTTTAATACAATATTTAATAATATAAACGCAAGGAAAAGTTCACGGGTAAGACGGAAATATTCCGGTCTAGACCCAGGTTCGAACGGCGTCCAAATCGGACACCAAATGCTCAAGTTAGAGCCAAAACAGCCCAACGAGTCAGACCAGGCAGACCCAGACCAATCTGGTCTAGTCTGCTGGTCAAGCCCAAAAAAGACAGACCTGGGCAAGCCCAGGCACTGGCCTGGACCTGCCCAGGGCCTGGGCAACTGCCCAGGTGGCCTGGGCAAGCCCAGGCGCGGGCCTGGGCAAGCCCAGGCCCGCCTGGGCTCTGCCCAGCGCCTGGGCAGAGCCCAGGCGCGGGCCTGGGCCCGCCTAGGCGCGGGCCTGGGCAAGCCCAGGCCGCCTGGGCGAGCCCAGGCGTGGACCTGGGCGAGCCCAGGCGCAGCCTGGGCTCTGCCCAGGCGGGTTTTAGGCGCGCGCGGGTTGCGTGGGGCCCACCCATGGGCCCCACCTCTAGGGTTTTGAACCCTAAGTGTGCTGAATCAAATGACGGCTCAGTTTTTGTGAAAAACTAGCCTAGGGCTGATCTTTGGACACTCAATTGGAGGATCAAACGAACTCCGATTGACGAACCGTTTTTTCCTATGCGTTCACCGTTGAACGCTTGTCGTATTGATAGGTTGTATCGATCTTGAAGCTCAACGGTGAGTGAGTTAAAATTCACGGAAGTTTGCACTTTGTGAAGTGCAAACTAACTTGATTTTAATTAACCCATTATTTAGTCCCACATCGGATTTTGAGAAAAGGGGAGAGTCCGCCGCCTATATAAATAGGGGTCTCCCCCCTTTCTCAAAACTCGTCCCAAGCTCTAGATCTGAGCGGCTCTCGTAAATGTTGGAGCACGCTCGGATCTAAGCTTAAATAAATATTTCTCTATCTCCCTAAATTTCTGCCTTACTCCTGCGGGCTCTAGCAAAGCCACAAAGGAGTTCGGATTCTGGATCTGAAATCTTGGCGGAGGTTTCCCTCGCGTGAAACTTTCTTCGGCGCGTGGTTGGCTCGGCGACACGGGGATTGATCGCCTCGGGGTGCGGAGCGGTTCGAGGAGCGGTTCAAAGGAGCGGCTCGGCGTGGGACGGGAGCAGCTCGGAAGACGGCGCGGAACATCTCGCCTGCTCCAGGGCTGAGATTCCGGGTATGTGGTTAAAGTATTTTTAGCATTAGTTTAGTTTAATCGCAGTAGGCTAGATCCTTCTTGGGATGGTCAGATCCATCCCAAGTCGGCATAGATCTTGGCATAGGGTCTTGGACCTTAGGGGTAAGTTAAAAATAGTTTTTAACTGCATGTTAATTAGTTAACATAGGTTTTTCTTCCGCTGCAAATATTTTTGTGTCTATGTTCCGTCCGACTTAGGACGGGACTAGAATTTTTGTGCCCTAAGGGACCGCCAATTCCCAACAGAGACAACATGAGTACATCCAAAAAGATATCACATCGAATATATGAGGTACATCATATCAAGTGCTACATATCATCAAAAAAGAAATACATCATACATCATCGACATCATCAAAGTATATCAACATACATCAAAACAACATCATAACATAATATCCAACTCCGACATCCAGAAATCTCAAAAATACATCAAAACATCTCTCAAACCCCATCCTAACCCAAAATACTCTCACTAAGATATATTATCCAAAGCGTAGTGGAGAGTCCTCGAAACAAGCGATCACGAGGAGGTGGCAGGATCTGCAGTCTCCGTGGGTCCAGTCGACGGAGTGGACTCAGGCTCTGCAGGGAGTAGAGGTGTCTCAACAGATGGAACCGTCGGGGCAGGAGTGGAGATCTCAGCAACAGGCTCATCAACGGGAATCTCAACAGCAGCAGGGGTCTCGACAGAAGCAGCAGCAGTGGCAGTGTCAACAGCAGCAGGAGATACATGAGCAGGCTCGGAAGTAGGGTCAGCAGCAGGCTCAGAAGGCTGAAGAGCTGAAGCAGTAGGCTCTGGAACACCGGTAGTGGTGCCAACTCCAGGAGCAGAAGTGGAAGTACCAGCAGCAGCAGCAGTGGCCTCATTGCCACGGGCAAAAGAAGTGACAAGCTCGTCAAGCTCCTCATCGTCCATCTCCTCGGCCTCAGACACTGACGGAGGAAGATCAATCCCCATCATACGTGCCATACGGCAGACTACCTCCTCAGTACGAGCAAAACGGGAGTCGTGCTGACGAAGTAGGCGTACGACATCGTCCAATGTAGCAGGGGAAGAAGAGGCAGCAGCAGCTGACGGAGTAGACTGAGATGCAGATGCGGTAGACCTCTGTACGTGACGAAGCGCCGCTAGAGATTTCTTCACGGCCGTCGTGTTCAGAGGCGTACCCAAAGGACGCTCATCGTCAGGAGGGAGAGGGACTCGGAAATGACGGAATACAAGAGTCAACAGGCAAGGGTATGGAATGTGCGCAGACTTATTGGTCTTGCGTATACACTCGAAAGAATCCATCTTATCGAGTATCACGCGAGCCCAATTAATCTCGCACCCCAAGAAAAGAGCGTAGATCAATTTCAAGAACGGCTGGGATGGGAGTGAAGAGGATCCATACTTAGGGAGGAGACATGACTTCAAGATCAGGTTAAGAACCCACGCATTCGGCTTGAAAGATTTCGAGGGAACACCAATGAATGCGGAGGGGATAACCTGGAAAATCTCAGAAAGAATAGACTGATCCAAGGAAGAAATGTCGTCTACAGAAATGTCTGAAGGGAGGAGACCACACGACGAACAACCAAGAATCTCCCCCAAGATTTCTGCCGTGAGAACTATAGGAGTTCCCAAGACAGTCGTCTCAATGGAGTGGCTGGCATCGTACTGGCCTCGAAAACGATTGGCATAGAACAATTTCACGAGGCGTGGATACGGTTTGGGATTGGCCTTGGGGTCGAATCGGAGATAATCTAGAAGACCACTATAGGACAGAAGATCAGCAAGGCCGAGAAAATCAGAAAACTGAACGTAATGCTCTAACAACAGTGGACAGTGTTCTATACGGTTGTACGCTGCGAGACACTGAGGGTCATCGCGGCACAACGATATGTCTACACCGCCGACTGGCATAAGAGCTTTACCCTTAGCCTTACGGGTCTTCGGAGGTGGAGTGGGTTCCCTAGTAGGCTCATCCTCTGGGATAAATTCAGTGTCGGAATCGGGAGGAGTAGCCGGAGATTGAAGAATAGGCTTCTTGGTCTGGGATTTGCGTGGCTTAGCTATCGCAGTCCTAGGCTTCTTAGGAGGAGGCGATGATGGAGAGGCTTGGGTTGACTTGGCACGACGCTTAGGCTTCGGGGGATTCCTAGGGTCGGAAGGCCCCACGGTCATAGGAGAAGCCCCGGAAGAGGCGATGGGAATTCTCGTCTTAGCCATAGCACCACGAGCACAAGCAATCGATGATAAGATCAAGAACAACCTAGCACAAACCCTAGAAGCTAACACAAACCCTAGAAATCAAGAAATTCGAAAATACAAACCCTAGGTTAAAACTAGAAACCCTAGGAGCTAGATGAGATAGAATCGAACCCTAGGGTAGGAAATCGACCAAGGAGAGGGAGGGAGATACCTAGGAGGTGGAGTCGACGGCGGCGGACGGCGGCGATCGACGGAGAGATGGCCGGAAGTCGAAGGGTTTCGAGTGGGGGGTTGGGGTTTTCGGGCTGGAGCAAGAGAGAAGACCGACTAATAATGAAATTAGTCGAACCAAAATGAGTATAAGTCGGTCTGGAATCAAAAAGACATAACTGCCCTAACACACTTAGTCGGTCACAGTTCAAGCACTGACCGACTAGATTACGATCTAGTCGGTCGGTCAATGAGCTTGAACCGACTAAGTCGAAACAGAGGCACAGAGGGATTTTTAGGGCAAGAATTAGTCGGTCGCAGTATATTCACTGACCGACTAGTTTTCAATCTAGTCGGTCGGTAAGTGTACTGTGACCGACTAATGAAAGAAAATGATAGGAGTTAGATATAGGCTTGATCTAGTCGGTCTGAGTTCATTTGCTGACCGACTAGATGAGCATCTAGTCGGTTGACAAGTGAACTTAGACCGACTAGAGGAGTCCAAAAATTGATAATTGATTTCTCTTCACAAACCACTTGGATGAATTATCATAACTCACTCATTAGTCATCTAAATTACCCCATAAAACGTCGAAATCTTAAATACGACTTTCAATTACGAATTCGAGCAATAAATTCGAACAAATCACATAAAATTCCCAAAAATTCAATAAATCTAGCATGAATGAAATATCACGAAATATAATAGCATGCAAGATAATTGAATGAAATATGAATCCTATATCTCGGATTCACCCATAATCCCCAATTCTCGACGCAACCGCACAAAGGAGTCCTCCTTTAGGGGTTTCGTGAAAATATCGGCGATTTGCTTTTGGGTTTCAACGTACACTAATATGATGTCCTTTTTAGCAACATGATCATCTAAGAAATGGTGTCGGACATCTATGTGTTTTGATCGGGAATGGTGCATCGGATTCTTTGAAAGACAAATAGCACTTTGGTTATCCACCATGATAGGGCTAGTATCACAATGAATACCAAAATCCTTCAATGTGTGTCTCATCCAAAGAACCTGGGCACAAGCGGCACCGGCGGCAATATATTCCGCCTCGGTGGTTGAAAGTGATACCGAATTTTGCTTCTTGGAAAACCAAGAGACAAGAGAATTTCCTAGAAAATGGCAAGTGCCACTAGTACTTTTCCTGTCGGATTTGCATCCCGCATAATCAGCGTCACTATATGAGACTAACTCATATGTGCTAGATTTCGGATAAAGTAATCCAAAATCTAAAGTGTAACTTAGATAGCGAAAAATAAGCTTTACCGCTACTAAGTGAGAATCCTTAGGTTGAGACTGATAACGAGCACAAATGCATACGGCAAACATAATATCGGGCCTACTTGCGGTAAGATAAAGTAAACTACCTATCATACCTCGATATAGACGAATGTCTACATCTTTTCCGCCCGTATCTTTATCAAGATGCGTAGTCGTGCTCATAGGAGTCTTTTTCCCGGAGGCATTCTCCATTCCAAATCGCTTTAGCAACTCCACCGTGTACTTCGTTTGGTGGATGAAGATTGCATCGTTCAATTGGCGAATTTGGAGACCTAAGAAATATTTGAGTTCGCCCATGTGGCTCATCTCAAATTGTTCCTTCATAACATTAGAAAACTCTTCGCAAAGAGCAAAGTTAGTAGCACCGAAAATGATATCATCAACGTAAATTTGAACTAATAAAATATCATTATTCGCATGCTTAATAAAAAGTGTTGAATCGGCTTCACCCATTTTAAAATTCAAATCCAAAAGAAAATTCTTTAGGCGATCATACCAAGCTCGAGGAGCTTGTCTCAACCCATAAAGAGCTTTCTTTAGTTTAAAAACATGATTTGGAAATTTTTCATTTATGAAGCCCGGAGGTTGAGAAACGTAAACTTCCTCAACGACATCTCCGTTTAAAAATGCACTTTTAACATCCATTTGAAATAATTTAAAATTCTTATGGCATGCAAAAGACAATAATAATCTAATTGATTCTAATCTAGCTACCGGAGCGAAGGATTCTTCGAAATCAATACCTTCCTCTTGTCGATAGCCTTGAGCAACTAACCGAGCTTTGTTCCGGACGACGACTTGGTTTTCGTCGGTTTTGTTCTTGAAGATCCACTTTGTCCCTATGATGGTGTGGTTCTTCGATGGCAATGGAACAAGCTCCCATACCTCATTCCTCTCGAATTGAATGAGCTCCTCCTCCATGGCTAAGATCCAAGCGCTATCTTCGCATGCTTCATTAATATTCTTTGGCTCTAACGATGAGGCAAAGGCACAATTTGCGAAGTGGTGAACTTGCGATCTCGTCTTGACACTATCATAAATATTGCCAATGACTTGCTCATGGGGATGGTCACGAACCGAATGAAGCCGTTTGGGAATACCTTGATCACTAGGAACATTCTCAACAACTTCATTAGTTGGGTTAGTCTCAATAGAATCAATAGAATCATTAGACTTAGAATTATCAAACGAATCACATAAAACATCCATAGAATCATTATCATTTGAAATTCTAGTTGGAACAAATACTTCATTAAATGAGACATGAAGCGACTCCTCGATCGTTGAGGTTCGTTTGTTGAATATCCGGTAGGCTTTGCTACGCGTAGAATATCCAACAAAAATCCCTTCATCGGATCTTGGATCGAATTTGTCCAAACTACCATATGTGTTCTTAATAAAACATTTCGAACCAAAAACACGAAAATGTTTAACTTGAGGCAACCTACCAAACAACAATTCATAACAAGTTTGTTTAGTGCCGGGCCTCAAAAGTATTCTATTAAACACATAGCAAGCGGTGTGTACCGCTTCCGCCCAAAATTGATGGCCAAGTTGGCTATCATCAAGCATAGTGCGAGCACACTCCACTAGCGTCCTATTCTTTCTCTCAACTACACCATTTTGAGGAGGTGCACGAGGGAAAGAGAAGGTGTGAGTAATACCAACTTCATCACAAAATGTCTCAAAAGACTCATTCTCAAATTCACCTCCATGATCACTACGAATAGTGACAATGGTGGTTCCTAAGAGATTTTGTACTTTCTTAACAAAAATTGTGAAGTTTTCAAAAGCTTCATTTTTATTACACAATGAAAATACCCAAGTAAATCTTGAATAGTCATCTACGATGACAAGTCCATACCTTGCATTTCCTAAGGAAGCTACTCTAGTTGGCCCAAATAAGTCTAGATGTAATAGCTCTAGTGGCCGTTTAGTAGAGATGCTTTTCTTAGGTTTAAATGAAGATTTAGGAAGCTTGCCACGTTGACAACAATCACAAAAACTTTTCTTTTCAAAAACAAGCTTCGGAAAACCTTTAATAGAATTTAATTTCGAAAGCTTATAAAGTGTTCCAAAGTTCACATGTCCAAAGCGTCGATGCCATAAGTGTTGTTCACTTGTGTTGGCAACGAGACATTGTTCATATGACTTAGGAAGATCCAAAATATAAATGTCTTTATGACGAGTTCCGGAAAATAATAATTTATCATTATCTTTTCTTAAAATATGACACAATCCTTTCGCAAAACTAACTTTGTAACCTTTGTCACAAAGTTGGCTTATTGAAATAAGATTGTGATTTAAACCACTAACAAGATAAACATCACTAATTAATGGTTTAGAGGGGTTACCGACTTTACCAACACCTATGATGGTTCCGCTCTCGTTGCCTCCAAATACGACGCGGTTTCCATTCGCAATGGGAACCACTCCGGAGAGCAATCGAGCGTCACCCGTCATGTGTTTTGAACACCCGCTATCGAGTATCCAATTCCCTTTGGAGCTAAATTTAAATTTGTTGCTCCTCTTCTTTTTCTTTTCCTTGAGTACCTAAAGATAGAGTATTTCATATCATGGTACCCAAGGTCATTGGGTCCAAGGGATTAGACCTTTGGAAGCCAAGTCCAAGTGGACTTAGACTTCCCCACATAATTCTTACTATGCACAACATCCGAAAAATAAGCATTCATATTGTCACGCCCCGCTTCCCAAAAACGTGGAGGCGAAGCGTGAGAAGGTCCGCTCAGACTTGAAGCTACAAAGCTGTAAGTCCGATAAGCATCAATCACTTTAAAACTGCAGGTCCTTGCAACGCGAAACGAAACAAAGATAATAATAACGAAAAGAGACAAAAGAAACATCTCAGAATATCCATAATAATAAATCTCAACATCGCAGAAAAAGCCACCAGGCTAAAATAAAAGAGTCTAAAAGAGGCCCAGCATGGCCAACGAAAGTACAAAGTACGAAAGCAAAGAAATGGTGCAAGCACCGACAACTAACAGCAAGCTAAAGTAAAACAGCTCAACAGCCACTAAGACTGGTCTCCGGTGTCCTCGTACTCCTCGACGAACGTAGGCTCAGGCTCAGCGTCAACAAAGACCTCGTCCTCAACACCTGTCTCTGGCTCAGGGTCTAACATGTGACACCCAAAAGAACAAGGGGCACATGTCAGCAAGTCTAAAAGACTTGTGCAAGTGAAACTGAAAGTACAAGTAAGAGCAACCTAAAAGTTCTAGCATGATGCAATGACATGGCAGTTAAAGTAATGAGTGCGACAGGTAAAGTAAGGCGAAGTAAAATACGAGCATGGCATGACATTCACAAGACAGTACAAGACAAGAAAAGTAAGCACCTCGTGCACAGAGATTCCGTCTTTTGGCTAGAGTGGCTGCGCGGGCCAACTCCTAAGCTCAAGCGAACGTTTATCCCTACCCCTCCACGTGTGTCGAGCCAGAGCCTTACCCCCGAACTTGGAATGCTCGCTTCTGGACCACGAGCTAGGAAGTGTGTAAACAAGTATGGCGTAGGGGTGCACCTAGCCGGACAAGTAGTACGAGGACAAGTATTGTAGCGTGTGCTACGATGCAACAATCAATGCATGGATGACATGGCATGACAAGTAGTAAAGCGTAAAAGTAAGAAAAGTAAACGTGACAGTTTAGCATGCATGAATGACAAGTTTAAGGGTTGGATCTAGCTTCGTTGTCAAGCTAGATCATTTAGGTGACGGATCTAGTTTCGTTGTCAAACTAGATCAAGTAGGCGTCTAGCCAGCTATCATTTCACTGACTAGTCTCTTTTACGCTAAAAGCAAGGAAGTGGCCTAAAAACATGGCCCTACACAAGAGTTGGCAAGTTTCACTTGCCTGCAATTATCACGTCAAGAAAACACCGTCCAACGAGTCCAAAGTCACGATTCCTACGTGCACAAGTCCACCGGCCTACATCCGTTTTATTAATCTTGATTAGTGAATTCTAAAACATTTAAAATACTTTAAAATACTGATTTTTAGTCTTGCTTAGCATGCAATTGGGTTGGGGGTCCTAGGGGTGCAAAACGTTACCTCAACACGACGCGAAAGCTACACCGGCGTCGGGTAGCGACGCCGGGGGTTGGAATAAAAGATCGCGCTCCAAGTCCAGATTCCAATTAGATTCCTCGCTGGAAATTTCAAAGCAATCGACCGGGCGACGATTCCAGATTCCAAAGCTCGCACGTGCGACGACGTGCGACGATGTCGTACGCGGCAAGTCGTCGAAGAGAACACACCTAGGTGGGGCCCACAGTAGTCCTAGGGACCTTTGGGGGACCCACAATACCTCTGGAGAACTTGGGGGGCCCACGGAGGCAAGTGGTGCGACGGATGCGGGGTTGCGACGAGTAGCTCTCGGTCGTACTCAGCCAATGCGGGGGATTCTCTCGGTCGCTACGGGGAAACGGAGCTGTGCGGCGCTTTGGGTCGGTCGCAGCAGCGGGGGCGGGGAGATTCTTCGGTCAGACTGGTCGGGGGCTTCGGTCGTGCGCTTGGGATGCAAGGCGTGCGATGTTGCAACGTTGCAACGTTGCAACGTTGCAACGTCGGTCGCTGCGGGCGAGGCGACCGGTCAGACGCTGTGCGGAGCGGGGGAACGAAGCGGGCACGGTGCGGAGCGCTGTGCGGAGCGGGGTGTGGGCCAAGCAGTCGGTCAGACCGAGGGAACGGGGCGGGCGCTGTGAAGCGATGCGGGCGACGATGGGTGCGGGGGCTGCTATCGGTCGGAGCGGGGGAACGGGGGCGTTTTTCTCGGTCGTACAGCAGCTGAACGTCGCAACGTTGCGACGAATCGTCGCAACGTCCAATTTTGCTTTTGGAAGAGGCTAGGGCTAATTTCTTGCGAAAATAGGTCTTCCTAGGGGTTGCTTATATAGTATAGATGGGTTGACTTGGTCTAGGGCTAAATCTAATAGGATTAGAATATTAAAATAATTTAAAATTTGAATTAAAACTACTCCAACTCACCCAAGGGTTTGACTTGGTCCAAATGAGCTGGAAATTGGCTCAAAAATTCTTTAAAACGTTTAAAACTCAAATAAATTTTATTTGGCCGAAAATAATTTATAAATTAATTATTAAAAATAATATAAAACTTGTTAAAAATATAAAAGCGGTCAAATAAACTCCAAAAATTATAAAATAAATATCGTGGTGATCGTGACGACGAATGTGAGCTAACTAAGAAGACGGATCTCAATTTCGACGTCGGACGACGAAACCAAAAATGGAAACGTCTCCCGTCAAAAGTGAAAATCGCCACGTCTCTTCGAATAAGTTTAAATTGTGGGAAAACGACTCGAGAAACGTCGTTCCAATATAGTGCCACTATTTAATACTCTCAGAGACGTTCGCAACGGCATATCACACGAAAGTGTTCTCAAACAAACAAAGTCTAAAACAAACACGTGCACGGCCAAAAGCACGTGCACGAACAACGTACCACGAAAAGTGGTCGTTACATCCTCCCCACCTTAGAATAAAGTCCGTCCTCGGACTTTCCAATATAGCTAGTCACTCTAGTAACTACCCCAATCAAGCCACATTATAATTTAAACCAAGTATAGTCATTACAAGTGCTCATATACGCACTAGGTAGTCAAACATTAACACTACCACCACGTATACATATACATTTACATACGTATACACTTATACCTATTATAGTCAGTCAAATTCATACATGTATTTCAATCAGGTATATAAACATACATCCCTCATTTAACTGCTACTCACAAAACAATAGTTCAGATACTTATATAGGTATGATCTCATACTAGCAAATGCAATCATTTCCCTACGTATAGATAGCTACCTATGCACAAACATCAAGGGTATACTACCCTCTAATATTCATCCAATACCAAACATCTCAACACATATAGTCACACCATACCATTATTAATCAAGTTTCACTATATATATATATATATATATTCACTATAGTTTCACAATATGTATATAGTCATTCAAATGCATTCCAATATTTCACCATACATTCACATTACGTACGGTCCTATAACTGTATTTACGACACGCCACATATATCATAGTCATCAAGCCTATAACTAAGCACATACCTACCCGTGCATGGTGCACACCCATACACGCTAACATTTCATTCACATACACCAATCATACCATTATATAACTAGCACACAAACACACCTAGTTTTAACTAGTACACATACGTTCACACGAGCAAGTCCTTAGTAATTAGCTATACCACAAGACCAACACTTATAACTATATACCTGCGTAGCGACCCACAATCATGTGCGTAGCACAACCAGGCACAAACACTCCTATCACTATACATACATCAAACATTGATATATTCAAACTACAACTTACATTCAATATACTTAGAGTATACCCACTCAAGCTTGAGTGAGACTCGGTACATATATCAGAATATTCTATATACGTAACACGACATTCATACCTATACCAATACCACTCCCATATATATACATCTACCAATACAACCATATACATTCCATAAATCAATCACACTTAATATTTAGTCAGGCAATACTCACATAGTTAAATCAATTTATTTACCATAATAATAACATTACAGACATCAGCACCCACATATTTATATTACCCTCTCTAGTACAAACATTCACCGTATAGTCACACATGAATAATGTATACATTCACACCATAGCCTACTACCTATAATTAGTATACTAACACATTCACACATACATAATTAAGATGTGCAATAGTCGTGTATACCTCACGGTATGCACGCATGCAACATCCCGAAAAGCAAGCAATACCAATCAAAATTATACTCCTACTACCATATGCATATCTCCTATATAATCAGGCAACAAAACATAACTACTTACGCCTAAGCATAATACATATCTACATACGAGCACATACACATACGTATTAACATATAGGTCACATAATAAGCCTACCCTCTTAACCATACGTACTCTTATTATTATCACTACTAACATACACATAGCTTTACCAATCATTTATTTCAACCATTATAAGTATCTCTAACTACATACCCAACTTAGATATTTCAACGCTAACTCTTATATACACAGGCATCCCTAGTATAGTATAGCTATCCACACAAAAATCTACAACTACTAACACACAACAACTTCATACTATCACAAATAACTCCGAGTATATATATATATATATATCACTCAATAGGCAAACATCAATATACTATGGGAATTCTCATTCAAGCCCACATACACAACTTGGGTACGTGCACTACGACTACCTCACGAGGTCCAAGGGTCTACTAACAACTTAGAGTTGACACAGACATCGAAGGACCCTAAGGCCTAAGCAATAAAGAGAGATCGAGAGCGTGACGAGAGAAGGATTGATAAGCACGAATTCAGATAGGACGAATACAAGGAGACAGCTTGGTTAGACGAAACATTAACTCAATGGTGATGTTTAGGTTGAGAGAAAAAGGGGGTGTAGTGATACATGTATAGGATTTAGAAAAGAAACTAGGGTAAGTAGCACAAGCTAAAATACGCGAAATCTGAAAACTGTCGTTCTTCAAAATTAGAACCCTCGTCTGGAAAGAAATATTTGGGGATCGATAAAACGAGTTGTTCAAAATAAATCTGGGTCGAATACTCAAAATAATAGGAAATGGTCTATTGGTTTATATAAAATCATTAAGAAAGGGAGTAAAATCATTTACACGAATATTAAGGACATGGTTTAGAAAATTCTATACGTCAGTAATTTAATATAATTTTGTCAAAAAGTTTTGGAAAGTCGAAAAATGAAATCGAGTAACGGAAAAATTTAAACTCAGGTTAAATGCTTTCAAAACTTTTTGGGCTATGGAAAATTGAGAATACTCAATTTTGAAACTACTTTTTAGAGAACCAGGATTTGCCAGAAATGAGAAACTAATTTACATAAGGTTCTTAATATACGAGCACAACAAGTCTGGCACGGATATAAAAATAGTTGAAAGTATGTATGGTGCACAGAAAAATAATATTAACGACTTAGTATAAGAATTATCAAGATCGAATAGCAAATCCTTAAAATCAAATCATGGAGGGTCTAAAGCAGGATGTGGTTATGAAAATAGTAATTTTGCAAAAGAATCTGAAGTGGAGAAAACGACGAGCAAAACCAACTTGCTGAAAGCTGAAATTCCATGTGTCTTGAAAGTATATTAAAGTAAACACGACGTATCATTCGAATAACACAAATAAGAGGGATGATTATAAATCGAATTGGGCAGGGCAAAAGTAAAACTAATATATGAAAGATCGACTCATTTTCATAAGTATAAAAATATAGGCTGGGAAAATACCATAAGCTAGTATTCAAAAATTCCGACAAATGTTTTTAAAAATTTAAATCAATGAAGGAGGATGAAATATAGGTATATTAAAATTTTGAACAAAATTAAACTTAGTGGAAGAGAAGATTGAAAAATACTTTCAGAAGGTTCAAGTTTTGCAATGGCGATGTTTGAAAATTGACGACGATCGTCACGGGGCGATCTCGTGAATCGAGGCAAGGAAGTTGGTTCGATGATCCAAACATACATACGCCTAGGATATGAATCTGAAGGATCTACGGGGAAACTCCTACGGTCGACCAACTAAAGATTAAGAACTAAGCGCTAAGACTTTCTAAGGAGCTAGACGGAAACGAAATGCGTTCAGCTTGGTCCGAAATCGATGAACCCAAGCGAACGACCAAAGGAAAATTCTAGAAGTCTAATATGGTCAAGGGTAAACAAGGACCACTAAGGTAACTCCTACGAAGATTGAATCAATTGCTAAAAGGGGGGTCTAACTAACAATCAGAGGCCTCTAACTAGCAAACACAGGCGTCTAACTAAGTCTTCTTACTCCTAGTGACATAGGAAAACGACTAGACTCAGGGCTTATGACTCGGATGTTGCAATTTATTTAATGGACATTCCGTTATTATCGTTGTTTCGTTAATTCGCAATTGCAAGATTGGACCTGCATGGGCCACCAACAAAACCTGTCACGCCCCGCTTCCCAAAAACGTGGAGGCGAAGCGTGAGAAGGTCCGCTCAGACTTGAAGCTACAAAGCTGCAAGTCCGATAAGCGTCAATCACTTTAAAACTGCAGGTCCTTGCAACGCGAAACGAAACAAAGATAATAATAACGAAAAGAGACAAAAGAAACATCTCAGAATATCCATAATAATAAATCTCAACATCGCAGAAAAAGCCACCAGGCTAAAATAAAAGAGTCTAAAAGAGGCCCAGCATGGCCAACGAAAGTACAAAGTACGAAAGCAAAGAAATGGTGCAAGCACCGACAACTAACAGCAAGCTAAAGTAAAACAGCTCAACAGCCACTAAGACTGGTCTCCGGTGTCCTCGTACTCCTCGACGAACGTAGGCTCAGGCTCAGCGTCAGCAAAGACCTCGTCCTCAACACCTGTCTCTGGCTCAGGGTCTAACATGTGACACCCAAAAGAGCAAGGGGCACATGTCAGCAAGTCTAAAAGACTTGTGCAAGTGAAACTGAAAGTACAAGTAAGAGCAACCTAAAAGTTCTAGCATGATGCAATGACATGGCAGTTAAAGTAATGAGTGCGACAGGTAAAGTAAGGCGAAGTAAAATACGAGCATGGCATGACATTCACAAGACAGTACAAGACAAGAAAAGTAAGCACCTCGTGCACAGAGATTCCGTCTTTTGGCTAGAGTGGCTGCGCGGGCCAACTCCTAAGCTCAAGCGAACGTTTATCCCTACCCCTCCACGTGTGTCGAGCCAGGGCCTTACCCCCGAACTTGGAATGCTCGCTTCTGGACCACGAGCCAGGAAGTGTGTAAACAAGTATGGCGTAGGGGTGCACCTAGCCGGACAAGTAGTACGAGGACAAGTATTGTAGCGTGTGCTACGATGCAACAATCAATGCATGGATGACATGGCATGACAAGTAGTAAAGCGTAAAAGTAAGAAAAGTAAACGTGACAGTTTAGCATGCATGAATGACAAGTTTAAGGGTTGGATCTAGCTTCGTTGTCAAGCTAGATCATTTAGGTGACGGATCTAGTTTCGTTGTCAAACTAGATCAAGTAGGCGTCTAGCCAGCTATCATTTCACTGACTAGTCTCTTTTACGCTAAAAGCAAGGAAGTGGCCTAAAAACATGGCCCTACACAAGAGTTGGCAAGTTTCACTTGCCTGCAATTATCACGTTAAGAAAACACCGTCCAACGAGTCCAAAGTCACGATTCCTACGTGCACAAGTCCACCGGCCTACATCCGTTTTATTAATCTTGATTAGTGAATTCTAAAACATTTAAAATACTTTAAAATACTGATTTTTAGTCTTGCTTAGCATGCAATTGGGTTGGGGGTCCTAGGGGTGCAAAACGTTACCTCAACACGACGCGAAAGTTACACCGGCGTCGGGTAGCGACGCCGGGGGTTGGAATAAAAGATCGCGCTCCAAGTCCAGATTCCAATTAGATTCCTCGCTGGAAATTTCAGAGCAATCGACCGGGCGACGATTCCAGATTCCAAAGCTCGCACGTGCGACGACGGGCTACGACGTACGACGACGTCATACGCGGCAAGTCGTCGAAAAGAACACACCTAGGTGGGGCCCACAGTAGTCCTAGGGACCTTTGGGGGACCCACAATACCTCTGGAGAACTTGGGGGGCCCACGGAGGCAAGTGGTGCGACGGATGCGGGGTTGCGACGAGTGGCTCTCGGTCATACTCAGCCAATGCGGGGGATTCTCTCGGTCGCTGCGGGGAAACGGAGCTGTGCGGCGCTTTGGGTCGGTCGCAGCAGCGGGGGCGGGGAGATTCTTCGGTCAGACCGGTCGGGGGCTTCGGTCGTGCGCTTGGGATGCGAGGCGGGCGATGTTGCAACGTTGCAACGTTGCAACGTCGGTCGCTGCGGGCGAGGCTACCGGTCAGACGCTGTGCGGAGCGGGGGAACGAAGCGGGCACGGTGCGGAGCGCTGTGCGGAGCGGGGTGCGGGCCAAGCAGTCGGTCAGACCGAGGGAACGGGGCGGGCGCTGTGAAGCGATGCGGGCGACGATGGGTGCAGGGGCTGCTATCGGTCGGAGCGGGGGAACGGGGGCGTTTTTCTCGGTCGTACAGCAGCTGAACGTCGCAACGTTGCGACGAATCGTCGCAACGTCCAATTTTGCTTTTGGAAGAGGCTAGGGCTAATTTCTTGCGAAAATAGGTCTTCCTAGGGGTTGCTTATATAGTATAGATGGGTTGACTTGGTCTAGGGCTAAATCTAATAGGATTAGAATATTAAAATAATTTAAAATTTGAATTAAAACTACTCCAACTCATCCAAGGGTTTGACTTGGTCCAAATGAGCTGGAAATTGGCTCAAAAATTCTTTAAAACGTTTAAAACTCAAATAAATTTTATTTGGCCGAAAATAATTTATAAATTAATTATTAAAAATAATATAAAACTTGTTAAAAATATAAAAGCGGTCAAATAAACTCCAAAAATTATAAAATAAATATCGTGGTGATCGTGACGACGAATGTGAGCTAACTAAGAAGACGGATCTCAATTTCGACGTCGGACGACGAAACCAAAAATGGAAACGTCTCCCGTCAAAAGTGAAAATCGCCACGTCTCTTCGAATAAGTTTAAATTGTGGGAAAACGACTCGAGAAACGTCGTTCCAATATAGTGCCACTATTTAATACTCTCAGAGACGTTCGCAACGGCATATCACACGAAAGTGTTCTCAAACAAACAAAGTCTAAAACAAACACGTGCACGACCAAAAGCACGTGCACGAACAACGTACCACGAAAAGTGGTCGTTACACATATACATTTGTTTTTCGTCCATGCTTGTGTCCTTTGGGCTCCAAATAGTGAAAATTTTGGGAGCCATCATCCTATTGGGTGCATGCATGCGACGTTGATTTCTACGTGATGCATGTTGTGGATAGGCATACGGGACATGATGGAATGGTGCACGACGAGAATTATTCATATGATGAGGTGGGTGTACATATGCTTGTGTGGGAACACGTGCGTGAGGGTGTCTCACATGGTGTGCACGTGCCCGAGAATGTGTTGCATAAAAATCATCATATGTGTGAGCCGGTGGAGTAGGACGTGTGTTCCTACGTGGCATGTTATTGGTGTACATGTAGGCATGCCCCTTCTTTGGAGGTCCACCCAAAGTGGGTTTCTTTCCGAAAGAGGGTGTGGACGAGGTGGAAGCACCATTGGTAGATGAACTACCAATAGAGTGTTTGCTCCCACTCGTTGAGGCTTCGGAAGTTGGCCTAACAAAAGTAGTGACCGACTTGGATGAATTTCCCATCATATACCCCAAGCCAATGTGGTGTTTGGCCGGAAGTAAATCTTTTAGGATATTATCCAAATGGCCCTTACCCTTGTTGAATTTGTTGATTCGGCCCAATGTGTCCTCATATTTCTCTTTGAGAGAACGCAAAGAAATATCCAAAGTGGATATTTGCGATGTGAGCACATAAACACGAGATTTAAGATTCTCGTTCTCAATACTCAAAGTCGAGTTTTGAGAAGTTAAATCCGCTATCTCATGTTCTTCCGCATCCTCAATGCTAACATGTTCAAGTTTAGATTTGAGATTTACAATCTCATTTCTTAACTCTTCAACAACGGTGTCGTTGTTGGTGATGATATTCTTAGGCGATGTTTGAATGCTAGCTAGGTCATCTTTTACCTTAGTATATCTATTTACTAACTTAGTGTATTTTGACCAAAGTTGAGAGTTAGCATTTCTAAGATCATCCATCGTTACCTCATCGCTTTCGTCATTACTATCATCGGAAGAGGAGGATCCTTGATCTTGCTCCTCTCTTGCCATGAAACACATGTGCGCTTGCTCCACGTGTTCATCGTCCGACTCACCGCTTGAAGAATCATCGGAGTCGGTGAAGGTAGCTCCGACAAGTCCCTTCTTGTTTCCTTTTGTGTACTTCTTGGACTTGTCATACTTTGGCGCCTTCCACTTCTCCTTTTGCTTATTGAGGGGACACTCCGCTTTCATGTGTCCTGGCTTATTGCACTTGAAACACAAAGGAGAGGAAGAGGCGTTAGAAGAACCAAATTTACCTTTGGTCTTGAAGTTACCTTTTCGGAAGAAACGGTTGAACTTCTTGGCCATGAGTGCCATGGATTCCAAGTCCAACTCGTTTTCCGATTCTTCATCATCGGTTGATGTGGATGTGGATGGAGCGGCTTTGAAGGCAATAGCCTTTTTCTTTGGCTCGTCTTGCTTTAGATAAGACTTCATCTTTTCTTGTAATTTGAGCTTGCTATCCTTGCGTACCTCGTACGACATTAAAGTACCCATTAGTTGAACTACGGTGTACTTATTCATGTCATTACCTTCCTCGATGGCGAAGGTGCGTTTCTCCCAAGAAGAAGGAAGTCCTTCGATTAGCTTTGAGCACTTCTCCTTTTGAGTGTAGGACTTGCCGAGGGCCTCTAACTCGTTTATTATGTCAACAAAACGAGCGTAATATTCTTTCATCTTCTCGCCCTGTTGCATATGAAACATTTCGTAATCTTTGTTTACGACTACGAGTTTAGAGTCTCTTACCCGACTCGTCCCTTCATGTAGTATGAGGAGAGAGTTCCAAATTTGATATGCACTCTTACATGTGCATATCTTATTGAAGTCCTCGGGCTCCAATGCGCATTGCAAGGCGTTCATTGCCTTGGCATTGCTTACCTCCGCGGCGACCTCCGCGGTTGTCCATTTCTCAAAGTCTTCTTCTTCGGGCTCGATGTACTCCTTCATTGTAGTCCTCCATAAAGATGCACTTCGGAGGAAGGTTTCCATCCGACATTTCCAGTACCCGTAGTTGGTACCGTTGAAGAATGGAGGCCTCGTAGAGGAATGTCCTTCCATCACCGAAGATGCTCCTTCACGATTCCTGAAGGTGTCATAGTTGGAAGGTGGACGCACGGTCTTGTTGTCGTTGGCAGACATAGCTGAGTATCTGGCTCTGATACCAAATGTAATGCCCTACCAGCTACTGCACAAGTACTAGAAGGGGGGTGAATAGTACTTTAAAATAATAAGGAGTATAATCCCAAATTAAATTGCAAACAACTACCAAATCAATTTGCGGAGCTTAAATTGAATGACAACACAAAATTAACAATGCTAACAAACGATGTTAATGGGTTCGGATCCACCCAAGTCTCCCCGACTTGTTCCCGGTGATCCTACGTCCCAACCACCCGGATCCCCTCCGGATACTTGAGTTAGAAACCCTAACTCAAGATTTCCACTATGAATATCTTGTGAAAAACCTTCACAAGATCAAATCATACATGCAATGGCAAAGTGAATCCCACAACCCGGGATCACAAACTTCTCTCACAACCGAGAGAACCAATTAGCAATAATAGAGTTTAAATGAAATAAACAATCTTACCACAAAATCCTATACCTTGAGTTTTTCTTACCCAAATGGTGAAATGAAGGATTTGAGGAAGATGAAGTCACCAAGACCTAGCACCAAGGAAATGACCAGCAATCGGTGCCTAGGAATGAGTTGGAGACTTGGATCAAGCAATAGCTTGAAGAGCTCACCAAGAACAAGCTTCTCTCTAGATCTAGAAATGAGAGAGAATGGGTTTCTTGTGAGGAAGAGAGCTTTAGATTTGAGGGAGAATAGCTATCTCTTTAGAACTCAATGAATCTCTGAATGGAAGCTCTTACCTAGATAGAAATGACCTAGGTTCGTATTTATAGGGTCCCATAAAAACAAGTTAGGTCATTCACCAACGGATAGAAATCTGTGAGACTTAGTCGGTCAAAGAACAATCACTGACCGACTAGTTCATCAACTAGTCGGTCAGCCAAACAACGTGGACCGACTAAGAGTAGATCTGAGAAGAGATAGAAGTTCAGACCTAGAAATCTAGTCGGTCCAAGAAGACTGTCTGATCGACTAGTTTCACAACTAGTCGGTCAGACAATGAACGTAGACCGACTAAGAGGCAAAATGACTTAGTCTGAATGCAAAGTGACTTAGTCGGTCCAAGAACAAAAGTTGACCTACTAAATTGTCAACTAGTCGGTCACCAAACGTTCTTAGACCGACTAACGATAAACAGTAGCTTAGGAGAATTTTAGCATGAACAGTAAGTCACAACTAGTCGGTCAAAGAAGCATCACTGACCGACTAGTTCACAAACTAGTCGGTCGGTGAGTCAACGTAGACCGACTAACTGTAAACAGTAAAGTCCAAGAAATTAAGGAATCAAACTAGTCGGTCCAAGAACAGTTGCCGACCGACTAGATCACCATCTAGTCGGTCAGTACTTGTTCTTGTACCAACTAACATGCACATACAAATCCAAATCGAAGCACGACGCTTCGAGGAAGATAGAATGAACTTGTGCAAGGATCCTAGAGCTACGAAATGAGCGTAATGAAGATAGAAACGTAAGATATACTCAAGGCTTAACATTCTATATATCGAAGCTAAAAGACTATAAATAAAACCTTAATAAACGGTCTTCGAGAGCTTCGATTGAATCTTCATAACTTCCAAAGCGTCGCAAGAGCTTCAACGAAGCTGTAGGCATGAATATGAGCTTTGGGAAGTGTTGAGATGTCGCTATGAATGTTCTCGTGAATTTGGCAACGATCTCCAAAACTGCGCTCACAAATTGTTAGTTCATGGATTATTTATGTTTGCTCATCATCAAAACCAAATCCGGGGAGTCCAATATTCAACACCACTGACAGGCCACACCCCCGCGTGCTCTCCGACCATCATCAACTACCGCCCTTACACCCGAACCCACGCGCAACACAGTTCCCTCTCCCTTGATCTGCCTCCACGCAACAGCAGCCCCGGCCAACACCCCCCCCCCCCCCCCCCGCGCGCAACCCCAGCTACCACCGAAAGCCTCCCTCGCACCACTGGCCTCTTCATCCAGAACCTCCACCCTCTCCATATCCCGTCCTCATGGCCAACACAGCCCGCAGTTGCCTTGCACCCCTTGAAGCCCACGTCCGGCACCCCTTGGAGCTTTTCCTTTCCCTCCTGCCATCAAACTGCCGGCCACACTTACCCACGGTAAGAACAGCCAACCTCTCCCCTTTGACAGCCGTCCGACCCCTGGGTGCCCTCCAACCTGACGCAAACATACCCTATCACCGGTAAACCCTTCCTGTCCGATGTCTTCTCCCCGACCTGCCCTCCCCTTCGGGCACACCTACACACGACAACCCTCCGGGCCACGAGTTATCGCTGCCACAAGTTCAGTCGTCACTGTCGCTGCCGTTACCTATGCCACAAGCCGCTTCGTTGCGCTACTCGCAACCGAGGCGACCCCGACGTCGTTATCACTTCTCTGCGCTACCCGCAGTTGAGGAACCGGAGATGACGAGACCTGTCACCGTTTCAGATCCGACGTCAGACTTGTGCTCGTTTGTCGTACTAGGTTAGTCCCCTTACCGTAGAAAAACCCACACTGTAAGACATCAAAACTTAATTAAAAATTGATAACTTAACTCACTAAATTTATTTTACGCTCCTTTAAAACGTTGTTAAACCGCAGATCGACGATCGGACTTTTAACTGTGCATATAGGGTAGAATCGTCGAATAGGCCGAACATTCAAAACTTGATTTGAATCTGATAGGATAGCCACGGTCAACTTAGAGAAAACTTAATAGGATTTTCTAAACTCGTCCTGACACCGCGCGGGTGGGCTAATGACATCGGACCTTGACCGACACGTTGCCAGTGACGAGACGCTTCTGACGGACGTCCTTCTCGCCACCGCATGCAAGTGTACCCACTTGCGTAGTTACGGCCATGTTTAGGCCATCTCTCTTTAAATTGTAACAGTATGAACACGAGAACCGGACGTGAAATAATAGCGTCCGGGACCCCCTCATGATAGCTTAGACTTGACGATGAAGTCTAGGCACAAACTACAACAACTACAATGTAAATCACAATCTCTGTGTGTGTGCGTGTGGACCCCATAAGAACGAAACTAACTTACTTCACTCTCGCCATGCCATGCCATGTCATCTTATGCATAAATAGTATTGAATAACCTGCGGGAAACCCGACACTCACCTAGCAGAGTGAGTGACCCTTGGTAACCTACGGGGAATGAAGCACCCACCTAGCAGAGTGGGTGATCCTTTGTACAGTACAACCGACAGGAAGCTCGGCACTCACCTAGTAGAGTGAGTGGCCCCTGCAACATGTGGGGATACAGGCACTCAACTAGCAGAGTGAGTGGTCCTCGTACAGTCTTGTTTTGAGCACTTGGGGTGGGGCTGGGTTGAGCGGCCACCAGGTTAGAGAGTTTGGCTACTTTCTAAGCTAAAGGCATGAACCCTCTTGGTGTCACACAGTCTTGTCTAGTCTTGTCATGTCCTGTAGCTTGTAGCACACGCTACAGCTATTACCTGCCACGTTTACTTTCTGCACCGTCTTTACTTTTCTTGCATATATGTATAACTGCTATGCTGTTGCATCTCTCATGTAATCAACCTTAAAATGTCCTCTTTAAATTCCTTTACACTTGCAGTAGAGTCCTCTCACCTTTCCCTTGTAGACTTTGCCTGACGTACATCTCCTTTTCTCTTGGGTGTTGTACGTCAGGTACTGAGACGGAGTACACAGACGAGCCGGCCTTACTTGAGGACTTGGAGCCGGAGGACGTTGACCCGGAGTACGTTCCAGACGAGGACCAGACCTAGAGGTCCCTCACCGTTGCTGTCTTACAGAGGTTTATTGCTTTCTAGTTTGGGTGCGTAGCACCATTTTACTTCTCGTCTAGGTTGGGTGCGTCACATCATTAGGTTCCCTTTTCCGTAGTTGTAGCCATGCTTGGGGCTTCTTTTATTAGACTTGATGTATTGCTGGATATTATCTCTTTAATCAATGAATGTAGTTCCCTTTCGAGGACTCTTATCTTATTGTTATGAACTTTTATATGCAAGAACCTGTAATTAAATGATATCTCTACAGACGCTTATTGGGCCCGAGCCTCATAGCTTCGGCCCATGTGGACCTTCGTCTCGTCCTCGCACCCGTTTTGGGAAGCGGGGCGTGACAAATCTTGAAAAAGTTTTTTAACGTATTTGATTAGATGTAATTGTTGGTTTTACATAATAATAATTCGCATGCTTGTGGTCCAGCGGAACACGGCCAGGGATTTGGCTAAGCCAGAATCACTATCCCTAGTCGAGCTAGGGTGGTCCACAACACTAGTCACAAAAAATGCTAGACCGGTTCATGATCCTTTAAGGATATGAATTATTTATACGTGTAACATCGATTTAATATGTCTTCATTAAACTAGCTAATCCTATCAATTAGTTGAATTCTAAAATTCAAAAATATTAGGATCTGTTAATAACTGTGTAGTAACATCCTTATCAACTGTAAGGAATTATTGTGCTAGCCTAATCATGTATTAGGGATTTTAAAAAATTCAAGTTGCAACAGTTTAAATCATAGTCTTTTTTCAAACTTATTATTATAACAATTAAAATAATAATTATTGGAGAGGGCTACCCTAATCAAGTATTAGTAATTTAATTGTTGCAACAATTTTTAAAACATAGCATGTCCATATAAAATTTATTTTATAATTTTTAGAAAGCTTTTAATGTCTATCCTAAAAGTTTTTCTTGTATTATCACATAATAAGCAAGAATAAAATTACCGTTAAAAAATAATAAAAGTTTTGTCACATAAAATTTTAGCATGAACCCTTGCAACTTAAAATTTTCTCATAAAATTAAGTTACAACAATTTTTAATAATTATCTCATAAATATTAGCATGAACAAGAACAACTAAAATTTATCTCATAAAATTTAGCGTGCAACTTAAAAGATTTATCTCTTAAAATTTAAGCATAAAAACAAGCAACTAAAATTTTATCTCATAAAATTAAGTTGCAACATATTTAACAATTAACTTATAATTATTAAATCTAAATAATCATATTATTATCATGTTTCTAATAAACATCTCATGCTATCATATCATTTGCAGATTTTAGGTCAATATAGACCTAGGCTTTTGTTGAGTCATCGGGTCGACACTCGAGATGTCTCGTCCGACGGGTGACTAAGGCCTACAGAGCCCACGATAGAAGCCAGATACCGACTCAGTGAAGGCCCACATACCATTCGCCCTTTGCACTTCCACCAACTGAACGTGGGATTGAAGGCAAGCTCATAAATAGCGGGAGCGTGGGATACAGTTATTCCTCTTAAAGGGGGAGATCATGGCACCATAATTGGAAACCGTTATCCTTTCAACGTCACTGAAAAGACACAGGAGGTCTATAAATACAAGAGGTTTCAACTCCCAAGGTACGAGATCTAATACTTGGACTTTACATACTCCAACTTATATTTCTTCTAATAAAGAGCTTGTGATGTCAGATCTGAGACGAGCTTTCGTGAGTCGATCTCGGCTGCTCTAAGCTCTCTCCCTCTCTTAAGTTCCATTCTAACTTAAGCATCAGAGGGGATTTGGGTTGGGACCCAGATACGACTGTTGGATACAACGATCGATGAATTCGTGTTTGATGATAATAAAAGTGTGTGAACGATTTAATGTGTGTGCTAAGTGTTTTCAGGAATGTCACTTTCGCAATTACTCAAAGAGAGATTAAGTAAAAGTGATGGAGAATGTGCCATGCATTAGCCAAGTGGACTAAGTCAAAGATGGAGAAAATGGCTACAAATATTGGACTAAGTCAAAGATGGAAAGATAAGGAGGAAATCAATTCAAATCCATATTTGAATTGATTCAAATCAATTATGCAACATTCAAATCTTAATGCCATGTAAATTGGAGACTTGGTCAAAGATGGAGAGATATGGAGAATCTCATGCAAATCAAAGGTGATTAAATGAGATCCAATTCAAATCCTATAGCTACTCAAATTCAATTCCATATCCATCCATATTCAAACTCCATATCCAAAGAGATTCATTCAAATCCTAATCAAATTAGTATTCCTTCCAATCTCCATCAAATATGGGATTCTAATTGATTCTATCACATCCCATCCTCTCATATATAAATCCATATTCAAAGAGAGAGATTTTGAGAGAGAGGGGGCACCAAAAACACCAAGAAAAATTCGGTTATACCCTCCTCCATGCGCAACTAGCTCAAAGCCATCCTCCTTCACATATTGCACAACAAGCCCTAGGACGCATTTCAAAGATCTGAGAATTCCTCTCCACAAGAGCATCCAAATTGGCCCTTTCTTATTTTTCAGTCGAATAGGACGAGCTCACGATTCCAAGGAGTATTTATTCGGATTTTTCTGAGATTGGGTCGATTTACTTCAATTTCTGGAAGACGAGGCAGAAACATACTTTACACACAGACTGCTGCCAATTCTGTAGAACAGAGAATTGATTTACACACAGACCCGACAGACCAGATTCGGGAAGATTTGCTCATCGAACTTTGGAGGGCTATATCTTGAGATCCAGACATCGGATTGAGACACCGTTTGCACCAGCGTGAAGATGACGACACGCTGATCGACAGAGACTACAACACTGACACAAACTGAACTTTCTAAACTCTTATTACTTTATATTTGTGTACTTGGTGTATAGATCTCTGTAGAAAAAATTTTACCATTGTTACATGTTTTGGGGTCTTGTCTAGTGGGTGCTAGATAAGAGGGAATTGGCTAGTTGGGACTAGCCAATAGAAAGCTTATACTATGATTAAATTTGTTGAACACGGTGAGTGGGGTACTGAGAGCCTGGTGAGTGTAGAGACGTTGGTGCTCTAGCTGTTAGGGTTGTACCCGTTACATTATTAATCTAGTATCTGCTTTGGAGGCTGGACATAGGTCGTGGTGACGATCAAACCAGGGTAAATCTGCTGTGCATCTGTGATTGCTTTTTATTTACTCTGAATCTGCTATAACTACGTGTGATTATTCATGGGTTGCATGAGAATTTTTATAAGCCTATTCATCCCCCTCTAGGTTTAGATCCAGATTCAATAAGTGGTATCAGAGCAGGTTAGAGGATCTAGTCTAGATTTATCATGAATACCCCAAACTTTATTTCTGCTCATGGCATGCCAATTGATCGTCCTCCTATATTTAGTGGCCATGATTATATATACTGGAAGGCTAGGATGAAAACTTATTTACTATCCGTTGATTTTGATACTTGTTACATTATTGATAACAGATATTCTATGCTTGAAAGTAATTTGAATTTAAATGATAGAAATGTGTGTGCTATAATGCTAGAGCAATGAATATCTTATTATGTGGTTTGAATAGAAAAATATCTGATCATATCTCACATTGCTCTTCTACGCATGATATATAGAGGAATTTGAAAAATACATATGGAAGCGAGCAATCCCTCAGCAGTAATGAAAAGAAGCAAAAGGGAAGAAAAGCTCCTTTAAATAAAAATGATGCTTGTGTGCCTAAAAATATTAGTAAGAAAACTATTGAGAGTAGGCTTTGTTTTTGTTGCAGGAAGAGAGGACACATTATAAAGAACTGCCCACAATAAAGAATGACGTCGCTGAAAAGAAAGGAAAATCGTTAGCGATAACGTGAGATATGGATAGCAAAAATGAGGAGGAAACTGCGCACACCTCCTTCTGCTTAATGGTAAAACACAATGAGGTAAAATTTTGCACTAAAATTGAACTTGTGAATGTTTGTAAGGGAATGCAAGATGAAATTGACAACCTAGAATCTACTATAAAGGAACATGAATCCATATTTGAAGAGTATAGAAATTCCAACGATGAAATGCAACAGGACACTTACAACATTTCATTAGAAATTAAGGAATCAAAAGGAAAAATTGTTGCATGTGATTCTACTATTAAGTTGTTGGAAAAAGAGAATTCTAGGTTGCATGAAAAAGCTCAATGTCTTTGTTGTCCCTCTTTGTTGAATGATATTAGCATGTATAAGCAAAATGTGATTAAACTTGAAACTGAAAATGAATTGCCTGTTGAAAAGATTAGCATGCTAAATACTGAGCTTAAGGAAAAAATGATTGTTTTTGTAAAGAAGGAAGAGGAAAACAAGAAAGCTGTTATAAGTAAATGCTCTTTGATTGTGAATGCGAATGCTTTTTTGAAATCCAAAATCACTAGTCTAAAATTATCATTAAAGAATTTTTCCTATGGGAAAACAATAGTTTGATGCTATAATAGAAAATCAACTTTATGGCAATAATAGACGTGGTCTTGGTTATGATATAAAACATGCTAAAAAGCCTAATTATAAGAAAATTCACAATGAGCCATTGATAGTCTCAAATATGTATGCAAAATAATTTACTTGTTTTAGTGTTGGCCATATCTCTTATTATTGTAATTTTAGGAACACGAATATGAAATTCAGGCAAATATGAGTTCCTAAATCTTTGATGACTAACATGAGTAAACCTTGTTGGATTTCAAGGTCACATATAACATCTGCCGTGTAGGTAAGATGTAGATTTGGCGAGGAGCTATGGATTGAACGTTTCATTATTTAGTTCTTTAGTCAAACGACGACGCGAAGGTATATTTTTCTACTTTGCACTTAATGCATACCTTCATAGCATTTGTTTGATTTGTGTGCTTGATTTGATTTTTATATTGTGTGCTAGTTTGTTTGCTTTCTAGCTTGTTTGGGTCTTTATAAAGAAAAATCAAAAAAAAAAAAATGAAAAAGACAAAAAGCAAAAAAGGTGCTTAATGTATATCTTTTCTTTTGAATCATTCAAGTGATATTAATGAATGATAATCATATCCATGTAGAAATTGATGTATTATAGTTATGGCTACATGCACATGTTTGATTTCCTAAATAGCCATGACATGTTCAATAATTAGAATAATTTGATTTCTACACCTACACTTTCGTTTCCACGAACATTAAATGTTGTTGCACATTTGGAGACATCTTTTATGAAATATTGGAAAGTGAATGTAGGATGAAAAATAACTGAAACAAAGGGATATGATGTGTCTTGCCATGGATAAAAATTGAGCACAAAAGAATTGAATTTGAAAAAAAAAGAATGAAAATAGCTCCGTATGTAAAATGGATACAATTCATTGCAAGTATACTACCCACGAGTATCCAACATATGTTTTATGGGTAATCTTTCACGTTGGTGTTATACTCGACAAGCAATGCCACCACCACATCTAAGAGTCCTTATAGGCTATGTTTTTTGGAGTGTGGGATCTTGAACTCATTTTTAATGAGATGTGGAAAATCAATCCTAGGTGATTTCATGTTTAATGGAAAATGTGGATTGGTTGTGGTTGATTTTCTTAAGAGTTTCTCCTCATGTGCCTCAATGTTTAATCATCACACTTACACGAAGGTGTTGAAGTCTATGTTATAATTCTCATTGAATTTGAAGTGCTTATTCTATGAATGTCTACATGCAAGTGCTAGTTGTAATTTATAATACTCTTTAGTTTGTATGTGGTATGAAACTTGACTTCATGTATACACTTTTGATGATAACAAAAGGGGGAGAAAGAATTGAGAAGATTTGAATATGTGCATTAATGCTTATATGTTTCATATATGAATATTGGTTTAAGGGGGAGCATTAATGAATGAATGCATGTGCTTAATGAATATGTGAATATTTGTTCAAGGGGGAACATGAATAAAGGGGGAGCATGCATACATGTTTGAATTCTTGAACATCATGGTTTGCATGTTTGTATGTTGCACATCATTGTTGCACTTGTTGCATATTGTATACATCCTCCATCTTCACACTTCACACACACATGTCACGATGATATCATCTGAACTGTTATTTGCAAATCTTATATTGGTTTGTCATCATTAGAAGGGGGAGATTTTTTGGATACAACGTGTAGTTGGATACAACGATCGATGAATTCGTGTTTGATGATAACAAACGCTTGTGAACGATTTAATGTGTGTGCTAAATGTTTTCAGCAATGGCACTCTCGCAAATACTCAAAGAGAGATTAAGTAAAAGTGATGGAGAATGTGCCATGCATTAGCCAAGTGGACTAAGTCAAAATAGAGAAAATGACTACAAATATTGGACTAAGTCAAAGATGGGAAGATAAGGAGGAAATCAATTCAAATCCATATTTGAATTGATTCAAATCAATTGGTGCAACATTCAAATCCTAATGCCATGCAAATTGGAGACTTGGTCAAAGCTGGAGAGATATGGAGAATCTCATGCAAATCAAAGGTGATTAAATGAGATCCAATTCAAATCCTATAGCTACTCAAATTCAATTCCATATCCATCCATATTCAAACTCCATATCCAAAGAGATTCATTCAAATCCTAATCAAATTAGTATTCCTTCCAATCTCCATCAAATATGGGATTCTAATTGATTCTATCACATCCCATCCTCTCATATATAAACCCATATTCAAAGAGAGAGATTTTGAGAGAGAGGGGGCACCAAAAACACCAAGAAAAATTTGGTCATACCCTCCTCCATGCGCAACTAGCTCAAAGCCATCCTCCTTCACATATTGCGCAACAAGCCCTAGGACACACTTCAAAGATCTGAGAATTCATCTCCACAAAAGCATCCAAATCGGCCCTTCCTTATTTTTTCAGTCAAAAAGCACGAGCTCACGATTCCAACGAGTATTTTTTCAGATTTTTCTGAGCTTGGGTCGATTTACTACAATTTCTGGAAGACGTGGCAGAAACATATTTTACGCACAAACTGCTGCCGATTCTGCAAAACAGAGAATTAATTTACACACAGACCAGACAGATCAGATTCGGGGTAGATTTGCGCATCAAACTTTGGAGGGCTATATCTTGAGATCCAGGCATCGGATTGAGACACCGTTTGTGTCAGCGTGAAGCTGACGACGCGCTGATCGACAAAGACTACAACACCGTCACGAAATGAGATGTCTAAAATCTTATTACTTTATATTCATTTACTTGGTGTATAGATCTCTGTAGGAGAAACTTTACCATTGATACATGTTTTGGGGTCTTGTCTAGTGGGTGCTAGATAAGAGGGACTTGGCTAGTTGGGACTAGCCAATAGAAAGCTTATACTAGGATTAATTTTGTGGAACACGGTGAGTGGGGTACTAAGAGCCTGGTGAGTGTAAAGATGTTGGTTCTCTAGCTATTAGGATTGTACCAATTACATTATTAATCTAGTATCTGCTTTGAGGGCTGGACGTAGGTTGTGGTGACGACCGAACCATGGTAAATCTGTTGTGCATCTGTTATTGCTTTTTATTTAATTTGAATATGCTATAACTACGTTTGATTTCTCGTGGGTTGCACGAGAATTTTTATTAGTCTATTCACCCCTAGGCTAAGATTCAGATCCAACAACGACCCCCTGACGCTTCCTTGTGGTGCAGATCTTCGAGTCTCGATCCTACGTGAGGGTCGCTCCCGAGCTTCTCAACCTCGATCGATCGACATACGAACTACTCGAGGGTCGATCGAGCATCGCAAGTCAACTACCATCCATCAACGACCCTGGTTGTTTCAACCTAGGGTCCAACTCATCTGACTGACGAGGCTTCGACTCAACATGAAAGGATCCACGTCAGCAACTCAATTGTCTTGGTCATTTTTGGCCTTAACAGTTTGTCACAGTCTGTGGAAAACATTTATCAGCTCGACATCCCAAAGCAATCAATAAGCTTTGTTGGCTAGACCCAGCAACATCAGACCGAACCCAGGTCCAAGCTAGAAACAAAAGGCAAACATCATCCAGGTAGAGGATGCCTCAGAATCTACGTCCTCATCAAAACGACCTGGGAGGGCCACCAAAGTACCTAAGGTGTCCCAGAAGCAATTCGACCAATTTGTAAAGCGGGTCGACAAGAGTCTCAGCGTATTGGTCACTCTGGTGCGTCAAAGCATGTGAGATCTGCCACTCACAAATGAGCAACTACCGCATCCAAACCCAACCCTGACATCGACGTGAGGCACAGCCAAGCTTAGGGATCCGAGGGATCTGAGAGATTTGAGAGTGGATCGGCAAGAGATTGCCCCACTCAATACAACTTTTACATCTCACCAATATGGAGATATGGGGAATGACAACCATACCTTCGGTTTCCAAGAAAGACCCAATCCATCCAATTACAAGCAAGCGACTCATGACATGCCCGCAATCTACACCTAGGATCCACCTGGCGGTGTCACGATCGCCAGGCATGATATGGCTCCTAGGCTACGACTTCGGGTTCAATTCGCAAGTGGACGGTGTCGAGTTATAGTATAAAAGATAGTCGAATCCCACAGGGATGGTGATAGTGTCCGTGGTAATCTCAGTCTATTTCTAAGTCTAGAAGTAATGTAGCGGTCGGAGTGAGAATGAATTGGGTTGATTGTTGTTGCTGTATAATATAATAAAAAAAACTAGGGATTTAGGGGTCACCGCTAGGATCGCTGGGGGTTGATGTTAGATAGGATCACCTCATTGCATTGGGGTTAGGGAATTAATTTCCCCAATTCATACCACTCTCGTGGGTTAGAATTGCGGGGTATTTCGGTGGCTCTCGTTGACGCAATGGCGGTAGCCGTCAACGTAGCGTTATAGTTCGTCGACGGATCCCTTCAGGGCACGAGCCGGGCGTGGTCACGTGCCTTGATTGGATCCATCGATTTCCCTATTCGAATCCCTAGATACCCCTTAAGCACATCGATTCCACAGACCGTGGGAACGATCTCAGTACGGGTTATCTACGGATTCGGTAGGATCTACCGGAATACGACCCAAAATCCACAATTCAACATTGGGATCCAGATCTACATTTTCCCCTAAAATCCTTGGGTTCACCCATCAACCCTAGAATGGATCTACTCACTCATGGTGATCGGAACGCACAAAAATATCGATTTCGCGGAAGAAAACATCTTAGCAATTAAAAGAAATCAGGGCTGAAAATTACTTACAACGAGAACAAACGAAGAACAGATCCAGAAAAGAACAATAAACTCTAATCTTCAATAATCGATCCAGAAGTTTACTACAGAAATTAATCCCAAAATCCGTACCAAAAACAATCGCCGGAGCTCTCTAAAAAAATCCCAAAAACAAATCTCAGAATGAACTCTCTTCACGCTGAACCCGCAGTCGCGAGCTTCAGCTGTCCCAAATCGCGTGCATCGCGCGTTCAAAAAACTTCCAAAAATTCCCCAGGAAGTGTCGGCCGAGTAGGTGACTCGGCCCGAGTCGGAGCTGCTCAGCCAGTGGTTCGGCCCAGGTCGTATGCTGCTCGACCTCAGAATGGATGACTCGGTCGGCTACTCAGGGTGTGCTCGGGGGCCTACTCGGGACGTGCTATCTGCAGCTGCTTGGCCGAGAAGATGAGCTGCTCGGCCCGAGTCAGCCAGTATCTGCGGCTCCTCCAACATGTCATGGCTCGGCCCGAGCAGTAAGCTTCTTGGGCCGAGCATTTTCTAGGAAAGCTCTGATGCTACAGCAATGGCCTCTCTCTCTCTGCTCTCTCTCTTTCTTCTCTTCCTTCTCTCCTCCAACAGCTCCGAGAACACGGCGAACTCCTCCAGAGCCCTGCCAACAAGCTCATGAGTACGTCGGATGTGTCCATACCCAGGCGGGGGTCCAAATCGCTCCAAAATCCCTGAAAACTCAAAGTATACTACGAAACTCGAAATATCGTCAGAAATACTAAAATCGCAGTAAAAAGTGGGATTTGGACGCGGGGATGACATGCAATGCGATGGAAATATGATATGCAAATGATGTAAAATATGGACACATCAAAATCCCCCAAGCATACCTCTTACTCGTCCTCGAGGAAGACGAATAATCGGTACGCCGGGAGGAAAACAAAATGAAAAAAAGGAAATGAAAATAAAAAGAAGTGAAAAACAAAAAGGGAGAGATAAGAGAGAAGTGCTAAGGATGATCGGTCAGATCTCAGGCATGAAAAGTCTATCACGATGCTCTGTGTGCTAAACATGCATGCTATTGGTAATTTCAAGCTTTATATATCATATGTCATGTAATGCAGGCAAAGAATAGGGATCTACTGAAATAATACCGTCAAATCCTATCAATCTCATGCAATCCCTAGAGTTTAGTATAAAGTAGTTGACAACGCCCTTTCAATCATAGATACACAAGGAGCACAAAAGATTCACGCAACAAGCAATAGAGAATAGAAAGATCATGTCATTCAGATATTCAAATTGATACGTGAAAAATCCCCAAAACTAAAGTAATTCATAAAGTTTGGGTTTTATTAAATCTCCCCGACGTGCACCGTCTCCACTCTAATGTCAAGCTCACTCATATGATCAGTTGGTTTACCCCCCAAGCTTAGCTTGAGGCATCGCATCAAAGAAAATGATATGGAATTTAATTTTTCTTCCCAGAATGAGATATAGGTTCTTAGTGAAATAACACAAAACGGTATTTATTCATTTTTTCTTTTCTTCTTCTTCCCTTTTCTTTCTTTTTTTTCTTTTTTTTGAAAAGAAGCTATACTTTTATTTTTATACATGGGAAGTGAGATGCGGTAAAGTAGCTATAGGGGTGTAACCAACTGATATGTAGAGAAAAAAATAGATATGTGGAGAAGGAAGATAATGGGACACTCGGTTCACTCATAAGAGGGTGCACATCAGTTCGATAAAATAAAACTCTAACTAAATTCATATATAGCATGTGTATTTCACTTCTCTAAATGAATACTAAAAATAGCATGCGGTAATGATCATAATGTCAACAGGCATGCAAACAGAAGTGAATAAGATAATAAAAAGGGTGCTCCAAGTGTTCAGTGATGCGTGAACCTGGGTGTGTTTCCCAACATAAATCATACTAGATACTAATTCATTCAATTGACTTCAATTCATATCAGGTATTAAATCAGACAGATCATCAAAAGAAATACATGCATATAGACAATAAAGCTGAAATTAATCCTAATAGCATGCCAAAGAGATAAGCATCGCTAAAAACTAATAAAGCCTAGAGAGGTATCAACATTTAGACCATCCTCAGCAGAAATAAAGAGAAACAGAGAAAAAGGGGAAATAGATAAAAAGAAAATGCATGCATGGGGAAAAACAGAAGATATGATGCAAAATGCGAAAAAATAAAATGGGGCTGGCAAATGATGAAAAAGTGAAATAAAAGCTGAAAATAAGGGAGCAAAATGGAAAAATGGAAATAAAAAATAAAAATAAAGCGGGAGCGCTCATCCCCCAAGCTAAATCTAGCAGTGTCCTCACTGCTAAGAAATCGCTCGTGAGTGGGAGATGAGGCTAAAGGGGTGGGATGGGCGGGAAAATAAGATATAAAATATGTGAATAAAGGAAAAAGGAAATAAAAATAAAAATGTGACATGATGCAATGCAATATGGAATGATGCATGTGTGGGTCCTCCCCCAAGCTGTGGTAAAGCAGGGCCCCGCAAAGACAGATGGGAACTAAAAATATGGGGGAGGCAAACGGTGGGATATACTACATCAAGCAGAGGCACCACCCTCTGGGGGTGGTGATGGGTCCCTCTGCTGTGGACCCAGGCTGGTGAGTGGTGAGTCTGGTGGCTGGGACACGTGGGGAGAGCTGCAGGTGAGGTCTATGGAGGAGGAGGAAGGATCTGCAGTGTATAGGACCATGGATGTGAGAGGATCGACTGTGGCTGATGGCTCTAGGGTGGAAGACGCAGGCTTGTCAGAAGCATGTGAGAGTGAAGAACTGAGCTGTGCAGGGTCAGCCACAGTAGACGGCCTAGGCGGAGGAGGGTGAGCAAGTATCACCGTAGGCAGGCCATGGTGTCTCAACAGGTCGAGAATGGATGTGAGATCCGACTCTACCCTAGATCTATGTTTCCTAGACTCGTGGCGAAAGTCGTCGAAATCCCGCTGTAGGCGGGAGGTCAACTCCTTGAGGGCGGTCAAGCGAGAGTCTGAGGATCGAGGCTCGGTGGGGGCACGGTGGCATGTCGGTAGGTCACAACTCGTGATAAGCGACCCGATGTAGCCAAGGCACCGGGCCGAGCGAGGAATGTGGGCGAGGGTGAACTCGTCATAATATCGGTGTCGACGGAAGAAGGGGCTGTCGTCGACACAGAAGTGTGGACAGACGTCGAGACAGAGTCAGCGAAAATAGCCAAAGGGTAGAAGGAGGTGGTGGCAATCAGAGGAGCTGAAGCTATAAGCTTCGAGAGAGGGGGGGTGGGGACAGGGTCGAGTGAGGGAGCATTTAAATCTACCACATCGTCAAAAAAGGTAGATCTGTGCCCTCAGGCACAGATACAACATCAGAAGAGATATGAGTGTCGGGGCAGGAAGTGAGGACAGTCCCCGACGACTCAACGACCATAGAAACTGAGGAAACAGGGGTGGTGGAGGTGGCTCTCGAAGATGTGTGAGTGGGAGGAACAGGGAGACTGGCAACTAGGGTGGCTATATCGAGGAGCTCAAACTCAGAGTAGCGTGGGCCGGGGTCATCGGCGGGAGCCTTGACCGGTGCTCAGGGGGCTCAAGGTCGTGAATGTGAGGGAGTGGGAGAACCTGAGGAATAATCCAGTCAAGCTGGACTACAGGAATATGCGTCAGGTGAGGGGCTGGAAGGATCATATGGGTGTCGTGGCCGGTGCCTACAAGATAACGCTAGTGACGAGCACCGTAAGGTCGGAGAATCTGCATGTGCTCGAGCACGCCAGTGGTAAGGCGTGTCGGGCCAGGAGGGCGGTGCAAGTCAGCGGGAGGGGGATACCTAGCATCCTAGTGAAGATGGTAAAGAAACCACCGCAGCAAATATCCATGGTATGGTATGAGGTGGCTGTCTGGTAGAGTCTGTGACACAGCCAGGAAGCAGCGTCAGACAGCATGAATGGTCTCACGGAGCCATCTGGGTGGAATCTACGAGGTCGGGTCATACCCCAAAGATGGGTAAGCTCAGGGAGGGACATAGTCCCGACCTCAGGTCTGCAAAATAGTGTGCATGCTAGGTGCCTCTGGGCGTAGCGAAGGCACGGGTGCACAATGCACGATGCCTTCACCCGGCTAGGGCGGTACTTGGGCAGTCCAAAAATACGCTGCCAAAAGGTGCGAGCGTGAAAGTCGTCTAGGTCGTGGGTAGGGGAAAAAGCTGCCCTAGGGTCAGGGACGACAGGGAAGTGCAAATAGTCCCGGATCATAGAGAAAGTCACCGTGTATTCGTGATCCAGGAGTCGAAAAGTAATGCCGTCACCAGCGTCGGTGAAAGTGAGGGAGCTAAGACCCTCAAGGGCTAGGCGGGTGTATGTGGGGGCGTGCACTCCGAGGAATCGGTCGAAACCGTTCGCATGGTAAAGGTGGTGGACACCCTGGAGAATGCCCAGGGACGTAAGGGCTGGCACATGAATGAAAACTGTGGGGATAAGACGGCGCTGGTGTAGCCTAGCATAGTGCGATTTGTGTGCGCTATCGCGGAAAGTGATGTCGTGGGTAGAGATGTGCGCGGTGGGGTCATCGGTAGGGGGTGAGGAGGGTGGTAGCGATGCGACAGAGGTGGTGGAGGGTATAGAAGCTGATGGAATGGGAGCACTGGTTGAGGGGACGGTAGCGGTGGTGATAGTGGCAGGGATGGTGGATGTGACAGGGGGTGTGGTAGTGGAAGTGGTGCGTGCACGATGCTGTGTACGTGAAGAGGATGGGCCAGAAGACGTCCTCTTCCCACGGATGGGAGGGGTTGTCGATCCGCGAGTGCAGACCATGGTGACGTGAGCAGAATAATAATACGGTACGAAAAATAGAGCAAGGAAAGAGTGTACCGAGTGTGCGGGTGATGCGGACACACAAAAGATCCCCCAAGGTGATCCACGCTACTGCTACTGGTGTAAAGACAGGGTACCTGTAGGTTGAAACAATCAAAACGTCAGTATAGTCAATTAAAAATAGGGGAATCAGTAATATTGTGACTCAGGCCGAGCATAGTGCTGCTCGGTCTGAGTTGTGCATTCAGGCTTAGGGGGAACTCGGGGCGAATTGATGAACGAGTCGATTGACTCGGGGCAAATATGGGGGGACGAGTCGATGAATGAGCCGTTCCCTAGGGCACAACTCGGGGCTAGGTTAAGACCGAGCACCTAGGTGCTCGGTTCGTGACCTAGGGCGTGGCTGGGGGGAAGTCAGGCAGAAGGCGAATCGCCGTCGGGGTTTGGGGGGTTTTTTGGTTTGAAGCCGGGGGATTAGGTGGTGGCGAAGGGGACCGTGGGTGGGGTGGAGGTGATGGCCGGCACCGTCAGCGGCGGTGGCACCGTCGACGGCGCCGTCGCCCCAGTAGGGTGGAAATGGGGGACGGGGAGGAGGGGGATTTGGGGCGGCGGTTGATGGCGGGAGATGGAGCGAGGGAGGGGGGTTCGATTGGGGGGGTTGTGGACGGTGGCACCGTCGAGGGCGGCATCGTCGTCGACGGTAGCCATCGTAGCGTAGGGCGGCGTGGGGGGAAAGAAGGGGAGGCAGGGGGGTAGAGAAGGGGGAAGGAGAGGAGAGAGGGGGGAGGGGGTTTACCGGGGAGAGGCGGCGAAGATGGTGGAGCCGTTGGCAGAGACGGAGGGGAACGGCCGCGGGGGGGGGGGGGGGGGGGGTAATTGAACGAGTAGGTTAGGAGAGAGGGGCTCGAGGGGAATTACGGGGGGGGTGGTGAGAAAATGTTTTTGGGTAAAAAAAAGTTTTAACCACCGGATTAAAAGGAACGGGGGCGGTTTAGATTCCAGAACGACTCGGCCTGAGCAGCGTAGCTGCTCGACCGGGTCGGGGTAAATAAAATTTTAAATAAAATGACTCAACTCGGGCCGAGTAGGTATACTGCTCGGCTCGGGTTGACGTAAAATTTTTAAATGAAATACTCCCTCCGAGTCGTTGATGCTCGGGCCGAGCCAATAATTCTCCGCACGGGTCAACATAATGACGTTTTCGCTCCAACTTGGGCTCCCTGTAGTACTCGACCGAGCAGGGTTGTGCTCGGGGCTAGTCATATCCTACTCGGGCTGAGTCAATATTGCTCTGCCCGGGTTGGCAGAGTGGCATTTTTCACCAAATTCTTCAGCCTGTAAAACTCAACCGAGCAGGACATTGCTCGGGACGAGTCATGTCCAGCTCGGGCCGAGTCGAAATACACTCGTGCTGAGCCTAAGTATCCGTGTCAGTTCGACTCGACCGAGCAGAAGAGCTGCTCGGTCTGAGTTTCATGTAGCTCCTTTTGCCTTCTTTCCCTTTCATTTCCTTCTCAAAACTTCAACTTCGTTATCTTCCTCCGGCTTTCTTCCATTTATAATGTCCATGCGCTGCCCCCGATGTTCCGTTCCTACACGAAACAAAAACTCGTCAAAATTTTTATAATATTTGCGATTTTACCTAGAAACATGAAATAAAAATAAAAAAATAAGAAAAATGGGAAAGAAATGTCAAAATCTACGGAATTGGGTTGCCTCCCAATAAGCGCTCGTTTTTAGTCGCGATCTCGACTCCCTATGATATATCAATTCTCGCTTGGCGCGCATGGTGGTCGCACGTCATCCTTTGGGATGGTGCAATTCGGTGGCGTTTGACTTCCACTTACTCCAACACTCTCCTCCATGAAAGATGTGACCTCCGATGCTAGATGATTTGTTTGACGGTGTTGAAACTCCTCATCCAATACTTGGATGTACGCGGCGACCGCTTTGTTGTAGGTTGGGTCACCGTCGTCGTCGATGCTTGCCTTGACCGGGTCCTTCATGACCCCTTCAGCAGAAAAGTCTTCAATTACGTCCTCCTCTAGAAACTCCAGATAACTAGCCCCTTCCACGTGGGCATGCTCCTTCATCGGCTTTTGCAGCCGGAACTCAGCTTCAATATTTCCCACATTGAGGGAGAGGGTTCCTTCTCGGACATCTATAAGCACCCCGGCCGTCGCCATGAAGGGGCGACCAAGTATTAGTTGAGAGCTTCCTCCCTCCGGCATGTCCATGATGACAAAATCAACTCGGACGCATTGTCCTGGAGGTATCTGGAGGATGACGTCCCTCGCTTTCCCTACCGGGTAGGTGATAGAGTGATCAGCGAGCTGGATTAACATGCTAGTAGGTTCCAGCTCACTTCAAGTCTGGAGTCTTCTGAAGATAGAAAGGGGCATCAGGCTGATGCTAGCCCCTAGATCTATTAGCGCTCTGCTGATTGGCATTCCTCCGATGGAGCATGACATGGTGAAGCTCCCCAGATCCGGTAGCTTCCGAGGGAGGTGGTTCTTGATAATGGAGGTGGAATCCTCCAATAGCTTGATCCCTTCCGGCCTTCGCTTCCCCGTGATGAGATCCGTTAGAAATTTAGCATAAACCGGGATCTCGGTGATGGCATCAATGAATGGGATATTCAGCTGAATCCCCTTTAGTAACTCCATAAACTTGGAGTACTTTTTCTCCAACTTGGCTTGGGCAAGCCTCTGAGGATATGGAGGAGGAGGTCTGGAGGCTTTGCCCTTAGATGCATCAGCGGGTGGAGGAGTAGTAGCAGGCATGACGGGAGGTGTATCCGTCTTCTCTTCAATAGCGATAGGCCCTTTAGTGGCCTCAACTCTGGCACTGTCATCAATAACTTCTTCAATGGTGGTCCTCTCTTTGCTAAGTACCGGGACCATAACTGGGTCGGTCACCCGTCCTCCTCGTGTGGTCACTGAAACCACAGCGTTTGCTTGAGCTCTGGGGTTGGTCTCCGGCTGGGAGGGTAGTCTCTCCTGGTTCTTCAGCAACTGGGACATCTTCCCTCTCAGTTCATCGAGTGAAGAGTTGATACTCTTAAATTGGTTCGACGTATCTTGATTGAACCGAATCTGGCCGCTCATAAAGGTCTCCAACGTAGATTCAAGATTTAACTTTGGAGGAGTCGGCGCAAAATTTTGCTAAGGTGGCCAGTTGTACTGATAGCCCGGTAGCATATAGGGCCCAGCCGGCCTAAAGCCGCCTTGCTGCTGGCTCTGCTGTTGCTGCTGCTGGGGAGGAGGTGGCCTCTGAAACTGCAGAGGTTGCAGCCCTCCTCTTGGATTTTCATATGAGAACCCAGGGTGATTCCTGGCAGCAGGATGCTGCCACTGGTTCCGTCCTTTTCCCTGGACGTACTGAACAGTTTCAGATGTCTCAGCACCCTCATAATGACCCTCAACGGGGATATACCCCAGATCTACGTACTCTTCAGTAAGATAGTAGGAGGTGCTGGGTGCCGCTGGGAGGGAGTCCAGGCGCTGCTCAATACGGGCCACCTGCTTGCACATGTTCTCTATGTGTGAGTCCAGGTGACTAGCAGCCTTGACCTCAGGGTTCCGGATGATCACGGTCCTCTCATCACCCCACTGCTGGGTGTTGGCAGCCATGTGCTCCAAAAGATCAATCGCCTCCTCATGAGACTTATCCAATAAGGCGCCCTGCGCCGCAACATCAATAATTATTTTAGTGCTAGGTTGGAGCCTGTTGTAGAAGCTCTGCACTAAATCCCAAGGCTGGATCCCATGGTGGGGGCACTGATGTTGGAGGTCTTTAAACATCTCCCAAGCCTCATAAAGCGACTCCTGGGGGAGCTTCTTGAAATTGGATATGGCCACTCGAATCCGGACCGTCTTCGATGGTGGATAGAACTTATCCACGAATGCGAGCGCGAGCTTCTCCCAGGTAATGAAGTGGTTGGGAGGGTGAGCTCGGAGCCAGTAGGAGGCCTTGTCCCTCAAGGTGAACGGGAACAACCGTAGCTTTACTGCATCATCACTGACATCCTTCGCCTTGAATGTATCGCACTTGGCCAAGAAGGAGTCAATGTGATGGTTGGGGTTCTCATGAGGATGCCCATGGAAGGGATCTTGCTGCATAAGATTGATCAACCCCGTCTTAAGCTCGAAGGTTTCCGCCGTCAGCTGCAGTTTAAGAACCGAGGAATTATTCCCAAAGGTCGGTTTCATATGGTCCCTGATGGACCCGGTGCGTGGAGGAGGGGAGGATTCTCTCCCATCTGAGCTGATGGAGATGAGCTTCTGCTAGAGGCTCTTAAAGCCCGGGCTGTCTTTTCGATCTCAGGATCGAACAATAACTCTCTAGAAGTCCCCTTGTGGCGGGTGTTCATGCACCAACAAAGCTCAGAAAAACACCGTCAGTAGCACCGAAATAAATAAAGAGAATAAAAATGATGGTAGGTAAGGGATGATAAGAATGCTTGCAAACTTCTCAATATAAAAACAAACTGAGATAAAAACACTATTGCCGTCCCCGGCAACGGCGCCAAAAACTTGACGTGCCCGCAATCTACACCTAGGATCCACCTGGCGGTGTCATGATCGCCAGGCGTGATATGGCTCCTAGGCTATGACTTCGGGTTCAATCCGCAAGAGGACGGTGTCGAGTTATAATATAAAAGATAGTCGAATCCCACAGGAACGATGATAGTGTCCGTGGTAATCTCAGTCTATTTCTAAGTCTAGAAGTAATGTAGCGGTCAGAGTGAGAATGAATTGGGTTGATTGTTGTTGCTGTATAATATAATAAAAAGAACTAGGGCTGTAGGGGTCGCCGCTAGGATTGCTGGGGGTTGATGTTAGATAGGATCCCCTCATTGCATTGGGGTTAGGGAATTAATTCCCCCATTTCGTACCACTCTCGTGGGTTAGAATTGCGGGGTATTTCGGTGGCTCTTGTTGACGCAATGGCGGTAGTCGTCAACGTAGCGTTATAGTTCGTCGACGGATCCCTTCAGGGCACGAGCCAGGCGTGGTCACATGCCTTGATTGGATCCATCGATTTCCCTATTCGAATCCCTAGATACCCCTTAAGCACATCGATTCCACAGACCGTGGGCATGATCTCAGTACGGGTTATCTACGGATTCGGTACGATCTACCGGAATACGACCCAAAATCCACAATTCAACATTGGGATCCAGATCTACATTTTCCCCTAAAATCCTTGGGTTCACCCATCAACCCTAGAATGGATCTACTCACTCATGGTGATCGGAACGCACAAAAATATCGATTTCGCGGAAGAAAACATCTTAGCAATTAAAAGAAATCAGGGCTGAAAATTACTTACAACGAGAACGAACGAAGAACAGATCCAGAAAAGAACAATAAACTCTAATCTTCAATAATCGATCCAGAAGTTTACTACAGAAATTAATCCCAAAATCCGTACCAAAAACAATCGCCGGAGCTCTCTAAAAAATCCCAAAAACAAATCTCAGAATGAACTCTCTTCACGCTGAGCCCGCAGTCGCGAGCTTCAGCTGTCCCAAATCGCGTGCATCGCGCGTTCAAAAAACTTCCAAAAATTCCCCAGGAAGTGTCGGCCGAGTAGGTGACTCGGCCCGAGTCGGAGCTGCTCAGCCAGTGGTTCGGCCCAGGTCGTATGCTGCTCGACCTCAGAATGGATGACTCGGTCGGCTGCTCGGGGTGTGATCGAGGGCCTACTCGGGGCGTGCTATCTGTGGCTGCTTGGCCGAGCAGATGAGCTGCTCGGCCTGAGTCAGCCCGTATCTGCGGCTTCTCCAACATGTCATGGCTCGGCCCGAGCAGCAAGCTGCTCGGGCCGAGCATTTTCTGGGAAAGCTCTGATGCTGCAGCAATGGCCTCTCTCTCTCTGATCTCTCTCTTTCTTCTATTTCTTCTCTCCTCCAACAGCTCCGAGAACACGACAAACTCCTCCAGAGCCCTGCCAACAAGCTCATGAGCACGTCGGATGTGTCCATACCCAGGCGGGGGTCCAAATCACTCCAAAATCCCTGTAAACTCAAAGTATACTACGAAACTTGAAATATCGTCAGAAATACTAAAATCGCAGTAAAAAGTGGGATTTGGACGCGGGGATGACATGCAATGCGATGGAAATATGATATGAAAATGATGTAAAATATGGACACATCAAACTCCCCCAAGCTTACCTCTTACTCATCCTCGAGGAAGACGAATAATCGGTACGCCTGGAGAAAAAAATGAAAATAAGGAAATGAAAATAAAAAGAAGTGAAAAACAAAAAGGGAGAGATAAGAGAGAAGTGCGAAGGATGATCGGTCAGATCTCAGGCCTAAAAAGTCTATCACGATGCTCTAAGTGCTAAACATGCATGCTATTGGTAATTTCAAGGTTTATATATCATATGTCATGTAATGCAGGCAAAGAATAGGGATCTACTGAAATAACACTGTAACGGTCACTTTTCGATCGTACTTTGTTCGTGCACGTGCTTTTGACCGTGCACGTTTTTATTTTAGACTTTGTTTGTTTTGAACACTTTGGTGTGATATGTCATTGTGATCGTCTCTGAGAGTATTAAATTGTGGCACTAATTTGGAACGACATTTCTCTGGTCGTTCTCCCACGATTTGACCTTAATCGAAGAGATGTCTCGATTTTCACTTTTGACGTGAGACGTTTCTATTTTTAGTTTCGTCCCTCGACATCGAAATTGTGATCTGTCTTCTTAGTTTCCTTTCTCTCGTCGTCCCGATCACCCCAATATTTATTTCACAATTTTTGGATTTCATTTGACCTATTTTACATTTTTGGCCAAGCTTATAATATTTTTAAAACCTAAGTTTTCAAGTATTTTTATCCCAATATATTTTCTATTATATTATAACTCTTCATAACATTTTTTGACCCATTCCTAGCCCCTTGGCCGCACCCCATGCTAGAGAGAGAGTGTGTGTGTGGGTGAAGTTTTGGGTTTAAAATTGATTTAAAAAATCAATTTTAATTCAAATTAAACCCTAGACTTGGTCAAACCCATCTACACTATATATAGGAGGCTTAAGATGCCCATTTCCATCAAGCATACAAGCCCTAGCCGTCATAAAACCCCCCAAACTTTCGCACTGCAACTTGAGACGTTTGTCGCAGCCGCAGCTCGCAGCCGCTCGGCCAGACCGACGAAAACCCCCGCAGCCGCTCGGTCTGACCGAGAGCCGTCCCCGCATCCCGCTCCACATCGCAGCGCTTCGTTGCAATGCTGGAACCCCCGCAGTGATCGATGCCCCCGCTCGGTCTGACCGACCCGCTCCCCCTCTCCGCACCAATCCCCGCTCCGTTGCAACTGCATCGCTGCAGCCCCCGCTCCCAAGCGCCCGACCGACGATTCCTCTCGCAGCGGCCCACTGCGACCAAGCACCCGCACTGCAACATGCTCCGCAGCGTCGCAGCCGACCCCGTGCGCTGCGATCTCTCGGTCTGACCGAGAGAATCTCTCGCAGCGGCTCGGTCTGACCGAGTGAAGTTCGTCGCAACTTCGCAACTTTCGCATTGCTTGCTGCCGTGGGCCCCCCAAGTTCTCCAGAGATGTTATGGGTCCCCCATTGACCCCTAGCACTGCTGTGGGTCCCACCCAAGTGTTTCCTCTTCGTTGTTTTGCTGACTACGACGTTGCAACACGTCGTATCTCTTCGTTGCACGTCCAAGCGTTGAAATCTTGGTTCGTTGTTCTGGTTGCTGCCCAGACTATTCGAGCGAGCGATCTGATCTGGAAATTGGACTAGGAGCGCGTTCTTATATTCCAACCCCTGTCGTCGCTACCCGACGCCAGTGTTGCTCTCGCGTTGTGTTGAGGTAACGTTCTGCACCCATAGGACCCCCAACCACAGCCTGTTAAACAAGATTAAAATTGATGTTTTTAAATGTTTTAGAATCACTAATTAAGATAATTTAAATTGGGAATGTAGGCTGGTGGACTTGTGCACGTAGGTAGAATTGGACTTTTGGACGGTGTATTCAGACGTTGCGTTGCAGGCAAGTGAAACTTGCCCGTTGCTTGTTTAGGCCATGTTTTAGGCCACTTTTGTACCGTAGCGTAAAAGAGACTAGGTAGTGAAATGATAGCTGCCTAGATGCCTATTTGATCTAGTTTGACAATGAAACTAGATCCGTCACCTCACTTGATCTAGCTTGACAACGAAGCTAGATCCAACCCCTTTTACTTGTTTTGTTCATGCTGCCATGTCATCCATGCATTTGTAACTGCCATGTTTAAATTCCTTATCTGTACGCATTTAAATTACACCTTGCCATGTTATGCCATCCATGTCTGATTGTTGCATTCGTAGCACACACTACTATACGTGTACTTGCTTGTTCAGGCTAGGCACCTGCGTTGCAGGCACAACCCTATGCCAATTACACTTCCTGGCTCGTGATCCAGAAGCAGGCCAATAGTGTTGGTCAAAAGCCAATGCCAGATACACGTGGAGGGGTAGGGTTGAGCGACCACTCAGCGTAGAAGTGTGCCCGTACAGCCACTTCAGCTGTAAGGCGTGAACTCTGTGCACGACATGAAAACGTGACTTGTGAATGTTAGTAGTTTGCTACTCTTGCCATGCCATGCTAGATGCTTGTTGTACTTTATTTACCTGTTGCACTTATACTTTAACTGCCATGTCATTGCATCTTGCTAGAATTGCTAGGTTGCTTTGCTTTACTTTCAGTTTCCTTGCACAAGTCTCGTGTAGACTTGCTGACATGTGCCCCTTGCTCTTTTGGGTGTCACCTGTTAGACCCTGAGCCAGAGACCGTTGCTGAGGACGTGGTGTTTGCTGACGCTGAGCCTGAGCCCGTGTTTGTCAAGGAGGAGTTTGTGGACACCGGTGACCAGCCTTAGTGACCTTGCTGAGCTTTCCTTTTGTTTCAGGATTGCTGTTAGTTGTTGGTGCGTGACACCTTTACTTTGTACGTTGTACTTTTGTTGGCCATGTTTGGGCCTTAGACTCTTTTCTTTTCAGCCTGGTGGCTTTTCTGTGATGTTGGAACTTATTTTATGGATATTCTGAGATTGCTTTTGTCTCATTATCTTTGTTTCGTATCGCACTTGCAAGGACCTGCATTTGAAGTTTTATTGACGCTTATCAGGCTTGTAGCTTCGCAGCTTCAAGTCTGTGCGGACCTACTCACGCCTCGCCTCCATATTTTTGGGAAGCGGGTCGTGACAAACACAGTCAAATCCGATCAATCTCATGCAATCCCTAGAGTCTAGTATAAAGTAGTTGACAATGCCCTTTCAATCATAGATACACAAGGAGCACAAAAGATTCACGCAACAAGCAATAGAGAATAAAAGATCATGCCATTCAGATATTCAAATTGATACGTGAAAAATCCCCAAAACTAAAGTAATTCATAAAGTTTGGGTTTTATGAAATCTCCCCGACGTGCACCGTCTCCACTCTAATGTCAAGCTCACTCATATGATCAGTTGGTTTACCCCCCAAGCTTAGCTTGAGGCATCGCATCAAAGAAAATGATATGGAATTTAATTTTTCTTCTCAGAATGAGATATAGCTTCTTAGTGAAATAACACAAAACGGTATTTATTCATTTTTTTCTTTTCTTCTTCTTCCCTTTTTTTCTTTTTTTTCTTTTTTTTCTTTTTTTGAAAAGAAGCTATACTTTTATTTTTATACATGGGAAGTGAGATGCGGTAAAGTAGCTATATGGGTGTAACCAACTGATATGTAGAGGAAAAAATAGATATGTGGAGAAGGAAGATAATGTGACACTTGGTTCACTCATAAGAGGGTGCACATCAGTTCGATTAAATAAAACTCTAACTAAATTCATATATAGCATGTGTATTTCACTTCTCTAAATGAATAGTGAAAATAGCATGCGGTAATAATATAATGTCAACAGGCCAGCAAACGAAGTGAGTGAGATAATAAAAACAGGTGCTCCAAGTGTTCAGTGATGCGTGAACCTGGGTGTATTTCCCAACATAAATCATACTAGATATTAATTCATGCAATTGACTTCAATTCATATCAGATATTAAATCAGACAGATCATCAAAAGAAATACATGCATATAGACAATAAAGCTGAAATTAATCCTAATAGCATGCCAAAGAGATAAGTATCGCTAAAAACTAATAAAGCCTAGAGAGATATCATCATTTAGACCATCCTCAGCAGAAATAAAGAGAAACAGAAAAAAATGGGAAATAGATAAAAAGAAAATGCATGCATGGGGAAAACCAGAAGATATGATGCAAAATGAGAAAAAATAAAATGGGGCGGGTAAATGATGAAAAAGTGAAATAAAAGCTGAAAATAAGGGAGCAAAATGGAAAAATAGAAATAAAAAATAAAAACAAAGCGGGAGCGCTCATCCCCCAAGCTAAACCTAGCAGTGTCCTCACTGTTAAGAAATCGCTCGTGAGCGGGAGATGAGGCTAAAGGGGTGAGATACGTACTGGAGAGGTACTGGACAGATATAGCATAGTCGTCGTCGACGGTTTTGCTTTCGCTATTGCCGTTCACGTCGCTAAATACGACGATGACGTCAACCCACTTTTCTATAGCGAAGACGCATAGATTGGCCAAAGTGGGACGAGGCAATAAGAGTAGAGCTGGACTCACTCTTGAAAAGCAAAGTCTTTGGACCAGTAGTCCATACACCTGAATGTGTAAAACCTGTGGAATATAATTCAGATTTCATATAGAAATTGAAATGAAGGAAATGTGATCATTTTCCTACTAAGCCTAAATTTCTTTGAAAAAGCCAATAAATGCAGCTCATGGACGTTGTGACTGCATATATATACGGCAATATAGATATAAAGATTTATATAAAACTTCCAAAAGGGTATATTCTATCTCCAGAGATGAAAGAGAGACATAGAAACGTCTTCTCCATAAAGGCTACAAAGATCATTAGTTGATCTGAAGCAATATTCTGCCCGTGTATCTTTTTCGAAAGATCGTTGACATGATTTGGGATATTCGCTGTACATGTGGTCGACTTAAAGCTAATAGGATCTCCTGCAGAGACCATTGAGATATCAGATAGTTTTAAGCATACTTTGGAAATGAAAAACCAAGGTATAACAAGATATTATCTCGGCTTACATGGTGGAACCCTTTAATATCCTTCATACACCTGGAGTTTATGAAGAATGATGTCCATTTGCAACTTATTAAAAATGGATGCTTATTTATGACACTTTCCAGTAGCTGGAAGAGGGGGAGGACATCCTAGGTCCCGAAGAGCCGAGCTCTAGGGTACTTGTTACACTTCTTTATCTGGCCAACTGCACATATCTTTGATAGAACGTCTCCAATAAAGTTGTTAACCAGATACAGTGTTGTCCTGGAGAGCAACACTAGACCAAGGATAAGCTGCTTCTGCGCAACTTCCAAGGGTCAAGGAATATATATAGCATATGCAGGTTTAAAGACCATCGCGATGACTAAAACACAATAGGTCGGCCACCTCCTAAGTATCTACACATCATCCTCCAATGTCTACATCCTCTGAGAAGCTCATCATCCAAGAAGCAAGTATTGAAAACGCTGAGCCAGGTCCAGCAGTACCTTGCAGACACACTGAAGGCTGATTCAATGAATACTTTAGTGGAGTCATCTACCAACTTCGAATAGCATTCCACTCCAGAACGCCACTGCTTTCCTATAACTGCTAGATGAGTGAAACTTGTATAGATGAGTGATGATTGTATTTCCTTTCAGAACATGATGGATGTATAGACAAATATGAGATGATTGTATTGATACATAGTAGATCTGCAAGCCTGAAGCTTGTACAGATCAGGGGGAGTCCCTCGATAGTTGTACTCTTTTCCCTTAAGCTGCTGGTTTTTCCCACTGGGTTTTTCACAGATAAGGTTTTAACGAGGCAACCACAGTGGCTCTGGATCCAGAAGTATCCACCCCATTAGCATACTGAATGCTGAAGTATTCATATGCTTAACCCAAGGTAATGGAGAGATGAGGGGGAGCGTTGTGAGTTGAGGAGGCCTTTGGCCTCCCCCCTCAACATCTCACCATTACTCCCCACTAAATTAGTGGGGAGTCCATTGGACTCCCAATTCATATTCTCTAATTGAATATATATATAGCCATGTCTTGTGCCATGGCTACTTCTAATTTGTGATTATCTTCACTTCTTCTCTAAATACCTTTAAGACCAACAATTTATTACAAAAATCTATGAGCCCCATCCGACTTCATTACTCGTGTAAATGAAACCATCACACGTGTCGTACCCTCCGTTTCTCTAATTTAAAAACACTAATTTAAAAGGTAAAATGGAAAAGTCTGCTTGCTGAGGTTGGGCCGGTGGGGGCAGGAGAGAGAGCGAGAGCGTGACTCGGCTCTCCTCGCCCAAGAAAGCAAAGCAAAGTGAGAAACAACGCGACGACACGCCAGCATGGACACGTGTCCCCCTCTCCTCCAACCGCCCTTTTTCGTCGCAAGCATCAACTGCCTTTCTCTCTCCTCTCTCTCCCCGAACGTGTCCAAATTCTCTGTTTTTGACGTAGAGGGTTCCTCATTGGTACAACTGTAACTGACAACAACTTAAACAACTCCCTCCCACTCCCTTTCCGCCACGTATCCCCCTAGATTTACGAAAGATTTCGCGTCCAATCCCCGGCCCCACTCTGCCTACGGTCCGATCTCCTTCTTAAGAAGAACCAACGGCGGATCGAGGTCCCCCGGCTAGCTTGCCGAGATTAAAGGGAATCATGTGTGGGCCCGAACGTAGACGCCACGTGCCCACGCAAAGGTACGCGTGTTGAGATTTGTGACCGTGGGGAGAAGATGGACGGTCGAGATTCTTTTTGTGGCGGGGACAGATCAACGTCAAACCCGCTGTACGTGTTGGGCTGGCTGACCGTCACCGTCCCGGGCAGCTGCCCGACGGACCCGAAGCAGAGCCCCTGTGTTTTAAAATACAAGCAACAATTTTCGCTTAGTCGCGAATTTCAACAGAATATCTCCCTTTTCCTCCTCTATCTTTTTCTGAGATTTGCTTTTAGAATTCGCCAAAAATGGCAGAAATTTGCGTGGAATCAAGCGAGGTGTGCGAGCCCAGCTCGAGGCCGGCCCGGCGCCGGCGGATTAATATCCGGCGGCTAAAGTTCGTCGCCGGGGCGGAGTCCATGGCGTCTTCCGACGAGCTGCGACGGAAGAAAAAAGATCAGAAAGAAGCGGATGAGAGCTCGGATGACGAATCGAGCTCGAATCCGGAGCCCGGTCAGGATCAGGTATCGGCGGCCGAACCGGGGGAGTTGGATCGGCGGCCGAGGTACGGAATGACGTCGGTGCGTGGACGGAGGCGGGACATGGAAGATTCAGTGTCGATTCGTCCCGATTTCTTGAAGACCTATGGAAAGCATCACTTTTTCGGGGTTTTCGACGGACACGGCTGCTCTCACGTGGCGGCCTCGTGCGGGGACCGGATGCACGAGCTGGTTGCTGATGAAGTGAGTAAATACACGGGATCGTCGCCGGCGAACTGGAAAGCGATCATGGAGAAAGGATTCGCGAGGATGGACGGCGAGGCCGTGGAGAGTCCCGGCGGGACCAATGATTCGAACTGCAGGTGCGAGCTCCAGACCCCTAAGTGCGACCACGTCGGGTCAACGGCTGTAGTGGCCGTGGTCTCGTCCGATCGGATCGTGGTCGCTAACTGCGGTGACTCCAGGGCAGTGCTCGGCCGGAAAGGAGAGGCCCTGCCCCTATCCGTTGATCACAAGGTAGTCAGAATAAACCTTTTAAATATATCAAATCTCTCAATTTGTTTGACTGGTTCTGATAACATGTTGAAATTTGCAGCCAGATCGACCGGATGAATTGCAAAGGATTGAGGATGCGGGCGGGCGAGTGATCTACTGGGATGGGGCCCGGGTGCTCGGCGTGCTTGCCATGTCGAGAGCCATTGGTGACGGTTACTTGAAACCGTTTGTGATATCGGAACCGGAGGTTACTGTAACGGAGAGGACGGACGACGACGAGTGTTTGATACTGGCGAGCGATGGGCTGTGGGATGTTGTGAGCAATGAGACTGCTTGTGATGTTGTTAGGATGTGCCTAAGGGGCAACGTACCGGCGAGCGACGGCGGTGGAGGCCGAGATTCCGATAAGGCGTGCTCGGATGCGGCCATGCTGCTGACTAAGTTGGCGTTGGCGAGGCATAGCGCCGATAATGTCAGCGTTGTTGTCGTCGATCTAAGAAGAAATTTGTAGCCTACGGAGTATGCGTATCTGTTTTTCTTTCTTTTTTTCCTTTTTGTTTCATTGTTGGGTTAGATTCCAATTCTATGTAAAATGGTATCCTTGATTGCTCTCTAAGTTAGCGAGCATATAGAAAGAGGAGAAGAAAATATACGTTTTCATCGTCTCCAGAACTTGTAAATGAAATGATTTGATATTGAAGTATTGAAGTTTTTTATGCATCTAGTTCATGATCATAATATCATTCATTTTTAAAAATTGGGATCAACTTTATATGCTTAGGGCCTGTTCTTTTGCCAAGAATAGGGACGGGAACAGGAAAAGTGACACTATTCCTGCATTATTCATCCTATTCCAAGTTTGTATTCCAAGCGGTTGTTCTTTTGGGCGTGGAATAGAATCCTACGTGGCTATTCCAATTTGGTAATGATGACCAATTTTCTATTCCAAGATTTTTGCTTGGAATACAATGGAATCCTTGGGAATGGTGGGCCTCACTCTCTCATCTCTCTCCCCCCTCCAACTCATTCTCTTTCCGCTTTTTCATTCAAACTCTCCAATCCCAAAAGAACACAAGAATAGAAAGTGGACCCCACTTTCTATTCCAAACCCTCATTCTATACTCTATTCCACCAAAAAGAACACAAAACTACAGTTTTTCTCTCATGAGAATACAACATTTCACTCTATTCCATTTTTCCTATTCCTGGAAAAGAACATGCCCTTAATGGAAAGAATGTCGGAGAGCGATCGGGCGCCGAATTTAAGTGTTTTGGTGGGATGGTTTTTCCTTTGATCTGCAAAACAAGCAACTCGTCAGGGGTGGTCGGATCTTGGCTCCAATCAAGTCCACTCTGATGCTTAAGTCAGATCTTGACAGAATAGTGCTAGGTGGAATCGAGCACGACTCACTAAGAAGCCGGCCGAGCTATGGAGGAAGAAATAAGCGATGGGATCAGGTGTAAGGAGAGTGTATACCTGAGTGTCAGATATCCAGAAATCGTCCGCTTTGGCCTTTGGCCTGTTGGAGTACTTATATGAGAGCGTCATGTCAACGCCTCCTCTCGATATGCCCTTACACTCATTGCGTTCATGGATCCTCTCGTCGTGCCCGCCCGCATTGATGGAGGCTTGAATGCCGATCAACGCGGGCTTGGTTTAGGGAGTGATTTCCTTAATCGCGGAGAGCCCATGGTATGTTGGGCCTTGGTCTTGGGACGAGAGGTCTCGATCTACTCCTGAGGCCTTCGGCACAAAGCCGGGGGCCGTCGGGCCGAGCGATCGATCCGTTTCTCTTCTGGCCCATTCGGGGGGTTGTATAAATGGCCCCCATCGCCCGAGCCGATCCACCATGGCGGTGCGGATCGGGGGATATGATACGTCGGGATTTGACTGTCGCGGTAGTCGAGACGGCGTATTTAATGAACGCCATCATGGCACATGGCGCCAAGGAAATTCTCCCGCCCCTTGGGCACGGGATTCGGAGAGTCGCCCGCCCTGAGATGTTGACACGCATGCATGAATGAATGATCAGAGGTGATGTGGGGGATTTGTTGAGGGTTGCTTGAGTGGAGACCGTTATATCATATGTGAGGGCCTTTCATCTTCAGAATCGCCTTCTACTCCGTTGCATCCTCCTATCTTCCTTGTTTTCGCATTCGTTGGTGACTATTTGTTGTTCCGCACCATGAGTTCCTTATCGTCTTTTTCTGGTTCCGGGGCGGGTCGATCTGCGTCCGAGTCATCACTTACAGGTTCTACCTCTGCGGCAGCCGTACTCCCGGCGTGAACGACGCGATACACCTGGATGGAGGTGACCCTTTCAGGGTGCCTCAGGAGGTGATGGATCAGACGTCGGTGGCCTGCACTACCTCAATGGCTTTGCTCCGTATCTCGTTCCTTTGTCCTCCCTATAGGGCCAGGTCCCCCTCAATGAATGAGAGTGGTTTTTTCATTGGCAGCTGTGAGGTTAGGGTGTACATGATCGCTCCGGAATGTAACCCAAAAGGGCGACCGTGTAGTTTTACCGCAAGCGCACGGTGTAGCGGCGAGCGGGTTATCGAACACAGGGAGGACGATTGACAGTGCCTGCTCCGAACAACCTGGCTATAGGAACAGAAAAGAGGGAATTTTCCTTTGGCGATCCTGTCACAATCGTCAGACAAAGTATGTGAAGGATCCTGCCAAAACAGAGTTAGGATCGATAAATGAAGTTGAGACTTACGCTTGCGTATGCAGCACGGTAGTCTACGAACTTCGCCTTCGGATTCGCCACGACGGATCGAGTCTTCTCACGAACGGAGTAAGGCTACTAAATCCACAATCTAAATCTCTACTTTTAGATTAAGAACTTGGATAAAGGGAGAGGAAGTATTTCGGCAGAGCTTCGCTAGAATGAAGATGCATGCATGAATGCCATGCAAAAGTGTAAGGAAAATGGCTAACCCTTGGGTCTTATTTATAGCCCCCAAGGTAGTTATTTTAGGGTAAATTGTTCCTTTGGAACAATTTAACTAAGGTGTACCATCGTACATGGCATATTATAAGCTTAAGTTGTACCACATGCATGGTACAATATAAGCTTAAGATATTACCCCTTTATTAGCCATATGTCGCATGCACTTATGCACATATAATGCGACTTTCCCATCAATCTAGAGATCCTCTCCGAAAGGGAACATATTCCCTTTGCGTACGACTTCGTGTACGCGACGTTCGAGGTCCGTATTCCCTCGTACATCCCCCACAAGGGTGTACTAACGTTTTCCATATCCAACATCTCCCACTCACACTTGAGGGGATTGTAAGAGAACGTCTTTCTCTTAGTTCTTTCATCTATCATACCGAGAAATAGACCGTGCGACCGTCATGCGCGTAGAGTCTGTTGTTGTGCACTTGTTAGAGATACACAACGACCTCGAAGGTGAAAAGTTGAGTAGTTCAACGCATGCTTTACCCTAGATTATTTCTTCACATTTCTTATACTTTATATTCAACAATTGAATCCCATCTGGATTACAATTGGCTGGCCAGCTTTGAATCATTAAAGTCCAAATGCGAATATGAAATCAATCTTCCTCTTCTTGCGAACCTTCTGATCTTGACTAGACTCGCTTTTCTAACGTGCCCCGCCGAGCCGAATTATCATAGCCCATAAGTAACACGCTAAGATAGCGATCATTTCGTCAAATCTAAAGGAACCAATTGGAGTCCTTGAGGGTAAGAGTTAAGACCCATATGGCCTTTGAGTCTCACATAATAGCAAACACTATTGCTACTAACTCAGTGGTCGGAATGCATACGTGGTATGAACACGTATTACAACATCACTCCTTTCCCAGGGAGAGTATGTCTTAATGATGTTGTACGGATGAAAGATCAGACACCACAGTGCCTATCTTTTGAGTCCCTTTACTACCCATGAAATATTCCGGACTCTCATCCTGCATAAGACAGATAGGATTTAATAAAAATCCAATGAGATCTTTATATCCTTGTGATACAGATCTCAGATCTTTTGTAAGCATCCATATGATGCAGATCTTTCATTCGACTATCTTGTTAAAGTCATGACTCTAAATCATTCGTCTAATGATTTTGACTTTAAACTAGTCTCATCTCTATCTTATCCATCTGATAAGATAAGGCGGTTGCTCATGTGAGAGAGCCAACCTTAATCTGTCCGACATACACACAATTCAGCTGAGATTTCAAAAATGTACACAAACATTTCTTAAGAAATTCATATGCAATGTTGGAAAAAGAACTTATTCTTTTATTAATTTTGATCATTTACAGACATGGGAATTTACATTGGTACAACTCAGCTCTTACGCAATCCTTGAGATGATAAGTGTTTGTAAAACACATCTCTGGGGATCGCCTTCGTAAGCGGATCCGCTATCATCTCATGCGTAGATATGTACCTTATGTCTACCTTCTTGGTCTTATCATAGTCTTTTGCAAATTTGTAGCGGATATCTATGTGTTTGGTCTTACAATGGAATTTCGGATCTTTGACATAGGCTATAGATGCTTTGACTGTCGCTGTGTATAGGTACAGCACCTGAGTCACTTGCATTAATTAGCCTGTCTAAGAACTTTCTAAGCCAAACAGCCTCTTGAACTGCCATGCTAAATGCTACAAACTCGGCTTCCATGGTTGAAAGTGCGATGCAGGATTGTTTCTTGCTACTCCAGGATATTGCACCAGATCCGAGTAGAAAAACATATCCTGAGGTCGATCGTCGCTCATCGAGATCACCCGCCCAATCAGCATCAGTGTAGCCTTCGAGCCTCAAGGCATCTCCTTGATAGCATAAAGCAAAGTCTGCAGTTCCTTTGAGATACCGCATTATCCTCTTAACCGCTTTCCAGTGTACTTGCCCTGGGTTGGATTGGTAACGACTTACCAGTCCAACGGCAAAACAGATGTCCGGTCTTGTACACATCATAGCGTACATTAGACTACCAACTGCACTGGAATATGTAACTTTTTCCATAATCTCCTTCTCTTTTTGGTTCTTCGGACATGATTTCAGACATAAATTGTCGCACTTGCTTATTGGAGTATCAATGGACTTGCAGTCCTGCATATTAAAACGTTCTAGAACCTTCTTTATATAAGTCTCCTGTGAAAGAGAAAGAAGTTTCTTCGAACGATTCCTTGAAATCTTAACTCCAAGGATATATGCGGCTTCTCCCATGTCTTTCATCTCAAAAACTGATGAAAGCCAAGCCTTGATATCCATCACAAAGCCCTTGTCATTTCCGGCTATTAAGATGTCATCTACATATAGAGACATAATAACATACTTGTTCTTATTCCTCTTGATATATACACAGTTATCTTCATCAAGCATGGAAAATCCAGTTGATAAGACAACCTCTTGAAATCTTATATACCACTGCCTCGAGGATTGTTTAAGACCATATATGGATTTAAGAAGTTTACAAACCTTATGTTCGTTTCCTTCTTTTACAAACCCTGTTGGTTGTTCCATATAGATCTCCTCGTCCAATTCTCCATTGAGAAAGGCAGTCTTTACATCCATTTGATGTAATTCGAGGTCTAAGCAAGCTACCATTGCCAGAATCAGGCGAATTGAGGTAAAACGAACAACAGGTGAGAAGGTCTCTTCGTAGTCTATCCCTTCCTGTTGCGTAAAACCTTTCGCGACAAGGCGAGCTTTATATCTGTCAATAGAGCCATCAGCCTTATGCTTGATCTTGAGAACCCATTTGTTCCCAATAGCTCTACGTCCTCTGGGTAAGTCAACTAAGTCCCAGACTTGGTTAACTTTCATGGATTCTAACTCCTCTTGCATCGCTTCCATCCATTTGTCTTTAGCAGGGCAAGATACGGCCTGTTTGAAAGTAGCAGGCTCGTCATCTTCTTGTAGTAAAGTCATAAAGGTTTGCGGAAATTCATCCTCAAATCTTAGAGGAGCCAACCTTGTACGACTACTACGTCGTATTTGAGATTCTTCAAGTCCTTGTTGACTTGAATTTAGATCAATTCTAATATCACTCCCACTTGGAATGTCGTTAGAATTGCTCCCACTTGGATCATTATTCCCGTATGGAATAGGATAATCGTCATTCGTATAATCCATTGGTGAAGGTTGAAACGTATTTTCATTTTCACCAAGAATTCTCCCACTCGAATGAGGTAATCCTTCTTGATCATAAATCTCAAATAGAGATAAGTCCTGACTTATCTCGCCCTGTCTTGGAAACTCGTTTTCCAAGAAAGTGACATCTCTCGACTCAAACTCAATTAGCCCACCATTGTCTTCCTGACTAACAAAAACATAACCTTTGGAGTTTTCTGCGTATCGTATAAAGATACATTTCCTTCCCCTTGGCCCAAGTTTGCCATACTTATGGGAGGAAATATGTGCGTAGGATGCACAACCCCAAGGTTTCAAAATGTTTAAGTCAGGAGACCTTTGGTTCCACAACTCATAAGGAGTGGAGCTAACTGATTTCGAGGGTACGCGGTTTAAAATGAAAGTGGCCGTCAATAATGCATCACCCCAAAAGGTGATTGGCAAGTTAGCTTGCGCCATCATTGAACGGACCATTTCCATTAAAGTCCTATTTCTCCTTTCTGCAACACCGTTTTGTTGAGGAGTATAAGGCATAGTTACCTGATGTACTATGCCTTTTTCATCACAAAGTTCCTTAAAACTTATTGATTGATATTCACCACCCCTATCGATTCGCAAGACCTTAATCTTGCGATCTAATTGATTCTCCACTAAACTCATATAGTTTTTAAAGCAAGCCAAAGCTTCACTTTTGTGGGATATCAAATAGATATGTCTGAATCGGGTGAAATCATCAATAAAAGTGATGAAATAGGACTTTCCGCGTCTTGTCTTGACATTCATCGGACCACATATGTCCGAATGGATAAGCTGTAATGGAACCTCGGCCCTTGTGCCGGTTCCAAACGGCTTGCGACAAGATTTCCCCACAAGGCAATGTTCGCAGGTCGACATTTCAACCTTTGAAACATTGGATAGAAGGCCACGTTTGGCAAGTCTATCCATACGCGTTGGTCCAATATGACCAAACCTTGCGTGCCAACAATTCACATCAGACTCATAAGTCTTAGAATTTGCAATAAGGAAATTTTCATTACATGAGGAATCATACATTGTACTCATTACAATAAATCCTTTAAATACAAACCCAGTACCAATAAGAGTATTATTACAACTTAAGTCCACATTACAATCATGAAAAAACCAGTTATAGCCAAGACCCATTAATACAACCACAGAAATTATATTCCTTCGAATATCTGGAGCGAAGAGGACATCATGAAGTAGGAGAGTGCGGCCGTTGTCCAAGACTAGCTTGCAAGTCCCAACGCCTTTCACTTCAACACGTGTGTTGTTTCCTACATAGATCCACTTCGTTCCTTGGGGTATCCGGTGATACTCCACGAAGGACCGTCTGTCCCTTGCTATGTGGTCGGTGGCACCTGAATCAATTATCCAAAAAGGATTAGATTCCACAAGAAATATCGAACTAGAAACACATATGTAACTAGTATATTTACAAGTTACCTCATCCCCTCCGCTCGTACACGAACGAGCATAGTGACCGAGCTTGTTGCACTTGAAGCACTTGATCCTTTTCAAGTCTTTCTTCTTGTGCCATTTCTTGTGCCCACCCTTATGTTTGGGTTTCTTGGTAGACTCAGGTTGCTTATTACGTTCATTAGTGAACTTCGAACGATTTTTCCGTTTCTTTCCCCCGTGTGAGGAACTAGCAACCATGTGCACTTCTGCACTTGGTTTGGCAGCCGCAAGCCGCTCTTCCTCTAATTCGAGGTGCTTGGAAACATCGCTGAAGGTCTTGATGCTCTCATTGTGAGTGAGATGCATCTTCATTTGATCCCACCCATTTGGTAGGGAACATATGACTACTTGGATTTGTTGCTCATCAGTGAGCACATGACTTGCGTCCTTTAACTCCGAGATAAGGTTCGACATATGTCGCAGATGTTTCCCCATGGAATGATCTGGACGTTTCTTATATGTATCGAACCTTATAGTTAAGGCGCGAAGTTTGGACACCGATGTGCCACCAAACTTCTCCTCTAGCTTGGACCATATGTCCATGGCTAGGTCATGTTCTCGGAAGATGCGCATTACGTCATCAGCCATACTGCTTAATAACGTAATGCACGCTATCTTGTTCTTTCGAGACCAAGCATCAAAAGCTTCCTTGTCTCGTCGGTGTTGGGCCGTAGTGCCCAACTCGGGTTCAATCATAACGTTCTTTAGAGTTTCGAGCACTTCTTGCTCCTCTAGAACGTATTGTATCTTGATGGACCAAAGGTTGTAATTATCGCCGTTGGGTTTTTCACCTTTGTTTAACTCAGCGACGATATTCTTTGAAGCGGAAGACATTTTACTTTTAAAATGCTGCAAAAGACATAAAACCAAAGGTTTGATCAAAAAATTGCATTGAAAAATTCTTAAAATACAATTCCCATTTGAAGTGAAAGTAGAATATCCCATTTGGATGGTTCTAACTTCAACTCCCACTTGGAATGATATTTATAATTTGATAAGTTACTTTCGAAAAATATTGAAGATGTTACTCTAGAATCGGAAAGGTCACTATGTTTCCAATCACCATCTAGATTAACTTTCAATATTTCTCCCTCACTTTATCAAAAGTTTGTACTCTTATAGTACTTCGCAGCGGAAAAGCGTTTTTGAAAACGTATTTTTCAAAACGTATGAAAACGTATTTTTCAAAAAAAATTATATTTCAACTTAGTACCCTTATGATACTAGTGAAATATTCGACACTTCCTGACCATTTGTCGGGAATGAGCCGTAGCCGTGCCTAAGTCAGATCCCCCTTTTGGGGATTCTTCTGCAAATTATCGTCGCCGGCTCCCGTATGGATCCAGGCGATTTCCCCCCGTATGAGAGAATTTTGATGCAGACGACTTTCGTTTGGCCCCGTATGGGCTAGTCGGCACGTTCACATTCGACCAAGGCCTTTTGCCAAATTGGTCGACCAAAACACCCATATTGGTCGACCAATAATAATGGTCTTCTTCACTTCCGGCCAGGGCCCCTGCCATGGCCGGCCAGCGACGGCCTGCGGCAGCCCTGGACACTGCCAGGGCCGGCCTGGCCACTGGCCTGGCCTCGGCCAGAGGCCGGCCAGGCCTTTGCCTGGCCTGGCCTAGGCCAGAGGCCCCTGGCCGGGGCCAGGGCCCCTGCCCTGGCCTCGGCCAGGGCGGCCGGGCCCTGGCCTGAGGCCAGGGCGGCCGGGCCCTGGCCTGAGGCCAGGGCGGCCGGGCCCTGGCCTCTGCCAGGGCAGCAAGGCCCTGGCCGGGGCCAGGGCCCCTGCCCTGGCCGGGGCCAGGGCCCCTGTCCTGGCCTTGGCCAGGGAGGCCGGGCCCTGGCCTGGCCGCGGCCAGGGCCTTCGGGCCCTGGCCATGGCCGGCCAGGGCCGGCCGGCCATGGCCCGGCCATGGCATTTCTGCCTTGACCGGTAATGGCCCTTTGGCCATGGCCGGTTTCCCCTTTCATGGGTGGCCGCACACCCCGTCGGAGGGGGTTGCCGCGGTGGTTATTGGCCGTAGCCAACCCCCTCCGCATGGGGAGGGGGGTGCATGGCCTTCATAACCCATTTGGCCATGGTGCACATGCACAAAAAATTCATCTTCCCCGATGGGAATAACCACCACCTTCTTCTCCGGTGAAGCACCCGTTCGTCGAGGAAGTAGTTGTCCTCCAATGGCCGTGTGCCAAAAAATGAACACACTTCAAAAATTCGTAAACTACGCGCTCCACATGAAGAGAGCGCCCATTCCCTATGAATGGAGACTCAGCATCCATGAAGAGAGCGAGTTTGACGATATGAACGGTCGGTTCTTCCCATCACGGAGAGTTCCTGCCATATCCGTAATGACAGAAGACCCTAACGTGAAAAGAACAACCGCCGCGTTCTCTCCGTCACGAAGCGTTCCTACCATATCCGTAATGGTAGGATACCCATCCGTGAAAAAGACAACGACTCGTTCATAGTTTCTCCGGGGCGAACCCGTATGGCTCTGATACCAATGTAGGATCCTGCCAAAACAGAGTTAGGATCGATAAATGAAGTTGAGACTTACGCTTGCGTATGCAGCACGGTAGTCTACGAACTTCGCCTTCGGATTCGCCACGACGGATCGAGTCTTCTCACGAACGGAGTAAGGCTACTAAATCCACAATCTAAATCTCTACTTTTAGATTAAGAACTTGGATAAAGGGAGAGGAAGTATTTCGGCAGAGCTTCGCTAGAATGAAGATGCATGCATGAATTCCATGCAAAAGTGTAAGGAAAATGGCTAACCCTTGGGTCTTATTTATAGCCCCCAAGGTAGTTATTTTAGGGTAAATTGTTCCTTTGGAACAATTTAACTAAGGTGTACCATCGTACATGGCATATTATAAGCTTAAGTTGTACCACATGCATGGTACAATATAAGCTTAAGATATTACCCCTTTATTAGCCATATGTCGCATGCACTTATGCACATATAATGCGACTTTCCCATCAATCTAGAGATCCTCTCCGAAAGGGAACATATTCCCTTTGCGTACGACTTCGTGTACGCGACGTTCGAGGTCCGTATTCCCTCGTACATCCCCCACAAGGGTGTACTAACGTCTTCCATATTCAACAGTATGGAGATATAAAATCAAATAAAGACGCCTAGGGAATGGGAAATCCCCGCTACTCACCGTATCTCGTCAATGTGATTCATTGGTATCACAATTGCTAGGGTAGAATTTCGGATGAACTAGTTGCAACTGAATGTGAAACCTAGCTCACGCTCTCGCGCTGTTGCCGGTCTATAGCTATCCTAGGTTTGGGTCCAATCTCTTGCAAACCCTAGCCTAGGCAAGCTAGCATTAGGATCAACATCATCGTTCAATCGCGCCCCGAGCCCACTCTCGTGCAAACTCGGGCCACGACATAGGTTGGGATAGTTCCTACCCGTCCAATCTCTTGCAAACGGGTATCGGTATGGAATTGCACCCGAGAACCCTAGTATCGGTCTAATCTCTTGCAAACCGATACTACGGAAACTCAATTTCAACCCAATTCGGATTTCTAGGGTTTCCTATCGAATTGGGATCCAATCTCTTGCAAATCCCAACCGATATGAACACCTAGCTATCCGTAATAAATCGATCCCAAACTAACCCTAATAGCAATTCTAGCAATATTTCTACCAAATCATCACAAATCGGAAATTGGGCTCGTAGGGTTCATCCCCACGCCCCAAGACGTAAAGACTACTCACAATTCATATCACAAATACAAAAATAATCAATTGAAATAACAATAGAATTCATCACAATATTCAAATAAGCAATAAAAATGAGATTTTTAATGAAGAGAGAGACAAACCAATAGAGTTCTCCAAGAATCCAACACAAATAAACTTTTCTCTCCTCTCCAATCACAAGAATCAAAAGCTAAAAAGTTTAATCTAAAAAGCTGCAAAAAGTAAAGGAAAAAGCTCTCTAACATAGGTTAAAAACTGGGGTTAAATACCCCCCAAAATCGTCCAAAAAACTGTGACCAAAATGCCCCTGCGCAGCCTGAAAATCGCAATTTACGCTACAGGCAGTGCGGCTCACTCGGCCGAGTGACAAAAGTCGCTCGGCCAAGTGAGAAACCCTGAGAATTTCCAGTAAGTCTGGGGTCTTGGGAGTCTTCACTTAGGACGTCGCTCGGCCGAGTGAGTTGTCGTCACTCGGCCGATGGCTTTTATATACTCGGGCGGTCGGAATGTTCCACTCGGCCGAGTGGGTCTTCTGAAGCTCAGGCAGACGAAAAACAGTAAGTTGGCTCTTTTTGATGGGCGTCGTCTGAGTTCCACTCGGGCGGACGGGATCTCGTCACTTGGCCGTTGTGGCTTCTGATGCTCGGCCGAGTGCACACATGAAGCGTGTCCGATCTGGTCGGCCGAGCGGGGTCTCGCTGGTCGGCCGAGTGACTCCTTCACTCGGCCGAGTGAGACACCAAAAATGCCCAAACAGCTTGTTTTTGCCTCCTCGTCGCTCCTACGACGTTCTTTCTTCTTCCGCTCCTCTCCAATAGCAAAATACCCCTCAGGGAAGTCATCGGCGACACTCTGTAGTAGGTGTATCTCGGGATCACTCCAAATCGCTCCAAATCTCCTGAAATACGACAAAAACAACAAATCGTGAAAAGTATCGCAATATTGTCGATAAATCGTGAAAAGCGTGATTTGAGCGATCTAAATGGCATGCAATCATGCGGAAAAAGGTGTAAAACACGGAGTGATCAAAATCCCCCAAGCTTACCTCTTACTCGTCCTCGAGGAAGATAAGTAAAAGGCGAACCCGGTGGATTCGGAAAACGAAAACGACAAAAAACGAAAACCGAAAAACGAAGAAGAACGAAAAACGAAAAACGAAGAAGAAAGAAGAAAGCGAAGAGGGAAGCTGCTAGATCATTTTCTCAGGACGTGGGTTTTGCTTACTCATATCGCATGCACCGAATGTAAAACACATGTCAAAGAATTTTATTTCGATATCATAGTATAATGGTGCAAATAGAAATAGAAAACCCAAGAATATTGATATAGCATGAAAAACGGAATAATTTTAGAATTAACATCGTCTGAATCATTTAAAGCGGTATACAATATCGCAGATCACACACTTTTCAATTGAACGCTTTCTAAGAGGAGTATAAGAATATCACGCAATAGAATAGAAAGAATAGAAAAGCATGGATTTCATGAAATGAGTGCTAGGCATAGATTTCTGGATTTCGTGAAGCTAAAATGATCTCACCGAGTATAGAATATTACTTAGCCTAGGTTGTCGTGCACCATCAAGTAGTCACTCTCTCACACATTATTGGATTCCCTCCCCCAAGCTTATCTATAAGCGTGGTGGCATAAAAAACAATATTTACATCCCCATTTTTATGAAGCTCCAAAAGTAATGAAAACAAAAACAAAAAGAGAGAAGAAAGAGAGAACATGAGATGGGATCGTTTATTGAGATTATTTTCTCTTTTATTTTCTTTTTTCTTTTCTTATTCTCCCTTTTTTTCTCTTTTTTTTTCGAATAGCATATATACACAGTGATCCCAAATCAAAGAGAAGTAAGGATATACAAGAATTTTTCTTTTTCTTTCTTTGGTTTTGGGAAATTTGGAGCTAGGATTTAATAGCGCGGGAAATGCCATATATTAGAATCGCAAAGGGGAGATTCATCAATGATTTTAAAATAGAGAATTGATGTTCAAGATATGTGGAGAAAGAAATAAATATGTCTCTCAGTTCACTCTATAGGACGTGCACGACAACTTCAGCAGGGTAATCTAATCTACTCAGTTTTGATCACAAAAAAGCTAAACTAATCCAGATTTATCATAGCTAACATCATTCAATCATCCTGAAGTGAAATGTACAAATCATGCATATAGAAGTGATGTAGGAAAAGAAAACGGTACTCCAGATATAAGCATTCAATGAGTGAATCTTGGTGTGTTTTCTGCGATAGCATACATATGAATATTCAGACACAGCTAATAATAAAATTTCATCCATTTTCATGCGGAAAAAGTGTGGGTTACTATTTCTAAATGCAAGGCAAATCACAGCATATGATATCAGAAATAAAATCTAAGACATGACAAATATAGCATGCATATAGAGAAAGCTAACTCCACGTCATCATCATCACAGAAAAGTCATCTCTAGCATGAGATGAAAAAGAAATAAAGATAAAGAGGGAAAATGAAAACTAATTACAATGCAGCACACAAAGAAAATAAGAAAAACGTGATGCATGGTAAAAAAAGAAAAAATGATGAAAATAAGTGCAAAAGCGGAAAATGGCGTGAAAAAAAACTAAAAATAAAGGTGGTAAATAAAAAAGAACGTGAGAACTCACTCCCCCAAGCTAGAGCGCACAGTGTCCTCAATGTGCGAAGTGTGGCACACCGAGAGACGGGTAATGTGAGGGGAAGGTGAGGATGCATGCATGAGGAAAAAGAAAATTAAAATAACGAAATGAAAAATATGATGCGGACATGATGCATGCAGATACAGGAGTGATACAGATATAAAAGTGTGACACCAAAAACTCTCCCTCTCTCCCAAAAATGATATATAAAGATATGAACAAAATGTGGACCCAAAAATAGTGAGGGGAGGGTGGGGTGGTGCAGAGGGACGCACCGGTCTGTGCTGTGCAGGACGGAGCTGGCGTACTCGGGTGGCGTAGGTGATGGGCTCAGCAGGTAGGTGGAGGAAAGGTGCTGAGCTCATAAGTGTGGGCCGAGCCTCAGTGCGAGGTTGGGCCGCAGGCTGGTAAGAAGTGGAGGCAGCAGCAACGGAAGTGGAGTATAAAAGTGGCAACGAGACGGCCAGAGAGGTCGGTGACACAGACGTGTGGACAGACGCCACGACACTCTCAGAAAAAACGGCTGCGGTGGAGACAGAGGTGGAAACCACGGTCTCCACGACGGCAGAAAAAGAGGGCTCTCCGCTCTCAACTATAGTCGGTGGGCGCTCGGGTAGGGTGGAGGAAACGGGCTCAACGGACAGACTCAACGGACAGAGGGCCAGCTGTGGTGGTGGGCGTGGAGGTAGTGGGGGTGGGCTCAGTGAGGGTACTCCCGACACCGACAGAAGTGTGGACAGAGGTGTCAGGAGCAGCAAAAATATCAGGCTGCTGAGGGGCCACGGGGTCAGCAGGAGCAGCGGGGTCAGCGGGTGCAGCGTGTGCAGCGTGGGCCTGCTCAGACTGCTCAATCTCCTCGGCCTCAAGCACATAGGCGGCGGGGATCAGGAGATCCATCGCCGGTAGCCAGTCCACCTGTGCTGGTGCAATCTGAGTCTGGGCAGGGCTCGGAAGGATCATGTAATCCGCACCGAATGGACCGTGCACCAAACCCAGTGCCGCTGACCATACGGACGAAGCATCTTCATCCGGGCCATAACATCTATGGACAGTGAAGTGGGGCCCGGGGCTCGTCGCAGGTCAGCAGGAAGGTCCTCGCCGGTCATCAGGGTGAGCAGGGTGATCAGACCACCGCAGCATATCGGTGAGCGAGCGCCCACCGATACGATGATGCGATCTAAAAACCAGCTCGCTATATCAATCACGACGACGGGGACCAACTCGTCACCCTCCCTAGATAGAGCTCTGGGGCGCGTCATCGCGTAGAGCATATAAAGCTCCGGCGTGGACATTGTCCCAGGCTCATATCTCGCCAAAAGGTAGTCGCCATAAGGCGCTGAGCTATGCGGAGGCAAGGGTGGACGATGGCCGAGGCCTTGGCCCTACTAGGGTCGAAGGCAGCAGGTAGACCCGTAATCCGGGCCCAGAAAGCGCCGGAATCGAAGGAAGGTGGGGGAATGTGAGTGGGGGCGTAACCACGGTCGGCCCCGGGGACATCGGGCCATGAAAAGAAAGCTCTCATCATACTGAGAGTGACCTGGCACTCTCGGTCCATGAACCTGAACGAGCATCCCTCGTCGGTCCGGGCGATAGAACTAAGCACCTCAAGTGTCGGACGGACGAACGTGTCCGCCGACACCTGGAAGAAATCTCGCCAACCCACGTTGTCGTACAACGTGAGCATCCCCTCGAGTACCCCCAGGCGTCCTAGGTCTGCAAGGTGTGCGAACCTGGAGGGTACGATCGAGCGCTGGGAAATGCGCTCGAAAACGACGCGGTGTGCGTCGTCCCAGAACGTAATCCCCAGCAGCCCGATAAGTGGAGCCGGTGGTGGTGGCTGTGGGACGGCAGGGAGTGGCTGTGCGGGGTGAATGGGCTCTGCATGCTGTACGGGGTGTGTGGGGTCTGCAGGCTGTGCGGGGTGAACGGGGTGTGGTGGTGTAGGCGGAGGAGAGTCCTCCACCTCGTGGGAGGGGCCGGCCTCATCCGACCGCTTCCGCTTGGCGGAAGCTCTCCTCGACCGCGGCCGTGTCCGGGGCGGCATGTGGGCCCCGAGTGCTCACCAAAAGCAATAAAAATGCGGCGTGCATAAAATAAAGGAAAGAGTATACCGCGACACACCGCGAGAGCAAAGTAATGGAAGCATGCGAAGACGACGCCTCCACGTAGCCCAAAACGATCCCCGGAAGCTCCCCTGGGCTCCCCTAAGCTCCCTAATTTAACCTGCACATCAAACGAAGAGATTAGCGTGTAATATTCAAAATGTATGGGGGGTTAGGGGTATAATAGATAGAAATTGAATTTAATTTGGGTTTGGGGTTCGCTAAACACATGGATCACCGAAAAATACGCAAAAGAGGATAAAAAAGGGTGAAATGAAGCTACCGGAGCTCGGCCGGCGAGGTGGTCGCCGGCGGCGACTCGGGCGAGGAGGAGGAACGGTCGGCCGGCGGTGGTCGGCCGAGCGTGGCGGTGGGGCATGAGGTCGGGCGAGTGAGGGGGGGAGAGCGGGCGAGGGAGACGGGCAGTCGCGATTTTTGGGAATTTTTTCGTTTCGAAAAACGTGCTGTCCCGCTCCCCCTTTTATAGAAAAAGTTACGACTCGGCCGAGTGACTAAGTCGCTCGGCCGAGTGAATGCAACGGAAATTTTTGAAAAATTCCTCCCCGCTTACGATTTGGCCGAGTGGCCTTGCCACCCTCGGCCGAGTGGAGTAAGTCCATTCGGCCGAGTGGCTCAAGCTACTCGGCAAGACTCGCCCTAGGAGCGTATCAGTTTTACTCGGCCGAGTGAATATGTATACTCGGCCGAGTAGCAATTATACTGAAATCAAGAAAAGAAACAGAGAGTTGGATACATCAGACTTCCCTCGTTCGTGAGCCGCTCGGGCGGATGAACTTGTGTACTCGGCCGAGTGACTGGTATACTCGGCCGAGGGAACACTGTTTTCTGCTGTTTGGCTTCGTTTGGGCTCTAAACTTTGTTTTTCTTCCTCCAGTCGATTTCATCTTCCTCCTAAGCATCGAGCGCCTTCCTGGAGCGCTCCTCGTCACCTTATTCATCCTCCTAATGATAGGTACCTCGTTCTCCTCTCCTGTCAAAGAAAAATAGGACCCGTTATCACGAGATTTTTGGGCGAACGACTCAAAACACTAATAATGTCTAAAACAAAAATAAAAGAAAAGTAAAAATAAAGCGATAACCGTCGGGTTGCCTCCCGACAAGCGCTCGTTTAAGGTCGTGAGCTCGACCCCTTTGATTTTCAATTAATGCGGGATATTAGGTGCATATGAGATGCACCCGTCAAATTTTCCAGGGAGAACGCTTGTATTCGGATGTTACGACGGCGTGTTCTCCCTCGGTGCTCCTTTGCCTCGGGTAGTGTTGGGGGGTGGCTCCCCCAAGATAGTGCTCGCTCTGGGCCTCGGCTTCACCGGTGACACCGATTTTCGTATCGGTGTGGCTTTCCTTGGAGACTTCATCTTCGAGAGCTTGCAGAGCTCTCGAATCCTTGCGACATCAGCGTCACCTTCATCAATTTCCATGGAGAAGTCGGGGGAATGCTCCATCTTATCTTCTTGGCTCAAGTCCGGCCCTTCCTCAAAATCTTCTTTGAATAGAGCGCCGATCGAATGGGGGATCGCCTCCTCAATAACCTCGTCAAGGAGGTCCATATAGTCCAGCTCCTCATGATAAGGCATGTGTTTCATTGCCTTGGGAATATGAAGCTCCACCTCGATGTTGCCGACATTCAATGTTAGAGTTCCTTCTCGTACGTCGACAATGACACCGGCGGTGGTGAGGAACGGGCATCCAAGTATTAGTGACGTATCTCCCTCCTCCTTAACATCCATGATCATGAAGTCACATGGCAAACATATGCCCCCCGGGACTTGTAGCGGGATGTCCTCTGCGATCCCTACCGGCCTTGTGATCCGACCATCGACTAGTTGTATCCGCATGTCGGTAGGCTTCAATTTCGTGCCGGTATTTAGCCTTAGGAACATAGAGAGGGGCATGAGGCTAACACTAGCCCTTAAGTCCACCAACGCCTTTTGTAGAGGGACGCCGCCCAAGGTGCAAGGAATTCGAAAACTCCCCGGGTCTTTGAATTTGGCGGGCTCCTTCTCTCTCTTGGTGAACCAAGAGCCCTCCTCGGCGAGCATAATTTTCTCCTTCCTCTTTCTTCCCGTAATCAAATCTTTAAGGAACTTGGCGTATGTCGGGATTTCCACGATAGCGTCGAGGAAAGGAATGTTGAGGCTTACCCCTCTTAAATACTCGAGAAACTTTGCTAGCCGTTTATCCATTTTTGCTCTAGCAAGCCTCTGAGGGAATGGGATCGGTGGCATAAAACGCCTCTCTTCAATCAAATGCTCCGCTCTAGACTTTTCTTCCCTTTGCGGCTCTTTCTCCGGCTCAACTTCAATGACCGGCTCAATTGGCTCTACATTCTCCTCCACGGGCTCTTCGGTTGGAATCATGACGGGAGTGGTATCCTTCCCGCCTCTAGTTGTAACGGCAACCACGGCATTGATGTGGCCGGTGTTGCCCCGTGGGTTTTGCTCGGGTTGAGCCGGCAATTGTTGAGTATTTCGATTGAGCAACGCCAATTGCTCCGAGATTTGGGCTACAACGGTTGTAAGGGAGTCTTGGCCCGCCTTCAAGGAAGCATTGATCTTCTTCTGCTCGACCATAAACTCCTCCACTCTAGCTTCAAAGTCGGAACGTTGTTGAGCTTGTGGGGGGGGGTTTGGATTTCTCCACCCTTGATTGTATCCGGGCGGCCTATAGGGTCCAACTTGTTGCTTTGGCGGGAAATTTTGTTGTGGAGGCCCCCTCGGTGGATAATGTTGTTGTTGTTGTTGTTGCGGTGGTGGTTGAGCTTGTTGAGGTGGTTGTTGCGACGGGTTCAATGCTCCATCATTGTTTGCATAGGAGAAACCGGGATGGTTTCTAGTGGCCGGATTGGCCCAATATCCTTGGTTCCCCGCGACGTATTGAACTTGCTCCAAAGATCCCTCTCCTTGTTCTCCTCCAGAATACATAGCTTGGGATTGGTCTTGCCAATCACTCATTTGATTTGTTGGTGCGGATGTGGAAGGGGGTCCTTGGGGCTCCGTGATATACTTCTCCAGTCTCTCCACTACTTTGTGGAGAGAATCAAACTTGTTTGTCAGCTTCGTTACGGCCTTTGCCTCATAGATGCTAGATGGCTTCAAGGAGGACGAAGAGTGTCCTCGCTCGTCGCCCCATTGTTGATTGTTTGAGGCCATCTCCTCAATTAGGGCTGTAGCTTCGTCAGGAGTCTTCGATAAGATGGCACCATTCGACGCGGCATCAATAATTTGCTTGGTCCCCGGTTGGAGACCATTATAGAAGCTATGGACGAGCTCCCAATCTTCGATGCTATGGTGGGGGCATTGATGTTGCAGATCTTTGAAGCGCTCCCAAGCCTCGTAGAGTGTCTCTTGGGGTCCTTGCTTGAAGGACATGAGAGCACTCCTAATCTTTACCGTCTTGGAGGGCGGATAGAACTTGTCAATGAACACGCTCGCCAACTCGTCCCATGTGGTAAAGACTCCCTCAGCTTGCGTCCTCAACCAATAAAGAGCTTTATCCTTTAATGTGAAGGGGAAGAGGCGCAGTCTGATGGCATCGATGGAGACCCCCATCATTTGAAATGTGGCGCACTTTGACAAAAATAGCTGGATGTGGTAGTGAGGATTTTCATGGGCGTTCCCATGAAATGGATCCTGCTACATCAGAACCACTAGTCCAGTCTTCAGCTCAAAATTCTTGTCAGCTGCCAACTCCGGCATGGCAATGGACGAGGTCGTAGAAGAGGTCTTAGGCCGAAGCCTATCGCGAATGGAAATGATCCTCGCCATTCTTGCCGCCAATTGTTCCGCAGTTTCCGGGTTGGTCATAAACCTCCCTTCCGGATCTTGTCTCCTCTCCGCTCTAATTCTCCGCACAGTACGTTCAATCTCGGGATCAAATAATATAGCTTCAGGGTCTGCCGTTGATCTCGTGTACATGCAATGGGAAAACAGAGTTTCAAATAAATGATTAGCACAGTGGAAGGGTTAGATAAAAATAAAGAAATAAAACAGAAAGAAGAAATAGCTAGGGTGATAAGATCAAACACTATCGCCTCCCCGGCAACGGCGCCAAAAACTTGATCGCTCCGGAATGTAACCCAAAAGGGCGACCGTGTAGTTTTACCGCAAGCGCACGGTGTAGCGGCGAGCGGGTTATCGAACACAGGGAGGACGATTGACAGTGCCTGCTCCGAACAACCTGGCTATAGGAACAGAAAAGAGGGAATTTGCCTTTGGCGATCCTGTCACAATCGTCAGACAAAGTATGGAGATATAAAATCAAATAAAGACGCCTAGGGAATGGGAAATCCCCGCTACTCACCGTATCTCGTCAATGTGATTCATTGGTATCACAATTGCTAGGGTAGAATTTCGGATGAACTAGTTACAACTGAATGTGAAACCTAGCTCACGCTCTCGCGCTGTTGCCGGTCTATAGCTATCCTAGGTTTGGGTCCAATCTCTTGCAAACCCTAGCCTAGGCAAGCTAGCATTAGGATCAACATCATCGTTCAATCGCGCCCCGAGCCCACTCTCGTGCAAACTCGGGCCACGACATAGGTTGGGATAGTTCCTACCCGTCCAATCTCTTGCAAACGGGTATCGGTATGGAATTGCACCCGAGAACCCTAGTATCGGTCTAATCTCTTGCAAACCGATACTACGGAAACTCAATTTCAACCCAATTCGGATTTCTAGGGTTTCCTATCGAATTGGGATCCAATCTCTTGCAAATCCCAACCGATATGAACACCTAGCTATCCGTAATAAATCGATCCCAAACTAACCCTAATAGCAATTCTAGCAATATTTCTACCAAATCATCACAAATCGGAAATTGGGCTCGTAGGGTTCATCCCCACGCCCCAAGACGTAAAGACTACTCACAATTCATATCACAAATACAAAAATAATCAATTGAAATAACAATAGAATTCATCACAATATTCAAATAAGCAATAAAAATGAGATTTTTAATGAAGAGAGAGACAAACCAATAGAGTTCTCCAAGAATCCAACACAAATAAACTTTTCTCTCCTCTCCAATCACAAGAATCAAAAGCTAAAAAGTTTAATCTAAAAAGCTGCAAAAAGTAAAGGAAAAAGCTCTCTAACCTAGGTTAAAAACTGGGGTTAAATACCCCCCAAAATCGTCCAAAAAACTGTGACCAAAATGCCCCTGCGCAGCCTGAAAATCGCAATTTACGCTACAGGCAGTGCGGCTCACTCGGCCGAGTGACAAAAGTCGCTCGGCCAAGTGAGAAACCCTGAGAATTTCCAGTAAGTCTGGGGTCTTGGGAGTCTTCACTTAGGACGTCGCTCGGCCGAGTGAGTTGTCGTCACTCGGCCGATGGCTTTTATATACTCGGGCGGTCGGAATGTTCCACTCGGCCGAGTGGGTCTTCTGAAGCTCAGGCAGACGAAAAACAGTAAGTTGGCTCTTTTTGATGGGCGTCGTCTGAGTTCCACTCGGGCGGACGGGATCTCGTCACTTGGCCGTTGTGGCTTCTGATGCTCGGCCGAGTGCACACATGAAGCGTGTCCGATCTGGTCGGCCGAGCGGGGTCTCGCTGGTCGGCCGAGTGACTCCTTCACTCGGCCGAGTGAGACACCAAAAATGCCCAAACAGCTTGTTTTTGCCTCCTCGTCGCTCCTACGACGTTCTTTCTTCTTCCGCTCCTCTCCAATAGCAAAATACCCCTCAGGGAAGTCATCGGCGACACTCTGTAGTAGGTGTATCTCGGGATCACTCCAAATCGCTCCAAATCTCCTGAAATACGACAAAAACAACAAATCGTGAAAAGTATCGCAATATTGTCGATAAATCGTGAAAAGCGTGATTTGAGCGATCTAAATGGCATGCAATCATGCGGAAAAAGGTGTAAAACACGGAGTGATCAGTACACGAAAACCTTTGCGTACGGCCTACGATTCCCTCTGCATCTCTTCATCGTTGTGTTTCTGTCTTCCTTCAGGCTTGCTCTTTGTCAGTTTTGTCCCAATGCCATCGGGTCCTTGGTCGGGTTCATCGCGTTGTGTATGCTCCGCAGGAAGAGCCGACATTGCCGCTCTTTTGCCATTTTATCGCCCGAGCCATCATAAGTCGGGCGCTAGGATTTATATTACCGCCAAGAAGGATAAGTGCTTGGTGTCCAAGCTCTCAACCTCCTGTTGGGAGATGGGTTTGCCTTCGAGGCAATTTATCTCTGTGTACGTGTACAAACGTCTTGTTCAAAATAACAGTAAGCTGTTTGGTATGGATTTACCTAAGTTAATAATAATGTAGTCGACGTTAGAACTTAGGTAAGTCCTGAGACTTAATGCGAGGTTAAACGAGTATCGAAATGAGGATCTCGTTCATGGAGAACTGTTTGACCGTTAGTAGCATAAGTCTGAAATCGTTCGTGGTCGTAAATGTTTCGAGAAAAGGATATCAAAACATCGGACCATTGTGTCTTTGTCTTCACCATGGAGTGGTGACGATGATCTCATGGTTATTCGACTTGGCAAAGTCGGATACGCGACACAGGTATTCATTGGAGAATGAGTTCACTGAACGACCCAACGACAATTATCACATGGTTAAACATAACAAATCTCTCAGTGATAAATCTCAGTAATGATAGGCTATTCGTCCTTAGACTTGAGGTCATTGTACGAACCTGTACGTGAACGATGTCACTTAGATCTCTGACCTAGCTTCGAGACAATGCCTATCGAAAGGTCTTTGGCTGGGTGACACTTGAAGCGTGCCGGGAAAGTAATGACCAAGAAAGAATTCTTTTATCACTCCATATTTTACACCTTTTTCTGCATGTTTTCATGACGTTTTCATCGCCCATATTACGTTTTTCACGATTATTCGACGATATCGCGATGCTTTTCACTATTTCTTGTTTTTGTCGTCTTTCAAGAGATATGGAGCGATTTGGAGCGAAAATGAGATCAAAGGAGTTTCACGCACTTCGGAGTGTCGCCCACGGCTTATTGGAGGAGTTATCAGCGATAGAGGATGAGCGGAAGAGGAAGAAATTCCATAGGAGCGACGAGGAGGCGAAAAGGAGAAGAAAGGAGCCAAGATACAGCCCACTCGGCCGAGTAGACTACTCACTCGGCCGAGTCAGAAGTTGTGCTCGGTCGAGTAAAACGGATACGCACAGCAAATTTTCAGCGTTTACTCGACCGAGCAAGGAAGTCTACTCGGCCGAGTGAGAAAGCTCACTCGTCCGAGTGGTACAAAGAATTCTTCCAGAGAAGCTGCCAAGTTACTGGAATTTCTGAGGAAGCCCACTCGGCCGAGCATGATTGCTCACTCGGCCGAGTGAAGAAGTCCACTCGGCCGAGTCAGTCAGAGCGACAAACCCCTGAGAACCCCGAAGTTACTGTTATTTTACAGGGTTTGTCACTCGGCCGAGTGACAAGGGTCACTCGGCCGAGTGACCCTCTCCGACTTCTACGCGGATTACGAATTCTGGGCTGCGCAGGGGCAGTTTTGTCACGATTTTTTGGACGATTTTGGCTTGTATTTAAACCTACTTTTTATCCTAGTTTTAGGAGAGAATTGAATTATTTTTTAGAGACTTCTATTAGGTTTTTGACGGCTATTCTTTCGTGAAATCTCAGCTGGAGATCATTGGCGACATTATTGGTTTGTTCTTTCTTGTTAAAAAACTCATTTTTATGAATTGTTTCTTCTTTGCAATGAATTGTGCTATGATTCCATCTATTATTTCTGAGATGTTCGTGATGATTAGTGAGTAGTTCTGTCGTTCTAGGGCATGGGGATGAACCCTATGGACCCGATCTTTGAATTGTGATGAATTTATAGATTTGTTGCTAGAATTGATAATGGTTAGGTTTTGATCGATTTATTACGAGTAGCTAGGAATTCATATCGATTGGGATTTGTAAGAGATTGGATCCCAATTGATAGGAAGGCCTAGATATTCGATTTAGATCAATAATTTAAATTCTCTAGATTTGGTTTGCAAGAGATTGGACCAAAGCTAGGATTTTTATTATAAATCTAAACTAATATTCGTTTGCAAGATATTGGATGAGTACGACCTATCATAACCTAGATCGTAGCTCGAGTTTGCACGAGAGTGGGCTCGAGTTGAGATTGGACAATGATGTCGATCTTCACGCTAGCGACTTAGGTTAGAGTTTGCACGAGAGTGGGCTCTATTCTAGGTTTGCTATAGACTGGCAATAACGCGAGAGCGTGAGCTTGGTTCTACATTAAGTTGCGACTAGTTCACCTATATTCAAGATTAGCAACAATGAAATTTTTGATTCACAAGGATAAGATACGGTCCGTAGTGGGGATTTTCTATCCCTAGACGCTTTATTATATTGATATTTCTTGCTATTTGAACGATTGTGACTATTACATCAAAACTATTCTTATTCTCTTATAGCTAGGTAATCAAAGTGAGATATTGTCATTGGTCCTCACTGTGTTTGATACCCGCTCGCCACTACGCCGTGCGCTTGCGGTAAGACTACAAGTCGTTTTCCGAGTGTATATCCGGGCGCGATCAAGTTTTTGGCGCCGTGGCCGGGGAGGCGACGTTATTTTATTTTTCTTTACTTAGTTATTTCTTTTTGTTTTATTATTTTTATCTTTTTATTCCTCTATCATGATAACAATTCCATTGAAGCTCTATTTTTCTATGCATGTAGACGAGATCAAAGGAGCATCAAGAAGAAATATTATTTGATCCGGAGATCGAACGTACGGCAAGGAGGCTTAGGGCCGAGAGAAGACTTACTATAGAGGACGATTGTATGAACCGACATGAGACACCGGAGGAGTTAGCGGCACGCATGGATATGCTAATATCTATCAGAGATAGGCTACGGCCTAAGACTACTTCTACTATCTCATCCATTACGATGCCAAAGTTGGCGGCGGACAAGAATTTCGAGTTCAAAACGGGACTAGTGGTCTTAATGCAACAAGACCCATTTCATGGGAACGCCCATGAGAATCCACACTACCATCTTCAGTTATTCTTGTCCAAGTGCGCCACCTTTTAGATGCCCGGTGTACCGGTCAACGCCATCCGACTGCGCCTCTTCCCGTTCACTCTCAGAGACAAAGCATTATATTGGTTCAGGACGCAAGCAGAGGAGATCTTTACTACATGGGATGAGTTGGCGAGTGCCTTTGTTAATAAATTCTACACACCATCCTAGATAGTCAAGATAAGGAGTGCGCTCATGTCCTTCAAATAAGGACCACAGGAGACTCTATTCGAGGCATGTGAGCGCTTTAAAGATCTCCAACACCAATGCCCCCATCATAGCATTGAAGCATGGGAAGTAGTACATAGCTTTTACAATGGACTCAAACCGGACACCAAACAAATCATAGATGCAACCGCTAATGGAGCCATTCTATCTAAGACACCGGATGAAGCTACAGCCCTACTAGAGGAGATGGCCTCTAACAACCAACAATAGGGCGACGAGCGAGGACATTCTTATTCCTCCTTGAAGCCAACAAGCATTTATGAGGCCAAGGCCGTAGCGGAGCTTTCTACGAAGTTTGACTCTCTCCACAAGATCGTTGAGAGATTGGAGAAGTTGATCACCGAGCCGCATGGAACTCCCGCCACATCTACACAGGGAGGCAATATGAGCGATTGGCAAGACCAAGCTCAAGTTATGTTCGTTGGAGGAGAGCAAGGAGAGGGTGCTTCAGAGCAAGTCCAATATGTTGCGGGGAACACCGGTTATTGGGCCAACCCGGCCACGAGAAATCATCCGGGATTCTCATATGCTAATAATGATGTAGCTTTAAACCCATCACCGCAACAACCTCAAGCTCAGCCTCCACCTCCACAATCTCAATATCAACCAAGAGAGCCACCACAACAAAGCTACCCGTCTAGGCAATAAGCGGGACCATATAGGCCGCCGGGATACAACCAAGGGTGGAGAGCTCCAAACCCACCACAAGCACCACCGAGGTCGGATCATGAAGCGAGGGTGGAGGAATTCATGGTGGAGCAAAAGAAGATAAATGCTAGATTAACGGCTCAACAAGACTCTCTCAATACCGTCATGGCACAACTAGCGGAGCAACTTGCGTTGCTCAACAAAAATACTCAACAATTGCCGGCCCAACCGGAGCCAAACCCATGGAGCAATACCGGCCACATCAATGCGGTGGTGGCGGTTACTACTAGTGGCGGGAAGGACACTACTCCCGCCATGGTCCAAACCAAGGAGCCCGGGGAACAAATTTTGGATGACAAGGAGCCGGCTATTGAGGAGGAGTGCCCAAAAGAGGCAAAAGAGGCAAAAATTCTGAAATTGTGAAGCCACGCGAGGAGCGCATCTACATGCCACTGGTACCCTTTCCACAATGGTTGGCAAGAGCTAAGATTGAGAAGCGGCTCGCCAAATTTCTTGAAGACTTGCGAGGAGTAAGCCTCAATATCCCTTTCTTGGATGCTATTGTAGAGATCCCGTCATATGCCAAGTTCTTGAAAGACTTGATTTCGGGAAAGAAAAGAAAGGAGAAGATAATGCTCGCCGAGCAAGGTACATGGTTCACCTAGAAGGAGAAGGAGCCGAAAAAATTCAAAGATCCCGGAAGCTTCCGCATCCCATGCACACTTGGAGGAGTCCCGCTATAAAAGGCTTTGGTAGATTTGGGAGCAAGTGTGAGCATAATGCCCCTAAGTATGTTTAAGAAATTGAATACGGGGATCGACTTAAAGCCGACGGATATGAGAATACAACTCGCGGATGGTCGGGTTACTAGGCCGGTGGAAATTGCAGAGAACATATCGCTCCAAGTATCGGGAGGAATTTGATTGCCGTGCGACTTTGTAATTATGGACATCAAGGAGGATGGCGATACATCGCTAATTCTTGGACGCCCCTTCTTAGCCACCGCCGGTGTGATAGTTGACGTGAGAGAGGGCACCTAGTCTTTGAATGTCGGAAACATCGAGGTGGAGCTCCATATTCCTAAAGCAATGAAGCACATACCTTGGACGGAGGACGTCGACTATGTGGACCTCCTCGATGAAGTGATCGATGAAGCTATACCACATTCTATTGGCGCCCTACACGATGAAGGCCTTGAAGAAGGCCAATCTTCTAGTGATGGAGAAAAGATTGAGGACCCGCGGGATTATCCCATGGTCGATGACAAAGACGACGCTGATGTCGCAAGAATAAGGGAGCTATGCAAACTCTCCACGACCAATAATTTGAAAAAAGCTCCGCCGGATAAGGGATCGGCATCACCTGTGAAGAAAAAGAATGGTACAAGCTCATGCTTGGGGGACTTATCCCCCAACACTACCCATGATGAGGGGAAGCTGAGGAATGCCCACGAACATCAACAATTGAATCCAAATGTGCTTCCCGGCAAGTTTGACGGGCGCATCTCACATGCGCCGAACATTGCGCACTAAACGAATATCTTAAGAGGTCGAGCTCAAGACCTTAAACGAGCGCTTGTCGGGAGGCAGCCCGACGGTTTTATATTATTTTAGTTGAATTCTATTTTTGTTTTAGATCTTTCTTAGTGTTTAGAGTCTAGAGTCAATAAAAATCATGACAACAGGCTCTATTTTTCATGACAGGAGATGGAGAATGAGAAATCATTTACATGGAGGATAACCATAGCAAGGGAGAGCGCTCCAGGAACGTGCTCAGGCCCCAGGAGAAGGAAGAGACTGACGGAAAGAAGAAAAACAGAGAGTGGAGCAAAAACAGAGAGCCGGGTCTAGAGTCAATAAAAATCGTGACAACATGCTCTATTTTTCATGACAGGAGATGGAGAACGAGAAATCATTTACATGGAGGATAACCATAGCAAGGGAGAGCGCTCCAGGAACGTGCTCAGGTCCCAGGAGAAGGAAGAAACTGACGGAAACAAGAAAAACAGAGAGTGGAGCAAAAACAGAGAGCCGGTGCAGAAAACAGCAAGCCACTCGGGTGAGTGTACATGTCACTCGGCCGAGTGAAGAATCTACTCGGCTGAGTAGGGTACTGATTAGGTAAGATCTAGAAACCTACTCTCTGTCATTTATTGTAATTTTATACGCCACTCAGCCAAGTGACTTGTCACTCGGCCGAGTGAATCTGATACCCTCCACGCTTTATAATCGTTGAGTGGCCTTGCCACTCGGCCGAGTGGAACTTGTCCACTCGGCTGAGTGGGAAAAGCTACTCGGTCGAGTCGTAACTATAGGGAGATTTCGAATTTTTTTAAACATCGTGCCACTCGGCAAAGTGAACGCGTCACTCGGCCGAGTCGCCCATCTTTATATACTCATTGCCCGCGACCCAAATCCCAGCGCAATTAAAAATCCCCAATTCATCACCGCGCCTCTTCGACTTCACTCCCACTCTCCCGAATCCAGCTCATACCTCGCCCGAGCCACCCCTCGCCGGTCGGTCGAGTCGTCGCCCTTCCCCCTTCGCCGACCCTTCTCCGCCGCCGACTCCGGTCGCCGGCGCCCCCACCCAGCCACCGTTTCGCCTCCATTTAGCCCAAAATTCTTATTTCTCGACCATTTCTCCAAACCGTATGCCCTTTAAAGCCCCAAATTGAAATTAATTCATATATACATCTATTATCCACTATCTTCCCCAATATGTATTGATATTCATTGCTGATTCGATTATTTGTTTTTCAGGCTAGCTTGGGGGAGCTTGGGGGTGATTCAGGATGCTTTTGAGCTTCAAGGAGGAGGCGATTCTTCGCACACTACACTGTTTTGCTCTCGCCTCGTGCTCAGGTATACTCGTTCCACATCTTCAGCACTTCGCACTCTGTTTGGGTAGGCACGCTTCACGGGCCACATGCCCCCACGTCTTAGGCCACGCACTCGGGAGCCCGCTTCCAAGCGGAAGAGGTCAGGCGATCCTGGACCCTCTACCGCTATGGTGGACTCCCCGCCACCTAGCCCGCCACCACCCACATAGTCGCCTCCTGCCGCACCCATTCCACCACAGGCACCGCCAGCCCCCGCTATCGAGGCGATGTGGATTACGTTCAGAGATGATGCACACCGTGCCAGATTTGAGCGTATCTCCCATCGCTCGATTGTACCCTCTAGGTTCGCATACCTTGCTGATTTAGAGTGCCTAGGGGTACTCGAGGGGCTACTCCAGTTGTATGACAACGTGGGGTGGCGTGACTTTTTGTCGGTGCTCGTCTCAAATGATGTGAGCACTACTCCCAAGCGCAGGAGATCGAACAAGTAATATCCTGGTGAGTCCAGGTATCGAATCCACGGACAACTGACCTGTAAAATCACGAATTTCAGTTTGTAAAGATTAATAATACGATGATAACCAACCACCTATCAGGTATAATCAAGAGTATCAAGAGTTTAAAATAAGAAAAGAAAATCCTACGATATTTACGGTGAATTCGAAATGGGGTACTATTATGGAGAGTATGTGTCGGTATTGATCTCATTAGGGTGTGTGCAATTAATGATTATTAATATCTTTTCTATAACTCAACGTTTCGTTCGGTCAGGGCACGAGAACGTCGGAAAATATTACGATAAACGAGCATCGAAAAGTGCCTTAAATATCGAATAGAGTGCTAGTTTCATGAGAAAATAAGCGTATGTGTCCGCAAGGGTCACGCCACGAACAAATTTTCAGAGATTATATCTGATACAAGTACATCAACAACGATAATACTTGAGCAATACGTGTAGAAACTAGCAAAATATGCGATTACACAATGAAAATAGGCCGAAAAGACATCAAAAGCAATGATTACGACACCCTAATTGCATCAACACCAACACATATGAAGATTAACGACACATGGAGAGATTATAATCAGTATTCATAGACAAATACATCATAGAAACATCAAAATACGTGATAAATACTTCAATTCTAAGCCAAATACGTGAAATACAAGGCTAAAGTTAGGAAAAATATCACCAATCCTCTCCAAATAGCACCAAATCTCCTTCAGATAATAGATCTAGCCTCTGTCCCCAGGGCCTCCAAATTTGGTGGCGAAATATGGCTCCTAGAGCCTCCAATACAACAGAATATGCAACCCGCACGAGAACGTCGGAAAATATTACGATAAACGAGCATCGAAAAGTGCCTTAAATATCGAATAGAGTGCTAGTTTCATGAGAAAATAAGCGTATGTGTCCGCAAGGGTCACGCCACAAACAAATTTTCAGAGATTATATCTGATACAAGTACATCAACAACGATAATACTTGAGCAATACGTGTAGAAACTAGCAAAATATGCGATTACACAATGAAAATAGGGCGAAAAGACATCAAAAGCAATGATTACGACACCCTAATTGCATCAACACCAACACATATGAAGATTAACCGCGCATGGAGAGATTATAATCAGTATTCATAGACAAATACATCATAGAAACATCAAAATACGTGATAAATACTTCAATTCTAAGCCAAATACGTGAAATACAAGGCTAAAGTTAGGAAAAATATCACCAATCCTCTCCAAATAGCCCCAAATCTCCTTCAGATAATAGTATTCATAGACACTCTCTGAGGCTGTCTCCACGTCTGTGTCACTGACCTCTCTGCCCGTCTCGTCGTCTGTCACCACTGCATCTTCTACTGCTGCTCCATTCTCATCGACCATTCCTGCGTCTCAGCCTCCCACTGATGCTGGGCGTCACTTAGTGAGCACAGCATCACAGCACCACCCCACAGCTGCACCTATCCTTTACGGTAGCCGTGCGAGACAGCCTCGTTCTTCACCAGTACGACCCTCTGCTCCACCTTCCCCCGACACCCTAGTTCAGAGCCTCCGTGCTCTAGAGGGAGTAGCTAATGGACTTAGAGGAGATTTTCAGGCTCTTTCCGCTACTGTTAGTGCTTTCCAGACCCACGTTGCTATACTTCCTGGTATTCAGGCTTGCCTGAACCAGATTCTTGCGCGACTACCACAGCTGCCACCTACCACTACCCAGCAGCCTCCACGACCACCACCTCCCTCACAGGACGGTGCTGGTGCACCCCCACCCACCTAGGCACACACTGGATGCCTTCAATATTTTTCCTGTTGTTGCACCGGATGTTTGAGCCTGCTTATTTTGCACCCCTCCTCCACACACGTTTTGGTCACTTTTTGATCTTATCTGTCTATATCATTTTAGGAGAGATGGAGATTTTTGGGGACACCTGTATAGCACTATTTTTATCTCTGCATGCATGACTTGCATACCCATCTCTTTTTTATTTTATTTTCATCATGCATGCATCCTCACCCACCCCACCCATATTTTGTCTCTCGGTGTGCCACACTTTGCACATTGTGGACACTGTGCACTTTAGCTTGGGGGGAGTGAGTTCTCACGTGTTGGAAACAGCCTTCTAAACTATATTTGATGATAAACAACCCTACTAAACTGTTCTAATATGTGTGTTAAGTATGTATCATGTTCCTATGCAGTGTGACAGTCATGTTTGGTCAGGTTACACATGTACGTACTCAAGTACGTTGAAATACAAAGCTGAAACTACATTTGGAATTACGAAAGCTGATCAAACAATGGAGTATAGCTATGAAACTCTACCTTAGAGATAATCATAGGCTATAAACATCATGGGAATTTTTTCAGGATTTATGGAAATTATTTGAAGCCAAAATACGGAAGAATACAAAGAAAACGTGAGTATACAAAGAAGGAAATTTTTCAACAAGTTATGAAATGAGGTGAAATAATTCTACCATGTAAATATGGGGCTCTGGGATTTTTGAGAATTTTTACAGAATTTTATGGAATTATTTGGAGGCCAAATACTCAAGAATACATCAACAATAAATAGAAAATTGAGATACAGCACTGTTCAAATATACGGCTTCATCACAGCTCCATACGGCCGACGTGGCGTTATCTGGGGTGTTCATTCCGCATCTGACGGCCGCTTGATGCGGAGCGACGTGGCCCGCTTGCGAGCCGCTAGATCAAGATCAGACGGCCACCAACCAAGCGGACAAGTCGCAAAAGGCGGGCGCCGCTGTTCAAAATTCGCATCGACGTGGCCCCATCTCAGCTGTCCACGCAAAGATCGGATGGTGCCGACACACGCGGGTCCGGGTCAAAGCGGGCAGGCGCCGCTGCATGATTTTTGACGGCCACATGGCGCGTCATCATCGAATCCCGATCGATCCAACAGCTGAAATCGCTGCCGACAGCGGGTTTTCAAACCTGACCCGTTAACACGTTTTAAACGTGTTTTTCGTGGGTTCGGATCCTTTCAAACAGTGTCGAGATCCGTTAAGCTTAATCCTATATAAACCCATGTACACTCTTCACATTTTCATCAATAAGTGGAGTTCTAGAGATCCAAATTGAGCACCGTTTGCGGCGTTGCGACCGTGACTTCATCCCCGACGTAGTGACACCAAGATGGGCAGCCATTTTCTCCTGTGTATCAAATGGCATCACTTTGATTGAGGAGCTTCTACCGACTACTCTCATGGGGACATCGACTACTTCCTCTACAGGACTCCGATGGACATTGCGAAAGAAGCGTTGCGGAGCTACTGACATGCTGAAAGACGACAACCAGAGGGATCTTCACAAATGAGCTTTCTAAACTCTTGATCTTTTATTATTGTGAATACGTTGTTGTATATGTTGTTGGGTTTTGGGTTTTATACTTTCTTACGCTAAATTGTTTCGGGTAATCCGAGTTGTTGGGGCATATCGGATTGGGAGAGCATCATAAGTATTGTTATCTTTTTACGCTTTAGTGAGCTAGGGTTAGTCAGAGTGGTTAGAGTTGGGGCTCTAATCTTGTGTGACTGTAACTACTTAAAGAAACTTATTTAGTGATGTTGTTCCGGGGTGGATGTAGGTCTTGGGAGACCGAACCACGTAAATCTTCCGTGTTATCTGCTTGATCTGGTTGTTGTGTTATCTGCTTTACTTTTACTTCTACTTATCTGATTTAATTAGACTTAAACATTTTTATCTCACGATAATTTGGTCATCGGCCTATTCACCCCCTCTAGGCCCTATTCAAATCCTACAATTGGTATCAGAGCACTAGGCTTGACCATTTAAGTCTAGTTTACAATGAGCCTTTATGATTCAGCATTTGTTGAAGGTCAATCCACTGTCAGACCCTCAAAATTTAATGGAAGTGATTTTACGTACTGGAAAGATAAGATGAAAATATATTTAATGTCTGCTGATTATGATGTCTGGAAAATTGTTGCTAATGGATATACATCACCTGTTTTAATAATTGTAAATATTGAAATCTCAAAACCTGAAGATAAATGGGATGACAATGATAAAAAGATGTTTTCATTAAATGGAAAAGCAATGAATGCAATAATTTGTACACTCGATAAGACTTAATTTAATCGTGTTTCCCACTGTTTAACTGCACCGAAAATTTGGCGTACTCTGGAAGTAACACACGAGGGAACATCTCAAGACAAGGAATCCAGACTAGTGCTTCTCAGCACTGAATACGATGGCTTCCACATGAAACATGCAGAGACGATCAAGGACATGTATGCAAGATTTACAGACATCGTCTACAACTCAAAGGTACATGGAAAGACATACCCAAGCGTGGAACTGGTAAGGAAAAATCCGTCGAGCCTTGCCAAGTACTTTTTGTCCAAAGGTTACTGCAATCCAAGAAGCTCGAGACCTCTCCAAATTGTGCTTGGATGATTTGATTGGGAACCTGATGTCCCATGAGATGGAACTGAAAACCATCGAGTCACGGGAAAAGGGAGAAGCTAAAGCTACTAAGTCCATAGCATTCAAAGCTGAAGAAAGCGACGATGATCTTGATGATGAGCAAGCCCTGATGGTCAGAGGCTTCAGGAGATACATCAAGACATTACAGGGAAAGTCTGAAATGTCGAAAAGGTTCAATCGTTTTAATAAGTTTAACCCTTCAAAATTTTCTTCTGAACAGAATACTACTAAGTATGTACAGTGTTTCAAATGCAGGAAACAAGTACACTTCATGAAGAATTGTCCAACTTTGAAGGATGCCCCGACATAATCAAAAGGAAGATCACTTGCTGTAACGTGGGATGAGGATGACGAGGATGAACCAGAAGAGGAAGTTGCTCACTCATCCTTATGTCTGGTTGGAGATATCGATTCGACAAAATCGGGGTACACGAATTCTCTCTACCAGAACTTATGAACATTTGTGAAAATATGAACTTAGAAATCAATAATCTAGAATCCTCTGTAGAATCTTTAAAAGAAACCAACTTTGAATTACAGCAGGATAATTTTCGTATTTCACAAAATGAAGATAAAATGAAATCTGAGATTGAGAATCTTAAAGCTACTATTTCAAAATTAAAAGGAAAAACTAGTTTGCATGAAACTCTTAAATGTGAATCGTGTACCATGCTAAAACTAGAAGAAAGCAAGTCCAAAGAAAAAATTGTGAGTCTTGAAAAGAAAGTTGAAAACTTTAAGAAAAATGAAGATAAAAATAAAAAGGGCTTTGTAAGTAAAAGTACCATGCTTGTGAATGAAAACTTCTATTTAAAATCCAAGATCTCTGATTTAGAATTGAGTATGAAGAAATTTAGTGTTGGGAAGAAATCTCTTGACATCATTCTTGGTTATCAATCACATGGAAACAATAGACAAGGTCTAGGATATGGAAATCATTACGCTGAAAAGAAGATTGTTCACAATAAAGCTGTTAAAAGGAAACCTGCTCATGCTAAATGTTATACATGTGGTTCTATTGATCCTTTATATAGGAACTGTTTGTATGGAAACAAGAAAATCAAATTTAAACAAGTATGGGTTCCTAAAGGCACTATCACTAACCATCGTGGACCTATTTGGTTGCCTAGGTCACCCATGTCCTGTTTTTCTAATGTATAGGTGCACAGCTTGGCTAAGGAACAAAAGTGTGAGTGGTATTTGGATTCTGGCTGCTCAAGACACATGACAGGAAGTTACGACAAGTTCCTTAGCCTCGTAAAGCATGAAGGAGGAAGTGTTACACTTGGGGACAACGGTAAATGCAAGGTAATTGGAAAGGGTGTTGTAGGTAATGACACTTTTCAACTGAAGGATGTCCTATGGGTTGAAAATCTTAAACACAACCTCATCTCTATTAGCCAGATCTGTGACAAAGGTATGAACGTAGTATTTGATGCAAAATTTTGTAAAATCATTGATACTGTCACAGGTAATGTTTTGATTACAACTAATAGGAAAAATAATGTTTATACACTCATTATTGAAGAACTAACAATAGCTAAATGTTTGATTGGCAGGGAAGACGAAGCAACACTGTGGCACAGAAGATTGGCACATGCTGAAATGAAGTTGTTGCAGAAACTGGAGAACAGAAATCTCGTGAGAGGACTACCACATCAGAAATACGAGAATAGTAAGTTGTGCGTGGAATGCATGAAAGGTAAGCAAACTCTATCTACCTTTACTGGAATTAGAGAAATAGCAACTACACGCATCTTAGAATTAATTCACATGGATTTATTTGGACCAACTGATGTTGCTAGTTTAAATGGAAAGAAGTTTTGCTTAGTATTGGTCGATGATTTTTCAAGATTTACATGGGTTTATTTCTTAGCCAAAAAGTCAGTCTCTTTTGAAAACTTTGAAAACTTTTGCAATCAAGTTTCAAATGAGAAAAATCTTTCAATTATAAAAATTAGAAGTGATCATGGAGGGGAATTTGAAAATATAATATTTGAAAACTTTTGTTTGGAAAAAGGAATTATGCATGAATTTTCTTCTCCTAGAACACCGCAACAAAATGGAGTAGTTGAAAGAAAGAATAGGACTTTAAAAGAAATGGCTAGAAGTATGCTGAATGAGTATGAATTGCCTATGCATTTTTGGGCCGAGGCAATAAATACTGCTTGTTATGTTTGTAATAGAGTCATGCTAAGACCAATAGTAAAGAAATCTACTTATGAACTTTGGCATGGAAAGACTCCTAACATTTCATATTTTAGAGTATTTGGATGCAGATGTTTCATATTAAACACTGGAGATCAACTTGGTACATTTGAATCCAAATCAGATGAAGGAGTGCTTATAGGATATTCGTCAAGGAGCAAAGCTTACAGGATTTATAATAAACGCACTTTGACTATTGTTGAATCAATTAATGTTAAATTTGATGAAACTGAGAATAATTCTTTGAATTGCAGGGAAACTGAAGGTGATGCAGTTGCAGAGAATGGTAGCGGTTCAAGGGACATTGCTGAACCAAGTCAAACACAAGAACCTACTGAAAAAAGAGAACCAAGAGGAAGAACCACTGAACAGAGGAGTGCTTAGATACAATCCAAATCATCCACCTGAACTGATCATTGGAGCACCCACGGCAGGTATATGAACTCGTTCTTCTTATAGTAATCTTTGTGCTTTATGCATTCATGGGGATTTTATATCCAAAATTGAGCCAAAGACTATTGAATCTGCTTTGATTGAGGAAAGTTGGGTAATGGCTATGCATGATGAATTGAATGAATTTGATACAAATAATGTTTGGACTTTAATACCACGACCCATAGATTATCCTATTGTAGATACCAAATGGATATATAAAAACAAGCTTGATGAATCTGGAAGAGTAATCAGGAATAATGCTAGATTGGTTGCTAAAGGTTATAATCAAATTGAAGGCATAGATGTAGATGAAAATTTTGCACCAGTTGCTAGATTGGAAGCTATAAGAATTTTATTAGCCTTTGCAAGTTACAAGAAACTCAAGCTTAAACAGATGGACGTTAAAAGTGCATTCTTGAATGGGTACCTGAAAGAAGATGTGTTTGTTGAACAACCCCCTGGTTTTGAAAGTCATGATTTTCCACATCATGTTTTTAAACTTCAAAAAGCGGTATATGGTCTTAAGCAAGCTCCTAGAGCTTGGTATGATTGCCTTAGTGCTTATCTTTTGGAAAATGATTTTAAAAAGGGCAGTGCAGACAACACACTTTTTATTTTGCATGATCATAATCAGTTTCTCATCATACAAATATATGTTGATGATATTATTTATGGTGCTACTGATGATCTTTTATGTCAAAAGTTTGAGAAGGTCATGCAGGATCAATTGGAGATGAGCCTTGTTAGAGAACTAAAGTACTTTTGGGATTCCACGTCAAGCAAACTGAAGAAGGCATATTCCTATCGCAAACCAAGTACATCAGAGAACTATTGAAAAAGTTTGGGATGGAGAAGGCAAAAGGAATTGGAACTCCCATGAGTCCCACGATGAAGCTGGAAAAAGATGAAAAAGTAATCGACGTGGATCAAAAGCTTTATCGAGGTATGATAGGCTCTCTCCTTTATTTAACAACGTCTAGGCCAGATATAATGTTTGTTGTATGTTGTGTGCATGTTTTCAAGCTTGTCCAAAAGAGTCACACTTAATTTCCATAAAAAGGATCTTTAGGTATTTGATTCACACACCTTCTTTACGTCTTTGGTATCCTTCATGTGGTTTATTTGATTTAATTGGATTTGCTGACGCTGATTATGCTGGTAGTATGATTGAGAGAAAGAGCACTAGTGGAACATGTTTTATGCTAGGACATTCATTAGTTTCTTGGTCTAGTCGTAAGCAGAACATTGTTGCTTTATCCACTACTGAAGCTGAGTATATTGCCATTGGCAGTTGTTGTGCCCAAGTACTTTGGATGATGCAAACCCTGTCTGACTACGGTTTGGATCTTAGAAAAGTTCCATTAAGATGTGATAGTAAGAGTTCTATAGATCTTTCTAACAATCCTGTTCATCACTCTCGCACAAAACACATAGACGTAAGACATCATTTTCTTAGAGATCATTTGGCAAAAGCGTATGTATCCATTGAATATATTTCTACTGATTCTCAATTGGCAAATATCTTTACAAAACCTTTGCCAGAAGATCGCTTTTGTCGTCTACGTCTAGAACTGGGCATTATTGATCATGTTTAGAGTAAAATTTTTTTTGGTGTGCTTTTATTGTTTGTGTGGTGTGCTATAAAAAGGAAAATAAAAAAATTTTGAAAAAAAAGGGGAACTACAATGTCTATCTCCTCATTTTGCACTTTTCATCAGAACGTTTTTGATGCAAAACATATGCCTTATGGATTTTTGAATATTATATTCTTAACAATGCTTGCATTCAAAGACTACATGCTTAATTAAGTCATATTCATTAATGAGTAACTAACGTCTTTCATCTTCAAATCACACTATATGGCTTTGTAATCTTGAATAAGAAAAGTGGTTGTTGGTGGAATAAATTATGTTTAACTAATGGGATATGATGTTTCAAGGCATGGGTAAATAGAAGAGCTCTCATCAAAATATATATACGTGTATAAAAAGAATAACAAGACCAGTGTTTTCAAAATATATACACAGAGCTTCGTATGAAAAATGGATACGATCCATGTCCTTGATACTACCCTCGGACATCCAACTTATGCTATAAATGTCATTTTCTTAGCGTTGGTGTTAAGTCCGTCAAGCACTGCCATTTCACATTTCAAAATCCTTACAGGTCATGTTTTGAATTGGTATCTTGAACTCATATTACATGAGAAGGGAAAACTCAATCTTTGAAGTTCATATATTCAGTTGAAAAGTTGGATATGATAGGCTGTATTCCTAGTTACATCTCCATATGTACTAACTTTTGATCATCACACTTGAGCACGGAGATGAATTACGCTAGTTATGATTTAGTGCTTATTGCTTACTTATTAATTGTGGTCATCGATGTATTGATTTTTGTTCTAATTTATAATGTTTAATTTTCCATTCATCTTATGCTCTTTACTCTCTTATGCATTTTTTGATGAAAACAAAGGGGGAGAGAAATATTAAGATTGGGAATGGGAAATTCAGCGATAGGGGGAGCATGACAATAGGGGGAGCATATTTTATCATTTTACCATTCATGCTCAAAATTTCATGCTTCACACTTCACACACTTCACACGTTTTTGATGTAATCTTAATGTTTGGTTTGTTCTCACAAAAGGGGGAGATTGTTGGAAACAGCCTTCTAAACTATGTTTGATGATAACAAACCCTACTGAACTGTTCTAATATGTGTGTTAAGTGTTTCTCAGATTCCTATGCAGTGTGACAGTCATGTTTGGTCAGGTTACACATGTACGTACTCAAGTACGTTGAAATACAAAGCTGAAACTACATTTGGAATTACGAAAGCTGATCAAACAATGGAGTATAGCTATGAAACTCTACCCTAAAGTTACTCATAGGCTATAAACATCATGGAAATTTTTTCAGGATTTATGGAAATTATTTGAAGCTAAAATACGGAAGAATACAAAAAAACGTGAGTATACAAAGAAGGAAATTTTTCTACAAGTTGTGAAATGTGGTGAAACAATTCTACCATGTAAATATGGGGCTCTGGGATTTTTGAGAATTTTTACAGAATTTTATGGAATTATTTGGAGGCCAAATACTCAAGAATACATCAACAATAAACTGAAAATTGAGATACGACACTGTTCAAATATACGGCTTCATCGCAGCTCCATACGGCCGACGTGGTGTTATTTGGGGCGTTCATTCCGCATCCGACGGCCGCTTGATGTGGAGCGACGTGGCCCGCTTGCGAGCCGCTAGGTCAAGATCCGACGGCCACCAACCAAGCGGACGAGTCGCAAAAGGCGGGCGCCGCTGTTCGAAATCCGCGTCGACGTGGCCCCATCTCAGCCGTCCACACAAAGATCGGACGGTGCCGACACACGCGGGTCTGGGTCAAAGCGGGCAGGCGCCGCTGCACGATTTTTGACGGCCACGTGGCACGTCATCATCGAATCCCGCTCGATCCAACTGCTGAAATCGCTGCCGACAGCGGGTTTTCAAACCCAACCCGTTAACGCATTTTAAACGTGTTTTTCGTGGGTTTGGATCCTTTCAAACAGTGTCAAGATCCGTTAAGCTTAATCCTATATAAACCCATGTACACTCTTCACATTTTCATCAATAAGTGGAGTTCTAGATATCCAAATTGAGCACAGTTTACGGCGATGCGACCGTGACTTCATCTCCGACGTAGTGACACCAAGTTGGGTAGCCAGTTCCTCCTGTGCATAAAATGGCATCACTTTGATTGAGGATCTTCTACCGACTACTCTCACGGGGACATCGACTACTTCCTCTACAGTACTCCGATGGACATTGCGAAAGAAGCTTTGCGGAGCTACTGACATGCTGAAAGACGACAACCAGAGGGATCTTCACAAATGAGATTTCTAAACTCTTGATCTTTTATTATTGTGAATACGTTGTTGTATATGTTGTTGGGTTTTGGGTTTTATACTTTCTTACGCTAAATTGTTTCGGGCGAAAGAAGCGTTGGGAGAGCATCATAAGTATTGTATCTTTTTGGGCTTTAGTGAGCTAGGGTTAGTCAGAGTTGTTAGAGTTGGGGCTCTAATCTTGTGTGACTGGAACTGCTTAAAGAAAATATTTAGTGATGTTGTTCCGGGGTGGATGTAGGTCTTGGGAGACCGAACCACGTAAATCTTCCGTGTTATCTGCTTGATCTGGTTGTTGTGTTATCTGCTTTACTTTTACTTCTACTTATCTGATTTAATTAGACTTAAATATTTTTATCTCGCGATAATTTGGTCATCGGCTTATTCACCCGCCCTCTAGGCCCTATTCAGATCCTACATCACGCACTTTTTTATTTTTGTCGCCTTTTATTTTCATTTTCTCACTTTTCTTTGTTTTTCCGCTTATTTTCACCCACTTTTTCATTTTTTTTCATGCATCACGTTTTTCTTACTTTTTGAGTGTGCTGCATTGTACAGTAGTTCTTATTTTCCTTTTATCCTTATTTCTTTTATCCTTTTTGCTAGAGATGAATTTTCTGTGAAGACGACGACGTGGTATTTGCTTATCTCTATATGCATACTATCTTGCCATGCCATCGTTTTTATTTCAGATATCATATGCTATATCTTGCTATGCATTCGAGATAGTAACCCGAATTTTGTTATGTGAATGTGGATGAAATTCTTTTATTAGCCGAGTCTGATGATTTTTACTGTATACTCTTCATAGAAAACACACCAAGCTTCACGCATTGATTGCTTAAAAATTGGAGTACTGCTTTGCTATTTTATATCACTTCTTATTGCATGAAAATTGTACACTTCACTTTCAGGTTGATTGAAAGTATGCTAGGTTGATATAACTGGACTAGTTTACTTTCTGAGATCAAACTGAGTAGATTACATTACTCTGCTGACAGTTGTCATGCACATTCTATAGAGTGAACCGAGTGTACATATATTTCTTTCTCTACATATCTTGAGCATTATTTCTATACTTAGAGTCATTGGTGAATCTCCCTTTAGCGATTCTTATATTGGCATATTCCCCCGCTACAAATATCTATGCCCCAACACCCCCAAAATCAAAAAGGAAAAAATATATTCTTGTTTATCTCTCTATCTTTTGATTTGGAATCACAGTTGTATATATTGATTGAAAAAAAAAGAGAAAAAAAGAAAAAAAAGAAAAGAGAAAAGAGATCTCATCTCATACTCTTTCTCTCTTTTCCCCTCTTTTGTTTTTATTTTTCTTGGAGCTTCAAAAAATGGGGAACATGCTTGTTGATTTATCTTATGCCACCACGCTTATAGATAAGCTTGGGGGAGAGGATCCAATGATGTGTGAGAGAGTGACTACTTGACTGTGCATGACAACCGAAGCTAGGTAATTTTCTATACTCGGTGAGATTACTAAAAGTTTTACGAAATCCAGGAATTGAAACTTAGCATGCATCTTATGAAAACGACTCCTTTCTATTCTTATTGCTTCATATTGTGTGATACTTCTTATACTCCAAATAGAAAGCATTCAATTGAAAAGTGTGTGGTCTATGATTATGTATATTGCTTTAGATGCTTCAGACGATGCTAATTCTAGGATGATTCCATGTTTCATACTATTTTGACATGCTTGGGTTCCTATGTTGAATGCATCCTTATATCATGATATCGAGATAAAAATCTTTGGCATGTTTTATATTCGTCGTGTGCTATATGAGTAAGCAAAACCCACGTCATGAGGAAATGATCTAGCACCTCCCTCTTTGTTTTCTTTCCTATCTTCTTTTTCTTTTTCCTTTCTCCTAATTTTTGTCCATCGGGTTCGCCTTTTACTCATCTTCCTCGAGGACGAGTAAGAGGTAAGCTTGGGGGATTTTGATCACTCCATATTTTACACCTTTTTTCTGCATGTTTTCATGACGTTTTCATCGCCCATATTGCGTTTTTCCCGATTATTCGACGATATCGCGATGCTTTTCACTATTTCTTGTTTTTGTCATATTTCAGGAGATATGGAGCGATTTGGAGCGAAAATGAGATCAAAGGAGTTTCACGCACTTCGGAGTGTCACCCACGGCTTATTGGAGGAGTTATCAGCGATAGAGGATGAGCAGAAGAGGAAGGAATTCCATAGGAGCAACGATGAGGCGAAAAGGAGAAGAAATGAGCCAAGATACAGCCCACTCGGCCGAGTATACTACTCACTCGGCCGAGTCAGAAGCTGTGCTCGGCCGAGTAAAACGGATACGCACAGCAAATTTTCAGCGTTTACTCGGCCGAGCAAGGAAGTCTACTCGACCGAGTGAGAAAGCTCACTCACCCGAGTGGTACAGAGAATTCGTCCAGAGAAGCTGCCAAGTTACTGGAATTTCTGAGGAAGCCCACTCGGCCGAGCATGATTGCTCACTCGGCCGAGTGAAGAAGTCCACTCGGATGAGTCAGTCAGAGTGACAAACCCCTGAGAACCCCGAAGTTACTGTTATTTTACAGGGTTTGTCACTCGGCCGAGTGACAAGGGTCACTCGGCCGAGTGACCCTCTCCGACTTCTACGCGGATTACGAATTCTGGGCTGCGCAGGGGCAGTTTTGTCACGATTTTTTGGACGATTTTGGCTTGTATTTAAACCTACTTTTTATCCTAGTTTTAGGAGAGAATTGAATTATTTTTTAGAGACTTCTATTAGGTTTTTGACGGCTATTCTTTCGTGAAATCTCAGCTGGAGATCATTGTCGACATTATTGGTTTGTTCTTTCTTGTTAAAAAACTCATTTTTATGAATTGTTTCTTCTTTGCAATGAATTGTGCTATGATTCCATCTATTATTTCTGAGATGTTCGTGATGATTAGTGAGTAGTTCTGTCGTTCTAGGGCATGGGGATGAACCCTATGGACCCGATCTTTGAATTGTGATGAATTTATAGATTTGTTGTTAGAATTGATAATGGTTAGGTTGTGATCGATTTATTACGAGTAGCTAGGTATTCATATCGATTGGGATTTGCAAGAGATTGGATCCCAATTGATAGGAAGGCCTAGATATTCGATTTAGATCAATAATTGAAATTCTCTAGATTTGGTTTGTAAGGGATTGGACCAAAGCTAGGATTTTTATTATAAATCTATATTAATATTCGTTTGCAAGAGATTGGACGAGTACGACCTATCATAACCTAGATCGTAGCTCGAGTTTGCACGAGAGTGGGCTCGAGTTGAGATTGGACAATGATGTCAATCTTCACGCTAGCGGCTTAGGGTAGAGTTTGCACGAGAGTGTGCGCTATTCTAGGTTTGCTATAGACCGGCAATAGCGAGAGAGCGTGAGCTTGGTTCTTCATTAAGTTGCGACTAGTTCACCTATATTCAAGCTTAGCAACATTGAAATTTATGATTCACAAGGATAAGAGACGGTACGTAGTGGGGATTTCCTATCCCTAGACGCTTTATGATATTGATATTTCTTGCTAGTAGAACGATTGTAACTATTACATCAAAACTATTCTTATTCTCTTGATAGCTAGGTAATCAAAGTGAGATACTGTCATTTGTCCTCCCTGTGTTCGATACCCGCTCGCCACTACGCCGTGCACTTGCGGTAAGACTACAAATTGTTTTTCAGGTGTATATCTGGGTGCGATCATTCGTCTCTCCTGTTATGGGGAGTTAGTGTCGCGTGTGTTGGTTCGATCTTTAGTGAAAAACTTTGACCAAAGTATGTTTGAAGAAGTCCAACATTATTTGACTAAAGACCGATGAAGACTAACCAAGTTCAAGCTGTTAGGGTTGACAGTTTGAATGTACCCTAGGCTTGACTAGACGACATTGTTTTGACGAATGGACTACAACTGCGGTATTCATCACGGACACAATCAGGGTTGTCCCGTCAATACTCATGTCAATGAGTTAACCACATAATTATGATACCGAAACAAGGACGACACCTGCTGCTCATGGTCACTGTCGTCTGGGGTTTCAAGCCCTACATGTAGTAGGGTCAGGCTGTAAGGTCTCAAACAGAGTGAGACCTTCGTCAAATAATATGTAGATATTATGGAGATTATACATTGGATTTATGGGAATTTATTGCGTCGCAAATAGTTTGGGAGGTAAGCTTTAGAATATTTAAGATGTGGAAAGTTGCACGATGCAAAAGAAATTTAAATATGTCGTAAATCGTTTACAAGCATATTTTAAATAATTGCATAGAGTAAGCTCAATTCAAAAAAGTCTAGGAATGTCGTAGACTATTTTTATTTTGGTCCAAGTCCAATAGGGCTTTAAAATGCCAAAACCCCAAAATTTAAAAATGGGTTGGGGGTCAAAAGATGGCCTAGCTGTTGGCCTGGGCTTGCGCATGTGCTAGCCTGGGCATAAGCGCAGGCGGGGCCCAAATGCGGGACCCGCCCGCTTCAGCGGGCGGGCCAGAGGTGGCTGCCCTATTTTAAATGGGTTGGCAGGTGGGACCACCCGACCCGCGCCTTGTTTTGGGCGACAGCAGGTGGGGCCCAGTGGTGGGCCTCACGTGAATAGGGTTTCGAACCCTTTTCTTTGACGGCTGGATGTGTTTTTGAAACACAACTTTTGACCAACTTTGTATACACGTTTGATGGTTCAAACGGAGTCGGAAGTGAGCCTCGTTTGTTTCTATGCGTTCACCGTTCAGTGCTCTTCGATTTGATAGGTTGTGTTACTTGCGAAGCTCAATGTTGAGGGAGGAAAAATTCGCTAAAGATTGGGCTTTGTGTAAGGCAAACTTTAATTAATTTTTTTCCTCCAAAATCTTTAGTCCCACATTAGATATGAAAAGAAGGGGTGGGGTCAGCCGCTTATATAAATAGGGGCCAACCACCTCCTTGAAAACTCGCCCCAAGCTTCAGATCTAGGTAGCTCCATTAAATGTGAGCAAGCTCGGATCAAAGATTAAATTAATTATTACCTCTTCTCCTTAATTCTTCCTTGCTCCTGATCGGGCTCTAGTAAAGATATGAAGGAGTTCGGATTGGATTCGAAGTCTTGACAGAGGATCCACTCACTGTGAAACTTTCTTTGGCGCGTGGTTGGCTCGGCGACAATGGTGTTGCTGGACTTGGGAAGTGGTTTGGTGAGGGACGCAGTTCGGTGAGGGATGCGGTTCGGCTTGGGAGAAGCGACACGGAGCATCGCTTCGGAGATAACGAAATGTTGATGAAAACGACGCTTCGTATTCTACGGAAACGAAGTTAAAGGTATGTAATTTAATTCATGCGTTTATAATTACTGTTAGATAGATTTATCTTTAGGGGTTGGTTGGGCCCAACCCCAGGATAGTAAAGATTCTGGCTAGGGTTGTTTCTTTAGGGCTTGATTTAGAAAATGTTTTTAGATCTGTTTTTTGCTGCTTTTATGGTTTCGTCGTCTGACCGACTTGGGCCGGACGTCGATTTTATAGCCATAAGGACCCAATAAACCATACAGTGGTATTAGAGCCATGTCTACCTGATTTATAGTTTTTGCAATTATAAAATCCATTAAAATGCATTATAGATACTCGTTAGTAAATCTACTCTCAGGTTTGACATATGTTGGTCCAATGTGACTGATATGCTATAACGGTATGAGATATCGAGATAAATAGCCTAAGTGCAAGTGGAAGATGTAGGAGGATATATGCCCATAAGGCAATTGATCCTTAGTATACGTCTTGTTAAGATATTATATGGTATCAATTATCCTAAGTATGAATTCGAATGAAATATATACTTAGATAATTTCCTTAGACTTATAGTTAGGTCACTACGTATCAAGATGATCTCGATTATGAGAAGTTAGTGACCGATCAGAAACTTAATTCTTAAATGGTTCATGGTCATAGATGTGTCGAGAATAGGATATCGACACATCGGTTAGACCATTGTGTCTTTGTCTTACTTTAGGGTAATCATGATCTCATAGTCATTCGACTTGGCGAAGTCGGAGATAAGACACATGTGCTCATTGGGGAATGAGTTCACTGAACGACCAACTTAGAGTTATTAAATAGTTAAGCTTTAACTAAACTGTCAATAATAACCCTAAAGTGATGATAGGCTAGGTGGTCCTTAAGACCCGAAGTCATCAGTATGAACCTGTGAATGGACAGTGTTACTTAGATCTATGATCTAGCTTCGAGGCTCGGCCTGCTGAAAGATCTTAGGTGGGGTGACACCTGAAGCTCACGAGGGAAGTATATGACTAAGATGGGATTCCTCTCTTCCGTTAAAGGGAAGTTAGTGTCACTAGATCAGTATGGACTTTGTGTTAATCCTCGGCCGGGGTACGTTGTAGGATGTACAACGTGAATACAACAAAGACCGCTGCATACTGATAAATGCTGGCTATTGGGGTTGACGGTAAACTATACCCTAGGCCATGCAGAGACACAGTCTTGACGAAGGGACTAAAACGGCAGAATTCATCACTTACACAGTCAGAGTGATTCTGTAATGACCCGCCCTCGGGGGCCAGTTACTTATTTGATTTATTTACAGGTCCCGCAGTTTACCAGTGAAATCAGCATAGCCACAACGCAGAGATGTACCAACAACACTCAAACCAGCGTACAGACATTATTACAGTCTAAATCAAAGTACAACAACAATCAGCACTCTCTCACCAGAATACATAAAAGGAAGTACGGAAGGAAATGCAGAAAGTAAATACATGGTACAACACACACTAAAACACAACGGTTAAAAATCCGCGGCCTCTGGGTCGAACACAGGCTCCTCAAACTCTGGTGCAACCCCCTCGATCAGGTCGTCATCTGCCGGTGCCATAAATGGAACCGAAGGTAAGTCACAACAATTCTAAACATAGAAAAGGAGCAGTGCACAAGTATGGTAAAAATTAACTACGTACAAGCAAACCAAACTGAAAAGTAAAGTACTGAGCAACAACTGTACATAACTAGTTTAAAAGCCCAGATTATTTAAGTGACACATATCTTCCGTAATTTATTTCGGGAGAAATACTCGTCGGAATTACTTGACCAAGCAGTCAAAACGACCGCCTCGAAGTTTATTATTACATATAATTTTATCAATTATCAATGTATGCAAAAATAGCGTGTTACGGATTTTAAAATGAATTATACTTATTTAATATTTAAGTTCAAGAAATTATTCTTGACAAAGTAGGTATCTGATCGAGATGAGACTAGCGCCATTGCGTCCGGAATATTGTTTCTGATTTTCTGGGGCTATCCCCACATTTTTCTGGGCCCTGTATATCAAGTTATGAATTTAAAATCATTAAACCCTATTAATAATTATTTAAAAAGGAAAATACGAATTAAATCCGTATTTACGGAATTTCCATCGCGTTTTACCCTCACGCTGCTTCAAAAACAACCGCCGGTGGGGCTGTGTTCTCGCACGTCGACGGCGGACGGCGGGGCAGCGGGCATCAACGGTGAGGAGGGGCGAGGAGGTGGCGACGACGGCCTTGGGGCGGAGTGAAGGTGGTAGCAGTCACGGGCTCCGGCGACTACGAAAGCAAGAGAGGGAGAGGAGGGCTTGTCGGCGTTGCTGGGGGGCGGAGGTTGCTGCGCTGTCGGCGGTCGGAGAAGACGGTGTCGAACGGAGGGAGGGGGCGGCGCTGCGGGGGGTTTGTCGGGCGCTACTGTGGTGCTTCGTTGGCGTGCAGGGGCTTCGGCGGAGTATCGTGGCCGTCGAGCTCGGAGGGGCGTTGGCGGTTGATGACGGTGAAGGCAGGGTGTCGGAGAGGCGGGCACGGTGGCGGTGGGCGGCGGGCTCCTCAAATACATAAAAGGAAGTACGGAAGGAAATGCAGAAAGTAAATACATGGTACAACACACACTAAAACACAACGGCTAAAACTTCGCGGCCTCTGGGTCGAACGCAGGCTCCTCAAACTCTGGTGCAACCCCCTCAATCAGGTCGTCGTCTGCCGGTGCCATAAATGGAACCGAAGGTAAGACACAACAATTCTAAACATAGAAAAGGAGCAGTGCACAAGTATGGTAAAAAGTAACTACGTACAAGCAAACCAGACTAAAAGTAAAGTACAGAGCAACAACTGTACATAACAGGCAGTAAAGGTAACAGAACTGTAAGCAATTAAACATGCAAGGTACTGAAGACGACATACAATCAGTGGTTATTTGGTGTTGGCATTAAATAACTGCACTAAGTGATGTGACTCATGTAGGAAAGTATGGTATGCAACCATGGGTCATCTCCATTGCCACGGGGAGCAAATCCCGGGTATCAACCACAACATACTTTGGAAAGCGAGACGAGACGAGACGAGAGAGAGTGACTCCGGTCATAGCTCCCACACTTTCTCTACAATGAGTTACCCCAAAACCCCAGTGTCGTGTGTATCAATTACATGCTTTCTTACGAGATATTCCCTTAGACATTTTACGAGATATTCCACGAGATATTCCACAAAACCTTTTACGAGATATTACATCAAACATTCCACAAGATGTACCATATGATGCCATTAGTTCCCTGTTTACGATGATAGTTAAGTTAGGTTCACTGGTTGACTTTCTTAAAGTAAAGTAAGGTGGATGCTAGCAAGTTAGAGGATAACGACAAGTCCAACAAACATGGCACACAAAAGTTGTTGTTTTAAAAGTTCGTACGAGGACACTATCTATTTTTCTAAATCTAGAATCCATTGTGACTAACACTATCGGGATCATCGTAGCAAGAAGAGGATGGAGTTAAAGCGCGAGGATTGGTACCTGTAAACACAAGAAGTTATCAGTTACTGGCTACACTAATTATTATCTAATTAATTGGTCGTTTTGATTTTTAAAACTGATTAAAATGGCGATAGAAAGTGTTCTAAATTTTTATATAGGCTATATATGATAAAAATAGTTTTACTGCAAGAGGAAATATTTTTCTGAAGGTTATAATAATTTTTATAATTTTTAGAAACTCAAAACTAGTTTAAAAACCCAAATTATTTAAGTGACACATATCTTCCGTAATTTATTCCGGGAGCAATACTCGTCGGAATTACTTGATCGAGCAGTTAAAACGACAGCCTCGAAGTTTATTATTACATATAATTTTATTAATTATCAATGTATGCGAAAACAGCGAGTTACGGATTTTAAAATGAAGTATACTTATTTAATCTTTAAGTTCAATAAATTATTCTGGAAAATGTAGGCATCTGATCGAGATGAGACCAGCGACATTGGGTCCGTAATATTATTTCTGATTTTCTGGGGCTATCCCCACAATTTTCTGGGCCCTGTATATCAAGTTATGAATTTAAAACCATTAAACCCTATTAATAATTATTTAAAAAAGGAAAATACGAATTAAATCCGTATTTACGGAATTGACATCGCGTTTTACCCTCACGCTGCTTCAAAAACAACCGTCGGCGGGGCTGTGTTCTCGCACGTCGACGGCGGACGGCGGGCAGCGGGCGTCAACAGCGAGGCGGGGCGAGGAGGTGGCGATAACGGCCTTGGGCGGAGCGACGGCGGCGGCGGTCACGGGATCCGGCGACTGTGAAAGCGAGAGAGGGAGAGGAGGGCTCGTCGGCGTCGCTGGGGGGCGGAGGTTGCTGCGCTGTCGGCGGTCGGAGAAGACGGTGTCGAACGGAGGGAGGGGGCGGCGCTGCAGGGGGTCTGTCGGGCGCTGCGGCGGTGCTTCATCGGCGTGCAGGGGCTTCGGAGGAGTGACGTGTCCGTCGAGCTCGGATGTGTGTTGGCGGTTGACGACGGTGAAGGCGGGGTGTCGGAGAGGCGGGCACGGTGGCGGCGGGCGGCGGGCACACCGTCGGAGTGGGAGAACGGGAAGTGAGAGCGAGAGACGCGGGGAGAGGGTTGAGTGTGAAGCCTGGGCTAAATAAAAAAACAAAGGGAGAGAGAGGAATATACTGTGTATGTGAGAGGAAGAGGGAAAAGAAAACTGGGTTTCGTTTTGAGGTTTAGAGAGTTTAGGGGAGCTTGAACAAGAACAAGTGAGAGAGGGGGAGATACTGTGAGGGTGAGGGGTGAACGAGGAATGAGTTGGGTTGTGAAGATGGGTTCGAATGGCCTGCGGGTTGGGTTGAGCTGAGAAAGAAGACATGGGTTGTTATTATATAGGTTTAGTTATAAGATAATAATAATAATGATAGTAATAACACCTACGGTTGGATCTACCAACTATGAACGGTGCTTAAATGGGGGTGGGGTTAGGGGATTGATTAGGGGGTAGATCTAGGTTTAAGAGGGGTAAAGTAACTTGGTTAAAAGTGATTAGTAATTAAAAAAAGGTCATTAGTGAAATGTAATTAGCAAGCGGAAGAATACAAACACATTTTTACAAACGACTTCGAAAAATTACAAAAACATACTCACGTGATCGTATCGTCACGAGGATCACGAATACGAGATCCGTTTTGGGATTTGAGTTACGGAAATACAAGTTTTATGCCAAAACGTTTAGAAAACGGGTTTGCGGGTTCTAGGCTGAAATGGTATCTGAAAATTACGAAATTAATATGGGGAGCCCTAATTGATCATAGTATGCTACTATAGGAGTTTGAAAAGGTTTTGAAAATGTTTGAATAGAAAATAAATTCATCGACCCACAATGGTAATTATTGAAAATGAATTTTTATCAGAATTGTTTTGAGTATTTGAGGAAATCTGAAAATACTGAAACACCTTATAATTAGTCTTATGTTTCAAAACGTTTTTATGAGAATTTTTGAAATCAGTTTTGTTATAAAACTCTTAACTAACATTTATAAAGTAAAATTTATTTTTAAAATACGTAAAAATACGTAAATTGAAGTGTTGAAAATTACAAGTCGTTACATTCTACCCTCCTTAAAATAATTCCGTTCTCGGAATTAAGAGGATCGATAATTGCCTAAACAATTCAAACGATCGAGAGGAAGGCTTGACGAGCGACCACGACATAGGAAAAATAAGTTGTTAATAGCATGAAATATAATGTGATATCAGATCATCAAGAAAACAATAGATGTTATATACGAGTACATACTATTGACATCACCATAGGTTCTATAGCTAGTGTCAACATTAGTATTATCATAATAGATGTCTTCATTTCTCAAGTAGCCGAGATTACCATGATATAATAGCATTGGAAATGGACGAGTATAATATCAAAAGCGTTGATTCATACCTCCAATCGCCTGGTCGATGGCTTCGACATCTTCTGCGACCATGGTGTAGGCCTGTTGCCTCGGTGGTGGAGCTTGTGGTTGCGCTTGTTGGTACACCTTCTGTTGAGGGGGAAGTGGTGGTCGTTGTGGAGCGTTCCTTGCAGGGGCATTGATGGCATATCTGTATCTATCTTCCGGGCAATCTCTTGCCCCATGATCCTTGGATCCACAAATCAAGCAGAGGTTCAGGTACGAACGACATTTTGCTTTGATGTGTCTAGTTTTACCACAGAAGAAGCACTCTCGATGTTGTTACGGTGCTGGCCTCTTGAACTGAGTCTGCTAGACAGGTCGATGCAGATGAGATGCAGGTCGATGACTGGACCTATCAGCAGATGCAGAAGGTGGTGGCCTTCGGGGAGGGGCAGCCATGTGATGCTTTTCTTCTATCTCAATAAACTCATGTTCACGAGCAGTAGCCAGGACCTCGGTGTGGGTACACAGTGGACGTCCGACCAAGTTCCGGCGAATCTCTATGTTGAGACCCTGCTTCAAGCGTCGGGCCTGGGCTATGGGAGTGGCAATCATCTGAGGAGCGAATCGGCTCAGCAAGGTAAATTGGGCGTCATATTGTTCTACCGTCATGGAACCTTGCTTCAACCCAACAAATTGCGCCTGAAGTTCCATCTGAGCCTCAGGAGAGAAATATTCGGTGTGAAAAAGTTCAGTGAATGTCTCCCATTCGATCGGTCGTTGAAGACGCTTTTCTGCAGAGCCCCACCAGACTCTGGCCCCATCCGTTAGTTGGGACCTGGCAGTGTCTACCCAAGCATGCTTCCCGATCTGGGCGGCTCTCAAGTTCTCTTCAGTACTTTCTAGCCATTCATTGGCCTTCATCGGGCCATCCTCACCGTTCCAGGTCTTCGGGTGGAGGGAGTGAAATTGTTGGATGCCTCCCGTAGGATGATATTCTCCTTTGATAGCCTGGACCATTTATCGCAATTCCAGATCCGAGATTTGATGCACTATGGGAGTTGGTCCGTTGCTGGTCTGGTTACTGGCTCCAGACTGATCGGCTCCATTGGGGCTCTCTTAGGTGTTTCCGTCCATTTCTCGAGTGTCAAACACAAAGGACCTGTATAGAATGTTTAGTAAGAACTGATATATTTTATGGAGATTTATTAATATAGAAAGACTCTAAGAAGGTCAATCGAAAGGTCATCAAGCTTAAAGGGAGGTTGGTAGTGATGAAGATCGATGACGTCACATAATCATGATTCACGTCCTTGCAGTCCAACAGACACGGTCAGGGAAGTGACTAAGCCAGGATCACTTATGCCCAGTCTAGCTAGGTTGATCCAACAGACTTAGCCAAGCACATTGACCGGTATCATGGTCCATTGAAGGAAGATTATCATTTATATGAGTGCCACCGATACAGGAAGATTTTTATTAACAACTAATTAATCCTATCAAAATTTAGGCTTTGTTATTGACTTTTTATTAAGGCCATATATGTCAACTCCACTGGGGCTTTCGGAAGTGTTCCCATCCAACCTTCGAGTGTCAGACCTGCCTTCATAGAGAAATGTCAGATTAGTTGAGTATCGTGTACGATACATCCTGGTTTTGCTACACTATTCACGAGGTATTTGACATGGACCTGCATGGGCCGCCAAACTTGTAACGACCCGCTCTCGGGGGCCCGTTACTTATTTGATTTATTTGCAGGTCCCGCAGTTTACTAGTGAAATCAGCATAGCCACAACGCAGAGATGTACCAACAACACTCAAACCAGCGTACAGACATTATTACAGTCCAAATCAAAATACAACAACAACCAGCACTCTCTCACCAGAATACATAAAAGGAAGTACAGAAGGAAATGCAGAAAGTAAATACATGGTACAACACACACTAAAATACAACGGTTAAAACTCCGCGGCCTCTGGGTCGAACACAGGCTCCTCAAACTCTGGTGCAACCCCCTCGATCAGGTCGTCGTCTGCCGGTGTCATAAATGGAACCGAAGGTAAGTCACAACAATTCTAAACATAGAAAAGGATCAGTGCACAAGTATGGTAAAAATTAACTACGTACAAGCAAACCAAACTGAAAAGTAAAGTACTGAGAAACAATTGTACATAACTAGTTTAAAAACCCAGATTATTTAAGTGACGCATATCTTCCGTAATTTATTTCGGGAGAAATACTCGTCGGAATTACTTGACCGAGCAGTCAAAATGACCACCTCGAAGTTTATTATTACATATAATTTTATCAATTATCAATGTATGCAAAAACAACGAGTTACGGATTTTAAAATGAATTATACTTATTTAATATTTAAGTTCAAGAAATTATTCTGGACAAAGTAGGCGTCTGATCGAGATGAGACTAGCACCATTGCGTCCGGAATATTGTTTCTGATTTTCTGGGGCTATCCCCACATTTTTCTGGGCCCTGTATATCAAGTTATGAATTTAAAATCATTAAACCCTATTAATAATTATTTAAAAAAGGAAAATACAAATTAAATCCGTATTTACGGAATTGCCATCGTGTTTTACCCTCACGCTGCTTCAAAAACAACCGTCGGCGGGGCTGTGTTCTCGCACGTCGACGGAGGACGGCGGGGGTAGCGGGCATCAACAGCGAGGAGGGGCGAGGAGGTGGCGACGACGGCCTTGGGGCGCAGCGAAGGCGGCGGCGGTCACGGGCTCCGGTGACTACGAAAGCGAGAGAGGGAGAGGAGGGCTTGTCGGCGTCACTGGGGGGCGGAGGTTGCTGCGCTGTCGGTGGTCGGAGAAGACGGTGTCGAACGGAGGGAGGGGGGTCTGTCGGGCGCTACGGTGGTGCTTCGTCGGTGTGCAGGGGCTTCGGCAGAGTGACGTGGCAATCGAGCTCGGAGGAGTGCTGGCGGTTGACGACGGCGAAGGCGGGGTGTCGGAGTGGCGGGCACGGTGGCGGCGGGCGGCGGGCACACCGTCGGAGGGGGAGAGCGGGAAGTGAGAGCGAGAGACGCTGGGAGAGGGTTGAGTGTGAAGCCTGGGCTAAATAAAAAACCAAAGGGAGAGAGAGGAATATACTGTGTATGTGAGAGGAAGAGGGAAAAGAAAACTGGGTTTCGTTTTGAGGTTTAGAGAGTTTAGGGGAGCTTGAACAAGAACAAGTGAGAGAGGGGGAGATACTGTGAGGGTGAGGGGTGAACGAGGAATGAGTTGGGTTGTGAAGATGGGTTCGAATGGCCTGCGGGTTGGGTTGAGCTGAGAAAGAAGACATGGGTTGTTATTATATAGGTTTAGTTATAAGATAATAATAATGATAGTAATAACACCTACGGTTGGATCTACCAAATATGAACGGTGCTTAAATGGGGGTGGGGTTAGGGAATTGATTAGGGGGGTAGATCTAGGTTTAAGAGGGGTAAAGTAACTTGGTTAAAAGTGATTAGTAATTAAAAAAAGGTCATCAGTGAAATGTAATTAGCAAGCGGAGGAATACAAACACGTTTTTACAAACGACTTCGAAAAATTACGAAAACATATACACGTGATCGTATCGTCGCGAGGATCGCGAATACGAGATCCGTTTTGGGATTTGAGTTACGGAAATACAGGTTTTAGGCCAAAACGTTTAGAAAACGGGTTTGCGGGTTCTAGGCTGAAATGGTATCCGAAAATTACGAAATTAATGTGGTGAACCCTAATTAATCATAGGATGCTACTATATGAGTTTGAAAAGGTTTTGAAAAGGTTTTGAATAGAAAATAAATTCATCGACCCACAACTGTAATTATTGAAAATGAATTTTTATCAGAATTGTTTTGAGTATTTGAGGAAATCTGAAAATACTGAAACACCTTATAATTAGTCTTGTGTTTCAAAACGTTTTTATGAGAATTTTTGAAATCAGTTTTGTTATAAAACTCTTAACTAACATTAATAAATTAAAATTTATTTTTAAAATACGTAAAAATACGTAAATTGAAGTGTTGAAAATTACAGGTCGTTACAGATTCCAACGACGTTTGTCATTGGGTCGACCACGTAAGTATGATTCTGAAACAGGGACGACGCCTGATGATCGTGGTTACCGTCGTCTAGGGGTTTCGAGCCCTAACCTATAGTAGGGTCAGGCTGTAAGGTCTCACACCGAGTTGTATCCACGTCTTAGTAATATGAAGAAATTAAGGGGAATTCATTTGATGAAATGGAATAAACGAGTTCATAAGTTAGTTGCGAGTTCAAATTTAATCGAGGACAATTTTTGCATATGATGCAAACCAGATTAAATGTTTCGTAAATTATTTACAATTATATTTAATAGGAATAAACACATCGGAAAGGTTACCTGGATGATGGGATCGTCCCGGTCTAATCGCAGGATCAAACTGCATCGAAACGGAGCTCAAACGAGCCCAGAAACGTAAAAACAGTCAAAGGCAAGAGTGGGTTAGACCCACTTGGCCTAGCGGGTCCACCCGCAAGGAGAAAGGGTACGCTGGACCAGCAGGTGCAGCTCGCTGAGTCCAGCGGGCACGGTCCGCTAAACCAACGGGCCACGCGCCCGCTTAGTTCAGCGGGCACGGCACGCTGTTTCAGCGGGCCGCGCGCCCGCTGGAACAGCGGGCCGCCCACCCGCTCCAGGCGCGTCCAACTTGTGCGTGCCCATATGCCTTGGTGGGTGTGCCCGCTAAGCTTAGCGGGCGCGTCCACAACTTAAGTTAATTAGGGTTTTTTGAAACCCTTTTGACTGCTACGAAATTGACTTTTTGCCCATCTTTGGGCAATTGTTTGAGGGGTCAAATGAAGTCGGAATTTGTCGCCGTTCATTCCAACGTGTTCACCATTCGAAGCTATTCGAAATGATAACTTGTATCGTCTCTGAAGCTCGATGGTGATGGAGAATTAATTGGTTGAAGTTGGCTTTTGTGAAAAGCTTACTAACTTCAATTAATTAAATTAATTCTCTTTTAATTTTGTTTTGTCCCACATTGCTCGTGAAAAAAGAGAGGTGCCGACTTCCTATATAAATAGGGGTGCACTCTCTTCGTTGAAAAACATACTAAGCGATCGATTCGAGAAGCTCCTGCTTTTTGAGCACGCTCGATCGTGAACTTAATTCCTCTCCTCTTTCTCTTCCTATCCTCCAGTCGGGTCCTAGCAAGACTACAATGAGGTTTGGATTGGATACAGACGTCTAAGACGCGAGTCTGCTCAAGTGAAACTTTCTTCGGCAAGTGATCGGCTCGGATGCGGCTTGGGTAGATCAGTTCGAAGGCACGAGGCGGCTCGGCTACAAGGAGCACAAGAAGTTGGTGTGGTACATCTTGCCTGCCCCAGGGCCAAGATTTTGTGTATGTTCTTTAAGCCTTTTAGTGTAATTTAACGCAGTTGGATAGATCCATCTTGGGGTGGGCTGGACCCACCCCAAGTTGGCATAGATCGGGCTAGGTTCTGGCTCTCTCAGGGCCTAGCTAAAATGTTTAGCTAGCATGTTTTTTGCTACATTTTATGCCTCTGTGGTCCGTTCGACTTAGGACGGGCACAGATCTGAGCTCTGAGGGTCCGCCAAAACCCTTCAGCGGCCGCGTCAACAGACCATGCAGCCGCGTGACCATCTTCAACATGGCCGCGTCTCCATTGACGCGACCGCGTGGCTAAGCCCCCAGTCCCCTGTTTATTTAGGGAATGACAAGACCGCGTCATTTCTTGACGCGGTGGCGTCAAACCCCTTTCCCACGATTCCTAGGACTGATCTGGTGGGTATTTTTGTCTTTTGGGCGCACATATATAAGCGCCCCCTTCATCCTCCTGTGAGAGGAATCTGGTTTTCAGCTGTTTTTCTATCTTTTCTAGGGTTTTGGGTCGTTTTATAGGAATTCTAACTCTTTTATTCAGTCATTTTTATTGTTCTAAACATTGATTAGTGTAATACTATATCTCTATTTTATAGAAATTTTCACTTCTTGTTATTGCTGTTTTATTTTATCATCTATTACTGCTGTAGCTTGAATCCATGGCTTTGAACGCTTACCCATTGCTAGAACCCCCCTCTATTCTAATGGGTAGTGAGTAGTTTTTATCTAGGGCAATGGGATGAACCCCATTGGATTCGGGCCACGGCTTGAACCAAATAACTGATTTAGTTGCTGGGTTAGTTGAAATTAGGAGTATATATTGGGACGATTATTAACGCCGATGATAGGCTAGTCGGCCGCCGATCAAAAGTCGGGACCGATCCGGGGATCCGATCCATACGACGATCCATACTATCGGTGTGACTCAATACCAACGGGCACATATTAGATCTCTCCCAATGTAAGTCTAATCCCCAAACGCCACTGTGGGTGGGAGGAAAATTGAGGATATTCGTCGAGCGTAATGCGCCTGATGTACACTGATGCATCGGAGACCCCCGACATCAGTGTAGGTTGGGTTGGCCTATCATAGCATCGCACCAACGGGGGGGAGGACATGACATAAGGGAATAACCTATCATGCATCACGACAGTGCGGGATAGGAGAATACCCTTAGGTCGCACGACCTCTCCCGAGTCGCAATGAACTCGGCAACCTATCGATTATTAATTTAACCTTAACCCTAATCAAACGACGGGGATTTCCAATGCCCTAGAGCTTTTACCCCTTTGTTCAAACTTTTCTACCATTCACCGACCATTCACCGTGACTATCGCGTAGCTCTCATCCGAAGACACATAGGAACCGATACTCATTGACTGCCTCCTAGTGTTCGACCCGTAAGCGACTACACATGACCCGTGCGATGCAGTTTTTATTAGCATCGTTCGGTCCCCTCTCGGGGATCGCGATCAGCTTTTTGGGGCCGTTGCCGGGGAGGCCCGATTTGATATTGTTTCTTAGTCTTTGTAGAGAGACTACGTTATTCTTTTTCTTTGTTTTATTTTGTTTATATTTTCTCTTTCATTGCCCCTTGGTTCTTTTGACGTTCCATTTTTGGTGTAGACGTTTTGCATGCACAAGAGATCTTAAGGCATAGCGGACATGTGTCTACTAGACCCAGTGATTGATGCTACGGTGAGAAGGCTTAACGCTGAGAGGAGGAGAGAAGCCCTCGAGACAATGGACAAGATACTCAACCCCGAGAATGGTCCTCCATCGCCCAACCGTCACAACCACCGCAAGCTAGGTCGCTACTCGATTACTCAATGCCTCACAATAGGTCGACCTCTAGCGTTCAAAGGTCGGCGATGAAGCCAAATAATTTCGAACTCAACCCATCTTTGATTGATTTCGTGCAAAGGGACCAATTCTCAGGGCCCCTATGGAGAACCCGAATGACCATCTGAACACCTTCCTGGAGAAGATGGATACATTGAAGATCAATTGCGTCACCAATGACGCCATCAGGCTAAGACTTTTCCCTTTTTCACTTAGGGATAAAGCCAAGGATTGGTGGAACAGAATGATGAACTGGACACGGAGAGATGAGAGAATATAGGGAATTTAGGGGTGTTTTTATGACATCCATTCATTATTTGAAGTGAATTCCAAGTTATGATTGCCCAAAAAAAAAAAAAAATTGTTTCCCCCAAAACTTTTCTTTCAAACTTCAAATTTCAAACTCTCCCTGACTTCAAATTTCATCTCCTTCAATCATCAAGTCCGGTAAATCGATCAATAGAAATCTCTTTATATAAATCCTGGTATGCGTACATCACGTGTCAAACATGATGCAATAGATATACAAGAGGGCAGTTTAACAGAAGGGAATTAATCATCATAGGAATTTGTGAGAAGTCTGGAAAAGAGAGGGGAGGAAGACGAGAAGAAACAAACCAGAAAGATAAAAGGGTAATGTCATCTGACAAATTTCATCATTTACCGTAAATTAACCAAATTCCTAAAGACCTAGGTTCTCATTGACTATCAAATGACATTGGGTTGCATAACAAAATTATGCTTAAAACATAGGAACATATAAGATGCTATGCATAATGCTCAGAGATAAACGCAGTATGATACAATCACAGCGATACGTCTGCTAAACCCCTATTTTATAAATCCCAGCCAATTTTATAAACTATGCTTTCGTTAGTTTTAGGACGGTTTGAATACGTACTGAATGGCAGATCATTGATTACACAATTAACGGAAAAACATGGTACAAGTAAAAATTTATTCGCATAAGCAAAGGATAGATGATATCCCAGTCACTTACATAATCAACCATTTTTTAATTATCTATTTTCATTCACCAAATGCAATACACAAAAGATGTGTAATTTCTTTTCAGCTATTCACAGTTCGAGCTCCATCAACAAATATCATCTGGCCACTGATGTAGGAAGCAGCAGGCAAGCACAGGAACACCGCCAGAGATGCCACCTCCCCTGGCTCCCCATTGCGCCCTAAAGGAGTCCGCGAAGCTTCTTTTGATGCAAATTCTCCAAACTAACCCACAAATATTAGGGGAAAATTAATCAAAAAGATGCTGACAAAATTAGAACATAAAGGAAGAAAGCATGGAGCTCACTTGCAGTGACAAGGGCGTTCTGATAACCCCAGGTCCAATGCAATTGGTTCGGATATTGTCTTTTGCCCATTCACAAGCCAAATTCCGAGCAAGGTGAATGTATGCACCTGGTAATTAAGTTCAAACATGTGCTTAGCTTGCATCGGTTGATCAACGGAAACCTGGGGAATAGTTTGGATCAAATTTACCTTTGCTTACTGAATACAGCGTCTGATTCGCGAGCGACACAGCGGTCGAGATCGAGGAGATGAACACGACGCTGCCTGCGCCCGACGCCTTGAGAAGTGGGTGTGCTAGCTGGCTCAGGTGGAACCCAGACTCGAAGTTGGTATTCATGACGAAGTCATAGTCTTTGGCAGTCAGTTCCACAAACGGCTTCACTATGGCCACCCCCGCGTTATTAACCTAAAAAACACAAAGGAAACAATCAAGCATAATCAGGAATCAGTGAATCAATCAAGAGGAACGCGGCGTGCATCGATCCCTTACGAGTATGTCCAGCTTGCCGTTGAACAAGGAAGAGACCCTCTCCATTAGCTTCTCCCGCTCGGCGCGAGAAGAGACATCACAGATCGATCCTGTAATGGGAAGCTTCGTACTCTCCCATCTTTGCAAGGATTCATTGAGCTGTGCTTCATTTTCTGTGCACGTATGCACGGTTGCCCCAAACGCGACCAACTCTTCAACTATTGCCCGTCTACATATCCACGCGCACGCAGGCATACACAAAAAGGAAGGGAAGAAAACGAGATGTCAGTGTTGGAATTCCTCGCCACTACACTAGAACTCCAGAGTTGTGACAAGGGTTAAGGAAAATATTTTTATAATCTAACACTTTTTTTAATGGATCGAGAGCTAGAATTCGCCTATTTATAGGCGTCAAGTTGGATTTGAACATCGGTGGCTCTGATTACATGTTGAAATTTCTTGCCACTACATCAGAACTCCAAAATTACGATGAGAATTAAGCGGAATATTTTTATAATATAACAGTGAGTAAGGTAAGTGACAAAAGGAAAGTTTAGATATTGCCTTAAAGGGAGTTTAGATGAATTTTGACTCTTTCTGTTTTTGGTGAGGAAAGGGGGCATAAAGAAAGACAAACCATAAGGCTACGATAATAGATACCCGATGCCGCTAGTGCCGCCGGTGACTAAAGCCGTGGCCCCGGCGAGCGACCATCTCTTCCCTCCTCCGCTAGCAATGCCAACACACTCGCTCTTTCCAATCTCCATGATTACTTCTTCTATATTTGCGTTTATGCCACAAGCTGAAGCCTACCACCTTTTATACATCTTTCAGCACCTCCGTCCACCCGCTCACACGCACACGCGGCACCTCGGCATCCACACGTGGAGAGTTGATATTATTTAGGTAAGTTCAGATGAAAAGTATTTGCGATAGGGATGCCAGGAAAACGTTAATTCACAAGTTCGAGCGACAATGAGATATTTTGTTATGACGTTTGTCCGATGCATTTGGCCGGAGAGAGATAACAAGAGTTTTCAGTGATACCGCTAAGATGAGCGATGTCCATACATCATACCGTTGAGATTCGGACACGTGCTGCGCAAGAGAAGCGTTTCTTCAGTGAAGTGATGAAGTCCCAGGACTCTCTTGCGAATCAAGCCTGGGCTCAGATATTGAACGTTGCTTCTATTGAAATATCTTGCAGGCCCTGGTTGCCTTCCCTCCCAAAGAATGCGACTGTTCAGCTGCTGCGACACTATTGGTCGAGTTCTCGATGAGCAACATCCCTAGCATGGCTGGTTGGATAAGATCAGTTGCTGTCATGGCATCCGGTTATGCATCCATTTTCTGCACCTTGAATGCCATCCGATTTAGTACTCTATGACGTGCTAGCACATTATCCACCAAGATTTATTTCATTAGGAAAACACCAAAGATACGTTTAAGTGTATAATTGGTTCGTTGCTACATGCACCCTGCGTTGAAGCACAATTGTTTTAGTTGAATAATGATATTTGTGTGAACTGATTATTAATTGGGCCCACCAACGGTGAGGCCCAACCTAGCCTGTCTGATGTGACCTGCCATTGGGGACCTCCTGACCTAGTCTGAGAGCCCAACCCGACCTGGTCTCAGCATAGCTCCGCAAGGACGACCTCATCGGGTCTGCTCCGTCGGCTCTTGCCTTAGCAACCTCGTTGCCCGAGGCCATCTCTTATCTCAAGAGCCGACCTCACTTCCTGCGGTCGGCCGTCCCAGTCTTATGACCAAAGCACCAACCTGCTCGGCCAGCTCGGTCCACTCCACGTGGCACAATCTCAGGTGATTGATCCACACCCTCTCCGGGTCGTTATCATCGGACCTGTCCAAAACGTGACAATCAGTTCCGTCAAAAGGACGTGCTCCCTTTTGCCAGCGGGACGTGTGGCCAACTTTATCATGGGAGAGGTTAAAGCTATCATAACCCAAATCCCAGTAATCCCGCTTGTAACCCCACTGACGACAGGCTAATCGGTTACAAAAGAGAGTGGTGGACAATCTAACCTCCAGGTGGAGCCGTCCCCCCAACTCTATAAATAGAGGGAAAACCCCCATCAATCAGGTATGAAAAAAAAACCCTAACTCGAACCCTAGCATCTCCATGTCTCTCAAAAACCTAGCGACGGCTACCTCTAGCCGACTCTCACTCCTTTCTCCGCTTGATACTAAATAAGCATCATAGTCAAATTAGAGGGGCATCACCCTCCGATTTCACTGACGGGTTTTCTTTTTGTGTCATGTGGTAGCGAATGATCTTCTCCCTCAAGCCCAACAAAATCCACCTACTTGACCTCTCCTTTTGCGAGAATACTTGCCCCTGTGGCTTGATCTAGCCCCAACGAGATTCTGTGCATCATCAGTAGGCACTAAAGGAAGGGTCTCAAGACAACTCTCGTTGCAAAATCTCTCCACCCAATAACCTCTCTAGCATCTCTAACGTCGTCTCAGTTCTGACACATCATGGTGAAAGGCAGAAAAGCCCGGATGGGCAGACCTAGCAAAACCACTGAAGTCCACACTACAAAAGGCAACCAGCCCACTTATGGTCCGATTACACATGTTAGTGGTTATGCCCTAGGCCAAATATTTGGACATTTATGTTATGTAAATTTTCATTTATGAAATGTTTCTCTTATTGTTATCATTATATTGCTTGCATGTTTCATTATAATAATGTTTAAATAGTTGTTTTATGTTATTCTAAGCATCCGTAGTCATTCATCGTTAAAGGTATAATGATGAATTAAGACTAGTAAGCGTTTGTTGATAATTATGCGATAATTACATGTATGGTGATACATATCAAACTTATAGGTACTTGTTGGAGAACAAAGTACTGGATAGACTCGCTATGAGATCATTACATGGATCTGTGTCATAAATGATCTTATAATAGTTATATCATAGAATCCTTAGACCTGAGATCATCACAGTTTCCTACATAAGGAACATCAAGTTTTGACATAAAAAAACGTTATCTTTAATCAGATAATCATAAAGTTTATGATTGAACATGATGTGAATTATGCAGAGAAAAGTGAATCACTACTACAAAAAGGACCTTTAATAGCACACCTTTAACAGCGCTTGCCAATTATAAGCGCTGTTAATTAGAGGCCCAGATAATAGACAGCGCTTCTTTCTGGAAGCGCTATTAAAGGTCAGACAATAGACAGCGCTTCTTTCTGCAAGCGCTGTTAAAAGTCAGACAATAGACATCGCTTTTTTCTACAAGTGCTATTTATTAGAGGCTTATATAATACACAGCGCTTCTTTCTGCAAGCGCTGTTAAAGGTCAGATAATAGACAGCGCTTCTTTCTACAAGCGCTGTTAAAGGTCAGATAATAGACAACGCTTCTTTAGTACAAGCGCTGTTAAAGGTCCACCATAGACAGCGCTTGTACTAAACAAGCGCTGTCTATCTGGGACCTTAGACAGCGCTTGTTTAGTACAAGCGCTGTTAAAGGTACCAATAGACAGCGCTTTTTTAATAGAAGCGCTGTTAAAGGTACCAATAGACAGCGCTTGTTTAATACAAGCGCTGTTAAAGATGATGTATTATACATTAGTTTTACACCAGCCTCAGCTTTCACAGCCCGCAACCTCTCTCAACGCGATTCTTTTTTTCGGAGAAAATTTCAGCCCGTGCCCAACCCTTCCACTTCCATCTTCCCTCTTTGTGTGCTCTTCCATCTTCCATCTTCCACCACCGAAAATTTTCTCCGAACCAAGCAATCGACCAAGGTGACCATCTTCCCTCTTCGTTGCTCGATCGACCATCGCCTCAACAACCATCGCCTCTTTCACAGCGCGCAGACCGCTCCTCCACCATCGACTCAACAACCGGCCCGACCTAGGCGACGGCTCCACCTCACCGACCCAGGTGCCCTAGCTTTCCAGTCCCGACGTTGGCGCCCATAACCATCGCCTCAAAAGGTTAGGGTTTGTTTCTTGTATCCTCGACGTTGATTAAGGGGTTTGATTCTTCATGTGATCGAAGTTCTTCGTGTGATCGACGTTATATTCTGTTATCTCAGATCTCCACTCGCCCCTCGATCGCCCTATCTCTCGATTTCATCTTGCCCTAACTGCAGCTCCCTCTGACCGATCTCCTCCTCCGATCTCCTCCAACGATCGGCTCGGTGCGGTAATCCTTTCAACGATTAACGGCGGAAGTACTGAGAGAGGTTTCGAGTTAAGGGGGTCTCGAGTTAAGTGCCATTTCTTTCGGTTTCGATCAAGATATGATGTAGAGGAGAACTGAGAGAGGTAAGAGTCGTTCGTATTATTTAAGCTTTTCTTCATTAAAATAAGCTCAGGCATGAAATTAACAAGTTTATTGAAAGATTTGACAAAATTAAAGCATGACTTTGTTTTTCTTAGTGCCAATTCTACATTCTAGATTAAATGCCAACATAATTGAGCATCATCATCATCGGCTTCGCCTACTTGGCTAAACGCTCTCTCTAATCCTTTATTAAACTTAAATTATGTCAACATGGTGAGCTTAAACAAATACCTAATCCCTTTGAACCCTGCACTAAACATCTTTGAATCCCTTAGCCATCAACCTGAAATCTTTATAATTTATGGTTGGTTCATTGTATCATATTTAAAACCAGCTCAAATTCTCGCTTGCTTATCATCCATTGTGTTATAAAACCCAAAGCTAGCCCAGTTGGTCTCAAACACTAACACTACAACTAGTGTTAGCCTTCTTTTATGCAAATTTTGAGACTTGTTAGTTTGTTTGACTCTCAAACAGCTAATGGCAAATTTATTAAATGATTTATAATGGACAAGTGGTAGCGTTATTGAAAATTGAGAATTCTAGTAAGCGGTGTGGTTAACGTTCTAGTGGCATTAATGGGGCTGATTAAAATTTTAAAGTTATTTTTAAAAAGTAATTCTTTCTCATTTTTTGATGTTCATGAAGTCAACCCTCATTCTAGTTGTCCACCACAAGCTAATAATAAATACTTAGCATCCTTGCTATAATTTCAAAGTGCTTGTAACTACTCCCTTTGAGAAAAAACAAAAGTCTGCACAAAGTTTCATGAATCCCATATTTATTCTAATAGTGTTACATTATTAATTTCTAAATTGGGCATTTCCGACACTTCAGGACACGACACACGTGTCTGCCGTGTCAGACAATTCTAAAAACACAAGATCTTTATTCATGTAAAACAACATGTAAATATGAAATCACTATAATGTAAGCGCTAATCTTTGGACAATGCACTTACGTTCTTTCAGTTATATCGAGAGATTTCTTCTCCCTCTTTAAAAATTTCATGGTAATTGATTAAAAAGCCACGTTCAAGTTGAATACCTGTAAATTTTATTTTCATGGTGATTCATTCTGACATGTCAATGATCATGTTCATGTTTAGTCATGATCATGTTCATGTTTAACATTTGATCGCTTTTTTTGTGAGCTGACAACAGTATTTTTTGACAGTCTTATGTTTTTTAAATCTGCTTTTTATGCGTCTACTGGGATTTGAATCTGGTTTGTTCCTATACTATTTTGAATTCCTTGCAACCGAATTTTGATGCGGTGGCAAGAAATTCAATAACACATTTACAATCCAACATACTCTTTACAGAAGGAAATAATTAGTTTTTTTGAGATCTTTAAAGCGGAACGATAATGAGCCGTCTCTTTGTATCAATTCTCCTCAAATATCTCCCTCTTTTTTATTAATTCCATTTTTTGAAACAATAATGATTCTATAGTTAATTTTTATGTTGATCTTTCTAAATTTTTTTATTAATTGTCTGAATAGAAGTCAGCTGGCTCTTGGGGGGCTGAGTATTATAATTTATGTTGGCACAATAAACGCGTACTTTACCAAACTTAGGCCAGTTCCTATTTGAGTTGCTTCTCAATTTATATTGTCTCTTTCCATTTCTTAAAAAAGTTTGATGATTTGGCCTTGCTGGGTCTCTTTATCTAAATAGATAGACAGCTTGTCTAGCACCAAGTAGAGCTCTTAGGGTATTTGCCGGCAATTTTCTGTTGGGAAGAACTGCTTAGCCTAGTTCCATTGTGAAATTCAGAATCATACAAATGCTAAGAAGTAAATTTTACCCTTTTTAAAATCAAGCAATCTTGCTACTGACTTCATAGATTGCCAGTAACTTGTATCATTTACATGTTAGATGAAGAGCTACGATGTCAATCAAAAAAATTGTGCCATCAATTAAGGACGTTGAACTCGTATTTTGCTTGATACACTAATTTGTTGACATTGAATTTTTCACCTTATTTGTAACCTATCACAAGTTAGTTACATATGTAAAAGGATCAGCAAAGTATGAGATTCATCATTTGTGAATGATCACAAGTTAGTTACATATTAAATTTTAATTCCACCTGCACTTTCATTGCTGTCCAAAACCCGAATAAATGAGGAGGGTTGTGTGGTAGGCATGTGACTGCCAACACATTACTTTGTCACACTCTTAGTCCATGAAGCCGACCCCAATTTGTTTTGGAATGAAGGCTAAGATGAGGATGAAAGTGAAGATGGTGATGATGATATAACCATGAAAACGAAATGTTCTGTCATAGATCCAACCCTTTCCTAGCTGGTTTCAGGATGGATATTTGCTGGAAATGTTGAAGATGTATCCACCGAAATATCTTGGGCATGTGAATGCAAACATATGTCTGACACGGATACTATCCATCGTGCACGTGTGTGTCTGTAGAACATCGCCTGAATTCAATATGTGGACATCCAAATGAGGCCATCATGTAAGATCTCCTTTCAATGCCTTCTGTTATTTTCTCAATGATTTATCTGATGATTATTTGTTCATAATAAGAAGAGGACTAAATGGCATCTTAGTTTCTGTGAAATAGCTCCTATCTCGTTTGTTTGCGAAGTAGTACATTGCAATGCACAGTTCATTATATCGAAATGATACATTAAGTATGTTGATCAGGTTCAGATGACTTCTTTATGCTTTTTATATTGAGCAGGTTAAGAAATATTTTAATTCCTACAATCTATATATGGACATGGAACATGGATAAGACATGACACGGACAAGCGGGAATGACAAATTTTTTAGAAAACATGCAGACATGGTAAATAATCATGTATGTGCATGCATAGGCATCTATATTAATATGTATCAAAACCTATTGTGATTTGGATGTGTTCAATTAAAAATAAAAACAAAATATTATGAAATTTCAGTGACAAAAATTCGTATCTTCTAACCTAAACAAAGTCAATTAAAAAGATATAAAAAACCAAATTGACAGCTAATCTAGTTCAAGTGATGTTTAAGCTTTGTTGACATAATACTTCTTTAATTAAAAGAAAATTATTTTATATTTTCTTATAAGATATACTGGTTTAAAGTGTCCGACACATGATTTTTAGTTTAAATTAAAAGTTAATACCACTTAGACATATAACTCTTCGTGGTTTTAAAATTGAAAGTGGCTTTCGGAGTGTCTGATAAGTGTCGGACAAGTGTCGGTGTCCGACATGTATACGACACGGATACATCATCCAATTTGAAGTGTCGATACTTAATAGCCTTCAGTGGCTTCTTGTACCTCACCTTATATCTACTACATGATGCTTTGTATGAACACATCTAATTCCACCGTTATTATACATTTTGACTTATCAAAACAATATTCACTTTGTAGTGGTAAAAGATGAGTGGACATGCTTTAACTTATCATCCATGATAAAACCACACGGTACAACTAGGACTCACCTACAAAGCCAAAGTCTTTGAATGTTTTATTATTCATTAAAGCATAAGCAATCTCCACCGTTAAATTACTGATCTTGTATTTTGTAATTTATCCAGGATATTATCTTTCAAAATCGCTAGAAGAGGACAGATTTGCAAGGAACACCCTGCATGAATACAAGTGTGACAAGAGTTGAGCACGTTAAGCTGGTATGTTCTATTAATTCAGTATACGACATGTTAATGAATTTTTATGTATGTTATGCTACTGTATGCGTGCATATATGCAAATGAAAGCTATTTTATGGGCCGTAATAAGAACCAATAATGGGTACAATGCTTTTAAATATATTCCCTTTTAAGAAATTTCTTTTGATGTATGATGAGATTGTTGAAGAAGAAGTGTTAAACAAGAAGAATTTCTTATTCATTTTGATGGACAAAGCTTAACTACTTATAAATACATCCCCTCATAATTTTTATTATAGAAAATAATTGGTGACTCTTTTGTGTGGGGGTTTTACTGTCCTTTGGTTGTATATTTGGATATCAGTGTATTTTAATTTAGTATTCTCCTCAACATTCTACAATATTCGGAATTGCTTAATTGATGATCAAATGATTTAAAACTGCAGTTCTCGTCTAAGTTTACTTATGTCACTGTTTTGTAATCTGTTTACTTGATCTCCTTGATTTTTTTGGGAGGGCAGAAGTATTGTTTGCAATAGGGTAGTAAGGGAACTACAGTGTTAATCATCCTGAAAATTATATGAGATGCATAGTAGGAATTTGACGTTAGTCCCAATAGAGATAATCTTAAGCGAACTATGAATCAATTGTTTGCAAGGACATGAATTTTACAAGGAGAAAGATGCTAAAAGATAGCAGAGTGCAACATGTTACTTATCTTCTTATTATTGTTTGCAACAGGAAACACATTACTTTGTGCTTGTATGCCAATGCTTGGCACATTATAACATATGTGAATTTGTCTCGGAGTCTTATGTAATTGGAACATAAATCTTATGGCATTACCTTTCTGTGGATGTAATACAGACTAACTGCTAATGTTGCAGATATTTTCTTCTAGTTTCACCTGATAATTGGTTGTGACGTTTTTGTTGATATATTAGCTGTATGGATGCCTTTTCATTTTTTTGCTAATGCTGCAGATATTTGTGGACTGTAGAGGGACACCAAATATTCAATCAGTTTGCTATGTTGCCTCGGCTCTCCTCCTCCTCTCAATCCAATCCAATCCAATCCCTTTGCTTGCTTGGATGATCGGAGCCTCTCATCTCATCAATCCCATTGTTCTCCTCCTCCTCTCCCTTTCTTGATCCTTTTCTTCTTCTTCTTCTTCTGACAGAATTTCTTTTATGATGATGCCATCGTCAGGGGTAGCGGGAGGAGGAGCTCACTGTTTCTCCTGCCTTCAGCTTACGTCTTCTACTCCCTGTCTGGGAAACTACATGGGCAGCAGATCAGTATCAAGATCAAGATCAAGCAGCGGTAATAGCGTCGGGATAATGAGGATTAACAACAGGAGATTGATCCATCGGCATAATGCCATTCTTGAATCAACTGCTGCTTCCGTCGACTTGGCCGCTACCGCCAGCCCCAGTACACCCGCCGCCGCCGTAGACATTTCCTGGCAAATCTTCGTGGGCTCATTGGGTACACTCCTCACCATGCGTACATACATGCACACTGCTTTTATTTCACACGCTCGAGCCCGCCCATGCTCTTCTACAAGCAGAATTAACCATGCATGCATGTATTTTGATAGCTTAAAATTAGCTCTTGCTTCATCATCGAATGGTTGAATATTGACCATGTTTGTTTATCAACTGCTTTCAGCTGGAATCATCCCCTTCGTCGTCGCAGGCATCGAATTCAGCAAACGAATCGTAAGCCTTTATTTATTGGTTTTCCATGTCCTCGCATCGCAACATTTTCAGTTCATGAGGCAGACGACATATATATCTTATTCACATATATATCTTATTCACATATCGTTCGTGATGGCATACCCAATTAATTGGGTAGATCAACCAAAGTAATTCGTTAATTCCTTCATGTGTAATGGATGCTAATTTCCAAGTCATCATAAGATAGACTGAATTGCACACAAGGTAAGAAAAGTAGATGATAGGCTGGCAGATGATTATTATTAATGCAAAGATAGCTAAATATTCCATATCATTACAATAGTTGCATCCTGTGCAACTTGAGAGAAAGCATAACAATCCTAGTCAATTAATTAAGACATGAGGTTCATTCTCTTTTCCGCTTGCATGCACTACGCTACTGGAACCTATTAATGTATGCCCGAAGCATGTTTCAGATTGCACAGAGAAATTGCGAAATTTGTGGAGGATCAGGTTTACTACTCAAAGGCGATGTCTATATTTGATGCCCCAATTGTGGTATGCACACAGAATATGCGATGCCACATCTTTCTTTCTTTTGAGCCAAATTAAGCATCGTTGGCCTTAGCTTTAAGCTGACAGTGGGTGTTTGCCTTGTTGCAGGTGGATACAGGTTGAACTCATGAAAAATTTTCAGATGGGGGTTTCAAACAAGACTCCTGAATTCCTTAATATGAATCCTTTAGGGAAGGTACAATCAAAATTTCAATTAATACCAAAACAATTTTCTGTTGCTTCTATCTTCTATTAATCCACTCTTGTGCATCAAGGTACCAGTACTAGAGACACCTGATGGTCCAATTTTTGAAAGCAATGCAATAGCACGCTATGGTACTATCTTATCATATTTCCATTTGTTTTCGTAAAATTTTGATTCGATGCTTAAATTATCTCTTATCTTCAGTTGCTTGCTTGAAGAAAGGCAATCCTCTGTATGGATCTTCGCTACCTGGTAACCAAGCGGCAACCACAGCTTCTGTTTTTTCCATCAACTCCGGCTCAAGGACAAGAGGCCTTCCCGATATCATAATAACTACTGTAGGAATTTTGCCAGCTACAAGACTGGCCATTTCAGAGCCATTGAACGGGATACTGAGATCTGATCCGAAAGGGTGGCTGCTGACGGAGCTGGCCCGTATACCACTTCTGTGTTCTCTCCCAGGCGGAAGATCAAGAAGAAGAAGGGTGATAGTATGAGCGGAGAAAGTTTGGAATAGAGTGATATGCTTAATTAGTCTTTGTGCTTTAATTTTATTTGTATCGGGATACCATGGTATATGCCTGGCTTCTCGAGAGTTTTCTTCGTGATAAGAACAGTTTTTTGATTTGGTGCTTTATTGTTGAATATTAAAAGCAATTTAATTTGATTGTTTCTTGCAATGATTGTTTCTAGTAATTTAATGTTATTGGTGGTTTATTGAAGCATTTTGAACATTACATGGATTTATTTAAATATAAAACGTAGGGAGAAATAATAAAATGAATTGAAACAATCACTGTTAAAGGTCCACCATAGACATCGCTTGTTTAGTACAAGCGCTGTTAAAGGTCCACCATAGACAGCGATTGTACTAACGAAGCGCTGTCTATTGGACCCTTTAACAGCGCTTGTTTAGTACAAGCGCTGTGAAAGGCCACCTTTAACCGCGCTTGTAATAACAAGCGCTGTTAAAGGGGGCCTTTAACAGCGCTTGTAATAACAAGCGCTGTTAAAGGTCAAACAAGCGTTGTTAAAGGCCCACCTTTAACAGCGCTTGTAATAACAAGCGCTGTTAAAGGGGGCCTTTAGCAACGCTTGTACTAAAGAAGCGCTGTTAAATGCCCCCTTTAACAGTTAAAGGGGGGCCTTTAACAGCGCTTGTACTAACAAGCGCTGTTAAATGGGGGCTTTTAGCAGCGCTTCTACTAAAAAGAGCTGTTAAAGGCCCCCCTTTAACAGCGCTTGTCAGTACAAGCGCTGTTAAAGGGGGGCCTTTAACAGCGCTTGTCAGTACAAGCGCTGTTAAAGGCCCCCCCTTTAACAGCGCTTGTACTGACAAGCGCTGTTAAAGGGGACCTTTAACAGCGCTTGTAAAGCGCTATTAAAACCAGCCCCCTTTAGCAGCGGCGACATAGACAGCGCAAAGAAGCGCTATTAAAGACCTTATTTAAGTGCTGTTAAAGGTCCCTTTTGTAGTAGTGAATGAACAAGATGGAATTTGTCCCTCTTATGAGAGAGATATCAAATGGGCCCCTCGATAAGTAAGACTGAGAAATGCATGGCCGTGCTCAAATGAATGTCATTTGATTTTATCATTCTACTTAGTAAGCGAGAAATTAAATGTTTGAACAATATAAGTATGACATTGTCCATGACTTATGTTCAAATCAGATATTGTGTGACAAAAGGATTATGACATGTTCTTTTGGTTAGGTTAATATCGGACTAACGATATTCATATTAATTGGATAGTCATAAGTCTTGCTAGATACCAATTATGACTTGTGGGCTTTTAATGGGATTTGGCCCACTGCCAATTTGATATGCGCCTATTGGCTCGCACACAAAGAGCGTAATGGATAGGATATGGTTTACATGTGATTTCGAATTTGATTTGAAATTCATAATAAGGCGAAATATCTTAACTGTCAGATATTATATCTCGTTAAGATATGATCCCTATGATATCGCTGCATAACTAAAATGCGTTAAAGAGTTAGATAATATATCTTGTTAAGATATTATCCTAAAGATATCATTGCATAACTGAAATACGTTAAAGGATTAACCTGGGATTCTATATAAGATATAAAGAGGATTTTCAGTTTTTTATGCATTCAATCTATCTCTACCGTTTTTGAGAAAAGCGACGCGCGAAAGAGAGAGAAATACTAGTTGCGGAGAAGGAGCAAGCACCCTCGCAATTCTTGTTCGAGACGTTCGCGTGTGGATACGGGTAGAGCGTAGTTGTTCGTAGAGCAGCACCAGCAGTCCGATACATTCGAATCGTCGAAAGGTTAGTAATCTGATCAAATCTTTTGAAAAAGCATTGATCTTGGTAGGTTTCTATTTTTCCGCCGCGTATAAATATGTTAATGCATGATAGAAACCCTAACAATTTCCCCTTTTTCTTTTTAAACCTTTCGACTTTTTACATATTAGACATTGTCAATATCCAATTGCAGTGTGACACCAATGTACCTACAAGTTAAGTTCTCACTTTTCTTTTTAAACCTTTCGGCTTTATATATATTTGATGCTTTCATTCTAATTGCAGTATGACGCCAATGTTTCCTACAATTTAATATCTGCCTTTTCTTTTTGTAGTACCTTACACTTTTTACCTATTTGGCCATGTCAATGTTCTAATTTTAGTATGTTGCTTACATGTTTGTACCCTTTGGAAGACACTGATCAACAAAGTTGTGAAAAATAGTTAATTTACATTGAGTAGTATGTGTATTAGTTGGCTAGCTCACGCAAACATTCCCTTCCCTTTTTTTGATCTACAGACCCATTCAATTTATTTTTCATGTTCTAAAATCTGAAACTGCCAATTTAGTTTGGTTGAGCTGTGTAACTATTCAATGTAAATTCAGTGTTTTATTTTTTAGGAAGAACCTGGTTTTGCATTGAATACGATATTCATTTTCATATAGAATGTTTTTCGAAATCGTTCTTTGATTTTTAATAGAGATTTCATATCTTTGTTTATATTTTAATCCGAGTAAAACATTTATGTGGTAATGACTTTTTCGTCTTCATTTCTCAATATTATCATTGGTTAATATTATCATTCTTAGTATGGACTCGTGAGTATGCTAATTAGTTCCCTTGAAATAATTTCTAAACTAACATAAAAAAATAAGTATGCTTAATTTTTAGATAAGTCACATAATTACCTGAAAGCACTCTTAGATATGATAAACTTCCATCATTACGGAAATTGCAACATCGTGACCTTTGGTTGACATGAAATCCGTGCTAAAAAGTCAATATTATTTTTAAATATTATTCTTTGTATAATCTTTGTCTTCACCCAGGACAAAAAGAAATCATGGTTACGACGCTGTATGCAATGTATTATCTACTGCAAAATATATCATAAATGGACTTGGATCTATGAAGAGTGGTGTCCAAGATGAAAAAGGCTAATGTGCGGTCTTACTAAAAAACTTTAGCATGGTTTGACTTTACCCAAGTTCTTACGCCTTTGCCTTCAGATGTTGGGTGAAGAACAAACAAAATTTGCTGCAAATGTGTCACGCCCCGCTTCCCAAAACGTGGAGGCGAAGTGTGAGAAGGTCCGCTCAGACTTGAAGCTACAAAGCTGCAAGTCCGATAAGCGTCAATCAAATTTAAAACTGCAGGTCCTTGCAATGCGAAACGAAACAAAGATAATAATAATGAATTGAGATGAAAGAATAATCTCAGAATATCCATAAAATAAGTTTCAACATCACAGAAAAGCCACTAGGCTGAAATAAAAGAGAGTCTAAAGGCCCAAACTTGGCCAACAAAAGTACAACGTACAAAACAACGGTGCTACGCACCGACAACTAACAGAAAACCTAAAACAAAAGAAAGCTCAGCAAAGTCACCAAGAAAGTTCACTGGCATCCACAAAACTCCTCCTAGGCAGACATGGACTCAGGCTCAGCGTCAGCAAACACCACGTACTCAGCAACGGTCTCTGGCTCAGGGTCTAACATGTGACACCCAAAAGAGCAAGGGGCACATGTCAGCAAGTCTACAAGAGACTTGTGCAAGGAAACTAAAAGTACAAGTAAAAGCAACCTAAAAGTTCTAGCATGATGCAATGACATGGCAGTTTAAGTAATGAGTGCAACAGGTAAAGTAAAGCAAAGTAAGGTACGAGCATGGCATGACATTCACAAGACAAGTACAAGACAAGAAAAGAAAGCACCTCGTGCACAGAGTTCACGCCTTACAGCTGAAGAGGCTGTACGGGCACACTTCTACGCTGAGTGGTCGCTCAACCCTACCCCTCCACGTGTATCGAGCCAGGGCCTTACCCCCGAACGGGAATGCTCGCTTCTGGATCACGAGCCAGGAAGTGTTTTAACAAGTATGGCGTAGGGGTGCACCTATCCCGGGACAAGCAAGTACAAGTATGTAGCGTGTGCTACGGATGCGACATTCAATGCATGGATGACATGACATGGCAAGTAGTAAAGCGTACAGGTAAGGAAAGTAAACGTGACAGTTAAGCATGCATGATCAACAAGTTTAAGGGGTTTGATCTAGCTTCGTTGTCAAGCTAGATCATTTAGGTGACGGATCTAGTTTCGTTGTCAAACTAGATCAAGTAGGCGTCTAGCCAGCTATCATTTCACTGACTAGTCTCTTTTACGCTAAAAGCAAGGAAGTGGTCTAAAAACATGGCCCTACACAAGAGTTGGCAAGTTTCACTTGCCTGCAACTATCACGTCAAGAAAACACCGTCCAACGAGTCCCAAGTCACGATTCCTACGTGCACAAGTCCACCGGCCTACATCCGTTTTATTAATTTTGATTAATGGTTGCTAAAACATTTAAAATACTTTAAAATACTGATTTTTAGTCTTGATTAGCATGCAATTGGGTTGGGGGTCCTAGGGGTGCAAAACGTTACCTCAACACGACGCGAAAGCTACACCGACGTCGGGTAGCGACGCCGGGGGTTGGAATAAAAGATCGCGCTCCAAGTCCAGATTCCAATTAGATTCCTCGCTGGAAATTTCAGAGCAATCAACCGGGACGACGATTCCAGATTCCAAAGCTAGCACGTGCGACGACGGGCTACGACGTGCGACGAAGTCGTACGCGGCAAATCGTCGAAGAGAACGCACCTAGGTGGGGCCCACAGTAGTCCTAGGGACCTTTGGGGGACCCACAATACCTCTGGAGAACTTGGGGGGCCCACGGAGGCAAGTGGTGCGACGGATGCGGGGTTACGACGAATGACTCTCGGTCGTACAGCCTCGGTGCGGGGAGATCTCTCGGTCGCTGCAGGGGAACGGGGCTGTGCGGCGCTTGGGGGTGTGCAGCAGTGCGGGTGCGGGGGCCTCCTTCGGTCAGATCTGTAGGGAGGGTCGGTCGTGCGCTTGGATGCGAGCGGCTGCGACGTTGCAACGTTGCAGCGTTGCAAACGTCGGTCGGTGCGGGTGGCCCGATCGGTCAGGCGCTGTGTGGAGCGGGGCGACAAGGCGGGGTCGATGCGGAGCGCTGTGCGGAGCGGGGATGCGAAGCGGATGCGAGCGGGTGCGGGCCAAGCCCTCGGTCAGACCGAGGGAACGGAGCGGGGCGGTGCACTGCGATGCGAATGGCGATGGATGCGGGGGCGGCTAGCGGTCGGAGCGGGGAAAATTGGTTGGTTTTCTCGGTCAGAGCGGTGGCTGAACGTCGCAACGTTGCGACGAATCGTCGCAACGTCCAATTTTGGTTTTGGAAGAGGCTAGGGCTAATTTCTTGCGAAAATAGGTCTTCCTATGGGTTGCTTATATAGTATTGATGGGTTGACTTGGTCTAGGGCTAAATCTAATAGGATTAGAAGTTTAAAATAATTTAAAATTTGAAATTCAACTTCTCTAACTCACCCAAGGATTTGACTTGGTCCAAATGAGCTGGAAATTGGCTCAAAAATTCTTTAAAACGTTTAAAACTCAAATAAATTTTATTTGGTCGAAAATAATTTAAAAATTAATTATTAAAAATATTTTAAAGCTTGCTAAAAATGTAAAAGTGGTCAAATGAACTCCAAAAATTATAAAATAAATATCGGGGTGATCGTGGTGACGAAAGTGAGCTAACTAAGAAGACGGATCTCAATTTCGACGTCGGACGACGAAACCAAAAATAGAAACGTCTCCCGTCAAAAGTGAGAATCGCCACGTCTCATCGAGTAAGATTAAGTTGTGCGAAAACTACTCGAGAAACGTCGTTTCAAAATAGTGCCACTATTTAATACTCTCAGAGACGTTCACAACGGCATATCACACGAAAGTGTTCACGAACAAACAAAGTCTAAAACAAACACGTGCACGGTCAAAAGCACGTGCACGAACAACGTACCACGAAAAGTGGTCGTTACATCCTCCCCACCTTAGAATAAATTCTGTCCTCGGACTTTCTAATATAGCTAAGCGCTTGATCACTCCATATTTTACACCTTTTTCCCGTGGATTTGCATGCCATTTAGATCGCCCAAATCATGTTTTTCACGATATATCGACGATATTGCGATGCTTTTCACGATTTGTTGTTTTTGTCGCATTTCAGGTGATTTGGCACGATTTGGAGTGATCTCGAGACGCGCTTACTCTACACGGCCACCGACGACCTCCCCGAGGGATATTTTGCTGTTGGAGAGGAGCGGAAGAAGAATGGACGTCGCAGGAGCGACGAGGAGGCCAAAACAATCAGATTGGGCATTTTTTGTGTCCCACTCGGCCGAGTGGAGGAGCCACTCGGCCGACCAGCGAGACACTGCTCGGCCGACCCGTTCAGACACGTTTTCCATGTGTACTCGGCCGAGCGACGGAGACCACATCGGCCGAGTGACGATACCACGTCCGCCCGAGTGGCGCCCAGACGAAGGCCCTCAAAAAGATCGAAGTTACTGTTTTTCGGCCACCTGAGCTTCAGAAGACCCACTCGGCCGAGTGGTAAACCACGTCCGCCCGAGTGCAGTGAAGCCATCGGCCGAGTGACGACATCTCACTCGGCCGAGCCGCCTCCGAACTGAAGGCCCTTGGAGCCCCCGACTTACTGGAAAATGACAGGGTTTTCACTCGGCCGAGCGACTTTTGTCACTCGGCCGAGTGCGATGCGCTGCCTGTAGCGAAATTTGCGGAAAACAGGCTGTGCAGGGGCGTTTTGGTCAGGATTTTTGGACGATTTTTGGGGCTATTTAAGCCCTGTTTTTACCCTAGTTTTGGGAGCCATCTCTTAGATTTTTTGCAGCTTTTTTGAGATTACTTTTTAGCTTTATTATTTTGTGATTGGAGAAGAGAAAAACTTGGATTTTTGTTGGATTAATTGAAGAACTACTTTGGTTTGCATCTCTCTTCCCCAAAAACTCTATTTTTATTGTTTATATCATTGTTGTGATGAATTCCATTGTCTATTTCATTGATTATTTTTGTGCTATTGCTATGATTTGTGAGTAGTCTCCACGTCTTGGGGCGTGGGGATGAACCCTACAAGCCCAATTTCGTATTTGTGATAAATTGGTAGAAATTGTGTTAGAATCAATAATTAGAGATTAGATTGGGATCGGATTACTACGGATAGCTAGGTATTCATATCAATTGGGATTTGCAAGAGATTGGATCCCAATTTGATAGGAAGCCCTAGAAATCCGAATTGGGTTGGAGTCGGATTTTCGAAGTATCGGTTTGCAAGAGATTGGACCGATACCAGGATCTCCGGTTGCAATTCCGTGCCGATACCCGTTTGCAAGAGATTGGACGGGTAGGAACTATCCTAATTTAGATTATGGACAGAGTTTGCAAGAGATTGGGCTCGGTGCGCAATTGGACGATGATGTTGATCCTAATGCTAGCTTTCCTAGGCTAGGGTTTGCAAGAGATTGGACCCGACCCTAGGATAGCTATAGACCGGCAACAGCGCGAGAGCGTGAGCTTGGTTCCACATTTAGTTGCAACTAGTTCATCCAAATTCTCATTCTAGCAATTTTGATACCGACGAACCACATCTATGAAATACGGTGAGTAGCGGGGATTCCCCATTCCCTAGACGTTCTTTATTTGATTTGATATTTCGCACATTTGTCTGACGATTGTGACAGGATCGCCCAAGGCAACTCTTTCTATTCTTGAATAGCCAGGTTGATTAGGAGCAAGCACGGTCATTCGTCCTCCCTGTGTTCGATACCCGCTCGCCGCTATACCGTGCGCTTGCGGTAAAACTACAACCGTTCTTTGGGTGTACGTCCCGGAGCGATCAAGTTTTTGGCACCGTTGCCGGGGAGGCGATTGCGTTTGATTTTTTTTTTTTCACCCTAGCTATTTCTTTCTTTTATTTTTATTTTTTTTACCATTATTATTTCCCCTACTATTCTTACCTAACCCTTCCACGGTACTAATCATCTCTTTGAAACTCTGTTTTCCCTGTGCATGTACACGAGATCTACGGCGGACCCCGAAGCCTTATTATTCGATCCCGAGATCGAACGTACCGCGCGGAGACTTAGAGCGGAAAGGAGACAATATCCGAAAGGGCGGTTTATGACCAACCCGGAAACTCCCGAAGAATTGGCGGCGAGGATGGCGAGAATAATTTCTATTCGCGATAGGCTTCGGCCTAAGACCTCTTCTACTACGTCATCCATTACCGTGCCGGAGTTGGCGGCCGACAAGAACTTCGAGCTGAAGACGGGATTGGTGGTTTTGATGCAACAAGACCCATTTCATGGGAACGCTCATGAGAACCCCCACTACCACATCCAATCATTCTTGTCGAAGTGCGCCACCTTCCAAATGCCGGGGGTCCCCATCGATGCCATCAGACTGCGCCTCTTCCCCTTCACGCTAAAGGACAAAGCGCTCTATTGGCTGAGGACGCAAGCTGACGGAGTTTTCACCTCTTGGGACGGGTTGGCGGATGCATTCATTGACAAATTCTATCCACCATCCAAGACGGTGAAGATCCGGAGCGCTCTCATGTCCTTCAAGCAAGGACCACATGAGACGCTCTATGAAGCTTGGGAGCGATTTAAGGATTTGCAGCACCAATGCCCGCCCCACAGTATAGAGGATTGGGAGCTAGTTCATAGCTTCTACAACGGTCTCCAACCGGGGACCAAACAAATTATTGATGCCGCGGCGAATGGTGCAATCTTGTCAAAGACTCCCGAGGAAGCTACGGCCCTAATTGAGGAGATGGCCTCAAATAACCAACAATGGGGCGATGAGCGAGGACACTCCACATCCTCCTTAAAGCCAACTAGCATCTACGAGGCGAAGGCCGTAGCGGAGCTCACGAGCAAATTCGATTCTCTCCACAAGGTGGTGGAGAGATTGGAGAAATTCATCACGGAGCCCCAAGGAAGCCCATCCACCTCCGCACCGACCAACCAAATGTGTGATTGGCAAGACCAATCTCAAGTCATGTACTCGGGAGGAGAGCAAGGAGAAGGATCCTTGGAGCAAGTACAATATGTTGCGGGGAACCAAGGGTATTGGTCCAATCCGGCCGCAAGAAATCATCCGGGATTCTCCTACGCCAACAATGAAGGAGCTTTGAACCCGCCACAACAACCGCCTAATCAAGCTCGACCACCACCACCCCAACAACAATACTATCCGCCGAGGGGGCCTCCACAACAAAACTTCCAACCAAAGCAACAAGTTCCACCTTATAGGCCTCCCGGATTCAACCAAGGGTGGAGGAATCAAAATCAAAACCCTCCGCAAACTCCACAACGATCCGATTTCGAAACTAGAGTGGAGGCGTTCATGGTCGAGCAAAACAAGGTGAATGCTACTTTGAAGGCGGGGCAAGAGTCTCTTAATACCGTAGTGGCTCAAATATCGAAGCAATTGGCGTTGCTCAATCGAAACACTCAAAGATTGCCGGCGCAACCGGAGCAAAACCCACGGGGCAACACGGGCCACATCAACGCCGTAGTTGCCGTTACTACTAGAGGCGGGAAGGACACCACCCCCGCTATGATTCCTACCGAGGAGGCCGTGGAGGAAAGCTTGGAGCCGGTTGAGCCGGTAGTTGAGATTGAAAAGGAGAAGGAGCCACGAGACAAGGAGAAATCTAGGGCGGAGCTATTAATTGAGGAGAGGCGCTTCATGCCACCGGTCCCATTCCCCCAAAGACTAGCGAAAGCGAAAATGGAGAAAAGGCTAGCGAAATTCCTCGAGTATCTAAGAGGAGTTAGCCTCAATATCCCCTTCCTCGACGCCATCGCGGAGATCCCCACGTATGCTAAATTCTTGAAGGACTTGATTTCGGGGAGAAAGAGGAAGGAGAAGATCATGCTAGCCGAGGAGGGCTCTTGGTTCACCAAGAGAGAAAAGGAGCCGGCAAAATTTAAAGATCCGGGGAGTTTTCGGATTCCTTGCACTTTGGGCGGCGTGCCTCTTCAAAAGGCATTGGTCGATCTTGGGGCTAGTGTGAGTCTCATGCCCCTCTCCATGTTCTTAAAGCTTAACACCGGGACAAAGTTGAAACCCACCGACATGCGCATTCAATTAGCCGATGGCCGGATAACAAGGCCGGTGGGGATTGCCGAAGACATCCCACTTCAAGTCCCGGGTGGAATATGCTTGCCATGTGACTTCGTCATCATGGACGTTAAGGAAGAGGGAGACACCTCATTGATACTTGGACGCCCATTCCTCGCCACCGCCGGAGTTATCGTCGACGTGCGCGAAGGTACCTTAACCTTAAACGTCGGAAACATCGAGGTGGAGCTCCACATTCCCAAGGCAATGAAGCACATGCCTTACCATGAGGAGCTCGATTATATGGACCTCCTCGATGAGGTGATAGAGGAGACGATTCCTCACTCAATTGGCGCCCTTTTTGATGAAGAATTTGAAGAAGGCCCGGATTTAGGCCATGAAGACAATAATGATGATTCCCCCGACTTCTCCGCTGATGAAGATGAAGGCGACGCTGATGTCGCAAGGATTCGAGAGCTCTGCAAGCTCTCGAAATCAAAGTCTCCAAAGAAAGCTCCGCCGGTACGGAAATCGGCATCGCCGGTTAAGCCGTTGACCGGGGCAAATGCTAGCTTGGGGGAGCCTCCCCACAACACTATTCGAGACAAGAGACCTCCGAGGGAGCACGCTACGCCGCCACGTCCAAATCCAAGCGCGCTCCCCGGCAAGTTTGACGGGTGCATCTCATATGCACCAAACATCCCGCATTGATTGAAAATTATAGGGGGTCGAGCTCACGACCTAAAACGAGCGCTTGTCGGGAGGCAACCCGACGGTTTTTGCTTTATTTTTACTTTTTCTTTATTTTCGTTTTAGAGATTTTTAGTGTTTTGAGTCATCCGACCAAAAATTTTGTGATAACGGGTCCTATTTTTCTTGACAGGAGAGGAGATAGGTAGATCATCATGAGGAGGATGAACGAGACGATGAGGAGCGCCCCAAGAAGGCGTTCGACGCTTAGGAGGAGCATGAAATCGACTGGAGGAAGAAAGACGGAGTTTAGAGCCTAAACGAAGACAAACAGCAGAATACAAGGCTCACTCGGCCGAGTATACTAGTCACTCGGCCGAGTCCAGAAGTTCGTCCGGCCGAGCCGCTCACGAACGAGGGAAGTCTGCTGTACCCAACTCTCTGTCTATTTTCCTCATTTCATTAGAACTGCTACTCGGCCGAGTCTACATTTTCACTCGGCCGAGTAAAACGGATACCCTCCTAGGGCGAGTCATGCCGAGTAGCTTGAGTCACTCGGCCGAATGGACTTACTCCACTCGGCCGAGTCTGGCAAAGCCACTCGGCCGAAGCGATATCGGGGAGAAATTTTTATTTGCCTCGCTCGGCCGAGTGATCACGTCACTCGGCCGAGTCGTAACTTTTCTATATATAAGCTGAAGGGGGGCGCGGAATTCGAAAACGAAAATCCCCAATTCTCGCCCGCGCCCCTTCAGCTCCCACGCCCGATTCCCCCTCGCTCGACCCTCACTCGCCCGACCGCCGCTGCCCCGCCGCCGCTCGGCCCGCCACCGCCGGCCGAGCCCGCCGACGCCTCGCCCGAGTCGCCGCCGGCGTCCTTGTCTCCGATCACCTCCGGTTCGCTCGTTTTCACCATTTTCTTCTCTTTTTGCGTAGTTTTTGAGGATCCGTGTATTAATCGAACCCCTAACCCGAATCAATTCCCATATCTATCTGTTATACCCCTATTGCTCCATACATTTTGATTATTACTCGCTGATATCGCTTTTCCATGCGCAGGTTGCTTTTTGGAGCTTAGGGGAGCTCAGGGGAGCTTCTACGGGCTGCTCAGGACTTCGTGGAGGCGCGGACTTCGCACGCTTCCACTGCTTAGCACTCGCGGCGTGTTTGGGTAAACTCTTTCCACTCTTTGTGCACACGCCGCACTTTTCACTTTTCGGCGCGCGCTCGGGGCCGATATGCCGCCCGCCCCGGTCGAAGAGAGCTTCCGCCAAGCGGAAGCGGTCGGATGATGCCGGCCCCTCCCACGAGTTGGAGGACTCTCCTCCACCGTCCCCCACACACCCCGCACACCCCGCACAGCCTGCAGTGCACCCACAGCCCGCACAGCCTCTCCCTGCCGATCCACAGCCACCACCACCGGCTCCACTGGTCGGGCCGCTCGGGATTACGTTCCGAGACGACGTACACCGCGCCGTCTTCGAGCGTATCTCCCAGCGCTCGATCGTACCCTCCAGGTTTGCACACCTCGCTGACCTAGGACGCCTGGGGGTACTTGAGGGGATGCTCACGTTGTACGACAACGTGGGCTGGCGAGATTTTTTCCAGGTGTCGGCGGATACTTTTACCCGCCCGACACTTGAGGTTTTGAGTTCGATCGCCCGGACCGATGAGGGATGCTCATTTAGGTTCATGGATCGAGAGTGCCAGGTCACTCTCGATATGATGAGAGCGTTCTTCTCATGGCCCGCAGTCCCCGGAGCCGATCGCGGTTACGGCCCTACCCACATCCCCCCACATTCTTTCGACGCCGGTGCCTTCTGGGCCCGGATCACAGGCCACCACGCCGCCTTTGACCCTAGTAGGGCCAAGGCCTCGGCCATTGTCCACCCCTGCCTACGTATTGCCCAGCGCCTTATGGCGACCACCTTTTTGGCCAGATATGAGCCGGGCACGATGTCTACGCCAGAGCTTTACATGCTCTACGCGATGACACGTCCCAGAGCTCTATCTAGGGATGGAGATGAGCTTGTCCCCGCCGTCGTGATCGACATTGCGGCTTGGTTTTTAGATCGTATCATTGTGTCGGTGGGCGCTCGCTCACCGATATGCTGCGGCGGTCTGATCACCCTGCTTACCATGATGACCGGCGAGGACTTACCTGACGACCTGCGACGCGTTCCGGGCCCCACTTCCTTGTCGATAGACGTTATGGCCCGGATGAAGATGCTGCGTCCGCATGGTGAGCGTCATTGGGTCTGGTTGCACGGCCCTTTCGGTGCCGACTACATGATTCTCCCGAGCCCAGCTCGGACCCAGATTGCACCGGCCCACGTTGACTGGCTCCCAGCGATGGATGTCATCATCCCCGCTGCGTACGTGCTCGAGGCCGAGGAGGCCGAGCAGGCCCACGCTGCCCACGCTGCCCAGGCTGCTCCCGCAGACCCTGCTGCACACCCTGCCGAGCCTGCTGCCGACCCCGTCGACCCTGTGGCCCCTCAGCCTGTTCCTGACGTTTCCACTGCTCCTGACACTTCTGTCCCCACCTCTGTCAGTGTCGAGAGTACTTTTGCTGAGCCCACTTCCACCACTGTCACCACTTCCGAGGCTGTCCCCACCACTCCCGCTGCCACCTCTGGCCCTCTGTCCGTGGAGCCTCTTTGCTCCGCACTCCCCGAGCGCCCGCCGACCTTTGTCGAGAGTGGAGCGCCCTCGTTTGCCGCGGTCGTGGAGACCATGGCTAGCATGATCTCCGCTGGGATTACGCCTTTTGGTCCACACAGTTCCGCCCTAGCGGTAGAGTCCTCTGTCTCCACAGCCGCCGTATTCTCCGAGAGCGTCGTGGCGTCTGTCCACACTTCTGGGCCACTGACCTCTCTTGCCACCTCGTTGCCTCTTTTGCACGCTTCCTTTGCTGCCGCTGCCTCTACTTCTCACCATCCGGTGCCCCGGCCTCACACTGAGGCCAGGCCCACATTTGCTGGCGCGGCACCTTTTGTCCCCTTCCCTGCTGAGCCCGTTACATACTCCACTCGCGTACGCCAGCCCCGCCCCGCGCAGCCTAGACCGGTGCGTCCCTCTGCACCACCCCCGCCCGACACTGTACTGCAGAGCATACGTGCTCTTGAGTTGGCGGTGAGTGGTATTAGAGCTGACCTTAGGACCCTGTCCTCCACCGTCTCTACGATGGCTGGACGCTCTGCCCTGATCCCTCAGATCCACTACTGCCTGACACAGATCTTAGAGCGTCTTTCGCGCGTACCACCACCCACCCAGCAGGTTCCCACTCACACTGCCACACACACTAGACCTGCTTCCACTTCCACGCCCACCCCAGCTCAACAGCCTACACCACCACCACCACCACCTCCGCCTCAGGACGGAGACGGCGCAGCACCACCTTCCTAGGCACCCTTGATGCCATCGATTCCTTTTGCCGTTGTGCTGCCCGTTTCTGCTGGGTCCTGATGCCTTTTTGACCACCCCCCCTCCCCTCACTTTTTTGTGATTCTCATTTGCCGTATCTTTATATATCTTTTTTGGGAGAGAGGGAGAGCTTTTGGTGACCCATTTATACTCGTATCACTCATATCTGTGCATGCATCATATCCGCATCATATTTTCGTTTCTTTATTTTTCGATTTATTATCTTTTTTCTTTCCATCATGCATGCATCCTCACTTGCCCCTCTCATTACTTGTCTCTCTGTGTGCCACACTTTGCACATTGAGGACACTGTGCACTTTAGCTTGGGGGAGTGAGTTCTCACGTTCTTTTTCGATTTGCCACCTTTATTTTTAGTTTTTCACACCGTTTCTTTTCACTTTTGCACTCATTTTTCTTTATTTTCTTTCATTTTGCCATGCATCACGTTTTTCTTATTTCTCTGTGTGCCGCATTGCATAGTTTTATTTTTCTTATCTTTATTTCTTTCCTTTTTCATCTCATGCTAGAGATGAATTTTCTGTGATGATGTCTACGTGGAGTTAGCTTATTCTATATGCATGCTATATTTGTCATGTCTTAGATTTTATTCCTGATATCATATGCTATGACTTGCTTTGCATCTAGAATAGTAACCCACACTTTCTCCGCATGAAAATGGATGAAGTTTTATTATTAACTGAGCCTGAATATTCATATGTATGCTATCACAGAAAACACACCAAGATTCACGCATTGAATGCCTATATCTGGAGTACCGATTTCTTTTCCTATATCACTTCTATATGCATGAATTGTACACTTCACTTCGGGATGATTGAATGATGTTAGCTATGATATATCTGGATTAGTTAGCTTTTTTGTGATCGAAACTGAGTAGATTAGATTACCCTGCTGAAGTTGTCGTGCATGTCCTATAGAGTGAACCGAGAGTTATATATATTTCTTTCTCCACAAATCTTGAACATCATTTCTCTACTTTTTTAAAAAAAAATCATTGGTGAATCTCCCCTTAGTGATTCTATTTTATGGCATTTCCCCCGCTATTTATTCCTAGCTCCAAATCCCTTCTTCTAAAAAATATATATATAAAGAGAGAAAAACATACTTGTATATCATTATCTCTCTCTGAGTTGGGATCATTGTGTATATATTGCTTATTGAAAAAAAAAAATAAAAAAAAAAGAAAAAAAAAAGAGGAAAGAGGAAAAATCCTCAATAAAAGATCCCATCTCACTTTCTTTCTTTCTTCTTTCTCTTCTTTGCTTTTGGAGCTATATAAAAATGGGGATGTAAATATTTTTGTGCCACCACGCTTATAGATAAGCTTGGGGGAGGGGATCCATTGATGTGTGAGAGAGTGACTACTTGACATCGCACGACAACCTAGGCTAAGTAATATTCTATACTCGGTGAGATTGTTTCTAGCTTCACGAAATCCAGAAATCTAAGCCTAGCGTTCATTTCATGAAATCCAAACTTTTCCATTCTCTCTATTCTATAGTGTGATACTCTTATACTCCAGATAGAAAGCGTTCAATTGAAAAGTGTGTGATCTGTGATCTGTATACCGCTTTAAATGATTCAGGCAATGTTAATTTTAAGATCATTCCGTTCTTCATGATTATATCAATGTTCGTGGGTTTTCTATTTCTATTTGCACTATTATACTATGATATCAAAATAAGATTCTTTGACATGTATTTCTCATTCGGTGCATGCTATAAGAGTAAGTGAAACCCACGTCCTGAGAAAATGATCTAGCACCCTACCTCTTCGCTTCTTTCTTTCGTCTTTATTTTCATTTGGTTTTCATTCTTCTTCGTTTTTCATTTTTTTTCGTTTTTCGCCGTTTTCGTTTTCCGAATCCACCGGGTTCGCCTTTTACTTATCTTCCTCGAGGACGAGTAAGAGGCAAGCTTGGGGGATTTTGATCACTCCATATTTTACACCTTTTTCCCGTGGATTTGCATGCCATTTAGATCGCCCAAATCATGTTTTTCACGATATATCGACGATATTGCGATGCTTTTCACGATTTGTTGTTTTTGTCGCATTTCAGGTGATTTGGCGCGATTTGGAGTGATCTCGAGACGCGCTTACTCTACACGGCCACCGACGACCTCCCCGAGGGATATTTTGCTGTTGGAGAGGAGCGGAAGAAGAATGGACGTCGCAGGAGCGACGAGGAGGCCAAAACAATCAGATTGGGCATTTTTTGTGTCCCACTCGGCCGAGTGGAGGAGCCACTCGGCCGACCAGCGAGACACTGCTCGGCCGACCCGTTCAGACACGTTTTCCATGTGTACTCGGCCGAGCGACGGAGACCACATCGGCCGAGTGACGATACCACGTCCGCCCGAGTGGCGCCCAGACGAAGGCCCTCAAAAAGATCGAAGTTACTGTTTTTCGGCCACCTGAGCTTCAGAAGACCCACTCGGCCGAGTGGTAAACCACGTCCGCCCGAGTGCAGTGAAGCCATCGGCCGAGTGACGACATCTCACTCGGCCGAGCCGCCTCCGAACTGAAGGCCCTTGGAGCCCCCGACTTACTGGAAAATGACAGGGTTTTCACTCGGCCGAGCGACTTTTGTCACTCGGCCGAGTGCGATGCGCTGCCTGTAGCGAAATTTGCGGAAAACAGGCTGTGCAGGGGCGTTTTGGTCAGGATTTTTGGACGATTTTTGGGGCTATTTAAGCCCTGTTTTTACCCTAGTTTTAGGAGCCATCTCTTAGATTTTTTGCAGCTTTTTGAGATTACTTTTTAGCTTTATTATTTTGTGATTGGAGAAGAGAAAAACTTGGATTTTTGTTGGATTAATTGAAGAACTACTTTGGTTTGCATCTCTCTTCCCCAAAAACTCTATTTTTATTGTTTATATCATTGTTGTGATGAATTCCATTGTCTATTTCATTGATTATTTTTGTGCTATTGCTATGATTTGTGAGTAGTCTCCACGTCTTGGGGCGTGGGGATGAACCCTACAAGCCCAATTTCGTATTTGTGATAAATTGGTAGAAATTGTGCTAGAATCAATAATTAGAGATTAGATTGGGATCGGATTACTACGGATAGCTAGGTATTCATATCAATTGGGATTTGCAAGAGATTGGATCCCAATTTGATAGGAAGCCCTAGAAATCCGAATTGGGTTGGAGTCGGATTTTCGAAGTATCGGTTTGCAAGAGATTGGACCGATACCAGGATCTCCGGTTGCAATTCCGTGCCGATACCCGTTTGCAAGAGATTGGACGGGTAGGAACTATCCTAATTTAGATTGTGGACCGAGTTTGCAAGAGATTGGGCTCGGTGCGCAATTGGACGATGATGTTGATCCTAATGCTAGCTTTCCTAGGCTAGGGTTTGCAAGAGATTGGACCCGACCCTAGGATAGCTATAGACCGGCAACAGCGCGAGAGCGTGAGCTTGGTTCCACATTTAGTTGCAACTAGTTCATCCAAATTCTCATTCTAGCAATTTTGATACCGACGAACCACATCTATGAAATACGGTGAGTAGCGGGGATTCCCCATTCCCTAGACGTTCTTTATTTGATTTGATATTTCGCACATTTGTCTGACGATTGTGACAGGATCGCCCAAGGCAACTCTTTCTATTCTTGAATAGCCAGGTTGATTAGGAGCAAGCACGGTCATTCGTCCTCCCTGTGTTCGATACCCGCTCGTCGCTATACCGTGCGCTTGCGGTAAAACTACAACCGTTCTTTGGGTGTACGTCCCGGAGCGATCAGCACTCTAGTAACTACCCCAATCAAGTCATATTATAATTCAACCAGGTATAGTCATTACAAGTGCTTATATATGCACTAGGTAGTCAAACATTAATACTACCAACACGTATATATATTTATATATATTCACGTACGTTATACATTTATACCCATTATAGCCAGTCAATTTCATACATGTATTTCAATCATATATATAAGCATACATTCCTTATATCACTACTACTTACCTAAACACAAAACAATATTTCAGATACTCATATAGGATAGTCTCACACTTAGCAAATACAATCATTGCTCTACCTATAGGTAGCTACCTATGCACAAACATCAAGGGTATACTACCCTCTAATATTTCCTAGTATTCATCCAACACCAAACACATCAACACATGCAGTCACACCATACCATTATTAAATCAAATTCACTATATCTAATATACATTCACTATAGTTTCACAATATATATATAGTCATTCAATGCATTCAAATATTTCACCATACATTCACATTACGTACGGTCCTATTACTGTATTTACAACACGCCACCTATACCATAGTCATTAATACCTATAACTAAGCACATACTTGCCCGTGCATGGTGCACACCCATACACGCTAACATTTCATTTACGCATACCAATCATACCATTATATTACTAGTACATCTACACACCTAGTTTAGCTAGTACACATTTGTTCACACAAGCAAGTCCTTAGTAAATAATTATACCACAAGACCAACACCTACAACTATATACTGGCGTAGCGACCCACAATCATGTGCGTAGCACAACCAGGCACAAACGCTCCTATCACTATACATACATCAAACATTGCTATATTCAACTACAAACATACATTCAATATACTTAGAGTATACCCACTCAAGCTTGAGTGAGACTCAATACACATATCAGAATATTCTATATACGTAACACGACATTTATACCTATACCGATACCACTCCAATATATATATATATATATATATATATATATATATATATATATATATATATATATATATATATATATGTCTACCAATACAACCGTATACATACCATAAGTCATTCACACCTAATATTTAGTCAGGTAATACTCACATAGTTAAATCAATTTATATACCATAATAATAATAATACAGACATCAGCACACGCATAATTATAATACACTCCCTAATACATGCATACGTATTCATCGTATAGTCACACACATGTAACATATATATTCACACCATAGCCTACTACCTATAATTAGTATACTAACACATCTATACGTACATAATTAAGATGTGCAATGGTCATGTATACCTCACGGTATGCACGCATGCAACATCCCGCGAAAGCAAACAATACCAATCAAATTTATAATTCTACTACCATATGTATATCACGTATATACTCAGGCAACAAAACATACTACTTACGTCTAAACACCTTATATATCTACCTACGAGCACATACTCACACGTACTAGTATATAGGTCACTCAATAGGCCTACTCACTTAACCATACGTACACTTATTACTATTACACCTAACATACACATAGCTTTCCCAATCATTTTATTTCAACCATTACAAGTATCTCTAACTACATACACAACTTAGATATTTCAACGCTAACACTTATACACACCGACATCCCTACTATAGTATAGCTATCCACACAAAAATCTATAACTCTTAACACACGACAACTTCATAGTATCACGAATAACTCCGAGTATATATATATATATATATATATATATATATATATATATATATATCTATATTATAAAAGAGGGATGTTATCAAGAGAAATTAGATAAGAGATATTGGACAAGAGAAATTGGATAAGAGATATCTATATTACAAAAGAGAGATGTTATCAAGAGAAATTGGATAAGAGATATCTATTATATAAAAGAGGGATGTTATCAAGAGAAATTGATAAGAGAATTTGGCCATGAGAAATTGGATGAGAGAATTTGGATATCTATTATATAAAACAGGGAAATTTGATAAGAGAAAATATAAGAGATGAGATTTTGAGGGATAAACGAGGAGGTATATATATATATATATATATATATATATATATATATATATATATATATATATATATATATATATATATATATATATATATATATATATATATCACACAATATGCAATCATCAATATACTATGGGGGTATACTCATTTAAGCTCACGTACGTGCACTACAACACCTCACAAGGTCCAAGGGCCTACTAACAATTAAGGGTTGACACAGACATTGACGGACCCTAAGGCCTAAGCAATAAAGAGAGGTCGAGAGCGTGACGAGGGAAGGATCGATAAGCACGAGTTCAGATAGGACGAATACAAGGAGACAGCTTGGTTAGACGAAACATTGACTCAATGGTGATGTTTAGGTTGAAGGAAAAGGAGATGTAGTGATGCTTAAATAGGATACAGGAAAGGGAAATAGGGTGAATAGCATAAGCTAAAATACGTGGGTTTTGAAAACTGTCGTTCTTCAAAAGTTGAAATCCCAGTCTGAAAAGAAATATTTGGAGATCGATAAAACAAGTTGTTCAAAATAAATTTGAGTCGAACATTCCTAACAAGAGAAAGTGGTCTATTGGTTTTAAAAAAATCATTATAAAAGGAAGTAAAATCATTTACACGAATATTAAAGACGTGGTTTAGAAAATTCATACGTCAGTAATTTAATATAATGTTGTCAAAAAGTTTTGGAAAGTCAAGAATGAAATCAAGTATCGGAAGAATTTAAACTCATGTTAAATGCTTTCAAAACTTTTAGGCTATGGAAAATTTAAAATAATCAACATTGAAACTACTTTTTAGAGAACCAGGGTTTGCCAAAAATGAGAAACTGGTTTACATAAGGTTCTTAATAAACGAGCACAACAAGCCTGGTACGGATATAAAAATAATTGAAAGTATGTATGGTGCTCGGGAAAATAATAATAATGACTTAGTATAAGAATTATCAAGATCGAATAGCAAGCCTTTAAAATCAAATCACGGAGGGTCTAAATCAGGAAGTGGTTATGAAATAATAATTTCAAAAATCTGAAACAGGGAAACAATGAGCAAAACCAACTTGCTGAAAGCTGAAATTCCATGTGTCTTGAAAAGTATATAAATGGCATAAATCAGGAGGGAAAATTACAAGTTGAATAAAAGTAAGATTCAGAATAAAATTAATATATGAAGGGACGACGCATTTGCATAAGTACGAAAAACATAGGCTAGGAAAATACTATAAGCTAGTATTCAAAAATTCCGACAAACGTTTTAAAAATTTAAATCAATGAAGGAGCATGAAGTATAAGTATATTAAAATCTTGGACAAAGTTAAACTTAGTGGAATAGAATACTTTCAGAAGGTTCAAGTTTTGCAATGGCGATGTTTATAAATTGACGACGATCGTCATGAGGCGATCTCGTGAATCGAGGCAAGGAAATTTTGGTCAGGTGATCAGAACATACATACGCCTAGGATATGAATCAGGAGACTCTACGGGGAAACTCATACGGTCGACCAACTAAAGATTAAGAACTAAGCGCTAAGACTTTCTAAGGAGCTAGACGGTAATGAAATGCGTTCAGCTTGGTCCGAAATCGACGAACCCAAATGAACGACAAAAGGAAATTTTAGAGGTCTAATATGGTCAGGGGTAGACAATAACCACTAAGGTAACTCCTACGATGATCAATTGCTGACAGGGAGTCTAACTAACAATCAGAGGCCTGTAACTAGCAAACACAGGCGTCTAACTAAGTCTTCTTACTCCTAGTGACATAGGAAAACGACTAGACTCAGGGCTTATGACTCGGATGTTGCAATTTATTTAATGGACATTCCGTTATTATCGTTGTTTCGTTAACTCGTAATTGCAAGACTGGACCTACATGGGCCACCAACAAAACCTGTCACACCCCGCTTCCCAAAACGTGGAGGCGAAGCGTGAGAAGGTTCGCTCAGACTTGAAGCTACAAAGCTGCAAGTCCGATAAGCGTCAATCAAATTTAAAACTGCAGGTCCTTGCAACGCGAAACGAAACAAAGATAATAATAATGAATTGAGACGAAAGAATAATCTCAGAATATACATAAAATAAGTTTCAACATCACAGAAAAGCCACTAGGCTGAAATAAAAGAGAGTCTAAAGGCCCAAACTTGGCCAACAAAAGTACAACGTACAAAACAACGGTGCTACGCACCGACAACTAACAGAAAACCTAAAACAAAAGAAAGCTCAGCAAAGTCACCAAGAAAGTTCACTGGCATCCACAAAACTCCTCCTAGGCAGACATGGACTCAGGCTCAGCGTCAGCAAACACCACGTACTCAGCAACGGTCTCTGGCTCAGGGTCTAACATGTGACACCCAAAAGAGCAAGGGGCACATGTCAACAAGTCTACAAGAGACTTGTGCAAGGAAACTAAAAGTACAAGTAAAAGCAACCTAAAAGTTCTAGCATGATGCAATGACATGGCAGTTTAAGTAATGAGTGCAACAGGTAAAGTAAAGCAAAGTAAGGTACGAGCATGGCATGACATTCACAAGACAAATACAAGACAAGAAAAGTAAGCACCTCATGCACAGAGTTCACGCCTTACAGCTGAAGAGGCTGTACGGGCACACTTCTACGCTGAGTGGTCGCTCAACCCTACCCCTCCACGTGTATCGGGCCAGGGCCTTACCCCCGAACGGGAATGCTCGCTTCTGGATCACGAGCCAGGAAGTGTTTTAACAAGTATGGCGTAGGGGTGCACCTAGCCCGGGACAAGCAAGTACAAGTATGTAGCGTGTGCTACGGATGCGACATTCAATGCATGGATGACATGACATGGCAAGTAGTAAAGCGTACAGGTAAGGAAAGTAAACGTGACAGTTAAGCATGCATGATCAACAATTTTAAGGGGTTTGATCTAGCTTCGTTGTCAAGCTAGATCATTTAGGTGACGGATCTAGTTTCGTTGTCAAACTAGATCAAGTAGGCGTCTAGCCAGCTATCATTTCACTGACTAGTCTCTTTTACGCTAAAAGCAAGGAAGTGGCCTAAAAACATGGCCCTACATAAGAGTTGGCAAGTTTCACTTGCCTGTAACTATCACGTCAAGAAAACACCGTCCAACGAGTCCCAAGTCACGATTCCTACGTGCACAAGTCCACCGGCCTACATCCGTTTTATTAATTTTGATTAGTGGTTGCTAAAACATTTAAAATACTTTAAAATACTGATTTTTAGTCTTGATTAGCATGCAATTGGGTTGGGGGTCCTAGGGGTGCAAAACGTTACCTCAACACGACGTGAAAGCTACACCGGCGTCGGGTAGCGACGCCGGGGGTTGGAATAAAAGATCGCGCTCCAAGTCCAGATTCCAATTAGATTCCTCGCTGGAAATTTCAGAGCAATCAACCGGGATGACGATTCCAGATTCCAAAGCTAGCACGTGCGACGACGGGCTACGACGTGCGACGAAGTCGTACGCGGCAAATCGTCAAAGAGAACGCACCTAGGTGGGGCCCACAGTAGTCCTAGGGACCTTTGGGGGACCCACAATACCTCTGGAGAACTTGGGGGGCCCACGGAGGCAAGTGGTGCGACGGATGCGGGGTTGCGACGAATGACTCTCGGTCGTACAGCCTCGGTGCGGGGAGATCTCTCGGTCGCTGCGGGGGAACGGGGCTGTGCGGCGCTTGGGGGTGTGCAGCAGTGCGGGTGCGGGGGCCTCCTTTGGTCAGATCGGTAGGGAGGGTCGGTCGTGCGCTTGGATGCGAGCGGCTGCGACATTGCAACGTTGCAGCGTTGCAAACGTCGGTCGGTGCGGGCGGCCCGATCGGTCAGGCACTGTGCGGAGCGGGGGGACAAGGCGGGGTCGATGCGGAGCGCTGTGCGGAGCGGGGATGCGAAGCGGATGCGAGCGGGTGCGGGCCAAGCCCTCGGTCAGACCGAGGGAACGGAGCGGGGCGGTGCGCTGCGATGCGAGCGGCGATGGATGCGGGGGCGGCTAGCGGTCGGAGCGGGGAAAATTGGTTGGTTTTCTCGGTCAGAGCGGTGGCTGAACGTCGCAACGTTGCGACGAATCGTCGCAACGTCCAATTTTGGTTTTGGAAGAGGCTAGGGCTAATTTCTTGCGAAAATAGGTCTTCCTAGGGGTTGCTTATATAGTATTGATGGGTTGACTTGGTCTAGGGCTAAATCTAATAGGATTAGAAGTTTAAAATAATTTAAAATTTGAAATTCAACTTCTCCAACTCACCCAAGGATTTGACTTAGTCCAAATGAGCTGGAAATTGGCTCAAAAATTCTTTAAAACGTTTAAAACTCAAATAAATTTTATTTGGTCGAAAATAATTTAAAACTTAATTATTAAAAATATTTTAAAGCTTGCTAAAAATGTAAAAGTGGTCAAATGAACTCCAAAAATTATAAAATAAATATCGGGGTGATTGTGGTGACGAAAGTAAGCTAACTAAGAAGACGGATCTCAATTTCAACGTTGGACGACGAAACCAAAAATAGAAACGTCTCCCGTCAAAAGTGAGAATCGCCACGTCTCATCGAGTAAGATTAAGTTGTGGGAAAACGACTCGAGAAACGTCGTTCCAAAATAGTGCCACTATTTAATACTCTCAAAGTCGTTCACAACGGCATATCACACGAAAGTGTTCATGAACAAACAAAGTCTAAAACAAACACGTGCACGGTCAAAAGCACGTGCACGAACAACGTACCACGAAAAGTGGTCGTTACAAAATGCATGCTAATAGGGGTATGCTGACGTACAATAGAGGATCAGTTTTAGTTTGCATAAGTGACTGTTCTTTTGGTGGAGTTGTGGGCGAGATTCCTCCATTTCGGTACTATTCATGCTACTGTAGCTGGGTTTTTTCGTTTGGATTCCTTTCGCCCGTTTGTTTGGTTCATTTAGGAGACGTGATTACTTGCCTCATTCGCTCCTATGTGGTTGCTTGCTGGCTGTGATTTTCTTGGGGAATATTGTCACGCCCCGCTTCCCTAAAATGGAGGCGAGACGTGAGAAGGTCCGCACGAGAGTGGAGCTGTGAAGCCCCAAAACCGATAAGCGTCAATAAAACATAAGCAGGTCCCTGTAACCACAAACGGAACAACAATAATAACACCAGGAGAGATAGAAATAAAATTCTCATATCTCATATATTGTCCAACATGAAAATTAAGTTTGACATCCAGAAAAGCCACCAGGCTAAAGGAAAGAGTCTAAAGGCCCAGAACAAGGCCGACAAAAGCAACAACATAACAAAGTATAGGTGCTACGCACCGACAACAAAACAGCAGTCTAAACAAAAGGAAAAGCTCAATGAAGACACTAGGACTGGTCCCCAGTGTCCACGTACTCCCCGTCAAACACAAGCTCGGGCTCGGCGTCAGCAAACACCTCGTCCTCAACAAGGTACTCAGGCTCAGGATCTAACATGTGTCACCCAAAAGAGTAAAGGGGCACATGTCAGCAAGTCTAAAAGACTTGGGCAAGGAAACTGAAAGTAAGGCAACTAGCAACCTAGCAGTTATAGTATGTATGACATGGCAGTTATAACATGAGTGCACAAGCAAGACATGGCGAGACAATAAGTACAAGAGAACAATTATCGGGACAAGACAAGAGTAGCCAAGCTACTAACAATCTCAATCAATTCACTAGTCACGTTTCAAGTTTTTTTGTAGATGTTTACGCCTTACAGCTGAATGGTTTGGCATTCACGCTGATTGGCCGCTTAACACTACCCCAATACCCAGAGTTTACGCCTTACCACTGCAGTTGCTGATCGGGCAGACTCCCAGTTGATTGGCCGCTTAACTCTTACCCCCAATACCCACATATAATCGAGCCAGGGTCCCCACACACGAGCTCGGTAAATGAGCCAGGGTTGCCCCGCACAGGAGCTCGGATTCTAGTTCACGATTCATAAACAATTGGCGTAGGGGTGCACCTAGCCGGAAACAAGCAATTCGGGCATTGGCTATCAACCAACACATGGCCCGCTTCTGGAACACGAGCCAGGAACACAAGCATTGTAGCGAAGCTACGCAATCACGGAAACACTTAAAGAATGCAATGACATGACAATTAATTTGCATACCGTTAATGGGAATTAAACATGACATGGTAATTGTGCAACATGATATATGTCGGAACTAGCTTCATTGTCAAGCTAGTTCCTCGATTTGCGCCTAGGCGAGTATCATTTCGTCGCCTAGTCTCTTTTACGCCTACAACAAGCAAATGGCCTAAAACATGGCCTAAACCCTAAGTGGCAAGTTTCACTTGCCTAGCACCGAGGTTGACGATCACGAGGGTTCGTCTCACGGATGCCAAACTACGGGGAAATCGCTGTTATGGAGAAACAATCAACAAACAATATTCATTTCATTAGGGTTTCATAAGAACACAAATGGGTTATGCTTAAAACTAAAGAATCGAGTATTACCGTGTAGGGAACGGGAGAATAACGCCGAGCAACTATGGCGACGGAAGAAACGCTCCGGGGAACCTAGGGTTCAGATCTGGAAATGATTGGAGAAGTTTGGAGAAATAGGGTTTTGGGGGACTTTGGAGGTTTGGTGAGATTTTGGGGAAGATGAGAGGTAGAATGAGTTGAGGGAGAGTTTGGATGATGGATTTTGTACTTGGGATGAAGGAATAAGGGTTTGAGGAAGATGGGGGCTCAATGGGGGAGAAACTAGGGTTTTAGGTCGTGAGGAGGAAGAAGAAAACGTTTGGGAGGGGTTTAAATAGGATGGGCTGGCGGCTGCCCAGAAATTAGGGTTTAACACAGATTAGTCGGTCAAAGAGCAACCACTGACCGACTAGTTTGGGAACTAGTCGGTCGGTTGACAAACGCAGACCGACTAAGTGTAAACAGTAACTCCTGTACAGAATTAGGATTTAGATTTAGTCGGTCAATGAACAACTGATGACCGACTAGTTTGACAACTAGTCGGTCGAGATATGAACTTAGACCGACTAAGAATGAACAGTAACTGATACCAAAAATAGTTGAAGAGTTAGTCGGTCACAGAAGTATTGCCGACCGACTAGTTTGCAACCTAGTCGGTCAACCAACGTTCTTAGACCGACTAACGACAAACAGTAACTCCTGAATAATTTAGAAAGCCAACTAGTCGGTTCAAGAAGGCTTGCCGACCGACTGGATCGTCATCAGTCGGTCGGTGCCCCTTCTTACACCGGCTAATTAGCACCAAAAGTTCCGATATGGAGCGCGGAGCTCGTGGATCGATTTCTAAGACTCCTAGGCTTGATCTAACAATAAGATATGACCGATACAAAGCCCGTCACGAATGACTTACTTCGAAATCGATGATTCTAAGAAAGAAGCTAGAAAACACGACGATACGATCGAAAATGAAAGTTACGGAGACGAAAACCACATATAAGGAGAAAATCCACCAAAACATATAATATAATATAATAAATCCAGATACATGAAAACCAGTCGTTACAAATATTGATGTAGGTGCCTTGGCGAATATTGATTTATGTTCAAGGATTTTGGATTTCACTTTCATGCATGTTTTTCCATGTATGCTTACTACCTGTGTTTTTTTTGCATGGAGCTGCATTAGGGTATATTGATGAATGTCTAATGATTTTAGATATCACTTTCATGCATGTCTTGCTTTGTCTGCTTGCTAGCAAGGGTTTTTATGCTCTAGCTGCAGTGTGGGATTTTTTTGGTTACTTTTTTTAAATATCAGTTTCATTCATGTCTACCCTTGGCTGATTGCTGTTTATGGTTATTATGCTGGAACTACCTTGGGGATTTACGTCCATGTATATTGATTTTGTACATCTGTTTCATGCCAGTATTGCCTTGGCTACTTGTTGTCTTCGGTTTTTTTGATGTAGCTACAATGGGGAATATTGAGTTATGGCTAAGGCATTTTATTAGGGGGATAAACTTACATATGTTCACCTAGGTTCACCAAACTCCACATTCTCACTTTCTTCATCCAACTTTCCTCAACCAAAAGAACACAAGAAAGATTAGTGGGTCCCACAATCCATTATCAAATCCATATTCCATCCAACTTTCCAACCAAAGAAACACACTACATCAATTTTCTCTCTCCAAGATTCCACACCCATACAACTTTCCTCAAACCTACACTTCACCAAAAAAAACATGCCCTAAATGGCAAACATCTACATGGACAGCTCACTCATAGAGCTTCTATGTGCATATTCAATAAATGATGCTAAGGGTCTGTTCTTTTGGTGGAATGTTGGATTGTGGAAAGTTGTAGGGGTGTGGAACCTTGGAGAGAGAAAAGTGGTGTATTATGTGTCTTTTGTTGAAAAGTTGGATGGAAAGTGGATTTGAGAATTTCTTGTGGGGGCACACTAAACTTTGTTGTGTTTCTTTGGTTGAAGAAAGTTGGATGAAGAAATTGAGAATGTGGGGTATGGTGAACCTAGGTAAGATTACCCGCCCCCCTAAACAAAGTGATAATTTTTAGGGGTTTCTCCAAAAAGCAACAGAAAATAGCGAAAGTGAAGGAGGAAGCCCGATGTGAGGTGATAACACATGGATCAAATAAATTTGAAAACACATGGATCTTTATAGGTTTCTATTTTTCTGCTACATATAAAATTGTTTATGCTTGATAGAAAACTAACACCACAGATCTCCACCGCTCTCGCGAAGACTCCTCCAACTCCTACAATGGCCTGTTACCATGCTCTTATGGCGTAGCTCCGTGTGATGCAAGAGGCTCAGGACAGTGCAGGCAAGAATAATGAGCTCTTTCAAGAGATGGTCCTCAACGTGTTACAGGCAAGGTCCAACCACCCGACGAATTCCAACAATGATGCGCCCCTTCTAACATGGAGCACATGGAATAGAAGAACAGATGGGAGACATAGGTCTCTAGCAGCACCAAGGAGACAAGGATCAATACCCAAGTGCCCCTCATTAACTAAGGGAAAAACATGGTCGACATCCCGCTACCCACGAAAAACGCTTGTTGGGGGGATGTATGCCCTCAGATCATTTGTATCTGATGCAAATGATATTTTAAGCTTAGATATGGGACTATTTTGCATGTGATGCAAAAGGAGTTAAATGTGCCTTAAATTGTTTAAGACCAAATTTAATATAATAAACATGTTGAAAAGGTTACCTGGATGACGGGATCATCCCGCTCTAAACACAGGTTCAAACCGCGTCAAAAACGAAGTCCACATGCACAAGTTAGAGCCAAAACAGGTCAGCCCAAACTGTTGGGCTAAACCCAGCGAAAATTGAGGCCCACCAAGCCCGAATTTTCTGGTTATGGTTTTTGAAACCCGGGATTTTTTTGACGGCTGGATTTTCCATCTTTGAATGGTTTTTGGCTAACTTTGAGACGACATTTGTGGGGTCAAACGACGTCGGATTGACTCACCTTTTTTTCTTACGTGTTCACCGTTCAACCCTCTTCGATTTGATAGGTTGTATCAAGATTGAAGCTTAACGGTGAGGGAGTTAAAATTTATGGAAGTTTGGCCTTTATGAAAGGTAAACTAACTTGAATTATTAAACTCTAAAAACATAGTCCCACATTGGAAGTGGAGTAAAGGAGATGGGTCTGCCGCCTATATAAATAGGGGCCTGACCCCATCCTCTAAACTCGTCCCAAGCTCTAGATTTGAGCAGCTCCCCAAAATGTTGGAGCACGCTCGGATCTAAGCGTAAATTAATATTCTCTTCTCCCTAATTTTTTGCCTTGCTCCTGAAGGGCTCTAGCAAAGCCACGAAGGAGTTCGGATCCGATCCGGAGTCTTGGCGAAGGTTCACATTCGGGTGAAACTTTCTTCGGCGCGTGGTTGGCTCCGCGGCAAGGGGATTGCTCGCCTCGGGACGAGGACCGTTTTGAGGATCGGTTCAGCGCGGGACGGGGAGCGGATCGGAAGACGGTGCGGTACACCTTACTTTTACCAAGGCAAGGTTCCGGGTATGTAATTTAGAAGCTTCTTTTAATTATGTCGCAGTAGCTTAGATCCTTCTTGGGGTGGTCAGATCCACCTCAAGTTGGCAGAGATCCTGGCTAAGGGTCTTGATTTTCCTTAGGGCTTCGTTAAAACATTTTAACGATTTTCTTCCGCTGTTCTTTCTTTTGCCTCTATTGTTCGTCCGACTTAGGACATGCATAGATATTTTTGACATGAGGGTCCATCAAAACCCAACATTGGTATCAGAGCTTAGTCTGCATGATGATCTAAGACTGTGACGTTTTTAAAGGAATGCCCTTTAAATGCATGCTAAAATTTTTAACTTTATGCGATATTGTTAAAAATGAAACCGTTTTCATTTGAGATGTTTTTAAAATTCTTTTATGCGATAAAATTATTTTTGGAACATGGAAATTTTAGGATGATTTTAAAACATAGTTTATGTACTGAAAATTATATGATGATTTTTATGAAATTGTTTTAAGTTTTAAAATCATGCTTTTAAATTTAAGTGTTAAATTTAGTTGCACATTAATTATTTATGTGATAAATTTTTTAATGTGTTGATGCGTGTTTAATAATTATGTGATGGTTGTTAAACAGTTATAAACCATTTGTGCGATATTTAGGTTAATAATTGCATGCTAATTTTATAGTTGATAAAGTTAGATTATGTTTTAATGGCCATGCTTCATTATGTGATAATTGTTGAAACCTTTTAGATTAGCCATTAAAACATATTTGAAATTTATAAGATAAATTTCAAATGACCTGCTATGTTTTAATAATCATTACAACCTTTTAAAACCTAATTCCTGATTTGGGTAGTCCTTTAACAACGATTATTATTTTAATCGTTATTATAATATTCTCATTAAAAGTGTACACTTTAAAGTGTTGTAAAGGATTTATTAAAATCCTAATATCGATTAGGATAGCACGCAAACCTTATAGTTGATAACGATTTAATAAAAGTTATTAACAAATCCTAAAATTTTGAATTTTAAGGATTTAACTAGTTGATAAGATTAATTAGGTGTTAATAAAAGCCTTTTAGTTTACGGCACACATATATAAATGGTAAGTGGCATTCAGTGGTTCATGATACCGGACAATGTGATTGGCTAAGTTTGTTGGGTCACCCTAGCTAGACTGGGGGTAAGTGACACTGACGTAGTCAATTCCATAGCCGTGTCTGCTGGACCGCAATGACACAAATCATGATTATATGATACCCTGAACTATACCTAAGTCTAATACGTTAATAATATTTTTCAAGATTAGCCGTAGCCCTCCTTGTTTTAGGGGTTGGCAACTATAGGACCCGTGTTCCAGTTGTTGAGCTACACTCAAGCTGTGATATGGCAACCTTGTAGAGACCAACTTCTTAAATAAATATGATGTAATCTTGACTTAACCCAAACCGTCGTTTCGTGAAAACACTGAGCGCCGATGTAAGTTAATCTAATGATGTAGTTTAGACTTGACCAAAACCATTACGTCGTGAATACACCGAGCGTCGGTGTAACTTAAACTAGACACGAAAACAAGGGTCCGACTAGGCTAGTCATTATGACTTGGATGAGCACACTTATGATCATAAGTGGATAGGGGTACAAACCAACAAGAGAGTCGTATATGATATGATTGATGAAGAGTCATCTATTGATCGTAGAGTCAAGCAATTTGTTGAGCTACACTCAAGGTTGTAAGACTCGGAGTGGTTGCATCTCTTTCCCATTAATTTAATCGTTTATTATTTTGGATTAAAATGATCGCGAAAATAGTGGGAGGATATAGATTGGTAAAAGCCATTCTATCTATATTTAATTTTGAACATATGCTAAACTAGGGTAAGTTCTAAGTTTACCAATGGAATCAAAATATAATATTTTAACAGAATAAGTTAACTGGTCTAATAGGTTGGTTAATGGAATATCAAGTTAAATTCTAATTGATAGAATAAAATGTATTCTTGTTGACATTAAAATGACCTTCTTAAGGACAGACTTAAGGAATATGATTTCATTAAGTTTTGAGTCTAACAAAATAAATGCACGCTACATGTCACTCGCCTCTATATGGGGCAGCTGGAACATATTGATGTTCAAAAGCAAGTTTCTCCATACAATTTGTTGAGCGACACTCAAGGTTGTATGGAAACCAGGTTCAATCCGCAAGGTTCGAAAATTCGATCAAACTGTTTGAATCGAATATGAGTGCATGAGCGGTGCAAGACTATGCATCCCAACCGGATCTTGAGACGAGCAACTTGTTGAGCTACACTCAAGGTTGCAAAGCTGAGGCATTTGGATACATGAGATGCTTGCATAGCTATTTAAATTTTTGTTGAGACGTTCAATATCTAAATGAGATTTAGAGAAGGAAGAAGGCACTCTGGAAAAGTCAAATTGAGAAAGATATTTTTATTTATCTTTAGTAAAGGCATAAATAGGAGGGACTGAAAATGTGACATATTTATTGTCACGATTTCAAAATAATTGTTATACAAAAGACGTCTAACACATTTTTTGACGAATGTCGTCACCTTGCTTCTGAAGCAATGTCTTGTGTTAGTAATTTGTAATAACTATAATATATTAAATGTTAATATATGAATACGCAATATAGTAATAAACTTATATGGCAAAATAGACTAGGTCGTACCAAGGAGACTAAACTTCACAAGTCACATAAAGAGTGCTCTGACCTCTCGCATTATGAAGTCTACGGACAATTGTGAACCTTATTCTTAAAGGTATGATGGCTGAAACTCCTTCTGTAAGACAGTGGGAGAGTGAGTTGTTGAACTCACAGTCTCGTACATAGTGCTGTATCCGGACACGAGTCTAAGTTAGCCAGGATAAGTTGTTCTTATTATTATTACGACACATGTTCTTGATGAAACACAAGTCTGATAAAATAGAGAACAAAATGACTGAAGTATTTGAACTGATTCGATTAGATCGAAAAGTCGAATACTTAGCTGTATAAATATTGCGTAACAAAAGAAAACGTGATTTTCTCTCAGGTCAAGTCTCTTAACATATTGGATGTGTTTGAGAGTATGAATCTCATTTTGTTAGACATAGTACGATGTCTGGCAAGTTGACTCTGAGTTACGATCCTCCATCTGGGTTAAGTCCCAAATAGTAATGCCTAGGTTTTGATAAGGTTCTGTGAGAACCTTGTCAATACGATATTCATTAACTCAATCGTAAGGAAGTTGTAGAATTACTCGAGTCTCGTAATACGAAGAGTCGAGTTAGACACCATAGTCGATGATGGTCTAGTCAACTTCCAGGATGAAATTCGGAGTAGTGACTCCGATTAATAACTTGATGCAATCAGAAATGGTCCGTGCACGTAAATAAAGTATAGAATTTAGTTTATGTTCGCAAAGAAAATGTTTCTTATTGTCTGCAAGTAAATCTTCAAGTTAGAAGATTGGTGTAGAAAGAAAATAGAAAAGTACAATTATGTTGGTTGAGAACGGTTTTCATCCTAACTCCTATAAACGGATTATGACGAAACTGTCTCGCCAGCAGATGTGTACAAATCTACTCAGACCAAACTCGATGTAAATGCTCATGATGACCATGAAAACTGGAGCATTCATTTACAGTGTGTTTTCTAAATATGATTTGGAAGAACAAACTTATATGAATTAGCCAGAGAGTTTTCAAGGTCAGTGAAAGCGAATAAAGTACATGCGAGGCATCAAAGGGCTGGAACATATTTTTGACAAAGTGGTCAAAAAAGTTTGACACTTTTGAATATGAACCATCTAAAATGACCATTAGCTATATTTAAATTATTATCGTAAGGTACGATGAGCTGGATGAGATCTAGGAGAATTAAATGGATTCCGTAGGACCAAAGGAATTATTTGGATGAGATTCAAATGGTTGGTCTAGCATGAACATAGAAAACCCCCTTAAGTTTAATCAGTAGACAGTTTAGCAGATCCACTCACGAAGGCTCTACCACGTGAATTCTAGAAAGACTTATGTGTATATACGGTATGAGATACCGGGATAAATGTGCCTAAGTGCAAGTGGGAGATGTAGCGAGATAGGTATGCCCTCGAGGAAATTATCTCTGTGTAATTATACAAACATCTTGTTCGAAATAACAGTAAGCTGTTTGGTATAAATTTATCTGAGTTAATCATAATGTAGTTATCATTGATATTGACTTAGGTAAAGTCCTGAGACTTAATGCAAGGTCAAACATGTATCGAGATGAGTATCTCGATCATGGAGAAGTGCTTGACCGTTAGTAGCATAAGTCTAAAAAGGTTCATGATCGTAAATGTTTCGAGAAAAGGATATCGAAACATCGGATATACCATTGTGTCTCAGTCTTCACCGTATAGCGATGACGATGAGCTCATGACTGTTTGACTTGGCGAATTCGAAGACGAGACACAGGTGCTCATTGGAGAATGAGTTCATTGAATGACCCATGAAGAGTTGTCATATGGTTATGATTGATCAAGCTGTCAATGATAATTCTTAGTGATGATAGGCTAGTTGGTCTTTTGACTTGAGGTCATTGTACGAACCTGCACGTGAACGGTGTCACTTAGATTCCTGACCTAACTTCGAGGCAAGGCCTGTCGAAAGGTCTTTGGTTGGATGACATTTGAAACGTGCGAGGAGAGTAATGACCAAGATAAGATTCATCTCTCCCGATCAATGTGAGTTAGTGTCGTAGTGTTAGTTCAATCTTTAGTAAAAACTCTGGCCAGAGTATGTTGGAAGAAGTCCAACATTATTTGACTAAAGATCGATGGAGACTAATCGGATTCGAGCTATTGGGGTTGACAGTTTGACTGTACCCTATGCTTGAACTAAATGACATAGTTTAGACGAAAAGACTATAACTGCAAAATTCATCACGGATACAGTCAGGGTGGTCCCGACAATACTCATGTCGATGAGTTAACCACATAAGTATGATACTGAAACAGGGATGATAACTGTTGATGCTCGTGGTCACTGCCGTTTGGGGCTTCAAGCGCCATCTATAGTAGGATCAGGCTATAGGGTCTCACACAAAGTGCGACCTTCGTCTAGTAATAGATAGAAACATTAGGACGAATATGCATTTGATGCAAGGGATAGAACACTGCAAAGAGTTTGCAATTATCTTCTGCATTCTGGATAAATGATCCTGAGTGCAAGTGGGAGATGTTGGGGGATGTATGCCCTCAGATCATTTGTATATGATGCAAATGATATTTTAAGCTTAGATATGGGACTATTTTGCTTGTGATGCAAAAAGAGTTAAATGTGTCTTAAATTATTTAAGACCATATTTAATATAATAAACGCGTTGAAAAGGTTACTTGGATGACGGGATCTTCCTGCTCTAAACGCAGGTTCAAACCGCATCAAAAACGGAGTCCAGAAGCACAAGTTAGAGCCAAAACAAGTCAGCCCAAACTGTTGGGCTGAACCCAGCGAAAATAGAGGCCCACCAAGACCAAATTTTCTGGTTAGGGTTTTTGAAACACTGGATTTTTTTTGACGACTGGATTTTCCATCTTTGAATGGGTTTTGGTTAAATTTGAGACGACGTTTAATGGGTCAAACAACGTCGGATTGACTCGCCGTTTTTTCCTACGCGTTCACCATTCAACCCTCTTCGATTTGATAGGTTGTATCAAGATTGAAGCTCAACGGTGAAGGAGTTAAAATTCATGGAAGTTTGGCCTTTATGAAAGGCAAACTAACTTGAATTTTTAAACTCTAAAAACATAGTCCCACATCGGAAGTGGAGTAAATGGGAGGGGTCAACCGCATACATAAATATGGGCATGTCCCCTCCTCTAAACTTGTCCCAAGCTCTACATCTGAGAAGCTCCCAAAAATGTTGGAGCACGCTAGGATCTAAGCTTAAATTAATATTCTCTTCTCACTAATTTTCTGCCTTGCTCCTGAAGAGCTCTAGCAAAGTCACGAAGGAGTTCGGATCCGATCCGGAGTCTTGGCAAAGGTTCTCATTCGGGTGAAACTTTCTTGGGTGCATGGTTGGATCGGTGGCAAGGGGATTGCTCGCCTCGGGATGTGGAGCGGTTCGAGGATTGGTTCGGTGTGTGACGGCGAGCGGCTCGAAAGACGGTGCGGTACACATTGCCTGTACCAAGGCAAGGTTTCGGGTATGTAATTTAGAAGCTTTCTTTTAATTATGTCGCAATATCTTAGATCCTTCTTGGGGTGGTCAGATCCAGCTCAAGATGGCAGAGATCCTGGCTAATGGTCTAGATTTTCCTTAGGGCTTCGTTAAAACGTTTAACGATTTTCTTCCTCTGTGCTTTCTTTTGCCTCTATTGTTCGTCCGACTTAGGACGTGCATAGAGATTTATGCCCTGAGGATCCATCCAAACCCAACAACGCTGACCCCAGTGATCACCCGCAGCAGAAGAGGGTCGTTAAGGCTAATTTCTCCAAGCTAGTCAATGACACAGTGGATTACTCGGGCCCTCTCAATAGCAGATCAAATCACCATTCTGCGACGGCAGATCGACCTACTCCTTCAGGGAGATACTGGTCCTTCTGAAGACATGCGTTTCCTCTCCAATTAACCTTTCACCTTTGCCATCCTCCACACTTAGTTCCTTTTGGCCCACCATCCACAGATAATGTACCAAGATACACTGGCTTTGGCAACCTGGTTGAGCACATGGAGACCTTCACCGAGTTCATGGGGACAAGATGTGTTGTGTGCTTTAATATATTTCTGCAAGCGCACAGTGTCGTGTATAGCTAGTGTCGAACACGAGGAGGCAAAGGATTGAATCTAGGATTGCTATCAGGTTTTATATAGCCGTGGGAATGTGTGTGACGAGGGTGAAGAGTAGTCAACTAAAAGGGAAATCAATTTAGAGAAGGAGCTAGGGCTAGAAAATCACCACCATTGTAAGGGTTGAGCTGGATGGACCTAGCGTCTCGACACAAGGAAAATAGTCACCGATGAGGGCGAAAGCCTCAATTCTCATCCCCTTGCTGTCTAGTCGTGAGAGAGGGGACTCAAAGAATAGGTTGGATCCATATCGTAGCTCCGATGGTTAGTCGGTTGCTTACGATATATGTGGTTCTAGTGATTGTGCATGATTGGTCATCAACGTCGGGCACTAGATAGTCAACCCTCCATTATGGGCATCAAATGAAAACCCCAATGGTTAGTTGTCGGTTAGGATTGTATAGAACCATAATGGAATGGGTTGAATTCGGAACATCACCCAAACCTACTCCTAAATTAGAATCTTACTCGGGTTGATAGTTTGGGTGATCTATCACGATCAACCCCCACAATGGGGCTCTATGTGACCTTTGCTAATGGAACTACTCACAGATCATGGTGATACCGGGGCTCTACGTGTTTTCATGAGAGATTAACATAATGGTGCTTATGATTAACTAATAGAGATTAATCTAAAAAGAAACAAACAATATTAAACAATCATAATGCATTAAGGAGCTAAGAACAATTAACTAATCAAGATTAAGAGCAAGGATCCTTACAATCAAAACAACAAATTGCAATAAGAGAGAACCCAGAAAATCTACTCCAAATAAAGTTCTGGATAATAAAAAGAATCTAGAGTTCTTTACACTAATTTCCTTAAAAAGAAAACCTTAAGCACAGCCGTGCCGTGTGCCGAAAAGCGACACGACCGTATCAAGGCTAAAGACCTAGGTCTAGTGTGTGATGCCACCGATCTGCATGGTTGTGCCGCTAATCGACACGGTCGTGTCAACCAAAATCTATGCCCAGCTGCCCCAATTCGATACGGTCGTGCGAGACGTCCGTGCATTTTGCAATCGTACTGGAATAATTACGGCACGGCTGTGTTGCACGGTCGGGCCGACCTTCTGCAGTCTTCTTGGTTACTGGTGAACTGACTCAGCCGAGCAGATGCATGCACGACCATGTCATGTCTTCTTTTCCTCCTCCTTACCTCTGAGCTTAACCATGATAACTCTTTCTCCACGGCTTTCCTCCTTAGGCCACAATATCACCAGTTAAACGTCCTGGTTTTACTTCAATCAATTATGAAGAGTTTCTATCTAATTTGAAGACTTATCCAAAGGGGAGTTTCCAAATAAAAGAGATCTATCAAATAATGAAGATTTGATTAAAGATTTAATTGAAGATTTGAAGATCAAGTGTTCTAATTGAAGAGAACTTTCCATCTTCTATAAAATGGATAGAGCCATTCCTTGTAGAAGAAATTGAGCCATCAAGCCAAAAAACACCAGAGATCAATATCCTTGCTAGTCAGTCTTCATCCTACATCCATCCAAGCTTCAAGTGTTCAACGAAGAAAACGAAAGGTAATTTGCAGATGTGGATCTGAAAAGGTGATAACTTTCTATACACATGTCAGAATCAGGCATGGTTTGGACCTACGCGTTCATTGGAAACTATCTACACCACAGGGATTTCTTTATGTTTTTATTTTGGTGTAAAATTGTATTGGCAAATAGCTTTACTCAGAATCTATCTCTGTGCTTAATTTTTGAACAATATATTGGACGGTGGGTCACTACCCGGAAGTGTGATCAGGTTGGTTTTCTCTTTTTGGTTATAAAAGAGGATGAAATCCTCAAGGATTTGGTGTTGGAGAAGAGGCGTAAAGCCTAAGCGGGAAGCCACTCCATTGAAAAATCATTGATTACATTACTCTGTGTTCTGGGTTGGTGTTTTATGATTGGATTTTTTTAATCTGTGCCTACACCATATTCACTTCCCTTCTAGGGTGTGTTTTTTCATTTGGTATCATAACGGGATTTCTTTAGACTCAAAGTCCCATGAAATTTCGATCCTAATGGCACAAATTCCATATACATATCCCAATGACCCCCATAACCAAAAAGAAGGCCAATCGTATATGCGATCACCTTTATTCGATGGGACTGATTATAGCTACTGAAAACAGAGGATATCTATCCACATAAAGGGTATAGATATAGCCTTGTGGAGAGTTGTTAGTGAAGGCTTCACCATAGTCGATAAACCTACGCTTAAGAAACAAAAGGAGAAAGATCGGTTAGAAAGCTTAAATTCTAAGGCCAAGAGCATATTGTATTTGTGGTCTTAATAAAAACAAATATAACCGCGTTAGCTCTTGCATTACTGCAAAGGACATATAGACTAGGTTAGAATTCATACAAGAATGGACATCTAAAGTTAAGAAAACACGAATTCGTATGTTGCTACAAAAATATGAGAATTTTGTTATGCTTCCTAATGAAACCATTGACTCTATGTTCTCTCGTTTTGCAGACATTGTGAATCCACTCAAGGCACTTGGGAAGAATATCTCTGAGGAAGACTTGGTTGGGAAAGTCTTATACTCATTATTTGGAAACTGTATTCAAAAGAGAATGGCAACAGGGGACGCACATGACCTAGTAACCATCATTTTCGAACAACTCATGGGAAAGTTAATGGCATACGAAGTTAAGATGAAGATGATCAATGAGGAAGCACCAAAGAAGGAGGAAAAGCCCCCTAAGGTGGAAAAGAGCAAACAGAATTTATCTTTCAAGGAAATCAAGTGGCTTCAAGATGCAACGAATGACTTAGACGATGATAAAATAGCCCTTGTTGTTAAAGGATTCTCCAACTTCCTCTGTAACAACAAGATAAGAACTGTAAACATGTGGGTAAGTAGTAAGAAAGAGGGAGATGACGAAGAAAGCTCTTTTCCAAGGTGCTTCAGGTGCAACAAATAAGGACACTTGTAGGCGGATTGCCCTCTCTTAAAGGGCAAAGGAAAAGAGAAGGTTGGTGATGGAGGAAAGAAGACACCCAAGCGAGGCATGATGTCGAAATGGGGCTACAAAGACACGGAGGAATTATCTGATGATGATGCTACCGAGGACAATGGAACTTGCTTCATGGCAGGTGGAGGAAAGGTAAATTCTAAATCAAGCAAGTTCAATTTTGATGATGGTATGAAAATAAGTGAAGACATGTTCTCAGACAGGGATGAGGGTTACGAATATCTAGTTGAACTCTTTAAGAAAATAACTCATATATTTGTCAAATTGAAAAAATTATGAGATTCCTTACAAAAGCAACTAGGTAGTATCACACGTGAGAGAGATGAGCTCTTTATTAAGTGGAAAGAGCAGAAAGAAATAATTGATAGCATTGATGAAACCCAATTGGAGACTAAGATCCCAGAACTAGAAGATTGGCTTGGTTAGAGCTTGATAACTCCAATCTAGCTAAAGACTGGAAAGATAAAATTAGCACTCTTGGTTCTAGCGACTCTGAAACAAAAATTTTAAATTAAAAGGTGGTAGCTATAAAGAAAAATTGGAGAAAAAGAAAAATCCAATTTAATAAAAGTCAAATACATAGTGAATTGAAGACTAGTGAAAAACAAAAAAGGTATGAGGCTAGGATTAGTGAGCATGCGAATGAAAATCAAAGCCTTAGCACGAACATCAAGAAATTCACTTGTAGCCAAGCTAGCTTCAATGAAATAATTAATGTGCTCAATAATCAATCTATCAAACATGGTCTATGATTGCAAAAGAAACAATCTAAGAAAAAAAATCTAGGAAGACCATGAAAAAGAATTTTGCTAGACACGTGAGCCCTCCATATTGCATACATGACGATAACATGTCTTATAATCATGCACATGCCCATGTTATATGTTTTTATTGCAACAAAAAAGGTCATGTTATGTATGATTGCTTTACACGATATTATCCGCAATATTTTGTTTGGGTTCCAAAGCAATGCACTAACAATTGTGGATCCAAGATTTAGCTACGAAAAGGTGCATCTTCTTTTATAGGGGCATCTTCAAGCTTAGGATGATAGCATTTGGTGCCTTGATAGCGGTTACTTGAACCACATGACGGGCAACGAATCCATCTTCACGTCACTATTAAGAAAAGATGGAAGGATGATAATCTTTGGAGATGAAAAGAAGTGCAAAATCTCGTGAAAAGGTAACATTGGTAAGCATCCCATTATGCTTATTGAAAATGTTAATCTCGTTGCTGGTTTAGCACATAATTTGCTAAGTGTGGGTCAACTATGCTCTATAGTCTTTAAGGTGCATTTTGAAAATGATGAAGTACATATTTTGAAAGATGATCATATTCTTTTCAAGGGCACATCTTATAATAATATCTACACTATCAAACTTAGTAATTCAAATAATCTAAATTGTTTATTTGCATCACATGAGACTAGTTGGCTATGGCATCAAAGGTTAGGCCACACTGGCATGGACATAATCTCAAAGCTTGCTCGAAAGAAACTTCTAAAATGTTTACCTCAAATTAACTTTGAAAGAGACAAGCTTTCGATGCATGTCAACTAGGCAAGCAACATAAGAGTAGTTTCAATCCTAAAAATGTTGTCTCTACTACTAAGCCATTGGAACTAATACATTTGGATTTATTTAGACCCATAAAGATTGCTAGTTTATGTGGTACGCATTATTGTTTCGTCATTGTCGATGATTTTTCACGATTTACTTGCATGGGTTTATTTCTTGACACACAAACATGAAACTTTTGATGTTTTCAAATTGTTTTGTAAAAAGGTTGAAAATGAAAAAGGTTTTTCCATTATCAAAGTTATAAATGATCATGGTGGTGAGTTTCTAAATGCTTGCTTTGATGATTTTTATTCTTCAAAAGGATTTTCTCATAATTTTTCTGCCCCGAGGACACCACAACAAAATGGGGTGGTAGAGAGTTAAAATTGTACATTGCAAGAAATGGCTAGGACCTTGATCCTTGATTACAAATTGCATTTATATTTCTGGTCCAAAGTCATACATACTTCTTGCTACATTTTAAACCGTGTGTCAATTAGACCCATTTTAAAAGAAACACCTTATGCTCTTTATAGAGAGTTGACTCCCAACTTATCACATTTTAAACCATTTGGATGCTAGTGCTATATTTTGAAAGTAGGCAATAACTTGGATAAATTTGATACTAAATCCGATGAGGGTACTTTTATTGGGTACTCTCCACATAGCACAACTTATAGAGTATTAAACAAAAGGACCTTTACTATCCAAGAAACTATGCATGTAAAATTTGATGAGAAAAGTGCTATTGACAAATCTTCTAGTGCTGCATAGTCTTAAAATATTATAGAAGAACTTGAAGGCTTAGAGATGAAAACTAGCAATTTCAATGATCAAGCAGACAACAATGATTATACACCAATGGAAGAAGATGAAGCAACATCATTACTAGATCTCCCAAAGGATTGTTGATTCAAGAAGGATCATACTAAAGACCAAATCCTTAGAGACACGACGGAAGGTAAATGCAATTGAAGTAGCTTTAATTTGATGGTTAACTTTGCATTCATATCCATCTTAGAACCTGAGAATGTTGATAGTGCCTTGGAAGATTCCTATTGGACTATGGCAATGCAGGAGGAATATGCACAATTCAAGAGGAATCAAGTCTGGGAACTTGTTCTCAAATCCAAACACCAAACAATTATAGGTACTAAATGGGTATTTAGAAGAAAACTTGAAAAAATGGGCAATGTTATTTGAAGTAAAGCTAGATTAGTTGCCCAATGATACAACCAAGAGGAAGGGATTGATGAAACCTTTGCTCATGTCGCAAGATTTGAAGCAATTGGGATGCTTTTAGCATTCTCTAGTTTCATGAAATTCAAACTCTACCAAATGGATGTCAAGAGTGCTTTCTTGAATGTGGTTTTATCTGAAAAAGTCTATGTCAAACAACTTCTTTGGTTAAAGACTCCATCCACCAGGATTATGGTTTTCAAGCTTAAACGATCTTTATATGGGCTCAAACAAGCTCCTAGAGCTTGGTATGAGCGAGCGACTCAGTAAGTTTTTTCTTGAAAATAATTTTTTCATGGAAAAGGTAGATACGACTTTATTTTTTAAACATCAAATTAAAGATAAACTTATAGTACAAATTTATGTTGATGATATTATGTTTGGTGCTACTAATAATTTGCCTTGTGACGAATTTACTAAGTGCATGTCTAGGGAATTCGAGATGAGCTTGATAGGAAAAATCACATTCATGCGTGGATTCCAAAACAAACAATGTGAGGGTAGAATTTTCATAAATCAAGAAAAATATGCAAGGGAATTGGTGAAGAAATTTTGGATTGACAATGCAAAGGAATGCTATATCCTAATGTCAACGACGGTGAAAGTAGATAAAGACGAAAAGGAGAAGAAAGTGGACGAACGAATGTATCGAGGAATGATAGGTAGCCTATTATAGTTGACATCTAGTAGGCCCGATATAATGTTTAGTGTGTGTTTATGTGCTTGGTTCAATCATTTCCTAAAGATTCACATCTTTCTTTAGTAAAACAAATTATTCGGTATGTTATAGGAACTTTAGATTTTGGTCTATTGTACCGTTCTTCCACATCCTTTGAGCTTGTTGGATATTGTAATGCGGATTTTTCGAAACGTGGGACCGATCATAAGAGTACTACGGGCACTTGCCAACTATTAGGTATGTCTCTAGTTTCTTGGTTCTCCAAGAAGCAAAACTACATAGCATTGAGTACAACCGAAGCTGAATATGTTTTGGCAAGTTTTTATTGTTCTCAAATCCTATTGATGATGCAAACCCTCAGAGATTACGGTATTACTTTCTAACCAACAACTATTTGGTGTGATAATAAGAGTGCTATAGATTTATTTAAAAATCACATTTTACACTCTAGGACTAAGCGTATCGATATTCTTCATCATTTTTGTTAGGTTTTGTCTCTACTGCTGGTATATGCTTTACTTGTCATTTGTGGCACTCCGCTAATCGTCTCTCTCTATGTACTCCTTGAAGTGTTTAGTCAAATTATCTGGGGATGTTGGACATCTTGTTGAACGTTTTGTTGCGTCCGAACCACATTATTAGAAAAAGAGACAAGTCTCAGCTGAGCTTGTTGGATGTATTGTTGAACAGATTGTTGAACCTCCGTGTTCAACATGCTGTGTCTATGTGCGACTGTTGTAGATCGAAGCCTGAGGTCAGCGTGATCTTAAGTCGCCATTTATATCAGTTCAGGTATTTATGTTGGTTAATAACTGCTGAAGATTTGATTGGCTAAGAATATCTTTCGGTACCATTCGTGAAGAATTGGTTGAAGATATCTTCGCTGGCAAGATCCTGGCAACGATCTTCTGCGGAGATTTAGGGATCTCTTTCCATCTATGGGAGTTGCGGTTATTGCTGTTATTATGTCGCCTCTAGATTGATTGATCTAGTGCTGATTGAACTGAGATTGGGGCGGTGGCTGGCATTTAGGGTTTGAGAGCATTGGCGGCTAGGTCGAGACTTCTTTTACCGGAAGAAGTCCTCTGATATATACTCCGGGAGGGAGGCCGGCAACCACGCACGTGGGATCAAGGGAGTTGATCTTGTCGGTGGTGCAAGGGGAGCTTGCAGGCAAGGGGAGCTTGCCATGAATACTTCACGGGGCTGATTGCGATCACCCCTCACGGTTTGGTTTAAGGATGAGTGTGTTCTTCCTTATAGAAGCGTGAATTGTAGAGTTTGTATTCTCTGATCTTTATAGTGAAGTATTCTATTTTTCTGGGCGTGGCCCCGCAGATGTAGGTGTGCGCACCGAACTGCGATACCAAGTCTCTTGTGTCCCTGATTGCTGTGTGTCATTTTGTTGTTCTTTATGTTCACTACTGCGTACTGAATTTCAATTGGTATCAGAGCAGGTCATCTATATTACTTTGATTTTTTCAAAGTGGGTGTGATCTTGTGTGTCAGTACGCTCATCATGAATACAAAAGAAGGTGCCTCTGTTACTCGTCCCCCTTTGCTCACTGGATCGAATTACACTTATTGGAAGTCTCGTATGCGAGCTTTTATCAAATCCCTGGATGAAAAGGCATGGGTTGCTACAGTTGAAGGATGGAGCCCTCCGGTTGAAATCAACAAAGAAGGCAAGGAATGCATCAAACCTGTGAGAGACTGGAATCCTGATGAGGAACGTGCTGCCTTAGGAAACTCAAAAGCGGTGAACGCCATCTTTACTGTCGTTGATGAAGAGCAGTTCAAGCTTATATCAACTTGTGAGCACGCTAAAGAAGCTTGGGACATTCTTCAAAACGTGCATGAAGGAACCAGCACTGTTAAGGCCTCAAAGCTGCAAATGCTCGCCTCTTAGTTTGAAAATCTGAGAATGAATGAAAACGAGACGGTTGCAGAATTCAATGGAAGATTGAGGGATATTGCAAATCAGGCGTTCCAACTGGGTAAGAAGTATTCACAAAAGAAACTTGTTGAAAAGACCCTGAGGTCCCTGCCAGAAAATTTTTAAGCAAAGATTGCTGCGATAGAGGAAGTAAGGGACACATCCACCATGAGATTAGACGAACTCATGGGCTCCCTACAAACTTATGAGATGAATCTCAAACAAAACAAAAAGGAGAAGGGAGTTGCCTTAAAGATTGAAGCCAATGAATTGTCAAAATCCGATAATGAGTCAGAACTTGAAGATGATATTGCTCTACTCACTAAAAACTTTAGTAGGATGATGAGAAAGATTAGCAACAGAGGTCAGAATTTCAAAGCTACTAATAAGATGGTGCGGTCAGGTCCTCCTGCTGGTGAAAAGAGTGTTGGTCGTCCTACTCAAAGGTATGATTCTAAAAACAAAGGAAAGGGAATACAGTGTAGAGACTGTGAAGGGTTTGGTCATATACAGGCAGAATGTGCAAACACCCTTAAGAAGCAAAAAGGGAAATCCCTCGCCAGCACCTGGAGCGATGAACACTCTGGAGGGAGTATGGAAGATGAAGACATAACTAGTAATTATGTTGCATTCACAGCTATTCTGAATGACAAATCTGAAGGCAAGTCCTTCAGTCATGTCGAACATAATGTTGCAACATGTGCTTCAACATCCAAGCACAAGGAAGGAAATGTTGTACGAAATGTTGTGACAAATGGTACAACATGTGACAGTGAGGTTGAATCAGAAAATGAAAGTGAAGAAGATATTGATGATGAGGAAATTCGCACAGCTTATCAAATTATGTTCTACAAATGGATGGAAATCTGTGCAGTCAACAAGAAACTGAAAGATGAATGCTCTAAGCTGAGAAGTGAGAGGGATGTGACTCAAGCCAAACTTCTGAAGACTGAAACAAGCCTTTGAAACTGTGAGAGAAATATGAAGAGAGCTTTACTAAGAGCTGAGAAGGTAGAAAGCACTGTCAACAGGTGGAACTCAGGAAAAACCAAACTTGATGACATCCTCAACATGGGAAAGGTGGCCGGAGATCGAACAGGAGTTGGATACCACAGAGGAAGTCATCTACACACACTCAAGACCAGAAGCAGTCTCAATGTTAAGGAGCATGTTAAAAGGAGTCTACATGATGAGGACAAGTCAAGAGGGAAGAACAAAAAAGGTACTACATCTAGGCAGCCCATATGCAATTACTGCAGACAAATAGGACACAATGATTGGAGCTGTTTCAGGCGCATGAAGCACTTGAGTGAAGGAAGAAATGTTTATCATCCGCAACAGCGAACAAGTATGAAATGGATTAAGAAGTCTGAGCTGTTCAGTATGGTTGCTTAAACATCTTTGGCTACCTTTGCAGAAAATCAGTGGTATTTTGACAGCGGTTGCTCTCGGCACATGACAGGGAACAAGGGTCTCCTATCGGAGTATACTGCTGGAAATAAAGGCCATGTCACTTTTGGGGATGGACAGAGAAGCAGGGTTGTTGGAAAAGGAAATCTGAATATGACAGAAACTCTGAAATTGAAAGATGTGATGCATGTTGAAAACTTAAAGGCTAATATCATAAGTATCAGTCAGTTGTGTGATCAAGGTCTGCTGGTTCGATTCAACAAAAATGAATGCCTTGTGTTTAATGGTGATGAAATGTGCATTCTTTCCGGAAAAAGATCCAGCGACAACTGCTACCTGTTGCAAGAGCCTAACAGATGTCTGAGTATCACCACGGATGTTTCTGAACAGTTGCATCAGAAACTAGGACATGTAAATTTCAAGACCTTAATGAAAATCTCTACAGTAAGAGCTGTCCGTGGAATGCCAACTTTAATCAAGAAGAAAGAAGGAGTGTGCAAATCTTGCCAACTGGGAAAGCAGAAGAAAGTAAGTCACAAGCAGATTCAGAATATCACAACTTCAAAAACTCTGGAGCTGCTACACATGGATCTGATTGGACCCACTGCAGAAACAAGCGTCAGAGGTAAGAAGTACATCTTTGTATGTGTTGATTTTTCATGGTTCACCTGGGTGGATTTTCTAAAGGAGAAATCAGATACTTTCGATGCCTTCAAGAAATTGTGTACTCGTCTTCAAGTTGAAAGAGGAGACAACATTGGGAAAGTCATCCGGATTCAAAGTGATCATGGAAAAGAGTTTGAGAATCACTCATTCTCTGAATTCTGTGAGGCACAAGGTATAAGACATGAGTTCTCGGCTCCTAAGACCCCTCAGCAAAACGGAGTTGTTGAAAGGAAGAATCGAACAATTCAGGAAATGGCACGAGTTATGCTGAATGCCCGAAAAGTGAATGTTAAGTGGTGGGCTGAAGCTATTAACACTGCTTGCTACACCATCAATAGAGTTTACCTTCGGCCACGGACTGAGAAAACTCCATACGAAATTTGGAAAGGATGAAATCCTGATGTCTCCTACTTCCATATCTTTGGAAGCAAGTGCTACATCTTGCAAGATCGGACACCAAGACGAAAGTTCGACACCAAGAGTGACAAAGGAATTTTCTTGGGGTATTCTACAAGGAGTCGTGCCTTCCGTGTATTGAATGAACGAACAGATGTCATGATGGAATCCATTAACGTTATGGTTGATGATTTTGATCAGGGAGAATCTATTCTAACTGGAGAAAAAGGAGTTCAAGAAGACGGAAATGAGGATGATTTTCGTGTTGAAAGTGATGTTGCAACAAACAAAACCAAACAGAACAATGTTGAACAAATTGTTGCAACACAGGACACTGCAGCCACGAAGACGGTTCAAGTAGAGGCTGGAAATGCTCAAGATGCTGAGGGAATTACAAAGATTATACGAGATCATCCGCCGGAGCTAATCATTGGTGACGTTCACGACAGTCGTCGCACCAGAGGTACGAGTCGTGTTAACTACAGAGATCTGGCTGGGTATGCTTGCTTTCTCTCTACTATCGAACCCAAAAATGTGAAGGAAGCAATTGTTGATGATTTCTGGGTTTCGGCTATGAAAGAGGAACTGAACCAATTCCAACGAAATGATGTCTGGAGTCTTGTGGAGAGACCAAAAGGAACAAATGTCATCGAGACAAAATGGATATTCAAAAATAAGACAGATGAGGAGGGAAATGTTACTCGCAATAAAGCCCGGCTTGTAGCTCAAGGGTATACTCAAGTGGAAGGTATTGATTTCGATGAGACATTTGCTCCAGTAGCTCGGTTGGAATCTATTAGACTATTGCTAGCAGTTGCCTGCAGTTTAAATTTCAAACTGCACCAAATGGACGTGAAAAGTACCTTTCTGAACGGGCTGTTGAATGAAGAAGTGTATGTTGAACAACCCAAAGGCTTTGCAGATCCATTTCTTCCAAATCATGTTTACAAGCTGAAGAAGGCGCTGTATGGGCTGAAGCAAGCACCAAGGGCCTGGTATGAAAGATTGACCACATATCTTCTTAAGAAGGGATACGAAAGAGGAGGAGCTGATAAAACTCTATTTGTTCAAAGGACAAGATCAAGTGTCATGGTTGCACAGATTTATGTTGATGACATAGTCTTCGGTTCAACATCTCAACAGCTAGTGCATGAGTTTATTAATCTCATGCAAAAGGAGTTTGAAATGAGCATGGTAGGTGAGTTAAATGTGTTTCTTGGGCTCCAAGTTAAACAATGTCCAGATGGTCTATTCATCTCGCAGAGCAAGTATGCAAGGAATCTTGTCAAGAGATTCGGTTTAGAAAGAGCAAGACATGTTCGGACTCCCATGAGTACGTCTGAAAAACTCTCCAAGGATGAAGGAGGAAGAGATGTTGAAGTTACTCTTTACAGAAGCATGATAGGTAGTCTTTTGTATTTAACAGCTAGCCGACCGGATATCAGCTTCAGTGTTGGAGTCTGTGCTCGTTACCAAGCAAGTCCCAAGGAATCTCATATTACTGACGTAAAGAGGATTATCAGGTATATCAGTGAAACAACAGACTATGGTATATGGTATACAAAGGATACGAATACTCTTGTCTCAGGATATAGTGATGCTGACTGGGCCGGGAATACAGATGATAGGAAAAGCACTACCAGAGGATGTTTTTATGTGGGGAACAATCTGGTTTCATGGTATAGTAAAAAACAGAACTCCATATCATTATCTACAGCAGAAGCTGGGTATATTGCAGCGGGAAGTTGCTGCACACAACTGCTATGGTTGAAACAAATGTTGACAGACTATGGACTGGAACAAGGAATTCTGACTATTTTATGTGACAACCAGAGTGATATAAACATCTCCGAGAACCCTGTCCAGCATTCCAGAACAAAACATATCGACATCCGACACCACTTTGTTAGAGAGCTGGTTGAGAAGAAGTCCCTTGCCATGGAGTATGTAGCTACAGGTAATCAACTAGCAGACATATTTACAAAGCCTCTAGACTCCACCAGATTTGAGGAATTGCGACAAGCCTTAGGGCTGTGTCGTATCTGATGTTGTTCACTTTGTTGTGAACATTGTTGCAACTTTAGGTTGCAACAATAATAGAATTGGGCCGTCTTGGGCCATCGGGTTTGTTTTCTTTTCAAGTTAGTTGCCCGATATTTAATTCCTTCTGTTCATATCCCGTTCCCAAGGCGCAATTCTCTACTCTTTTTAAAAATCAAATATCTTCAAGATTCTCTTGTCTGATCTTCTAGGGTTCTTGATCTGATCTTTGTGCATGTGAGATAATTTCTCTTTTCTTGTTCGAGTATGGAGAGAGATCATTCGAAATCGCCTTCGCAGCCTCCTCGTCGGTCCTCTCGTCGGACTGCCTCCGCAAGGAAAAATGCTCCACCGTCTTCTTCCTCTCATATCAAACGGAAAAGAGGGTCCTCTCGCTCCAGGCATGGGTCTCCCATGGGTACTACCGTCTCTCCTCAATCCCCTGGTCTTTTTTCCCACATGCACTCTCATGGAACTTCAAATTTGGAGTTAGTCAAGTTTTCCCCAATTCTCAAAATTCCCCTTTGTCGAAACCCTCCTTATGTTGAAGTTTCTGATGATGAAGAATTCCCTGAACCTATTACAATTCAAGACTGGTTTTGGTATTTGCGGAGAACTGGTAAGAGATTAGACCTTTCTTCTATGGATGTCTCTCACATTCATATCGAAAAGCTCATGCACAAGAAGATCACTGGGAAAGTTATGAGCGTAGAAGTACCTCGAGATAGGAAGGTTGTGATTCGAACTTGGAATCCCGAAATCTATGTGAAAATCTCTGAAGTTGAAATTGTGGAGATTTCGGACTCAGAAGACCCTCCAGTGTTTGCTGAAATGCCTAAGTCAAGGGATTCTGTGGAAGATTCCACAGCTAATTTGTTCTCTGAGAATTCTGCTGAGTAAGGTGATGTAAAGATGAACAAGGATGTTGATATGGAGGTAGTCATTGATGATGTAACTGTGCCTTCTATTCCATCTCAGGAAGAAGCCTCTATCCCTCTATCTCCTATGGGTGTGGATGAGGATATCCAAAATGTGGCTAATGATAATGATTGTCGTACAAATGAAGGCGCTCATTCTGTGTCTTTTAACTCCTCTCAGCAAGTGACTGAGACTGAAGGAGAATCTAAGAAAGATGACTGTAATCAGGGTGTATGTCGTGAAGATTCCCCTCTTTTGGGCCAAAATGTGTCAGGTGTAGATGTGGAACCTGCTGGTGATTGTTCAGAAAAGAGGCAGTCTCTCAAAGATGCAGTGGGATCGATACCTGATTCTATGAATTTAGACATCTCTGGAGATCCACTGGATCTCCCCCCTGTTCTGCCCGAGGCTGAAGGAGGTGGTTTGCAGGTTGGTCTAGATGATGATGCAGGTGTTGTTGAGACTGAAATTGGTTCAGCTGATGTTGGGATGAATGTCGTCATGAACACTGACAGTTGTGGTATGACTCAAGGTTCTTCAGAAGCTGGTGGTGACATTGCAGGGACGAATATTGATGCTATTCCCTTGGTGGAGGAAGCTGATGAAGATATTGTTGTACAAAATGTTACAACAAGTCCTACAACATGTGGGACCTCTGATCAAAATGAACCACCCCTGTCTTCCTTCATGCGCAAGGGTAGATCTGCGTCCAAAAAGCGTCCTGTCCCTCGCCCTTGCAGTAGTGCTGAGACTTCTCCTTCCAAGCGGCCTAAACATTCATCTTCTACTCCCTCTCGCTCTCCCTCGTTTACATCTTCAGATGCCCTAAGCAAAATCTTCTTTGACAAAGCCTGTAAGAACAGATGGCCATCTTACTCAGAGAGATCTCTTATATCTGAGAAAGTCCTCAATCTGTCATCGTTCGATAAGACTCAGTTGGTCTCTATTCTGAAGGATCTTGGTCTTTTCCATGCTGCTACATGCTTCAGCGTCTACTATCCTGCTTTGGTGAGAGAATTTTACTGTAATCTCTCCAAATCTGCAAGTGATGGATCCTCTCGGTGGAGTTTCAGAAATTATGTTCGAGGGAAGATAGTCACATTTTCTCCTGCATCTCTGAACAAATTATTAGAATGGAAATGTTCCCAATCTGTTCCAGCTTTCGGTGACTCAACTGGAGTGAGTTTTGACAGACTGATTGAGGTCGTGACTGATGGGAAGTTGAAACGCTGGCATACTAAGTCATCTGTTTTTCCCTCGTCTGCTCTTACAGCGAAGTATTTTATTCTATTCAGGGTTGCTACACGAAACTGGCTCCCTACCTCAAATGTTTTTGTGGTTACAAGGGACATGTGCAAACTGCTGTTCTCTGCTGGCACGTCTCAGGTATTCAATTTAGGGAGAATCATTTTCGATTCTATCTTATCTTTTGCTGAATTATCATCCTCCGGGACCTCTTTACCTCATGGAGCTCTCATTTCCATGATGCTTTTGGCTCAAAAGGTGCACCTGTCTCCTTCTGACCTTCCCTCTACCTGTGACAGTATCTCATATACAGCAAAATCCGTGGCTGGAAAATACAATGACATCACTGAGGTGTTGCCCTCTCTGCACGGTGGTCCTTCTTCACCTCCTCTGTCCAGTAATGCTGCACCCGAGTACTCTCTGCCTCCTGAATCTCAGCCTGCCAGCTCTTCTCAGTCGAGTGCAGTGGACATTGAGTTCCTGGAAAATGCCCTTCAAAATGTCAATGATCAGCTTCTTATTCTTGATAGCCAGCGGGCTCTTCTGAATCGTCACAAAGTGCTGTTGCAAGATAAGTTGTCCTCTCTGAGGCGTGGCCCTTCTGCCGGCCTCTGACTGTTGTTCTCCAGATGGTTCTTTTGTTTTTAGTGGCTCAAAAGGGGAGATGAAGGTATGATATTTTTTCTGGAAAGGTCTGGTTTGTGTGGATGATATCCTGTTGGCTGTGTGGAGGTCTTGGTCTTGTTCTATGAGGATAGTTGGCAGTCTTTCTGTGGTTCTTGACCTATGTTCTCCTTTAGACTGGTATATTGTTGAATATCATACTGTATTGTGCCACTAAATGACAAAAGGGGAGATTGTTAGGTTTTGTCTCTACTGCGGGTATATGCTTTACTTGTCATTTGTGGCACTCCACTAAGCGTCTCTCTTTATGTACTCCTTGAAGTGTTTAGTCAAATTATCTGGGGATGTTGGACATCTCGTTGAACGTTTTGTTGCATCCGAACCACATTATCAGAAAAAGAGACAAGTCTCAGCTGAGCTTGTTGGATGTATTGTTGAACAGATTGTTGAACCTCCGTGTTCAACATGCTGTGTCTATGTGCGACTGTTGTAGATCGAAGCCTGAGGTCCGCGTGATCTTAAGTCTCCATTTATATCAGTTCAGGTATTTATGTTGGTTAATAACTGCTGAAGATTTGATTGGCTAAGAATATCTTTCGGTACCATTCGTGAAGAATTAGTTGAAGATATCTTCGCTGGCAAGATCCTGGCAACGATCTTCTGCGGAGATTTAGGGATCTCTTTCCATCTATGGGAGTCGCGGTTATTGCTGTTATTATGTCGCCTCTAGATTAATTGATCTAGTGCTGATTGAACTGAGATTGGGGCGGTGGCTGGCATTTAGGGTTTGAGAGCATTGGCGGCTAGGTCGAGACTTCTTTTACCGGAAGAAGTCCTCTGATATATACTCCGGGAGGGAGGCCGGCAACCACGCACGTGGGATCAAGGGAGTTGATCTTGTCGGTGGTGCAAGGGGAGCTTGCAGGCAAGGGGACCTTACCAAGAATACTTCACGGGGTTGATTGCGATCACCTCTCACGGTTTGGTTTAAGGATGAGTGTGTTCTTCCTTATAGAAGCGTGAATTTTAGAGTTTGTATTCTCTGATCTTTATAGTGAAGTATTCTATTTTTCTGGGCGTGGCCCCGCAGATGTAGGTGTGCGCACCGAACTGCGATACAAAGTCTCTTGTGTCCCTGATTGCTGTGTGTCATTTTGTTGTTCTTTATGTTCACTACTGCGTACTGAATTTCAATTTTCTTCAAGACCATATTGATAAGAAAGATATATCTTTAGACTATGTTGACACCGAAAAACAATTAACAGACATCTTCAACAAACCCATATATCAAAAACAATTTTGTTTTATTCGAAGGGAGTTGGGGAATATGTCATTAGTTGAGATTTAGCATGCTTATCCATGCACATACACAAGCTTAAATATTGTATTCGTAGGATCCATATGGATGGCAGACAACACTAGAAGGGGAGGTTGAATGTGTTTGTCAACGAATAACAATCGCGTAATTAAATATCATTCTAATAGTTGCCTAAGTCTCAAATTATTGTTACCTCAAATTTTACTTAATCAACAATTAGAATGATATTTAATTGAGGTATAAAAAAATTCAAGCAAAGAGTGAAAGAGTTAAAGAGATATGAGCATAGTGCAAACACCCAGCTTTTACATTAGTTCGACCCAACCTTGGCCTATGTCCAGTAACCGATACACTAGCTCTCAATGAGAGCAAACCTTGCCATAACACAATGAAGAGGACTTCGTACAAGCACCTAGCATCACTCGCTTGGAATTTCCAACACAAATACCTAGTTTTATCCAACTAGGGGTTTCAACACCAATTTCCCTTTTCACACGAGAATTACAATAATCAAGTCTTCTCAAAGTCTTTACAAAAGATATGAAATTTGTTTACAATGATTTCCTAAAAGCCAATAGTATATATGTGAATACGTGGCTAAAGAAAATCGTAAAAATTCTTTGATCAAATAAAATGATATTGCTTAGCACAACTTTATCGAAAGAATTTGTTCATGAAAATTAATACTCTAAAAAAATGCACTTGGGCTTTAGAGATCAATAGTCAAGTTTTTTTATCTTTGAAAAAATATTTGAATTTAAAAAGACAAAGATTAAAATAGGAGACTTGTATTTTGAATCTCAATGGAGAAAGCTTTAAGCTTGTAGATCAAAAAATACTATTAAAAGTCTAAATAAAACTGAAAATAATCTTGAAATATTGAGTAACAAAGAATTAAATTAGTAGCCTTTAACGAAGAGTAGAAAATTAAGCTTTTGAGCACTTTTTAGCAATAGATAGATCTCTTTTAATATAAGAATTGTAGTGTTTAAAAATCTAAAATCTCATCTATTTACAGAGAAATATTAGCACAAATTCTGCACAAAATTAGCTTAAAATTGCTCACAAAGTCAACTCCAACGGCTAGTTAACAGCTAGCATAAATCAAGGCAGATTTTCAAATCTATCATATGTTGACCTAGATAGTTGGATATTCTGGAGAATAGTATGCTATCTCTCGTAGATAGCCGGTTATTTTCTCAAATAGCCAGCTATTATTTTGACAGAGAGTTTGGAGTAAATCCCTGACATAAACAGTCGGGTATCAGAAAATAATAGTCGGTTATTATAGGATACAACAGTTTTTATACTTAAAAATACGTGAAAAGTACTTTATAAAAATTATATTTAAGTAATATATTAAGTAATATATTTTAAAAATATTTTTACAGAAGTTGTTTGTGTGTGTAAAAGATATAATATGGCTGTTTACTTTTCTAAGTAGTTTACTCACTTAGACACACATGTAGCTCTTGTTCTTTATTCTTTATCTTGAGCCATCTCCTCTCGATCTCAAGTATTTATTTTCTTTAGAATTTAGAGCCTTCATATGCTTCAATTTGTGGCTTGAAAGTACACTTCTTGATCGTGGCTCTATGTCCTTCAATTCGCTCCACAATATGCTTTGTTCTCCATATCTATAAAATAATATATATGGACTTGAAATAAATACATTAGTACACATATCACTTGTGTACATCATCAAAACCTACTGGGGTGGGTCTCAATATCGCAACACTCTTTCCCTTTTTTGTGATGACTACAAATGATATAGCATGTAGAGATAATATGAAATAATAAATTACTTACGTTCAGCCTACAGAGATGCATGATTGCTATGGAGAGGTTACTCCCCCTGCATTAAAGCTAGTTAGCAATAAGATTGAAATATGCATAATTTTCATATTATTGAAGTTATTCAAGTGTTATTTTATATGGGCCTTGTGAGCTTTCTCACCCTTTGTCACATCAAAAAATATAGGTATAACAATATATTATACCAAGTGTTGATGCAAAAAATAACAAAGTTATTGATATGATATAACAATTTTGCTTGATGTCTCAATATCCATTCATACAAAAATTTCTCAATATTTGCATAAGAGGAATTTGCAATTTGCCATTGAGATGCAATGACCATAGAGTTTAACTTAGCTAGCATATCATGCAACATTTAGCAAACATAAGCAAAGAGATTTTTAACAAGCATAATCAAGCTACAAGCAAACATAAGAAACCATTACATAGGTAAGTGTTGCGAGTTCCAAACCAAAATATTACATACCATTCTCATATAATACAAAATTTATGAGAATCAACCGATTGTAGAAAATATTACAAACCAACATAATATAGTTCAAAAATCACAACAAACTTATGATAAATAATCCAACAAGCTATCTGCTTTGGATTTCCTTCTTGAGTATCTCGAACTCTTCTTTAATTTCTTCCACTAAGGCATCGGTGATGTTGTGCCTTTGCTTCATGGTCTCCTTCAATCTCTCTATCCTTTGGAACAAGGTATCCTTCATGCTACTCATGCGTTTATTTGCTTGAAGTTCCATCTTGTCAAGCCTTGCAATTATGACTTGTTAAAATGATAGCATGTATGGTGGGAAGTCTTCAAAAAATGAATCTTCTCATTGCTTCATTGGTTTGGTTTCCTCATCTTCTCCTTCTCCTTCTCCTTCTTCTGCTTCCATTTCTTCGTCACCTTCTTCTTCTTCTTCGCTATTTTCTCCATAGGTCGGGTCCAAACTAAGGCCTATTCTATCGAGTGCTCCAGAGTCAAATAGAGTCATGGGTTCAATGAAGTGTGTCTCACTCTCAACGTCTATACCGGCGGAGATGAAAATGTTGGTAAGATAGTGGCCATGATGGAGTGGGTCAGTGGGGGTTCACGGAGGTTGCACTACGAATGAAATTGTTGAAGATGATCTAAGAACAGTTTATCTTGATTTTAGCTAACATTGCATATACGCACTTGGCTTCATTAAAGGATATTACGGCTCGACTTCCTCGTTTTTGATTAATATTATAAGAAAGAATATTTGCGAGAATTCACGCAATAGAAGTGAGGTTGTTGGTCGGCAAACTAGCCTTGTAAAATTTGGCTTTCTTATACATGAGCTTGAGAACATCCTTGTCCTTCATTGTGATTTCATGGGGAACTGTCCCCATGCATGATATGCCAAGTCTTAGTCCCAATCTTTCAATGTTAAGAACAATAGTAGCATCAAAAACTTTAGTGGTAATCCTAGAGACTCCGGTGGAAGTGGCAGTGTTCACCATCATGTTTGTGTAAAATAGGTTTATCAACCTAGGAAAACACCTACACTTGTTGTGATGAGAAAATAAGTCTGATATCCCTTGGTATTCAAACATGGAGTCAATTCCATAATTTCCCAAGTTACTAATTTTGATGTACCTCTCTTGGAGGATAGTTATATGCATTAAGGTCAAAAGTGGAAATTAAATCGGTCTTGAGGAGATATGGAGTGATGAGTTTCCTTTTCCAATAGTGGTTGGGATGATGATTCTTCCATCCTTTTCTTTTTAATAGAAGTTCCCCTAACCATGGTTCAAGAAAGTGTGTGAAACAAAACTAAAAGAGATGAAGTTTTGATGAGAGATATATATACCTAGGGTGATGATGATTCTTCCTTCCCAAAACTTCCTTCTCCAAATCCTTGACTTTCTTAAGGGATTTCTAAAATTTGCTAGCTTTTTGAGTGGTAGAAGAGATAGTTGGCTATGGATGAGAAATGAGTGAAAGAGGGTAAAATCTAGGGTTTCACTCATACTACCAAAGATTTTGGCCTTAGGATGTTAATCAAGGGTGAGGATCTCTTATTCTTAATGGGTATAAGTGACTAAAGGTGGAAAAACCCATTAAGAAAACCCAAATCCCGAAATCATAAACCAAATTGTCGACTGGTTTTGGAATAAAACTACACCCAAAGAGACGTCTATCTGGCAGTTTTAGTGTTTTTCAAATAAAAATCATCGAATATAGTATCAAACTGATTTCTAATTTTTCAAACATTATTATAATGTACATGTGATTTTTTTGAGCATATTCATCTATTTTACAATATTTAAAATATTTTTTCTTACTGATCTTTTTTCTTTTTTCTTCACTTCAACCTACGTGCAAGCAATTCTTTGAGAGAGACTATCTTGCTAATCCACATATCTGTTTGTGCCTGAAAAAATAGACATAAATTTTAGTACCCTTTTTCTTTTGGGTCTTAGAGATTAGATAAGATTAAATCTCATTTTCATGGAAGCCAAACTCAATATGGTTTAGAAACTTCCTTTAGAAGTATAGCTTTTGTTGAAATGAATATTATGCAAAAATTCATTTATGTACATCTCCTTTGTTTTGAGCTGCCATTTTTGGAAATCCATATTCGAATGTACATGTTTTTCATGTGAGAATTCCTAGTATGCTTTTCTATATGCTTAGGGTTGGATTTTTCATAACCTAAGCCGGTCATATTCCCCGTAGCTGTTTGCTGATCAATTATATCATCAAGCTTTCCTTTTCACTTGTTGAATTTCTCCATAATTTAGATAAGTCATCAAATTTTCTTTTTTGTGGTAGTCACTATATCATCTATGTCATTTATCCTAGTTTTCATCACATTGACCTAATCCAAAAGGGATTTGTTTTTCTTGATCAGATCTTCATTTTCCTTCTCAAGTTCTTACTTTCTCTTGGTGCAAATCTTAAACTTCTTATTCAATTTGTGCTGCTCTCTAATAAGCTTCTTATGAACATTACACAATTCTTTGTAAGCACCCTTAATATCAAATTCAAATTCATTATCGCTATCATCATCGCTATCACTACTACTATGTAGGTCGTCGTCACTAAAAGCAAGCAAAGATGGATAAGAATTAGTTACCTTTGATGATGTTGATGGCATAAAACATATGTGCACCCGTTCTCCTCTTTGTTCTTCTTCGTCAAATGATGTCGACGATTCATCGGAACTTGACACATCGCTTTGATCAAAAGCCACAAACGCCTTTTTATTAGGTTTTACGAACTTTTTTCCTTCTGATTCCGTCTTCTATCTTTCTTATTTTCTTTGCCCTTTCCTTGGTCGTGATTTTTCTCCAAGGGGCAAACTCTCTGAACATGTCCTGGTTTATTACAACCAAAGCAAATAATATCATTAGTAGAACGAGATCTTCGTTTATCGAACTTACCACGGTGGAATTTTCTGAATTTCCTCGTTACGAAAGCAATTTATTTTTTGTCCCTTTAGGAATATTTTGAATCTGATCTCTCTTCATTTGCTCTAAAGTCCAAGTTTTTCTTTTTCAACTTTTCCTCGATCTGTTTGTCTTCTTCTAACTCTATTTCATATGCTATAAGATTTCTCATCAACTCTTCGATAGTGATTGTCTTCATGTTATGAGCTTCTCGGATGGCGGTGGTCTTTCCATTCCATTCCGGTCGAAGTGATCGAACCATTTTCACCACCTAATCATACTAAGAAATTTTCTTGCCTAAACCTGCAAGCTCATTGGTGATGTTAGTAAAACTAGTATTAACATCACTAATACTCTCACCTTCTTCCATTTTAAAGCTATCAAATTTTGAATATACCATATTAATTCTAGGTTCCTTTACCTTTTCTATTCCTTCATAGCTTACCTTGAGAGTATGCCATATTTGATGTGCGGTCTTGCATTGAGGCACATGTTTAAATTATGCACCTGAAATTGCATAAAATAAAGCATTCATAGCTTTGGCGTTAAGGTTTCATTTCTTCTTTTCATCGGCTGATAATTTTGTGGTGCACATCTCAGTAGGTAATACATATTGATCTTTGGTGACGGTCCATGCATCGATGTCTAGGGATTGTAGATGCGTCCTCAGTTGGATCTTCCAACTGGCATATTTTGTTCCATTGAACAGAGGCGGTCGTATGGTGTTGAGTCCTTCAAAGTAGTGAGATGTTGATGCCATCGCTTTTAATCTAAACTCTGATACCAAGTGTAGGATCACTGTGGATGGCAGACAACACTAGAAGGGGGGTTGAATAGGGTTGACAATGACTAACAATCTTTTCGCGTAATTAAAAATTCTTCTAATATGTGCCTAAGTCTCAAATTAAGGTTACGTCAATTTGTACGTAATCAATAATTATAATATTCTTGGATAAGATAAGAGTTGCAACGGTATAATAAAATTCAAGCAAAGAGTGAGAGGTAAAGAGATATTAGCACAGCGCAAACAAACAGCTTTACCCTGGTTTGGCCCAACCTTGGCCTACATTCAGAAACCGATCCACTAGCTCTCCATGAGAGCAAACCCTTCCTCAACACAATGAAAAGGACTTCGTACAAGCACCTAGCTTTCCTCACTAAGAATTTCCAACACAAATACCTAGTTACAACCAACTAGGGTTTTCAACACCAATTTCCCTTATAACACGAGAATTACAATAATCAAGTATTCTTCAAAATCTTTACAAAAGATATGAAATTTGCGTACAATGATTTCCTAAAAGCCAATAGTATATATGTGAATAAGTGTCCTAAGAAAATCGTAAAAATTCTTTTATCAAATAAAATGATATGGCTTAGCACAACTTGATCAAAAGAATTTGTTCTTGAAAATTAATACTCTAAAAAATGCACATGGGCTTTAAAGATCAATAGTCAAGTAATTTTTAATCTTTGAAAAATCTGGATTTCAAAACATAAAGATTAAAACAAGGGACTTGTATTTAATTTGAATCTCAGTAGAGAAAGCTTTAAGATTGGAGATAAAAAAGAACAAACACTATTAAAAGGCTAAATAAAACTGAAAATGATCTTGAAAGATTGAGTAAGAGAGATTTAAATCAGTAGCCTTTAACGAAGATAAAAAAATTGAGCTTTTGAGCACTTTTTAGCAATAGAGAGATTTCTTTTGATATAAGAATTATTGTGTTTAAAAATCTGAAATCCTAGCTATTTATAGAGAAATATTAGCATAAAATTTGCTCAAATTTTGCTTTAAATTAGCTCACAAATTCAACTCCAACGGCTACTTAACGGATAGCATAAATCAAGGCATATTTTCAAATCTATCAGAAGTTGACCCAAATAGTTGACTATTTTGGAGAGTATGAGGCTATCTCTCCCAGATAGTCGGTTATTTTCTCAATTAATCGGCTATTATTTTGACAGAGAGTTTGGAGTAAATCCCTGACATAAATTGTCGGCTATCTGACAATAATAGTCAGCTATTATAGACTACAACAGTTTTTATACTTAAAAATACTAGAAAAATAATTTATAAAAATTATATTAAAGTAATATATTAAGTAATATATTTTAAAAATATTTTTGCAAAAATTGTATGTGTGTGTAATAGATATACTATGGCCTTTTACATCTCTAACTAGTTTACTCACTTAAACACACATCTAGCTCTTGTTCTTCATTCTTCGTTGCTCAAGCGTCCAGATGATGCAAAAGATATTTATAGTAACCGCGAGCAATACAGATCACATGCAATGGGTGTCGAACACAGTGAGGCAGTGGTATGAGTATCGATCAATTATACACCAAATTAACTACGCGGATAAAAATGAGAAGGGGTAATTACACTAGAAATACAAAGATAAAGAAAGGTGCAAGTCACCAAGTGTCATCGCTAGTTCAAATTGAGCATGCGGGTCAATCTAGCTTCTCGAGTCAATGGGTTGTGGTCCTAGATGATAGTCGAATCTCAATTCGTCCTCTCGATGTCCAACTGTTAGAGAGGACTCAGATAATAGGTTAGATCCCTTATCGTAGCCTCGACGGTTAGTCGAAAACTACGGTAGTGGTGATTCTAGCAAGAGTGCCCGATGGGTGGTCAGCACATATCACTAGGTAGTCAACCCTCCTCGGCTATGAGGCGGGATGAATTGAGCTCATCCAAACCTATTTCTAAGACTAAAACCCTAATTAGAACGATATTTGGAGCGATCCACCCACATGAACGATCTACGCTAGGGTTAAGCTAAGCCATAGGCACAAAGATCTACTTTATTAACATTGCGACAAAAGACGAGAAGAAATTAGAGGGAAACATCACAAGAAGCAATAATATAGAATTAAAAGCAATGCAAGTGAAATTAAACTAAAGACAAACAAGAATTCATTACAAAACAACTAGAATTAAAAGTCTTACCAATACAAGGAAGAACAGCTTGCAAAGGGGGTAAAACCCCTAAAAATCATGGAAAAAAGAACTCTCTCTCAATTCGTACTCAGGAATTTATATTACAGGTAGAAAACTAAGGGCACACGGCCGTGCCGCAAATCGGCACGGCTATGCTGTTGTAAAATAACCTAGGGCATGACTGCGACTGCTGCTTTGAGCATGGCCATGCCACAAGTCGACACGGTCGTGTCGATCCTCATCTAAGCCCAATTCAGCACCAGGCATCACGGCCGTGTGAGACGACCATGATATAGGGGAACTTTCTGCCTCCAACAGGAGAATTAGCATGGTCGTACAACGAATCAGTACGGCCGTGTAAATGATGATGTAGCTCCTCCCTTGGCCTTATGATATAGCACGGCCGTATGGTTGCACACACTGCCGTGCAGTTTGCTCGTTGACTTATATCTCCCCTCCTTTAGCTCCGATCTTTGCTAATACTTGTCGTTTTCTCTCCCTTGTTCCACAAATAACAGATTTGTATTGTTTGGGTGTGAATTCCCTAAACATACACAAAATACATACCCAACGCATCAAATGGATAAAAACATGTAAAAATGGGAGAAATAACAAGAGTGGTATAAAATAATTGGGGAAAATGTGGGATGAAAGGGGTGGAAAAAGGTGTATAAAATGAGTCTAACAAATTCCCACAAGCTAAACTCTTGCTCGTCCTGAGCAAGACATGATTAGAGTACGTGGAGAGATTGTCAGGAGAAAACCCGAGAATCACCCTCTCGAACCACACATGCGCATGGGTCATGCTTACAACCAAGGTTAGGGCACACTTCCCACACAGTCACCAAATTTACCCAACGTGGCAGAGGACTAGAACACTACCCTCCTCACGATGTCAGTACTAACACCATATATCTGCGTATGGCTAACCCGGAATCATGAATTCTCGGTAGGCTTAGGCTAGAGAAAATCTAACTCTAAATCAATGCTCGCGAAAGCGAAAATCACAAAGGCACAAGTTAGAGACTAAGTCTATCCTGAGTTTGGGATGATAGGGTCATTTCCATTGTACCATGGTAGCGGGCATGTTCATAATTGAAAATACACATTTATTCACTTCCCTTTTTAAGGGTGTAGGCAATTTGCGTAGTGAGATTTCAGCCAATAACTCCCGGCCCAGGTGAGCCAAGGGCATTGGGTTAAAATGGACCCCTCGAGCCAACTCTCTCGAACTGCCTAACCCATTATTTACATGCACTCCCCCAAACCTCATCTTCTGGTGCGAATCTCGGTGAATTCTGAGACTCAGAGACCCAGCTAATCGATGAAGTAAGGAGAACAGTGCATTTATTCTATACTTCTGTTTTGTATTCACACTCTTTTTTTTGTTTTTTTAACATGCTGCCACCATGGTAAAGGGGAAAACGGCCCAAATAAAAAACCAAACACTATCGAGACCAAGCTTACCTTATGCGATCGGAAAGCCCTAAGGTTGCATGATAAAAGGGGTGATTAAACATCTTGCATATCCTATCGAGAAAGAGATGGGAGCTAGCTCTATCTCACACACGGCTAGGGGTTAGAAATGAAATCGTAATGGGGGGAGTGTAGAAGACGTGCCACTGAAAGGAAATAATAGTGTATGCAGAGAAACCGACCCTAACCAAGCACATGCAAAACTAGTGCGGGATTGTGGTTCTCCCATAGGGATCGTCTCCCTCGGTTTCATCGAAAAATGGCTAAAATGGAAAGAGAAAAGTGAAGTAAGGATGGAAATTTTGAAAAAATAAGCTTGAATAATAATGGAAAAGAAAGGTGGATACATCTCCCCCAAGTTTAAACGAAGCATTGTCCTCAATGCTAGAGGACTACATGGTTTTTGGGGGTAGAGGTGAAAGAGCGGGGGTGGGTGTGGTGAAATGGGGATGCAATGTAATATCATTAAGTCTAAGGAAAAAGTGTGGAGTGTACATGAGAGTCTCCCCCAAGCTAGCATGAAGCGTATCCCTAAAATGAGATTTCGATGTGAAAAATAGGGACTAATGTGTACTTGGGGGTAAGTGGAAAGAGCGAAGCTAAGTAGGAAAATGAAAATGTGTGAGGTGAATGAGAAATGAAGATATTTATTAAATACAACTAAATGCTAATATGCTCCTGTTACTAAACGAGAGGAGACGAGATTATTAAAATGCTACACTAGAAAGTAGGTAAAATATCTACACTACTGGGTTAGGATACACCTGTTTGAAAGGCGGATCCTTGAGCTTTATTGGTGCATGAATCTTCTCTTCTTGCTGCTTTCGTGGCTCAGCTAGCAGCTTTACTCCACGAATGTCATCGGACCCAATCAACGTGGCTCCCAGAATTCCCTGAAGGTTTCCACCTGTAACCTGCAGGGAACAAGTCATGTCAGTCTGATGAGATAAATTATTACCCACAATGAAATTAATCCAGAGATAATCATCAAAATGCGAAAGAAAATTTAAAGCAGGTTGATGGATACTCCCTGGAGGAACTTCGCCACTCTCCGGGTATACGACCAGATCTTCACTCTCTGCGTGTCCTACCTGGCCAGGTGTGGGCACAACCAAGCATGCCCCAGGAGCATATGTACTTGTTCCTGCGGGAGACATGTTGCGTCAGAAATATCTGAATCTATGAATGAAAGAAATAAATCACGAGATTCATATATGGAGATATCAAGGTTTATAAAACTTCCCTGATCGGTGTGGTGTTGATGCTTGAGCTCTGGTGGGACGAGGAGTGGCTGTGGTGCAAATGAGAGAGGAGAGTATGGCTCAAGCCAGATGAGATAGGTCATCACGCTTGTGGCCAAACCTATGTACTCCTCGAAGGCATGCACGTGCATCGCAGTCTCCTCGATGCTCGTGCATGGATCCAACGCAGAGACCTGACAAAATGACAAATTTTACGCGAGCTCTTCGATTTCTGGTGTCTCGCTCTTGCCCGTGCAACTCAATCTAATCTCTGCTCTGAACTTGGTTAGGAGCCCCTCAATCTTTACTAACGCTCCGTTGGATCTCTCATTTCTTGTGGGGCACAGCTCGAGATGATGTCACTGGCTTGATGATGCACCCCGAACTTACACCTAAATTCCACCTAGCGGTGTCACAGTCGATAGGCGTAGTATGGCTTCTAAGTGTCAGCCCTGGGCTCTATCCGTAAGCAAACAGTGTCAAATTATAGTATAAAAGATGTCAGATCCCACAGGGACGGTGACAGTGTAGTTGGGGTCTCAGATTATTTTTAGATCTCAAAGTGAGATAGCTATTGGTTTGGAAAGATTGGTTGTGATGGTGTTGTTGACTTGATAATAAAGAAAACTAGGGTTTTATGGATCACCGCTAAGACCGTCAGAGATCGATGTTGGAATGGGATCCTTACGTTGCATTAGGTTTATGGGATTAATCTCTCAATTCATACCACTCTCGTGGGTTAGAATTTCGAGGTATTTCGGAGGCTCTCATTGACGCAATGGCGGTGGCCGTTAATGTAGAGATATAGTTCATCAGTGGATCCCCTCAAGGCACGAGCCGTGCATGGTCACGAGCCTTGGTTGGATCCACTAATTTCCCTATTTAAATTCCAAGGATACTCCTTAAGTTCATCAATTCCACCGACCGTGGGCATGATCTTAGTACGAGTTATCCTATGGATTCGAATGGATCAACCGAAATACTCCCCTTTATTCCCAATACAACCTAGAGATCCAGACCTACATCTCTATCCTAGTGTCTTAGGGCTAACCCATCAACCCTAAAGGAGATTACTCACACATGGTGATTTTAACGAATTAAAATACAATTTATAAGAGAAATCATTGTAGAAATTGGATCAAGCAAGAAATGAATAGCTTACTTGCCGAAGACGAGAAAGAACAATAACTAATAATAAACCAAGAAGATTCCGTAGATTCCAGAACGCAAGAGCAATCGATCTTCCAAAAAAAATTCAATAATCCCCAAGAAAAATAGGTTTAGATCTACAAATCGTTTCTAATCTCCTCTCTTCCTCTCCAAACGTAATTCAAAAAAATCAAAAAGAATGAGCTCTCTAATTTCCTTGCTATGATCCACACTTCACTCCCAGCTGCGCGCATCCAGATAGGCCCGCGAAAAATTCCAAAAATGGCCCGCATTGTCGTCGACCGAGTCAGTGACTCGATCGAGCAGGAGCTTGCTCGGTCGGGCTGCTCGGTCGAGCGGCCCCTTTGCTCGGTCGAGTATGTCAGTGGATCGAGCTTATTCAAAAAGTTCCATTCTGTCTGCTTGGTCCGAGTAAGCCTTGCTCGGTCGAGTCACCCCACTGCTCGGTTGCAAAAGTCCTGCTCGGTCGAGCAGGATGTTGATGATGGGTGGACGTTCGAAAATGGAAGTTGCTCGATCGAGTCACCATACTACTCGGTTGAGCAAGGTGCGTATCAGCTGTGCCTGGGAAAACAAAGGTTGCCTCATGTATCAGCTCGACTGAGCACAAGCCCTGCTCGGTCGAGTCGCCTGGGAAAAATCTAGTAAAGCTCCTGACAGCTTCTCCTCCACTACTGTCACTCTCCTCCACTCCTCCCATGGTTTTCAAAACTCAGCAAACTCCTGTAGAGCTTCGCCAATGAGCTCAAGGGCATGTCGGATGTGTCCATATCCCAAAGTAGTCCCAAATCGCTCCAAAATCCCTGAAAATTCACAAAACTCTACGAAACTCGAATATAGCATTAGAATTGCAATATCGTATGAAAATGCGGGATTTGGATGCGAATAGGGCATGAAATGCAATGGAACGATGCTATGAAAAGGTGAAAAATATGGACACATAAAAATATCCCAAGCTTACCTCTTACTCGTCCTCGATGAAGACGAATTCTAGGTATGCCGGGTGATAAACAAAAGGAATAAAAATAAAAGAGAATAGAGATTAAAGAGGGTGCTAAAGTGTTCTATCAGATCCCAAGCCTCAGCAGTATATCACGATGCTTCGAATAGTAAAAACACATGCTAATGGTGTTTTCAAGTTTTACTAATCATAAGGCTAGCATGCAATAAAGACAAAAAACAGGGATCTTCTAAAATAATGCCATCAACTCATATCAATCTCATGCAATTTATAGAGTCTAGTATAAAAAGAGTTAGCAATGCACTTTTCAATCAATAGATACATGTGGAGCATAGAGAAATCACACCAGCATGCAATAAAGAATGGAAAGGAATCATGCTATTCAAATATTCATTTCGAATCATGAAGAATCTCCAAAACTAAAATATTTTGTAAAGTTCAAGCATTATCTAATCTCCCCGTTGTGCACCGTCTCCACTCTAATGTTATACTTACTCATATGATCAATTGGTTCACCCCCCCAAGCTTAGCTCGAGGCATCACATCTAGGAATATGATATGAAAGTTTTTGTCTTTTCCCAAGTAATTGTGATAGCTTCTAATAAAGGATATAAAACAATTTTATTTCTTTCTTTTCTTTCTTTTTCTTTTCTTTTTCTCTTTTTCACATTTTTTTCTACTTTTTTCATTTCATCTTATTTAGAAGCTATCTTTTTCTTTTGGGATTTTTGGGAAGTAAGATGCGGTAAAGGTAGCTCTTTTTCTTTTGGGATTTTTGGGAAGTAAGATGCAGTAAAGGTAGCTGTAGGGGGTGAAACCAACTGATATGTAGAGAATCATAAAGATATGTGGAGAAGAAAAATAATAAATCACTCGGTTCACTCATCAGAGGTGCACAACGATTCAATAGGATAATACTCTAACTAAACTCATAACTAGCATGGATATTTTCATTCATCTTGATGAATACTTAAAAGCACACAGTAATAAGCACAAGAATATCAGGCATGCAAACAGAAGTGAATGAGATAGCAAACAGGTGCTCAAAGTGTTCTAATGATGCGTGAACCTAGGTGCATTACCCAACAAAGCACATACTAGATACTATTTCATGCATTCAATTTCAATTCATATCAGGCATTAAATTAGAGAGATGAGCAAAAGAATATGCACGCATATAGATAGTAAAACTGAAACTACCCTAAATAGCATGTCATCAAATAATAAGCACCGTGAGTTGCTACTGAGGGCTATGAGAAGTATCATCATGCAGAACAGCCTTAGCAAAAAAATAAAAAAAGGGCGGAGAAAACAACAGAATGAGAAAAGGGATGCATGCATGGCAAAAAGCCAAAAAAAAAACGTGATGCTGAATGAGAAAAAAATAAAAAGGTGGAAAATGGGTGGAAAAGTAAACTAAAAAGCTGAAAAAGGAAGAAAAATAACAAATAAAAAATGAAAAATAAAGCGATAGCGCTCATCCCCCAAGCTAAACCCAGCAGTGTCCTCACTGCTGAGAAAACGCTAGTATGCGGGAGATGATACTAGAAAGGGTGGGTGAGTGAGGGAATAGAAAATGAATGAGAAATAAAACTATGCAAAAGAAATAAAACGTGATAAGATGCAATGCTAATGTGATAATGCATATGCATGAAATGATGCATGGCGGGTCCTCCCCCAAGCTGTGTAAGACCAAGGGCCCCGAAAAGACAGATGGGCACAATATAATGTGAGGGAAGCAAAAAGTGTGTAAGGACAGAATCAAGCAGGGGCACCACCCTCTGGAGGTGGTGCTGGGTCCCCCTGCTGGGGACCAGAAAATGTGGAGGGTGGCTGTGGCTCGACAGGTGGGTCAGTTTCCCAGTGCCTAACTACGTTGCGAAAAAAAGATTTAGGTAATGCTCAACCCCCCTGACCTATGAGTAGGAGCATGGCGACGAACTGGTCGCCCTGGTCAGTGTCTCAGAAGTTAATGTCATATGATGTGTCACCGATATGTAGACGCTTGGGAGGGGTTGGGGGTGTTGTTTGGCCGGGGTGAAGTGGTGGATGCGTCGCTAATAATGTGGTCCTGTGTGGGTGAGTATGTACGACAGGAGCGTCGAGTGGGCCTAGTGTTGGGTGCAACGGGGTCGGTGTTTGTGGTTCTTGCACGGCGTGGTGGCATCTTGCAAGCAATATAAAAATATGGGGCAGTATGTAAAGTATATAGGGGAAAGAGTGTATCGACATGAATGATGTGGTGATGTGATCGATCACATGATTGCTGCTGATCAGGAGTATCCCCCAAGCTGTTTCTAGGCTTGCCCTTCTATGTATACGAGACATACCTGACAGAGGAGAAAATAATGTCAGGGGAAGAGAATTAATATGCAGGGGGTGATGTATGACGAAGCTCGATCGATCATTAATTTTGCTCGGTTGAGTAAGTAGGGTTTCCATGTGGTAGGGGGCGGAGATGGCGGAGGGGGTGGTGAGCTTTAGGATGGGGAGAGAGAATGAGAGAGAGAGAGAGAGAGAGAGAGAGAGAGAGAGAGAGAGAGAGAGAGAGAGAGAGAGAGAGAGAGAGAGAGAGATATATATATATATATATATATATATATATATATATATATATATATATATATGGTTAATAGGAGGTCGATTCGGGGTTTAATAACCTGACTCGTTCGGAAGTGGGTCCGCGAGACAGGGGGAAAGTGACTCGGCCGAGCAGCACAGCTGCTCGGTCGCGTCATCAAAAAAATAAATCGAGGCTGAGTTTTAGGTTACTCCCTCAACTTCTCGACCGAGCAGGGCCTGCTCGGTCGAGCATTCTACGGCTGAATCCGATTTCTTTTGCTCGGTCGAGCATGCTCCTGCTCGGTTGAGTCGGTGTCTACTCGGGCCGAGCAAGGACTGCTCGGGCCGTGTAGACAGAACGACGATTTTGAATCATTTCTCTGTGCATTTCTTAGCTCGATCGAGTAGTAGGTTTACTCGATCGAGTAAGGGATTACTCGACCGAGCAGAAGCTGCTCGGGCCGTGTAGACAGAACGCCATTTTCTTTTGCTTTTCTTCTGCGTGTGCTACTCGGCCGAGCAAGTGGTTGCTCGGTCGAGTCAGTGTCTACTCGGACCGAGCAAAGGCTGCTCGGGCCGTGTAGACAGAACGACGTTTTCGTTCTCTTTTCTTGTTCATGCACTACTCGACCGAGCAGATTGCTGCTCGGTCGAGTCACCTGCGCTACTCGACCAAGCAGGTGGCTGCTTCATCGAGTCACCCGTGACTCTTCCATTCAGCTATTTTGCCCCTCTCAGTTGTTCTCCTTCCAGCTCTCTCTTCCATTTAGAACATCAATTTGTGTGCCCCTTGCCTATCAATGTGCAGAAAGGGAAGAACTCATCAGATTTTTATGATTTTGCATTTTTAAGAGAAACAAATAGCGTTTTTATTTGGTTTTCTTAAGTAGATAAAGTAAAAAAATAAAAATTGGAAAAAGATAATCCAAGATATAAAAGATTAGGTTGCCTCCCAATAAGCGCTCGTTTTGAGTCATGAGCTCAACTCCCTTAAGTTATTCAATGGTTATTTTGCGTGCATGAAATTCACGCATCATTCTTGCCAACGATACCATGCGGCGGTATTTGGCATCCTTCTCCTCCATGCTTTTTCTCGGCGGCGTAACTGATGGCCTCCGGCTTCTCGTGGTGCAAAGAATGATCACTGAGCTCCTTATCCAAGACACGAAGATAGGCGGCAATCGCCTTGTTGTAAACGGGGTCGCCGTCGTCATCAACACTTGTTCTTATCGGGTCCTTCATGACCCCCTTAGAAGTATACTTTCCTACGGCTTCATCTTCTAGGAGCTCCAATTAGCTAGCTCCTTCTTCAGAAACATGCTCCCTCATAGACCTCTGTAATCGGAATTGGGCTTCTATATTACCCCACATTCATTGACAGAGTCCCTTCACAGACATCTATCAAGACGCCGGCCGTCGCCATGAAGGGGCGGCCAAGAATGAGCTGGGAACTACCTCCCTCGGGCATATTCATTATAACGAAGTCCACTGGCACACACAACCCAAGAGGTATCTGCAGAATAATGTCCCTGGCGATGCCTACCAAATATGAGATAGAGTGATCCGCCAGCTATTTGGACATGTTCGTGGGCTCCAGCTCACTCCCAGTTTGTTGTCTTTCAAATATGGAAAGCGGCATCAAGCTGATGCTTGCTCCCAAGTCAATTTGAGCACGATTGATGAGCGTACCTCCTATGGAACATGGAACCATGAAGCTTCCCGAATCTGATAGCTTCTTCGGGAGATGGTTCCATTATAGCTTCTCGGATTTGGCTCTGTTTGCAAAGGCAACCTCCCTTGGTTCTTGAGTAGTTGGGACATCTGGCCCCTCAGCTCATCGAGCGACGTGTTGATATTTTTGAACTGAGCAGATGTGTCTTGGTTAAATTTGACTTGCCCACTAATGAATGTCTCTAAAGTTCTCTCCAAATTGGAATGTGGTGGTGCTGGTGTATAACCTTACTGAGCTGGGCGATTAAACTGGTATCCTAGTGGTCGATATGGCCTAGCTGGCCTAAACCTGCTCTGCTGTTGATTCTGCGGATGCCCTTGTTGTTGTTGAGGAGGGGCGGTGGTCTCTGAAACTGTGGAGGTTGCAGCCCTCCACTTTGGTTCCCGTAAGAAAATCCGGTATGATTCCTAGCGACCGGATTTTAACACTGATTGCGCCCCTCTCCTTGGACATACTGTACTGACTCAGATGAGTCGGCTCCATCATAATGTCCCTTATTGGGAACATAACTATGCTCTCCATATTCATCCGAAAGATGATAAGCAGAGGTGCTGGAGTTGCTGGGATGGAGTCCAAACGTTGTTCAATCCTAGCCACATGTTTACACAAAGTCTCGATGTGAGAATCAAGGTGGCTGACACCTTTTACCTCAGGGGTCCTGGTGACAATGGTGCGCTCTTCGCTCCACTGATGATTATTTTTCGCCATATGCTCAAGCAGATCGATGGCTTCCTCAGTGATTTGTCCAGCAGGGCACCTTGCTGACGTCCCCCGGGTTTTCGCGTCAGATGTGCGCAATATATAATTGGGGGCGTGAGATTTAAATATTTATAACCGCAAGCGCACGGTGTTGTAGTGTGGCTTGGGGGTCGAACTCAGGGAGGCGTGGATGTGCTTGTGTCAAGAAGGATCGGATTCACCCCATGGGCGAGCTAGCCCGAATCGGATGATGGGTTGTCACAGAAAATAGAATGTGAGGGATACACAATATAAAGGGAAAACCCGGGACTTCGGTTTCCACCCAATCGTGCGATTCTCGCCGATACGGCCTACGGGTAGGATAGCGATCGGAATTAGGGTCTAATGGTGAGACATTGCCTCTAAGAGTGGTACCAGCGTCCCATGGGCCCGATATTCCGGTCGGTGCCCAGGATGATACGCCGGACTTCCCGGGTTCGGTCAGTGGGCATTCCCATGTCCATTAGCACTGACCGGCTTCGGGAGCACTAAGCTCGCAACGATAACTCCAAACATCTCATCCTGCCGCTCCTGCGCGCTAAGATTCGATGTCTACGCTAAGGGCGTGAGCTATGGCTAGGGAGTCAACCGCCAAGTTTATTCCCCCTTGGCCCAACTGTCAAAGGCGGTCTGTTTCCCACCGATGACAATAAAACACCCCGCGTAACCGGTAGATTCGTAATCCCTATCGATTTCCTAGTCCTATGGACACATCGGGGAGAACCCACGAAGGGGTTTCCACCAAAATCCCGGATTAGGGAACTACTCACATATATTTACTAAAAAGCAATCTAAATCAAAATCGACCGTTAAAAACATGATCAAGCGATTGAAAAGCAGTAAGAGCAAATAACACTATATTAAAGTTTGGTAAAGATCAGACAACATACAAATATCTAGAAAATTACAGCCGTCAAGAGAGAGAAAAAACAGTAAAAAATAACCACTCTTGTTTCTGGAAAACCTAGGGGTCCTATATATAGAAAACAATATCGCCCGATCGGTTGAAAAGTCAACCGATCAGGTGAACTACTTCGTTCTTCGGCAGCTCAGCATAGGACTTCACCCGGTCATACGACACGGTTGGTTGAGGGTTGAAGCTGACCGTTTGGATCTTCGCACCGTCGGGTGAACCGGTCGGTTGAGCTCTCCGTGTCTTGGCTTCGGAGAATTGGCTACAGATGAAACGATCGGGTGAAGGTCACCCGATCGGTTGGCATTCAGCATCAAATTCCAGAGAGTTGGGACGTGTGAACCGGTCTCTAAACCGACCGGTTGACTTTCTGACCGCTCCAGCTTGTGTCCGGGTGGTGCACGCGTGCATCACCCGATCGGTTGGAAGTGACCAACCGGTCGGGTGAGGGGCTGAAAGATGCTATCTTCGTCGTTTGACCCCCTGGATCACGCGTGACTCCTCCCGTTGCTCCGGAGACTTATGATATCTTCGTTATATGTCCACTATACGGGCAATCTCCTGAAAACACGCAAAAACAAAGAGAAGTGAAAGAAAACGAGAAAATACGAGAAAACGAATACAAGACGGTGGAAAATAGCAGAAAAACACAGAGGAAAACGTGCACGAATATATGAAATATAAACACACCTCAAAATCCCCCAAGCTGAACCTTTCCTCGTCCTCAAGGAAGACGAGTGAGAGTAGGAGCTCGGAGGGAGAAAATAGAGAGGAAGAGAGAAAGGGAGAAAACAAAAATCCTAAATCGCCCGTCAGAGCCAACAAAATAAAAAACAACACACCAAGCAAACAAACGCCAAATCACATCACTAAACCGAGGAATACGAGTCTAGACAAGTGCCGTGGGCCCACGCCGTGAAGCGCGAGTGAGCGTGGTCGTGTGCTAGCAGTCGGTGTTACTATCTACATATGCAATAAGCTCCATATGCACAAATCCAAGAAATGACCCAAATATCGATTCGATTTGTAAGAAGCGGTGAATATATGGCTCAAGCATGCAAGAGAAGAGTATGAGAATAGAAATGCATCATGTGTCATGGACTCCATAGTTAGGGGCTTGGACATCACCACACTATCACCTAGATAATAGCTAGAAATTCCCTATTCCAAGTGTTTTCGAAAGCGATGGGGGTTGAGATGATGTGGAGTAGAACACTCGGTGCAAATTCTCGCCTTCCCTTTATTCACGGTAAGTAGGAAAATATTCACTCATAAAATTTTTTTGGTTTCGGATATATGTATTTTTTTGGCTTTTTGGCTATACAATTTTCTCTTTTCTTTTCTCTTTTCTTTTTTTTCTTGTTTTTTGAATTTTTGGGTTTTTGGCTATACACATGTGTACTCTCCCAAGTGGGAGAACAGTACACGACGAGGGGATTTGCACCAAGTAAAACAAAATAGAAGTCGGATTCTAGACACTTGGGCAAGGGAGATATTTCACGAATCAGATCGTAGGCTAAATGGGTTATCCTAGTCCTAACTGTGGAATCACGACACATGCGAAATGAAGCATACGATATATATATTCATGCATACAGAAGCAGATAAGAGAGGCAAATACCGCACATTCAAATCGAACCATGATAATCTAGGGGTCATTCCTGGACAGGTATATAAAATAAAATCACAAAGTAGAAGTACACCAAACAGCTAGGCACGACGCATGACTCACAAAAAAGCTAAGTGGACCCACGATGCATGAAATGCAAGAGGACTCGATATCCTAGGGTTAGTGAATGTGATTATCGATGCCATGCTAGGTATGTGTGATTTTATGGCAATTCATCATAGGATTCATCTCTAGGAGAAGGAGATGAAAACGAAGAAAAGAAAAATAAAAACACGATGAAAAGGACTTAAAAACGAAAAAGAAAGACTCAAATGACGCACGAGGTGCGACTCCCCCTAGCTGAAGTTTGCATTGCCCTCAATGCAAAAGAATTAAATACGGGAGGGCAATGAATATGGGGGGAATATGCACAGACACAAAAAGACACGAAAGACAAGAAAATCACACAAACGAAACTGAAAATAAGAATAAAAATAAAAATCACATCACACGACATATAAACAGAAAATAAAATAAATAAATAAGGGAAAATCATACGACAGGACAAATAAACAAACACACAAAGAAAACCGACACACAACAGCACACAGAAAAATTTGACTTCCCCCAAGCTAGACGTGACAATGCTAGCTAGATGATATGATCGTGAAAATGCAGAGATATGCAAGGGGGAGGTCAGAAAACAAAATGAAATCAAAAAGCAGGAGATGGGGAGTCCTCGTCCTCCTTGGAAGAGGGTGTGGATGTGTGGTCGGGGGAGGCGGGGGGTGTGCGGAGAAGTGGGGAAAGAGGTGGAGGAATAGGTGCAGTGGGGGCGTGAATGATGGGTGAAGTGTCGGTGGAGGTGGCTGGTGGTGGAAGTACGGCGATTAAGGCGGTGGTAGAAGGGATAGAAATGGGGAGAGAAGACGTGATGGTGACGGTAGTGGATGGCGGTGGGAGTGATCTGGAGCGCACCTTCAATTTCTTGCAGTGCACATATGGAGTGACGATGGAGGAGGGATGAGGTGGTGTGGGGGCGACAGAAGTGGTCGTGAGAGGAGAAGTGGATACGGGGATGGGAATAGATGTGGGTGGGGGAGATGATCGCCTAGGTGGGGGTGAAGGAGGTGGGGATGGGTGTGGGGTAGGTGGAGGTGGTCCGGAAGTGTGAGTGAGGAGACGGAGGATGGTGGCAACGTTCCTCTCAAGAGCGAGAAAACGTGGGTGAGTGAGAAAGGAGGATGGTGATGGGTCCGAGGGGACAGAGGACGTGGTAAGAGCACGGAGAGCAGCGATCTTGGCCTCGAGACCAAGACGAGCTGAGGTCTGATGGCGACCAAAAGAAGCGGACTGACGTGAAGCGGAAGTGGTGCCGGCAAGTGATGGGGAAGTAGTGCCGGCGGCAGTGGTCATGCCGGCACTAGACACAAGGCCGGAGATGGCCTCAGAAAGATCCTCAGAAGTGATAGGGCCAGGAGCACGGGTGGTGTGACTCGGGCCAACCCCGATGTCTCCCCGGGATGCAGGGCTATCCTGCTCGCCTAAGCGGGTGGCAGGGGAAGGTCGTCTGCGTGCATCCTGGGGAAAGAAAGGAAGGCGCAACCCCGCTAGAAAGTCGGGATCAGGCGGAAAAGCTAAATCTCCCACTAAATCTATAGTCATGCGAGCGGGGTTGGAAAGAATGGTGTAGGGGGCTCGGGGTGGCCGTAGTTGAAATTGAAACGACCATCAGGGCGGGGCTTAATCATATGAATATGCCGCACGACATCAAGATCTAGATGTGAGGGTCCTGCGGCAACGGGAAGACCTCGGGGGATGGGGATATTAAATTGGGGAAAAGAAGCAATGATAGTGATTATTCCCCCACAACAAAGCTTGCCCTTGCCGGCCTGGCTAATCTCGAGGAGCTTGTGAACAAGCCAGTCACCGGCATGGACGGGGATAGTAGGGGCCCTAAAGCTAATCCCATCATCATCTCGAACGAAAAAGAAAGTCATGGCCCATAGAATGAAAAGATCAGGGATGGTCACGGTGCCTGACTCATCCCTGGGGAAAAATGCGGAGGATATGATCCAATGGACCAGACGGAATATAGGATGGATGATTGAGGAGGGCTTGGCCTTACCTCGGGGATAGTGACGAAATAGGGTGAGGCAGAACCAAAACAGATCGACGTCGAATTCGGGTGGATACCCGTAGTGTCGGATAGCGTCGTCCCCAAGGATAGGGAAACCAAATATATTATTGATCGTGTTCAGCTTGGTGCGGATGGTTTTGTTACGCACCCGGAAAATGACGGTCGACCTCGACTCACAAACGAGTGAGGAAAGAAATTCTAGTGTGAGGGACGGGTAAGACACTGCGATGGCGTTTAGGAAGGCTAACCATCCTAAGTTCGCAAAAAGAGTCTCGACCTCGGTGAAGATACCGAGATCGATAAGTGATTGGGTGTGGGCGAATTTGGTCGACAGATGCCCCCGAGCATCAAGCCTAAGGTAGAAGTCCTTATGCTCTTGGTTCCTAAATTGATACCCATGCAGGTCCATCATTGGGTCCTCAGGGGGGATAACAGGTGGGGGAGGGGCTAGTGATAGTGCACGTGGTGTATTGGGAGGAGGACGTGTTTGTTTTCGTCTCTTTCGAGACGGTTCCTCCTCCCGCAAGATACCCTTCCCCTTGTCTCGATCCCGGGCCATAGTGGGTGCGTGAGTGTGATGCAAATGAGTGTAGAATACGATAAAAGCACGCACACACAAACAATCAAGCAAGTAGAAATTCTAGGGTAAAAAGTAAAATTTGAGCAGTGGAGCAAAGTTACCCAGCAGAGATTGGAGTTTCTTGCTTGAAGTTGACCCAACACCATGCAATTGGACGGAGTGTGGAGCCGCGGCACTTCTCTTCAGCAAAAATTCGAAAACGGGGGGGGGGGGGGGGGGAGATCGTGGAATTAGGGCTTGAGGAAGCAAAATGGGGGAGAGAGAGAGAGAGAGAGAAAATGATGGAGAGATGGAAGGGGTAGGTGGAGAGAGAGGCTAGAGGGGGAGTGGAGGTCGTGGGAGAGGGTTTTCCGGCCATTGGGAGAGTGGGGGAGACGAATCGACGGCGGGAGCTACGAGATCGGGCGAGGGAGGTGAACGGTTGGAGCAGGGGACTTTTATAGGGTTTAAGTCGAACCGATCGGGTGAGTTTTCACCCGATCAGTTGACTTATGAGTCGAGAATTTCAGCTAAAGAGACGCTACAGGCAAACCGATCGGTTGATAACTCACCTGATCGGTTGGCCGCTCCACAAATTTTTCAGAGAGTTTGGTGTTGTTCACCCGGTCCGTCAACCGGTCATGCTTCTCATCACCCGATCGGTTGACAAAATCTGAAAATTTCCCGAGACTTCAGCCCCAGTTCACCCGGTCTGCCAACCAGTCTCACATTTCTTCACCCAATCGGTTCGTTGAGTGACTGATACGACCATCAGCTGATACATCCCACCCGATCGGTTGAGTTATCAACCGATCGGTTGGGGCCTTGTTTTCTGCAAAAGTCCACAAAATGGCCTAAGTCCCTCAACGGAAGTTCTTGCAGCTGGATTATTTATTAAAATAGATAAAATAAAGTTAAAAATAGTCCTAAAAATTGGAAACAAAGGTTTAGAGCATGGGTTGCCTCCCATGAAGCGCTTTTGTTTAACGTCGTTAGCTCGACGCCCGTAGATGATGTTCAAGGTGGGCTATACGGGTGATGCCCAAAGTCTGGCATCGCTTCAGCTTTAGAGCTGGTAGCTTTTGGTGTAGTCGGTTGCGAGAAGAAAACTTGCTCGACGACCCTACCCTTGTTGACGGGATCCGGGGGCTTTTCCCTCATGTTGTCGTCCACCGCCACTCGTTTCAGGATTCGGATCTCGTCACCGGTGAGCCCCATGGGCTCTTTCCCTTTTCTCCTCATTGGAGGAGCTTTCTAAAATCCGGGAGGGATCGTGTGTGCCACATCCGCTTTCCTAGCAGCGTCATCATTTTTCGGGCCGTCACGTTCTTCTGAGTCCCCCATGCTATCGGGGGGATTTCTTGAAAGAATTTCCCGGGAGCTTTCCTCCACTGCTCTCTTTGTTTCTAACTCCAACACGTTGCATCTTGGATCATCCGGGGGATCGGGGTGCTTCATTGACAACCCCAAGTCAAACTCGACTTTTTCGTTGCCGACGTTAAGGGAAAGTTTCCCATTCTTCACATCGATTAATACGTCGGCAGTGGCCATGAAAGGCCGTCCAAGGATGATGGGGGTGTGTGCATCTTCAGGTATGTCCATGACAACAAAGTCCATAGGTACATGCACCCCTCTAACATTGACGGGGAGGTCATCTACAACCCCCACCGGGTATTTGACCGAGCGGTCTGCAAGCTGTAGGGTCATTCCGGTGGGCTCCAAGTCACCCATCCCTATCCTCTTATACAGCGACAGGGGCATCAAACTGACGCTCGCTCCAAGATCGACGAGCACACAATAGGTCTTTACCTCCCCGATCGCACAAGGGATAGAGAAACTCCCCGTGTCTTTAAGCTTAGGCGGATTTGCTCTCTGAATGAGAGCGCTGCATTCCGCCGTCAATACTACCTTCTCCTTTCTGGACCCTCTTGTCACTAAGTCCTTTAGAAATTTGGCGTAGGAGGGAATCGTCTCGATAGCTTTGAGGAAGGGGATTTGCAAGCTTAGATCCTTGACCATGGCAAAGAATTTTCCATACTTTTCATCTATCTTGGCTTGGGCTAGCCGCTGTGGAAAAGGCACAACGGGCTTGAACACTTTGAGGCTCCCTTCATCGTTTTTCTTCTTTTCTTCTTCGGGGACTCCCTCCGGAGTCGTTGGCCTTGGTGACGAAGCACCATTGTCCTTGTCTATTTCACTTGGTCGCTCTACGACCAATGGTGCTTCCGGTTCCTTTGGGGGCACTCTTATGGGGATTTGCGTTCCGCTCCTCAACACGATAGCGGACACATTCGCATGCTCGTGCGTGAGTGCTAAAGTTTGGTTTGCTCCCCTCGGGTTCACTTCAGGTTGTGGTGGCAATAGATTCTGCGACCTTGAAAGGTTCGCCACTTGTAACCCCAGCTGGGTTACCTGGTCCGTGAGAGCTCGGTGTCCCATTTCCAGTTTCAAATTTATCTTCTCCTGGTTGGTGATATATTGAGTCAAAAGGGACTCAACCGGAGAGATGGCCCTCTGTTGGCCATATTGCTGCTGCTGCTGAACTGGTTGTTGATTCCTGGGAGCATATTGCTGATACTATTGTGGAGGCTGCTGCTGCTGAAACTGCTGCTGCTGAGGCCTAGCCGGCTGATATATTTGTTGCTGCTACTGCTGAGGCGGCGGCGGCTGATACGGTGCCAGGTAGCTAAGGTTGGGGTGGTTCCGGTTGTTCGGAGAATAGGCTGGATTGGAGTTGGTTCGTGGTGGAAAAGGCGCATTCCCCGTAGAATTGTAAAATAACGCGCTCGCCTGGTCCACCGGGGGTGAACTGTCACCTCCCTCGAAATCCCCCATGACTTCGGATTCCACCGCAGCAATCTGTTGTGCTCCGGTGCCACCGGCGCCTACCATCAAAGCAGAGATCTGGGTCGACAGCAAGTCAAACTTGCTGGATAATCGGTCGACGTCCTTGACCATATGGATTCCCCCAGATCTAGGTGTGGCTCTCTCGTCACACCACCGCTTATTGTTAGATGCCATATTTCCTAGAATTTTCCCGGCATCTTCTTCACTCCTGGACATGAAGGACGCTCCAGCCGCCGCGTCCATCAAGTATTTTAAATCGTCCCTCAACCCATTATAGAACAGATTTATGATCTGCCACTTGGTGAGTTCGTGGTGGGGACATCTCCGCTGCATTTCCTTGTATCTGGTCCAGGCTTCATGCAGAGACTCGTGGCTAGCCTGGGAGAAGGAGGAGATCTCATTCCTCAGCTTCATGGTCTTCCCCGGAGGAAAGAACTTCGTTAGAAAAGCGTTTGAAAGCTTCTCCCAGGTGTTGAACGTATTTGAGTGTTGGATATGGACGGCATGAATACACCCATGATGGGATGTATGAGGGAATACGGACCTCAGATGTCGCGTGCACGAGGGCGTGCACGAAGGGAACCTTTTCTCGTGTGAAAAGGACCAATCGATAAGTAGAAAAGTCACTTTATAAGTGCATAAAGGCACTTGATAAGTGAATGAAGAAGAGGATAAGTAAATGTGCTAATATAGGCAATAAGCTTATATTTAGTTATTTCCTACAATAACTACCCCCAAAGCCTATAAATAGGACCCAAGGGTAAGGCATTTACACTAATCTTACCTTACCATAAGTTTGCATAAGGCAACTTGTGTTCTTCTTCTCCCTTCCATTAAAATCCTCTTCTAAATAGAGATTTAGGTGGTGAAACGCTGCTTCGATCCTCCGTGATGAAGTATCGACCGTTGTGGTGAATCCGAGGACTAAGTTTAGAGATTACGGTGCCGCGTACGCAAGCGTAAGTCTCTACTTTATTATTCGATCCTAACGTCGTTGTTTTGACAGGATCCTACATTGGTATCAGAGCCATACAGGTTCGCCCCGGTCTAACTGTCGCCCCGGTCTCACCGATGAACGCGGTGTTGTCTCTTTCACGAATGAGTCTCCTTCCATTATAGATATGGTAGGAATGCATTGTGACTGAGAGAATCGTAGTAGTTGTTCTTTTCACGTTAGGGTCTTCTGCCATTACGGATATGGCAGGAACTCTCCGTGACGGGAAGAACTTACCGTTCAAATCGCCAAACTCACGCTCCTCATGGATGCTGAGTCTCCATCCAATTGAGAATGTGAACTCTCTTCATGTAGAGCGTGAATTTTGTGGCCTTGAAAACGCGTTCTCTTCACTTTTTTTGGCACACGACCATTGAAGCAAAACCGTTTTCTCGATGAACGGGTGCTTCATCGAAGAAGACGATGGTGGTTATTCTCAACGAAGAAAATGACATTTTTGATGCATGATCACCAAGGCCATATGGGCTATGGAGGCAATGCATCCCCCCTCCCATGCGGAGGGGGTTGGCTACTGCCAATAACAACCACGGCCACCCCTCCGGCGGGGGTGTGCAGCCAACCCCATGCAAGGGGGTGGCAGGCCATGGCCATATGGGCCATGGCCGGCCAAGGCCAAAGGGCCATGGCCAGGCCATGGTCGGCCCTGGCCGGCCCCGGCCAGGGCCTGGCCGGCTCTGGCCGGCCAGGGCCAGGGGGCCCTGGTCGCGGCCAGGCCAGGGCCCTGCCGGCCCTGACAGAGGCCAAGGCCGGCACCCTGGCCTCAGCATGGGCCTGGCCGGCCCTGGCAGAGGCCAGGGCCGGCGCCCTGGCCTCAGGCCTGGGCCTGGCCGGCCCTGGCCGGGGGCCAGGGCCCTGTCGGCCCTGGCAGAGGCCAGGGCCGACGCCCTGGCCTCAGGCCAGGGCCAGGGCCAGGCCAGCGGCCTGGCCGGCCCTGGCAGAGGCCAGGGCCGGCTCCCTGGCCTCAGGCCAGTGCCGGGCCGGCCCTGGCCAGGGGCTAGGCCAGGCCAGGGGCAGGGCCGGCCCTGACAGAGGCCAAGGCCGGGGCCCTAGCTGGCCCTGGCCTCTGCCAGGGCCACAGCCGGCCCTGGCAGAGGCCAGGGCCTGGCCGAGGCCAGCCCTGGCCGCTGCCAGGGCCACGGCAGGCCCTGGCAGAGGCCAGGGCCATGGTCATTGTTGGCCCTTGGCCTCGGCCAGGGCCAAGCCCTGGTTGGCCCTATTTTTCATAGGGGGGCTTGCATTACCGGGAGGGGGTGACTTGCATGGCCGGTCTCTACGGAGCCGGTGGCAGTTGTCTGCGGCAAACTTCTCCTGTAGGGGTGAAGCGCTTGGATCCATACGGGAGCCGATGGCGGTGGCTTGCAGAAAACTCCCCTCAAAGGGTGTTCAGCCTTGGCCAAGTTGCGATGGCAACTCTCACTTCGGAAGGAAGAAAAATTCGGCCTTGGCACGACCACGATACGACCCCGGCAATGGCTGGGGAATTGTCGAAATATTTCGGCTATGTCACCCTGTAATGGGGTGTAGGCCCTGCAAAATACGTTTGCAAAATGCGTTTGAAAAATACGTTTTCAAAATACTGCAAAATACGTTTGCAAAATACGTTTGAAAAATACTTTTTCAAAATACTTTTTTTTTCAAAAACGCTTTTCCGCTGCAAAGTACTATAAGGGTACTATCGTTTGATAAGTGAGGGGGAAATATTGAAAGTTGTTCTAGATGGTGATTGGAATCGTAGAGACCTTTCCGATTCTAGAGCAACATCTTCAATATTTTTCGAAAGTACCTTATCAAATATATTAATATCATTCCAAGTGGGATTTTTTCCAAGTGGGAGTGATATTAAACTAGTCTAAAATTTCACATTCGATTTATTCAGTATCTCAATGGATCATGATTCGACCAGTGGTCTTTTGGACTAGTTTGTGGGGACACTTCAGCTCAGTCTGGGGGTAGTGAACCATGGACTAGCCATTTCCCTGGTCGGTCCGCTGGCCGAGACTAATGAATCATGAAAATGTAAAAATATGATGACTATGTATATGAAATTAATGCAATGTTTTTGATCGAACCTTCTTTTCATGTCTTTTGCAGCATTTTAAAGCTAAAATGTCTTCTGCCGCTAAAACCATCGTCGCTGAGTTAAACAAAGGTGAAAACATCAACGGCGATAATTACAAACTATGGTCCATCAAGATACAATATGTTCTAGAGGAGCAAGACGTGCTCGAAACTCTGAAGAACAAAATGATTGAACCCGAGTTGGGCACTACGGCCCAACACAGACGAGACAAGGAAGCTTTTGATGCTTGGTCTCGGAAGAACAAGATAGCTCGCATTACGTTATTGTCCAGTATGGCCGATGACATAATGCGCATCTTCTGAGAGCATGACCTAGCCATGGACATATGGTCCAAGCTTGAGGAGAAGTTTGGTGGCACATCGGTGTCCAAACTTCGTTCTTTAACTATAAGATTTGATTCATACAAGAAACGTCCAGATCATTCCATGGGGAAACATCTGCGACATATGGCGAATCTAATCTAAGAGTTAAAGGATGCAGGTCATGTGCTCACTGATGAGCAACAAATCCAAGCAGTCATACGTTCCCTGCCAAATGGGTGGTACCAAATGAAGATGCATCTCACTCATAATGAGAGCATCAAGAACTTCAGCGATGTTTCAAAGCACCTCGAGTTAGAGGAAGAGCGGCTTGCGGCCGCCAAGCCTAGTGCAGAAGTGCACATGGTTGCTAGTTCCTCACACGGGAGAAAGAAACGGAAAAATCGTTCGAAGTTTACTAATGAACGTAATAAGCAACCTGAGTCTACCAAGAAATCCAAACATAAGAGTGGGAACAAGAAATGGCACAAGAAGAAAGACTTGAAGAGGATCAAGTGCTTCAAGTGCAACAAGTTAGGTCACTATGCCCGTTCTTGTACGGATGGAGGTGACAAGGTAACTTGTAATACTAGTTACATATGTGTTTCTAGTTCAATATTTCTTGTAGAATCTAATCCATTTTGGATAATTGATTCAGGTGCCACCGACCACATAGCAAGGGACAGACGGTCCTTCGTGGAGTATCATCGGATACCCCAAGGAACGAAGTGGATCTATGTAGGAAACAACACACGTGTTGAAGTGAAAGGCGTTGGGACGTGTAAGCTCGTCCTGGACAACGGCCACACTATCCTACTTCATGATATTCTCTTCACTCCAGATATTCGAATGAATATTATTTCTGTGGTCGTTTTAATGGGTCTTGGTTATAGTTGATTTTTTCATGATTGTAAAGTGGACTTGTTTTGTAATAATTCTTTAATTGGTACTGGGTATATATTTAAAGGATTTATTGTATTAAATACAATGTATGACTCTTCATTTTGTAATGAAAATTGCCTGGTTGCAAATTCTTCGACTTATGAGTCAGATATAATTTGTTGGCACGCAAGGCTTGGTCACATTGGACCAACGCGTATGAATAGACTTGCCAAACGTGGCCTTCTATCCAATGTTTCAAAGGTCGAAATGTCGACTTGCAAACATTGCCTTGTAGGGAAATCTTGTCGCAAGCCGTTTGGAACTGGCACAAGGGCCGAGGTTCCATTACAGCTCATCCATTCGGACATATGTGGTCCGATGAATGTCAAGACAAGACGCGGGAAGTCCTATTTCATCACTTTTTTTGATGACTTCACCCGATTCGGTCATATCTATTTGATATCCCACAAAAGTGAAGCATTAACCTGCTTTAAAAACTATATGAGTTTGGTGGAAAATCAATTAGATCGCAAGATTAAGGTCTTGTGAACCGATAGAGGCGGTGAATATCAATCCACAAGTTTTAAGGAACTTTGTGATGAAAAGGGCATAGTTCATCAGGTGACTATGCCTTATACTCCTCAACAAAATGGTGTTGCTGAAAGGAGGAATAGGACTTTGATGGAAATGGTCCGTTCAATGATGGCGCAAGCTAACTTGCCAATCACCTTTTGGGGTGATGCATTATTGACGGCTGCTTTCATCTTGAACCGCGTACCCTCGAAATCAGTTAGCTCCACTCCTTATGAGTTGTGGAACAAAAGGTCTCCTGACTTAAACATTTTGAAATCTTGGGGGTGTGCATCCTATGCACATATTTCCTCCCATAGGTATGACAAACTTGGGCCACGGGGAATGAAATGTATCTTTATACGATACGCAGAAAACTCCAAAGGTTATGTTTTCATAGGTCAGGAAGACAATGGAGGTCTAATTGAATTTAAGTCGAGGGATGTCACTTTCTTGCAAAATGAGTTTCCAAGACAGGGCGAGATAAGTCAGGACTTATCTCTATTTGAGATTAATGATCAAGAAGGATTACCTCATTCGAGTGGGAGAATTCTTGGTGAAGACGAAAATACGTTTCAAACTTCACCAATGGATGATACGAATGACGCGAATCATATTCTATACGGGAATAATGATCCAAGTGGGAGCATTTCTAACGACATTCCAAGTGGGAGTGATATTAGAATTGATCTAAAATTCAAGTCAACAAAGACTTGAAGAATCTCAAATACGACATAGTAGTCGTACAAGGTTGGCTCCTCTAAGATTTGAGGATGAATTTCTGTAAACCTTTATGACTTTACTACAAGATGATGATGAGCATGCTACTTTCAAACAGGCCGTATCATGCCCTGCAAAAGACAAATGGATGGAAGCGATGAAGGAGGAGTTGGAATCCATGAAAGTTAACCAAGTCTGGGACTTAGTTGACTTACCCAGAGGACGTAGAGCTATTGGGAACAAATGGGTTCTCAAGATCAAGCATAAGGCTGATGGCTCTATAGACAGATATAAAGCTCTCCTTGTCGCGAAAGGTTTTACGCAACAGGAAGGGATAGACTACGAAGAGACCTTCTCACCTGTTGTGCGTTTTACCTCGATTCGCTTGATTCTGGCTATGGTAGCTTGCTTAGACCTCGAATTATATCAGATGGATGTAAAGACTGCCTTTCTAAATGGAGAATTGGACAAGGAGATCTATATGGAACAACCAACAGGGTTTGTAAAAGAAGGAAACGAACATAAGGTTTGTAAACTTCGTAAGTCCATATATGGTCTTAAACAATCCTCGAGGCAATGGTATATACGATTTCAAGAAGTTGTCTTATCAAATGGTTTTACCATGCTTGATGAAGATAATTGTGTATATATCAAGAGGATTAAAAGCAAGTATGTTATTATGTCTCTATACGTAGATGCCATTTTAATAGCCGGAAATGACAAGGGCTTTGTGATGGATATCAAGGCTTGGCTTTCATCAGTTTTTGAGATGAAAGACATGGGAGAAGCCGCATATATCATGGAATTTAGATTTCAAGGAATCGTTCGAAGAAACTTCTTTCTCTTTCACAAGAGACTTATATAAAGAAGGTTCTAGAACGTTTTAATATGCAGGACTGCAAGTCCATTGATACTCCTATAAGCAAATGCGATAATTTATGTCTGAAATCGTGTCCAAAGAACCAAAAGGAAAAGGAAATTATGGAAAAAGTTCCATATTCCAGTGTAGTTGGTAGTCTTATGTATGCTATGATGTGTACAAGACCGGACAACTGTTTTGCCGTTGGAATGGTAAGTCGTTACCAATCCAATCCAGGGCAAGTACACTGGAAAGCGGTTAAGAGGATAATGCGGTATCTTAAAGGAACTGCAGACTATGCTTTATGCTATCAAGGAGATGCCTGGAGGCTCAAAGGCTACACTGATGCTGATTGGGCGGGTGATCTCGATGAGCGACGATCGACCTCAGTATATGTTTTTCTACTCGGATCTGGTGCAATATCCTGGAGTAGCAAGAAACAATCATGCATCGCACTTCCAACTATGGAAGCCGAGTTTGTAGCATTTAGCATGGCAGTTCAAGAGGCTGTTTGGCTTAGGAAATTCTTAGACAGGCTAATTGATGCAAGTGACTTAGGTGTTGTACCAATACACAATGAAAGTCAAGCATATATAGCTTATGTCAAAGATCCAAAATTCCATTGTAAGACCAAACACATTGATATCCGCTACAAATTTGCAACAGACTATGATAAGACCAAGAAGGTAGACATAAGGTACATATCTACGCATGAGATGATAGCGGATCCGCTTACGAAGGTGATCCCCAGAGATGTGTTTTACAAACACTTATCATCTCAAGGGTTGCGTAAGAGCTGAGTTGTACCAATGTAAATTCCCATGTCTGTAAAAGATCAAATTTAATAAAAGAATAAGTTCTTTTTAACATTTCATATGAGTTTCTAGAAAATGTTTTTGTACATTTTAAAATCTCAGCTATATTTTCTAGTATGTCGGACAGATTGAGGTTGGCTCTCTCACATGAGCAACCGCCTTTATTATATCAGACGGATAAAATAAAGATGAGACATGTTTAAAGTCAAAATCGTCAGACGGATGATTTGGAGTCATGACTTAAACAAAATGGTCGTATGAAAGATCTGCATCATATGGATGCTTACAAAAGATCTAAGAGGATTCTTAAATCCCATCTGTCATATGCGGGATGTGGGTCCAGAAGATTATTTGAGTAGTAAAAGGGACTCAAAGTCAGACATTGTAATGTCTGATCATCATCCTTACAACATCATTAAGACATACGCTTCCTGGGAAAGGAGTGATGTTGTAATACGTATTCATACTACGTATGCATTTTGACCATTGGGTTAGAATAGTAATTGTGTTTACTATTATGTGAGACCCAAAGACCACGTGGGTCTTAACTCATTACCCTTATGGACTCTAATTGGTTCCTTTAGATGTGACTGGATGATTGCTATCTTAGCATGTTGCTTATGGACTATGGTTAATTCGGTCCGGCGGGGCATGTTAGAAAAGCAAGTCAAGTCAAGATCGAAAGGATCGCAAGAAAGGAAGATTAATTTCATATTCACATTTGGACTTTAAAGATTCAAAGCTGGCCAGCCAATTGTAATCCAGATGGGATTCAATTGTTGAATATAAAGTATAAGAAATGTGAAGAAATAATCTAGGGTAAAGCATGCGTTAATCTACTCAACTTTGCACCTCGAGGAGTGTTGTGTATCTCTAACAAGTGCACAAACAACGGACTCTATGCGCATGACGGTCACACGGCCTATTTCTCGGTATGATAAACAGAAGAGTTAAAGGAAAAGATGTTTCCTTACAATCCCCTCAAGTGTGAGTGGGAGATGTTGAATATGGACGACATGAATACACCCATGAGGGGATGTATGAGGGAATACGGACCTCAGATGTCGCGTGCACGAGGGCGTGCACGAAGGGAACCTTTTCTCGTGTGAAAAGGACCACTCGATAAGTGGAAAAAGTCACTTTATAAGTGCATAAAGGCACTTGATAAGTGAATGAAGAAGAGTATAAGTAAATGTGCTAATATAGGCTAATAAGCTTATATTTAGTTATTTCCTACAATAACTACCCCTAAAGCCTATAAATAGGACCCAAGGGTAAGGCATTTACACTAATCTTACCATGCCATATGTTTGCATAAGGCAACTTGTGTTCTTCTTCTCCCTTCCATTAAAATCCTCTTCTAAATAGAGATTTAGGCGGTGAAACGCTGCTTCGATACTCCGTGACGAAGTACCGACCGTTGTGGCGAATCCGAGGGCTAAGTTCAGAGATTACGGTGTCGCGTACGCAGCGTAAGTCTCTACTTTATTATTCGATCCTAACGTCCTTTTTTTGACATGATCCTACATCGGGTCCTTCCCCCTAAGCCACAGCTTGGCCTTATCCCGCAGAGAGAAAGGGAATAGCTTCAGACGGATCGCCTCAGTTGTGACACCATTTATCCGGAAGGTGTCACATTTCTCCAAGAAGGAGTCCAAATGTTCGATGGGGCTCTCCATGGGTGCCTCCGAGAATTGATCCTGCTGGATCCACGTCACCAAAGACGGCTTAAGCTCGAAGCTTTGCACCGTAATAGCAGGAGGACGGATGGCGGAGGTGGACTCGATCGATGGCATCGCGTACTCCAGTAGGGACTTGTGAGGTGGGGTGTTCTCCCCCATGGTTTCAGGCTCTTCTCTTCTTCGCGTCTCTACGGCAAGACGCCTTAGGGTGGGGTTTATCTCAGTATCAACATGAATCAAGTCGTCGAGACTCCTTGAACTCCTGCGCATTAAAAACAACAAACACCCGTGAAGTGAAAAGTGGGAAAGAAACAGATAAAATAGAAAAAAATAAAAATAAAAATAAAAATAAGAAAATAAAATAGAAATGGAAAAAAGAAGAATGCCAAAATTATTGCGAGATAGAGATGTGAGCTAGACTCAAGGGTTCATGAAATCCTAAAATAACAAGCACGTTGCCTCCCCGGCAACGATGCCATAAAGCTTGACGTCTCCCGGGCTTTCGCATCAGATGTGTGCAATATATAATTAGGGGCGTGAGATTTACATATTTATAACCGCAAGCGCACGGTGTTGTAGTGTGGCTTTGGGGTCGAACTCAGGGAGGCATGGATGTGCTTGTGTCAAGAAGGATCAGATTCACCCTATGGGCGAGCTAGCCCGAATCGGATGATGGGTTGTCACAGAAAATAGAATGCGAGGGATAAACAATATAAAGGAAAAACCAGGGACTTCGGTTTCCACCCTATCGTGCGATTCTCGCCGATACGGCCTACGGGTAGGATATCGATCGGAATCAGGGTCTAATGGTGAGACGTTGCCTCTAAGAGTGGTACCAGCGTCCCATGGGCCCGATATTCTGGTCGGTGCCCAGGATGATACGTCGGACTTCCCGGGTTCGATCAGTGGGCATTCCCATGTCCATTAGCACTGACCGACTCTGGGAGCACTAAGCTCACAACGATTACTCCCAACATCTCATCCTGTCGCTCCCGCGCGTTTGGATTCGATGTCTACGCTAAGGGCATGAGCTATGGCTAGGGAGTCAACCGCCAAGTTTATTCCCCCTTGGCCCAACGGTCAAAGGCGGTCTTTTTCCCACCGATGACAATAAAACACCCCGCGTAACCGGTAGATTCCGAATCCCTATCGATTTCCTAGTCATATGGACGCATCGGGGAGAACCCACAAAGGGATTTCCACCAAAATCCCGGATTAGGGAACTACTCACACATATTTACTAAAAAGCAATCTAAATCAAAATCGACCATTAAAAACATGATCAAGTGATTGAAAAGTAGTAAGAGCAATGCAAATAACACTATATTAAAGTTTGGTAAAGATCAGACAACTTACAAATATCTAGAAAATTACAGCTGTCAAGAGAGAGAAAAAACAGCAAAAAATAACCACTCTCGTTTCTGGAAAACCTAGGGGTCCTATATATAGAAAACGATATCACCCGATCGGTTAAAAAGTCAACCGATCGGGTGATCTGCTTCGTTCTTCGGCAGCTCCGCATAGGACTTCACCCGGTCATACGGCACGGTCGGTTGAGGGTTGAAGCTGACCGGTTGGATCTTCGTACCGTCGGGTGAACCGGTCGGTTGAGCTCTTTGTGTCTTGGCTTCGGACAATTGGCTACAGATGAACCGATCGGGTGAAGGTCACCCGATCGGTTGGCATTCAGCATCAAATTCCAGAGAGTTGGGACGTGTGAACCGGTCTCTGAACCGACCGGTTGACTTTCTGACCGCTACAGCTTGTGTCCGGGTGGTGCACGCATGCATCACCCGATCGGTTGGAAGTGACCAACCGGTCGGGTGAGGGGCTAAAAGATGCTATCTTCGTCGTTTGACCCCCTGGATCACGCGTGACTCCTCCCGTTACTCTGGGGACTTATGATATCTTCGTTATATGTCCCCTATGCGTGCAATCTCCTGAAAACACGCAAAAACAAAGAGAAGTGAAAGAAAACGAGAAAATACAAGAAAACGAATACAAGACGACGAAAAATAGCGGAAAAACACAGAGGAAAACGTGCACGAATATATAAAATATAAACACACGTCAGCGGCAGCATTAATTATCATCTTGGTGCTGGGCTGCAGCCTATTGTAGAAGCTCTGAACCAAATTATAGGACTGGATCCTATGATGAGGGCACTGAAGCTGAAGGTCCTTAAACCTTTTCCAGGCCTCGTAAAGAGATTCCTGCAGAAGCTGTTTAAAATTTGAGATAGCCCCCCTGATCCGCACCGTCTTTGAGGGTGGATAAAATTTGTCTACAAAGGCAAGCGCCAGTTGCTCTGATGTAGTGAAGTGGTTGGAAGGGTGGGCCTGTAGCCAGTATGAAGCTTTATCCCTCAAAGTGAAGGGGAAAAGCCTTAGCTTGATGGCATCATCACTCACATCTTTAGCCTTAAAAGTATCGCACTTTGCCAGAAAAGTGTCGATGTGGTGGTTGGGATTCTCGTAAGGATGCCCATGGAAGGGATCCTACTGCATTAGATTTATAAGCACAGTCTTTAACTCGAAGCTAGCTGTCACCAGTTGCGGTCCCAGGATGGAAGAATTATTTCCAAAGCTCGGCTTCATGTGGTCCCGGATGGACCTGGTGCGAGGTGGAGCAGTGGTATTGTCTGCCATTTGATCAGAGGGTGCTTGATTTGTATTCGAGGTCCGCAGAGCCCTTGTTGTTTTCTCGATCTCAGGGTCGAATAACAATTCTTTATCAATAGCCCCAAATCGAGTGTTCATGCACAAGACAGCTCAGAAAAATACCACTAGTAGCAAGGTAATTGTCACGGTCGGTTTTCGATCGTGCTTTCTTCGTGCGTGTACTTTTCTTCGTACACGTATTTATTTTGGACCCTTCTTGTATTCGAACACTATGGTGTGATATGCCGTTGTGACCCTCTCGAAGAGTATTAAATTGTGGAATTATTTTGGAACGTCATGTCATGGGTCGTTCCCCCACAATTTGACCTTGGTTGAAGATGCGTCATGATTTTCATATTTGTCGTAAGACCTTTCGTATTTTTTAATTTCGTTTCTCGTCGTCAAACTTGTGATCAGTCTTATTAGTTTTGTTTCTCTCGTCGACACGGTCGCCCCGGTATTTTTCTTATAATTATCGGGTACTGTTTGACCCACTTATGCACTAGTTTCCCCCTTAAACAATGTTTAGGCATAAGTTTGATATGTTATTTTTTCCCTAAGCTAGTCTCACCCTATTTTCCCCCTAAACCGTACCCTACCCTCTCACTTTCTCTCTCCCATATACCCACAACTACCCTAATCCTATTGGTGTTTAGCACATGAGGAAATATCTTTCTCTGCTATTCACCACCCAAAACCCCTCTCCATCTTAATTAAACTCCTCTCCTAACCCTCTTAGGTGCACCCCAAAACATAACACATATAGCAAAACCCTACTTTTCTAAAATAGCAGCCATAGGGAGACTTTTGTAACTCATGCAACCTATTTTCCTCAACGCCACACGCAACAATTTTGTTTCCCTCACGCGACTTCAACCCCAGGCGTCGCAAGTCTCCTCTTCGCACAAACACACCCCTTCTCCCGACCTCCGACCTGACCCCGGTGATCCATGCACCGTGCTCTGCCCTGTCACGCCGCTGCGCCGCCCGGAGGTCCGCTCGACCGCCCCCAACACGCCCAAGCACCGCTCCTAGGTGAAATTAGCAGCAGTGGTGGTTGCTGCTCTTTGCAACAACAGCCACCGGTCACGGTGGCTTCCTTCCGACGTACTCCGTCGCCAGGAGCACGTCAGCGCCGCCCTAGGAACAGCAGGTCACCGAAGCCCCTTCAGGCGCTGCCCAGGACGTGTTTTGCGGCAGCGACGTTTCATCATGCCTCAACGACACACGTCAACCCTGGAGGCAGCGTAGGGTGGGAGGTTCTCTCAACGGTTAGTAACCGTCCGTTATACCATGCTAATACCTTTTGCAAATAGTCCTCTGAAACATTACTAAATGTTGGAAAGCAAGTAGTTTTTAAAAAGATGATGTTAGTATGATAATCGATATGGTTAATATCCTATTTACAACTATTAGCTACTGTTGGTGCTAGGTTGTCGTATTAGTACAACTATGATAATGCATGAACAGTAGGTTAACCTAGTTAAATAAGTTAGTAATAATAATCTTATGTTGTGAACCACTACCTGTCAATAATCAGCCTAGTGACTTGATGATAATGTTGTTTACATGATAGTAACGTCATTATTGATGTTAAATTGATAATTTGTAGGGTGGATAAATTGGGTATGCGACTTCTAGCCAATGAGAACCTAGGTTGCTTGATTAATTGTTGTATGCTTATTTGTAATAGCAACTTAACATAGTTAACGTGTTAATATTTTAGCGTTCATTAATATTGATGTGTCACCCATCTTAGGACATGAAACTTGTTAAAATTGTATCATTAGACGTGTTCGGATTAGTCTAATAATTCTAGCCGCCATCACAAACTTATTCGTGCACGTGTTTTATCTCAGAGTATCTGCCGTTCTGTACCATGCACACTGATGGAGTCCAACCCCTGACGTCGCTACCCGACATCAGTAGCTCTCGCGTCGTGTTGAGATAAGTCTCTCTCTCTGTAGGAATCCCCACTTTGCCTTTTAATCAACTTAAAACTCGTAGTCTCTGACCGTTTTGTGACTCACTAATCAAGAATAATAAATTGGGACTGTATGCTGGTTTGCATTGTGAGCACGTAGGTAGACTTAGACTGATTGAGCAGGATTGTGACTTGGTTATTTTTCAGGCAAGTGATATGTGCCAGTGTCTTGTTTAGGCCATGTCTTAGGCCATTTTTGTACAGTAGCGTAAAAGAGACTAGGCGGTGAAATGATAGTCGCATAGACGCCCTTTTTGATCTTGCTTGACAACGAAGCTAGATCCGACACTTTTTACCATGCTTGCATTCATGCCATGTTTAATTTCAATTAACGATATGCAAATTATCTGTTCATTGCCATGTCATTACATGCATCTAATGTTTCATCTTGATTGCATAGCACCCGCTACACTTATTGTAATGATTGAGGCTAGGCATCTGCTTTGCGGGCATAACCCTATGCCATATTGAAAAACACTTCCTGGCCCGTGATCCAGAAGCGAGGTCATGTACTTGGGAAACCCTGGCTCGATACACGTGGAGGGGTAGGCTTAAGCTTTCACGCAGCGTAGAAGGATGCCTGATCCGCTCCTTCAGGTGTAAGGAGTAAACCCTGTGCACAATGTGATAGGATAGTGATCGTGATTGAGAATTAATGTTCTTGTAATGCATGTCATCATGTTATTTTTAAATATTGCATCCTTAAATGTCATTTCAACTCATTGCATTATTTTAGAACTCCTAGTCGTATTTTGTTTACTTGTATCCTTGCACAAAAGTTCTCCGATTTCTTTTGGGAGACTTTTGCTAGAATGTGCCCTTTTCTCTTTGGGTGTCACATGTCTGGTTTTGAGCCTGACTTAGTTGCAGAGGACGACAGGTTGCTGATGTTCAGTTCGAGTATACCAGTCCTACCCTTAGTCTCAGCCGGTGACTCTCTTTCAGTTGTTGTTACCTTCTTAGTAGCTGTTGTTAGGTTGTTAGATGCACTGCACCATTACTTGTTGTAGTTACGGCCATGCTTTAGGCCTATTGTTCAGACTCGTACTTTTTGTGACTGCTCTGTGATGTTGGAATAATTCTCTGGATGTTGGTGGATGTTTCCTTTTATATCTGATTTACTATTATCATTGTTGTTTCGTCGCAATGCAAAGGACCTGCTATCGTTCGAAATTTTTACAGACGCTTATCAGACTGCAACTTCACAGCTCCACGTCTGAGCGGACCTCCTCACGTCTCGCCTTCCGTACTTGGGAAGCGGGGCGTGACTGGTTTTGTTGGTGGCCCATGCAGGTCCTCTTTGCATCCGCGAAATATTGAAATAGCATCAATGATAAACAACATCCAATTAATTATTCATAACATTCGAGTCACGATTAAGTCTTACCTGAACGTTTCCCTGTCTTAGATGGTAGGAAGACTTAGGTAGATGTCCAGGTTTGATAGTCAGGGCCTTCGTCAAGATTAAGCTGTACTCGTCTTAGGCTTCTTTAGCAGTCTCTCACCCAGCCATGACCATATTAAACTTCTAGAGCTTCTCTTTTAGCTGTTCGTTGAGTTCATCAATTTCGGGCTCATCAGAACGTGATCTTGTACTCTTAGGACCCTTCCTTGAGACCTCTATTACAGTCTAGTTCATCAGAGAGTCATAGTGTTAAGTTCCTCTTGATCTTCAGCTGACCCGATAATTAGAACCCCTGATTCTATCATTTCCCTGATCATTACACTTCTGGGTTATCGACCGTAGAATCCCATCGTAGCTTTTCATGAATCGTATCCTAGGCATATTCATCACGCGATCAAAATCTGTGCCCTCGATACACGTGATCGCTTCCTGACGATTGTCGTTAATCTTTCGAATCTTCTCTGTTGCCAATCTTGATTCTTCCAAAGTTATTTTTCAATTTTCCTTACTAAAAGTTTTCACTCAGTTAAAATTTTGTTTTTAAAACCCCCCTTTTTATATATTTAAATTCCTTACTTTCGGTGGAGCTAAAATACTTTCTTAGATTTTGAAGTCGTTTTGGTCGTAAATTTTTATTACAATCTCGAGACCATTTTCTAACCTATATCTTTCGCATTTCGATTTTACAACTTTATTATTATTTTGATAATTCGATATACTATCTTCCTTTAAACTATGAAATTTATTCTAACCGCTTACCATACATACTTTTAGAATATTTTTCTAAGCTAAATAAAACTTCAATATTTTTATATATATCAGTTCTAGGTTCGTCGTACTTGTACTTCAAATAAATCTTTATATAAACCCATTTCTTTTGGCAAATCATGGTTTCTCTAAAAGTATTTCCAATATTATTTATTCTAAATTTCTCCCCAGTTTCAAGACTTTGGAAACATTTAGCATAAGCTTAGATTTCCTAAACTTCAGTTGAATTAATTTCATTCGTTGAATTTCAAAACTTTTGCCGAAATTATTAAATTACTGCCGTATAACATTTTCTAACATACGTCTATAATGTTCATGTGAATGTTTTACTTCTTCCTTATAATGATTTTTCAATAAGCCAATAAACCATTTTCTCTTATAATGTATATACGACTCAAACTTATTTCGAACAACTCATTTTATCGACCTCCAAATATTTTCTATGCCAAGGAGAGCTCAAACTTTCGAAGTACGACAGTTTTATACTTTTCGTATTCTAACTTATGTCATTTACACTATTTTTCTGTATCCTATAAGATTTTTATTACATCTTCATTTCCCCACCTAAACGTCCATAATTATATCCCTGACTCACCTAACCAAGCTATCTCATTATCCTCACCTTGACGGAACTCGTTCTTTCCGATCTTTTCTTCGTTACACTTTGGCTTCGGTTTCCTTCCTATTGTTTAGCCAATAGTGCTTGCTGATGCCTGTGTCAACTTTAGTATAGTAGTGAGCCTATTGATTTTATTGCGATGTCGTTGTGGTGCATGTATTAGTCAAGTGTGTGGACCCGTGTGTGTGAACCCCGGCGTATCACTCACGTATGAGTGTACTCCCATGTAGTATATTAATGTATGCCTCTTGTGTGATATATACATACACAGTGCTCTACATGATATATATATATATATATATATATATATATATATATACTAGTCATAACCCGTGCCCTAAGGGCACGGTTCATTTAAAATATTCCACTTAAAAGCTTAGAACTATTAATTTTAAACAAAATACAATAATTAAAGCGCAATAATTGTTATTTAGTTTCCCAAAAATTTTAGTTCCTCCAACAATTTAGTTCTCATGTTCATTTAAAATATTCCTCCAAAAAGTTTGGATCCCCTAATTTTAAACAAATAGCAATAATTAAAGCGCAATAATTTAGTTCTCATTTTCAATTAAAATATTCCCCCTAAAAGTTTGGATCCCCTAATTTTAAACGAATATCTTAATCGCAATAATTTTATTTAGTTCCCCAAAAAAATTTAGTTCACCCTAAAATTTAGTTCACTTTAGAGAATTTAGTTCCCCTCGAAAAATTTTAGTCCCCACGAAAAATTTTAGTTCTTCCCAAAATTTTCACACTCTTATCCTACCCATTGATTCCTCAAGATACATCCCTACCATCTTTCCACCACCCTTTTGTCCTAGTCACTAACCACGTTCAAAAACATCCCTCAAATATATAATAAATATATGTTGTTATGACCACTCAGCCTGCCCTGTTTCCTTCATTTGCCTCTTATTTTGAGATGTGTTATGAAGATCTTGATTCTGTAGGTTTAAGGCATGCATCTTATTCATGTTCAGATTTGGTTATCTTATTAGAAAAATTCCTAGAATTAGAGACCAGTTCATTTTGGATGAAATGATAAAAGGAATATCAGGAACCATATATACAAAAGCTTCGAATAGGAATACACAATGAAACTATACAATTGGTCAAAACACAATTTATATCATCTCTATATCATTTTGTATTTGTCAACAAATATAATCAGTCATGCTATTCTAGGTAGTTATTCTAGGTAGTTAATAGCTTGTCATTCTTAATTATTGGGTTCAGTAATTCTTCATTAACTTAAGTGACACTATAAAAACTTTTTCGATTATTTTATTTACTGGTTTATGGAACAGATTTCACTTGATCCGGATTATTATTGGAAACTAATGATTAGGTCAATTTACAATGATTTTGAATTGGTGCACAACGATCAAATTATATCTGGTCTCGTTTGATAAACAAATCTGCAATGTGCGCAATCATTTTTGTATGAAAAGGCATCAATTATAATCAAAAAATTTCAAATTTTAGTTTATTGATGAATCGAAGATGTCTTCTTCACTGAGTTGTCATCGCTATACTGATACATGCATATCCCCTACCGCCTTTGATAACTCAAAAAAGTATGAGCCGAAGGATTTAACTGTGAGCTTCTAAATCATATCACAGAAGCTCTAGCTGTATTTCAGAGTGCTGACTTTACAAAGTCAAGTTCCTTCAATCTGAATTGAGAACTACACAGATCACATCAACTGAAAAATTAACCAATTATAAACCCAATTTTAATGCAAATTTCAGCCACCAGCATTTTGAATTGGTCATTCATGAACATGAAAGCACGCATTGAAGACAAATACATCAAGAATATGTTATTTCCTTTAATGTTGTTACTTGTAGTGTAAGACATATCAGCCTTCATGTTAAGGCGGATGCATGCTAGAAAAGAAATCAATCAATAAATATCAAAAATGAAGAAACCACAGAATTTTATCTGCAGACCCCTCGATATGGACACTGACCCATCTTTACAAAACACGGCGATTGAGCTCTACAGTGTAACTTGCATCGCATTGCCTTGCATTCAGCTTATTAGGATTAACATCTTCGGGAGTGTATACGCCATGGGCATCATAGTCAACCTTGATTACCTGTCGTAAAAAGAAGAAATATTAAGAAATTCTTGTAACAATATAATGATGGCAAGAATCATCAACAATTACATGTATTCATAAATAATGTGACCAAGCACTTGAATCAAATGTGATCTTCCTAGTTATTTTGTGTCCATGTATATGCTACACATGCTAATGGAGATGCTGAAACTCTGTAATAAGATGTAAGGGAAGATGCTAACATCTTTAACATGTAAATTGCAGGTGACAGCCCCATTTGTTAAGCAAGGTGAAAATTTTCTAAAATACTCCCACATTCACAAGTAAACTATAAAATTGGTCAAAACACAAATTATATGATCTCCATATCATTTTTCAGAACATCAAACAAATCCATCCATCGCTCTGTATGCATGCACTTTTAAGCCAGACATACTAATGATCAAGAAGTGACTGTTTTCACATCCATATATGATTCTGATTATATTTCAGAAAAGTCTACACAATAATTATTTATTTAGGACAAACAAAATCAAGAGTATTGATGCCCCAAATGACCAAAAATAATGGATCTGAATAAAACTTAAAAAAGTGTTCAAGTTCCAATAATTGTAAATAAATTAATAAGATACATTTAAAATTGAAAATATGTTTAAAAATTATCACATACGTGACAAAAAGTGGCGCTCCACAGACATGCCTAACATGGTCACAGTTTCACAATAGAAATGAGTTTGCCACAGAGTGCCTCCGTCGCCAAAGTAGCATAAGGATTCAATCAAGCATGCCTCTCAGCCCTCCCTAAATTTTTACCACTGGCATGTACTCGATGTTCATGTTATCGTCATTATCAGTAAAGACTAACAGAATTCCTCAACCATAGAGGATACTGGAAATGCCTATACAGATATCCTAGTGTTTATTGTTGTGCATATATCAGTGGTTTTCAATATTTGTGAAGATACATACACAATAAAAATTATGATACACGGTTCCAGTAAAGAACAACAAATCAAAAAGCTTATGCCAAAAGGAAAAATACTACAGATGAGCTTTACAATACAACCTGCATCTCATTGCCTTGCGTTCAGCTTATTAGGATCAACATCTTCGAAAGTGTCTACGCCATGAGCATCATGATCAATCTTGATTATCAGCAGTAAAAAGAAGAAATATTAGTAATTTATATGCACGCCAAGGACTCGTAATAATATAAAGATAGCAAGAATCATCAGCAATTACATGTATTCACAAATAATATGACCAAGCACTTGAATCAAATGTGCTCTTCCTATAGCTATTTTGTGTCCATGTATATGTACATGGCAATGGAGATGCTGAAACTATGTAATAAGATGTAGGGGAAGATGCTAACATCTTTAACATGTAAATTGCAGGTGACAGCCCATTTGTTAAGCAAGGTAAAAATTTTCTAAAATACTCTCATGCAGGCACCCAAGGAACAATATGCATGTCTGGAAAACTAAATAGCATGCTTTATTCATATCATTTTACAGATTATATAATTTCTGAAATTAAAGTTGGAAAACTAAATTATAAAATTGGTCAAAACACAAATTATATAATCTCCATATTATTTTGCAGAACATCAAATGAATCCATCCATATATCTGTTGCCCAAATGTAAGAAATGGAAGAATTTTAAGAACTAAAATTATTACGGGCAACTTAATTTAGCAACCATCAGGCATACCATATATCTGTTGCCCAAAAAGTAAATGGTTTAACAAAATTTTGTTTTAAAATAAAAACTTTATGTGAATCAGATTTCAAAACATAGGAGATCAGAGCATTCATCTAGCACAGACAATTCCTTACTACAACCAGTTAAAAACAGTGGACTTTTTGATACAATAAAGCTCTTAGTCAGATATCTTCAAAATCATGAAAATACCAATGACAAATAACTATCTTTAGTCAAAATTACTTATAGTATGCTTCTCCATGTGAAACAAAATTAATGCAATTTAGAATTGCTCCATATCAAGTCACACAATTCTTTAATTAAGCAAGCGTGTATCCAAAAAATTGTTCAATACAACTAAATCATAAGCCTTCCCAATAATCAGACACCAGCACATATAAGATCATAGAATGACAACTCACTGCCGTAAACAGCAAGCATGAAAAAGACAACTTTTTTGTAAATGCAGCTAGATCTATCAGACATGGATCTCACTGTATTGTTATTCCTCTCAAAATCAAGAATCTTCACGGCCACGATCTCATCAAACGGGATACACCGAGCACGATGAAGACAACGCTGGACCCATCCCCGATCAAATCGAAGAGCTCATTGTCCTCTGTGCAAATTAGATATGTCATCTTCTACATCTCAAATGGGCAACTCAAAGCAGAAGAAGCCATCCTAAATGTTGTACATATAAAGATCCAGAACCATCGACAACAGTTGAACATGAAAACGACATTATCTTCGGATACCATAAGCAAAACAATACTATTTATTAAGTATTAAAGAAGAAAATCAATCTAAACAAAAAATTTAAATAATGAAGCAACAAAAATTTTCACATCGGGAGCGACAATGAAATGAATAACTAAGAGCTTAAAACCTACAATTCAATGCAGCTTAGTCAAGGCATACACAACATGTTTTCCTAAAATTCAGTAGGGAAGTAAAAATAAGCTCATGTTCTCATGATCATGATGTTTTGTCTAAAATGATAGTTCAATATGGCATACAATCCATAACATTACTCAGAATATGACCTAAGATATTGGTAAGGAAGCAAAATGATGAGACAATAAAGGCTAATGGATAAAACCTGCACAATGATTGAGGGTCCAGCTTCATTAACACATACTCCCCTATGGTCAAATGAAGCACACATTTGAATGTTATGATCAATGTACATTCTACCAGTCAAACATGACATAAGGAAACACTGAAGAAGAAAATCACAACCCAAAATCACAAAACAGGTTGGCCTTCAGTGGCCAGCTATATTCAAGTCGGAATACATCTGCAAAATTAACCTTTCGAAATGCTTCAATTCAAATGTCAATATCAACCTTTTTTAGCTTTCCATTATGCATGATGAGTGTGGCGACTGGCCTTCTCGATCTATCAAGACGTCGTCATTTCCATGAGGATTGGCCTTCAGTTCAAAATGAAGGACATTGACATGGAAAAAGAAGAAAACATATGGAACTAAAATTAAACAATCAATCAATTTGTTAACATTGCATCCACATTCAGCTTTAATTAAGTATGTCATCACCCCTAAGATGACAACTTTATTGATACAACCACGACAAATCTCATAAAAAATTAACATAAATAATTAAAAAGGGTCTACGAAACCAACCTCAGATCCAATTGTGTATACCATTAGTAATATTTAACAACGCCCGAAATCTCCAATATTGCAATAATTCAAACGCCCTCCCAAAAAAAATTGCATCTCAGTTCAAACCAAACAAATCACTGAACAAAGAGATCAAACCATAAGAAATCATTCAAAGAAAACCTATTCTCAATAAATCATAGATCTGAATGAGAATCACAGAACCAAAGTAGTTAACATCTTACTTCTAGAGCACCCAAGATGGCAGCTTTTCTTCTCGGAGACCCTAGAAATTTTTTAGCTTGACATTGAGAGAGAGCGAGCTGATAAAGGAGAGATCTTGGGCTCAATTGAGATCAGAAAAAAGTTGATTGAACTCATTCAAAAAAATCACTCAAAGGCATAATAGATACTACAAAATTTGAAATTATCATTACATATTCAACTACCAAATTATAACATTTGGGAATCCACAGTTATCTCTACATTTAGCCATGGTCATCCATCATCAAACCTATTTTATATCACGTTCACTCAATTTCAGATTAGCCAAAACCTAACGAACATCATATATTATTCAAGCCAGTGTTGTTTACAGTTAAAGCACCTAAAAACTTATTTTTATGACCACAATAATAAATAGTCTAAAGTTTATACAAAATGTCTATTAAACGATGGGAATCAAGACTGAACTAAAAATTTCTATATATGGATCTCAATCACAAATGAGAATCAAATTTTTAGACATCAATTTCAAAAATTCATATAGTTTTGAATCCAAGTATAACTCATAATGAGAATAAACTTGAAACTCAGAAATTGATAGTTCTCTACAAATAGATCAAGCATAATGTAATATAGAGGATTTACCAGTATACATCATATTAAGCATGCAATCACAGTTTAAATGGTAGAACCAAACATACGCAACCTAAAAGATTTATACTTGTCCAACCAACAATTAACACATTGTAAAAATAGTAGAAAAGCATCCTTGCTTCCCTATATTAGGTAGGCACCCACTGAACTTGAGAAAAAGACTCTGATATTGACAAAGTCGACCTACTTTTGCTCATTCTTTGGTGAAATGATATATGCATATACAGTTCCTTACTATAAAAAAGTCCAAGCTAATGCATGCTCACTAAACCAAACAAAAAGACCAAGAACATGACATTTCCTCTGTTTTTGTGTGCACCTACGCCAAGCTTTAGGAAAAAAATTATTTTTATTTATCAAAATAATCTTTGCTAACTATATATTGCATTAGTGGCATAGATTATGTCATGGTGTTTCCTGCCATTTCCTGGAAAAAGAACACAGAAATTTATTATTTTAACATCAAAGCATGAAATTTGAGTACCTCTTGACTATGAATCACAACACCCACTTATCTCTTGACTATTAAAAAAGATATCTCTTGACTATGATTCACAACACCCACATATCCAAGCCTCAAAGGGATCACATTGTCCAATAAGAAGTTACATGCATCTGTACATTTGTCCATGAGATGCACATTTGTCCGTGATATCAAACTGAAATAATTGGATAGATAATTAGCCCTCACAATCACTTAACAACCAAAAAACAGAAAAATATAGAACACACCTTTGTGATAACACCAATTGTGCGAGAACCTATCAAAAAATGGATGAAGACAAAAAATGAGAATGAAATCAAAGAAATAATCAACCAAAATTCTGTATACAAAAGTGTGTGCTTGATCTTAAATAAATAACTTGACAACTGAAGGAATATCAAATGCCTTGTACTATAGACTATAACGATATTCAAATATAATCAGAAAACTTCCCCCGCCCAAAACAAAAGATAATACAAAATGCTAATAGCATATGTACTTATGAAAAATGCAGCCTTCAATTTGAAATCTAATTTGAGTGAAGAGCAGATTGTTGATAAATGTGGGTTTTATCAAAAGTTCCCTCTTACTTTGAGGCTTTATTTACCTTCTCCATTTCTCGATCTGCAATGTTGGAATTATGCAACTGCAAAAACTAAATTCAGGAACCAAAATAAATATATAACATTGTAGCAAAGTAGAGCTCTTGCACACCGTTCTTTATCAGAAGGTGACTCCACTTCCCTCTACAAACAGTCGTGCAATAAAATCTGATCGGTCATCTCTATCCAACGATGACTTCTCTGGAAAAGGAGGAGCCTGCGGTTACCGGCGATGACGGTGGTTATAAGGTTAGGCTGGATGGCCGTTCTTTTTCCTCCCAATTGCACAAACCCATTCGCCCATCTTCTCCCAAACTACTGCAAACAAACACAATTGGTGGTCTCATTAAACATAAGAGATATAATTGTAAACAAACTTGCTACAGAACAAAGAGATGTGCTAAACAGTTTGACTTCATATATAATTTGCATAAAGCAAATACAATAGCACCCAATACATAACAAAGAAAACATATATCTCTCTTCCAAATTCTCCTTCTCGTAAAACTCGAAGAACATATAATTAGGAGACCTCGTGTGAGCCGTAACTAATTTTGCCAGCCAAGATGAAGCTGTACAACTCCAATTTTTACTTCATAGAATAATAATATTGAAAAAGAAGATAACGAACAAAGGAAACTAAAAAATTATCAACTTGCAATATTCGAAGTGATGAGTTAATAAAAATCCAAATGATGTATAATAATTCGACATAGATTTTCTCTCAAATTGTTCTTACTGAGCTTCGATCATTCACACGACATCAACCAAAGAGTCAATTTGGAGTTTGACACCAATGGAGTGCTCATCAATTAAACCCCATGATGAGAGTTTGACACCAATGGCTTTGAAGCCTGAGGATCATTCCCACGACAGCAAACAATAAGTCAAAGAGAAGCACTAAGGTTCATGTTTATGATGAATGTCAGGGACACATGTATTGGATTGAATCCTAATGGCTTTTTGAATCTTAGATTCCACACCGAAACATAAGCAGAAAGAACATAAGTTGAAGCACACTGATTACTGAAATAGTAAGAGAGAAAAAGTGTTCACCTGAAGCATGTTCATGATGAAAAATGTATTCTGTGATATGCACCTGCAAGGTAGAATCAGTTAGAATCTACTCTTAACATTATCTTACTAAGAAATATCACACTCTAATCATAAACATTGCACCTTGAGAATTTAGACAGGCTCAGATATGCTTTTCAGTCAATTAAAACAACTACATGTTTTTTAAAAGGACAAACTTAAATGTATTTTTTGGAAGGAATTTGTATATGTCAGTTTTGAATAGATGGAAAGAATTTGATTACATGCTTAATTCAAATGGCATTATAAATGGAAAGATTTGATTGCCAGAATAATTGCCAGATTTGCTAAATTAATTGCCATTTAATTGCCAATTAAATTAAACAGCATATAGAGATTTCACCATTAATTGCCAGATTTGCTAATTTCCATCAATTTGATTACATGCTTAATTCAAATGGCATTATAAATGGAAAGAATTTGATTGCCAGATTAATTGCTAGATTTGCTAATTTAATTGCCAAGTAAATCAAACATCATATAGAGATTTCACCATTTAATTGCCAGATTTGCTAATTTCCATCAATTTGATTACATGCTTAATTCAAATGGCATTATAAATGGAAAGAATTTGATTGCCAGATTAATTGCCAGATTTTCTAATTAAATTTTCATTTAATTGCCAATTAAATCAAACATATAGAGATTTCACCATTTAATTGCCAGATTTGCTAATTTCCATCAATTTGATTGCATGCTTAATTCAAACGGCATTATAAATGGAAAGAATTTGATTGCCAGATTAATTGCCAGATTTGCTAATTTAATTGTCATTTAATTGCCAAGTAAATCAAACATCATATAGAGATTTCACCATTTAATTGCCATATTTGCTAATTTCCATCAATTTGATTGCAAGCTTTATTCAAACGTCATTATAAATGGAAAGAATTTGATTACCAGATTAATTTCCAGATTTTCTAATTTAATTTCCATTTAATTTCCAATTAAATCAAACAGCATATAGAGATTTCACCATTTAATTGCCAGATTTTCTAATTTCCATCAACTTTATCTGCTACTCGTTCAAATGCAATCCTCATACTATAGCAAACATGATCTAATCTCCCTTTATGATCAAGTCATGAAATACAACAGAACACAACAAACTTAACCTGCAAACAAAAGCATCTTGTGGCGCAAAAGACTTCATGTCACTGTGGAGGAGAAACAGCAGCCATGAACTCCTCATCAACCTCAATGGAAGCACACATCAGAGAAAGATAATTACAACATATAGAAACTAACTTTACCTGGCACTTCAAGAAAGTTAAAAAATTTGAGTGCAAACATACCAAATCTCTGCAATATTCCAACAAATTAATAAAATGTTCAAACCTACCACACTGAAGGGCATGATTATACACCCACTTTGTTAGATCATAAAAGAACTTAGAGAAAGTCGAATGAGGAAGATTAAGATATCATTACCTTCGTGTTGACTGTAACAATGATTGTAGTTGTCATCACCTTCATTGTCTCGTTTGTTGTCCCAACTATTCTCCTCTGTATCTTTCTCCTCATGCTTGCAATGAACAAATTGAGCACTAAAATGAACAAACGATAGTAGCAAACTTTCCTGACTTGTTGAATTAATCCTTAAAATAGGTAAAGTTCCAGATGCAGAAAAATGAAACTGACCTTAAAGAAACATTTAGGAAATGTAGCAGGGATCCATTATAAGATTCAAAGCTCCCTCCTAAAAAATGAAAATAAAACCGACATGCACAAACATATTAATGCTCGTTTATTCCAAAGCATTTATCAGATTAAGCTATCAAAAACCATTTGAATGATCCAAAACAACATATAAATTAGACAAATATATCAGAAAACAAAACTATTATCATCCACTTCAAGATCTACAGCAAACCCCCCACTCTGGATCTGGCAAAAAGGATGTAGTATTGATATAAATTTACACATATTGAAGCATGAACACTTATATTGTCTAGGAGAGAGGATAAATACAAAGAGATCATGTTGTATGCATCTAGCCTCTCTACATGTCCGAGAGAAAACAAAGACATGAAGAGTCTCCATACTTTCTTTACAAAATATGACCTGCAGTATCATGCCAGATACTAAAGGTAAAAATAATATTATATCTAATCATGATGCATATTTGTTAGGGAAGAATAGATCAGCATCATGCTGGGAAAGTATGTATGGCACACCATGGACCAAAACTTTAACCGAACAAAACAGACTTGAGTGATTTGAAAATAGCTGGAAGGAGCAATTGAACATTAAATGACCGGGCCTCCAGAGTTTGCATCAACATTCAGCTCCCAAATTAGATAAGTCCCCCATCAGGTTTACATGAAGACCTTTCATGTCTTCTCCCGTTTGAACCTCACCCGCACCCTCCAAAACATGATCAAAGAAATCAAGACACGGCATGCAAACATCAGAGGGAAATTTCAGGAAATTCCAAAATATCCTCACATACCCATTCGTAAACAGCCAAGTCATCAGCCGGAACGATACTAATCCAATAAAACCACCTCCAAATCCATTCATTTCTGTTTACTGTTCTAATAAAACCACCTCCAAATCCTCTCATTTCTGTTTACTGATCCAATAAAACCACACTCCAAAAAATCCTCACATACCTTGATTTCTAGTCTGAAGCACCTCCAAATACTTTCATTTCTATTTACTAATCCAATAAAACCACCTCAAATCCTAATCCAACTACAAACATCCAATTCTTTCCTTCAACTAATCAAAGAACCATATGGAAATAATATAAAAAATTGAAAATGGATGCAAGTGATTTAATGTTTTGAAGGATGAGCTCCCCCCCAAAAAAACTTTTGGTTTCATGGCTACATATTGTTTTTTTACATTCGAGGCAATTAAAAACTATGGAAACACATAAACACATGTCTTATTAAAATTAATTTAACAAAGATATAACCTGCAACCATATAGGCTGTGTTTATTCGTTCAAAAACCTGCAAAAACCATCCAAATTTAACAAACATATAACATGTAAAAACTCATCCTTTGAGCAGCTCATAATCCTACAAAAAACTCATGTCATTTGAGCGGCTCATATGCTGAGGAATAATCTCAGACACCTAGCTGCAAAAATCAGAATAAATCAGCGAGTTCATTCTTCCATAAATTTGTTTTTAAAAAGGGTTGATAAAACATACAGGTTCAGAATTAGAAGATGAAAGGCACAACATGATCCCTAATTTAATCCCAACAATAAAACATCCAACTTTTTTCATGAACTAAAAATTACAATGATTCCAGGTTCAGAATTTTTTTTTCAGATTCCAAGACAAAGAACTACTACTTACCCCCAAAACATTCAATCCCAACAATAAAACACTAAGTAAGTAGACATGCAATTGCAATTGGAATGTATCAGACAAAGAACAAATAAGTAAGTAGACATGCAAACATATTGGTTGCATCTTTTCAGAACAATGTATACAGACCAATACAACCAAACACCAAATGAAGGTTCATTTTTGTTTCAATCAAAACAAATGCTAACCAAATGAAGGTTCAGAATTTTTGTTTCAAACATTTCTGCCCTCATCACCATAATATGATCCAAATCAACAATTTTTTGGGGTCTCATTACTTAGACAAACATTAATATAAACATAGAAAAGGGGGAAATATAAATTTTAAGATTTAACCACGTGAAGATCAAAGTAAACAGGAGGCAGCTCATCAAAATTTCATTTTTGTAAATAAAAGGCAACCAAAACACAGAATTTCATCCAAAAAAGGGTAAATTTCATTTTTGTTTCAATCAAAACAAATGCTAAAGAAATCTCCAAACATTTCTGCCCTCATCACCATAATATGATCCAAATCAACAATTTTTTGGGGTCTCACCAAAACATGAATTTCATCCAAAAAAGGTAAAATCGAAGAAAAATCCAGAAAAAGAGAAATTACCCGCGATGGGATCCAGAAAAAGATTGCTGCTGCGAGTTGAAGCTGGGATCCTCGTCGTTGGAGTGTCTGTCCTTGGGGATGATAATCACCGATGCTGCTGCGAGTTGGAGGTGGGAGACAGGGAGAGAGAGGGAGAGGGATGATAGTCACCGATGGTTGGACGTGGGAGACAGGGAGGGAGAGTGAGGGAGCGGTTTTGTTTCAGGGAGAGGTTTTGTTTCCCCCTTTATTTTCCCCCTAAAATTTAAGTCTTGAGTTTTCACAGATTTGAGTTTTCAAATTTTAAATTTTCCAACCAAAATTCCCCCCCAAGACACAACACTTATCTTATATCCAATTTCTCTTCTCCCAATTTCTCTTATCCAATTTCTCTTGTCTTAACCAAATTCTCTTATCCAAATTGTATTAACCAACCATTGTTTTACCAATTTCTCATCTCTTAACCAATTTATCTTATACAACAACTCTTATCCAAAAACCCATGATAACATCCCTGTTTTATAATATAGATATATATATATATATATATATATATATATATATATATATATATATATATATATATGAAGTGGTCAGAATGATAATGTTTATATGTAAGTGTGGATAGCTATACCACTTTAAGGATGTCTGTGTGTGTGTGTGTGTATATATATATATATGGAAAATTGAATTGGAGTATATACTAATAGTGTATGTAGTTTGAAGATACTTGTAAATGCTTGGTATATATATTTGTAAGTCATGGGTATGTTAAGTGTAATAGTATAGGTGTACCTACAAAATACTTTTTTTAGGTGTGATCCGTTGGACATAGATCCATAAGTAAAGTGTGTAGGTCCATTATATGAACTACATTTTAGAACGTGTGAGCGTGTGCTCGTACGTAGATATGTATTGTGCCTAGCCATTAGTAGATATGTATTTGCTGCATGAATACGGGTGATAAACGGATGATAATAGGGTTATAATTTTATTCGGTATTGCTTGCATTTACAGGATGTTATGCGTGTGCGTGTATACCATGAGGTATACACGATTATTGTATGTCTTAAACTATGTGTGGATAATTAGATGTGTTGGTATACTAATTATAGGTAGATGGCTATGGTGTGGATATATATTACATGTATGTGACTATACGATGAATGCATGATTACACGTGTGCTGATATTTATAGTATTATTATTGGGTGAAAAGTGATTGCATTATATGGGCTTTACTTGACTAAATATAGTGATTGATATTATGGTATGTATGTGGCTACGTTGGTAGATATATATATTGGAGTGGTGTTGGTATAGGTATAAATATCGTGTTATGTATGTAGAGTATTCTAATATGGGTTTTGGAGTCTCACTTAAGCTTGAGTGGGTATACTAAGTATATTGTTACATATGTCTATGGATTGCGTGTAGTACTATAAATGTAGTAATGGATGATGTATGTATAGTGATAGGATTGGTTGTGTCTGGTGGTGTTACACACATGATTGTGGGTGGCTATACCATAATATAGTTATAGGTGTTGGTATTATGGTATAGTTATTTACTAAGGATTTACATGTTAAATGTATATGTGCTAGCTGAACTAGGTGTGTAGTTGTGCTAAGTATATGGCGGTACGAGTGGTATGTATGAATGATATGTTAGCGTATGTGGGCGTGCACCGTGGGCGGGTACGTATGTGCTTAGTTATAGGTATTTTTGATTATGGTATGTGTGGCATGTCTTGAATATAGTTATAGGATAGTATGTGATGTGAATATATGGTGAAATATTTGTGTGCATTTGAATAACTATATATCTGTGAATTTAAGGTAGTGGTGAATGTATATTAGATATAGCAAGCATGAGTTAATGTGGTATGGTGTGATTACATGTGTTGTTAAGATTGAATGTACACTAGGAGATATAGGGAGTGGTGTATCCTTATTGTTTTGTTCATAGGTAGTTATCTAAACGTGAAGTACTACAATTGTATTTGCTGGTGTGAGCTATTTAATTGTATGAAAGTATGCGTGACTTGATTTATGAGATAAGTGAGTAATAGCTATATAAGGATGTACGTTATTATATGGATGTTGGAAGTACGTGTATGAATTTGTCTGTCTAAGATAAGTATAAGTATAGAATGTGCGCATATATGTATATGTATATGTATATATATATGTGTGTGTGTGTGTGTATATATATATATATGTATGTATGTATGTATGTATGTATAGTATTAATGTTTGACTAACTAGTGCATAGATAAGCACTTGTAGTGATTATACCTGATTGAATTATAATCTGATATGATTGGGGTAGCTACTATAGTGACTAGATATATTTATAGTTAGAAAGTCCGAGGACGTACTTTATTCTAAGGTGGGTAGGATGTCACGGTCGGTTTTCGATCGTGCTTTCTTCGTGCGTGTACTTTTGTTCGTACACGTATTTATTTTGGACCCTTCTTGTATCCAAACACTATGGTGTGATATGCCGTTGTGACCCTCTCGAAGAGTATTAAAAATGTGAAATTATTTTGGAACGTCATTTCACCGGTCGTTCCCCCACAATTTGACTTTGTTTGAAGAGGCGTCATGATTTTCACTTTTGTCGTGAGACCTTTCGTATTTTTTAATTTCGTTTCTCGTCGTCAAACTTGTGATCAGTCTTCTTAGTTTTGTTTCTCTCGTCGACACGGTCGCCCCTTTTTCTCACAATAATCGGGTACCGTTTGACCCAATTGTGCACTAGTTTCCCCCTTAAACAACGTTTAGGCCTAAGTTTGATATGTTATTTTTTCCCTAAGCTAGTCTCACCCTATTTTCCCCCTAAACTGTACCCTACCCTCTCACTTTCTTTCTCCCATATACCTACAACTACCCTAATCCTATTGGTGTTTAGCAAATGAGGAAATAACTTTCTCTGCTATTCACCACCCAAAACCCCTCTCCATCTTAATTCCACTCCTCTCCTAACCCTCTTAGGTGCACCCCAAAACACAACACATATAGCAAAACCATACTTTTCTAAAACAGCAGCCCTGGGGCAACTTTTGTAACTCACCAACCTATTTTCCTCAGCGCCGCACACAACAATTTTGTTTCCCTCACGTGACTTCAACCCCAGTCGCTGTAAGTCTCCTCTTTGCACAAACACACCCGTTCTCCCAACCTCCGACCTGACCCTGGTGATCCCCGCACCGTGCTCCGCCCTGTCACGACGTTGCGCCGCCCGGAGGTCCGCTCGACCGCCCCCAGCACGCCCAAGCACCGCTCCTGGGCGAAAGTAGCAGCAGTGGCGGTTGCTGCTCTTGGTAACAACGGCCACCAGTCACATCGGCTTCCTTCCGACGTTCTCCGCCGCCAGGAGCGCTTCAGCGCTGTACTAGGAATAGCAGGTCACCGGAGCCCCTTCAGGCGCCGCCCAGGATGTGTTTCACGGCAGCGACGTTTCATCGCCCCTCAGCGACGCACGTTAACCCCGGAGGCAGCGTATGGTGGGAGGTTCTCTCAACGGTTAGTAACCATCCGGTATACCACACTAATACCTTTTGCCAATAGTCCTCTGAAACATTACTAAATGTTGGACAACCAGTAGTTTTTAAAAAGATGATGTTAGTATGATAATCGATATGGTTAATATCATGTTTACAACTATTAGCTACTGTTGGTGCTAGGTTGTCGTATTAGTACAGCTATGATAATGCATGAACAATAGGTTAACCTAGTTAAACAAGTTAGTGTAATAGTCTTATGTTGTGAACCACTAAATGTCAATAATCAGCCTAGTGACTTGATGATAATGTTGTTTACATGATAGTAACATCATTATTGATGTTAAATTGATAATTTGTAGGGTGGATAAATTGGGTATGCGACTTCTAGCCAATGAGAACCTAGGTTGCTTGATTAATTGTTGTATGCTTATTCGTAATAGCAACTTAACGTAGTTAACGTGTTAATATTTTAGCATTCATTAATATTGATGTGTCACCCATCTTAGGACATGAAACTTGTTAAAATTGGATCATTAGATGTGTTAGGATTAGTCTAATAATTCTAGTCGCCATCACAAACTTATTCATGCACGTGTTTTATCTCATAGTATCCACCATTCCGTACCGTGCACACTGATGGAGTCCAACCCCTGACGTCGCTACCCGACGTCAGTAGCTCTCGCGTCGTGTTGAGGTAAGTCTCTCTCCCCGTAGGAATCCCCACTTTGCCTGTTAATCAACTTAAAACTCATAGTCTCTGATCGTTTTGTGACTCACTAATCAAGAATAATAAATTAGGACTGTAGGCTGGTTTGCGTTGTGAGCACGTTGATAGACTCGGACTGATTGAGCAAGATCGTGTCTTGGTTATTTTTCAGGCAAGTGATACTTGCAAGTGTCTTGTTTAGGCTATGTCTTAGGCCATTTTTGTACATTAGCGTAAAAGAGACTAGGCGGTGAAATGATAGTCGCCTAGATGCCCCTTTTGATCTAGCTTGACAACGAAGCTAGATCCGACACTTTTTACCATGCTTGCATTCATGCCATGTTTAATTTCAATTTACGGTACGCAAATTATCTGTTCATTGCCATGTCATTGCATGCATCTAATGTTTCATCGTGATTGCGTAGCACACGCTACACTTATTGTAATGATTGAGGCTAGGCACCTGCTTTGCGGGCACAACCCTATGACATATTGAAAAACACTTCCTGGCCCGTGATCCAGAAGTGAGCTCATGTACTTGGGAAACCCTGGCTCGATACACGTGGAGGGGTAGGGTTAAGCTGTCACGCAGCGTAGAAGGATGCCTGATCCGCTCCTTCAGTTGTAAGGAGTAAACCATGTCCACAATGTGATAGGATAGTGATCGTGATTAAGAATTAATGTTCTTGTAATTCATGTCATCATGTCATCTTTAAATGTTGCATCCTTAAATGTCATTTCAACTCATTGCATTATTTTAGAACTGCTAGTCGTCTTTTGTTTATTTGTATCCTTGCACAAAATCTCTCCGCTTTCTTTTGGGAGACTTTTGCTGACATGTGCCCTTTTCTCTTTGGGTGTCACATGTCAGGTTTTGAGCCTGACTTAGTTGCAGAGGACGACAGGTTGCTGACGTTCAGTTCGAGGATTCCGGTCCTAACCTTAGTCTCAACCGGTGACCCTCTTTCAGTTGTTGTTACCTTCTTAGTAGCTGTTGTTAGGTTGTTAGGTGCGATGCACCATTACTTGTTGTAGTTACGGCCATGCTTTAGGCCTATTGTTCAGACTCGTACTTTTTGTGACTGCCCTGTGATTTTGGAATAATTCTCTGGATGTTGGTGGATGTTTCCTTTTATATCTGATTTACTATTATCATTGTTGTTGTTTCGTCGCAATGCAAAGGGCCTGCTATCGTTCGAAACTTTTACAGACGCTTATCAGATTGCAGCTTCACAGCTCCACGTCTGAGCGGACCTCCTCACGTCTCGCCTTCCGTACTTAGGAAGCTAGGTGTGACAGTAATAATTTAAAGAATGAAAAGGGTGGAGAGATAAGAAATGCTGAGATTCGCTAGCAAATTCTTCAAAATAAAAATAACTGAGATACACTATAACCGTCCCCGGCAATGGCACCAAAAACTTGACGTACCCTGAACTTACACCTAAATTCCACCTAGCTGTGTCACAGTCGCTAGGCGTAGTATGGCTTCTAGGTGTCTGTTCTGGGCTCATCCGCAAGCGGACGGTGTCAAATTATAGTATAAAAGATGTCGGATCTCACAGGGATGGGGACAGTGTATTTGGGGTCTCAGATTATTTTTAGATCTCAAAGTAAGATAGCTGTCGGTTTGGAAAGATTAGTTGTGATGGTGTTGTTGACTTGAGAATAAAGAAAACTAGGGTTTTAGGATCACCGCTAAGACCGACGGAGATCGATGTTGGAATGGGATCCTTACGTTGCATTAGGTTTATGGGATTAATCTCTCAATTCATAACACTCTCGTGGGTTAGAATTTCGAGGCATTTCTGTGGCTCTCATTGACGCAATGGCAATAGCCGTCAATGTAGCGATATAGTTCATCGGTGGATCCCCTCAAGGCACGAGCCGGGCATGGTCACAAGCCTTGGTTGGATCCACTAATTTCCTTATTTAAATCCCAAGGATACTCCTTAAGCTCATCAATTCCACGGACCGTGGGCATGATATCAGTACGAGTTATCCTAGGGATTCGGATGGATCAACCGAAATACTCCCCTTTATTCCCAATACAACCTAGAGATCCAGATCTACATCTCTATCCTAGTGTCTTAGGGCTAACCCATAAACCCTAGAGGAGACTACTCACACATGGTGATTTTAACAAATAAAAATACAATTTTTATAAGAGAAATCATTGTAGAAATTGGATCAAGCGAGAAATGAATAGCTTACTTGCCGAAGATGAGAAAGAATAATAACCAATAATAATCCAAGAAGATTCCGTAGATTCCAGAACAGAAGAGCAATCGATCTTCCAAAAACAATTCAATAATCCCCAAGAAAAATAGGTTTAGATCTACAAATCATTTCTAATCACCTCTCTTCCTCTCCAAACTTGATTCAAAAAATCAAAAAGAATGAGCTCTCTAATTTCATTGCTCAGATCCGCACTTCACTCCCAGCTGCGTGCATCCAGACGGGCCCACGAAAAAATTCCAAAAATGGACAGCATTGTCATCGACCGAGTCAGTGACTTGGTCGAGCATGAGCTTGCTCGGTCGAGTGGCTCCTTTGTTCTGTCAAGTCTGTCAGTGGATCGGGCTTCTTCAAAAAGTGCCATTCTGTCTGCTCGGTCTGAGTAAGCCTTGCTCGATCGAGTCACCCCACTGCTCGGTTGCAAAAGTCCTGCTCGGTCTAGCAGGATGTTGATGATGGGTGGACGTTCGAAAATGGAAGCTCCTCGACCGAGTCACCATACTGATCGGTCGAGCAGGGTGCGTATCAGCTGTGCCTGGGAAAACAAAGGTTGCCTCATGTATCAGCTCGACCGAGCACAAGCCCTGCTCAGTCGAGCCGCCTAGGAAAAATCCAGTAAAGCTCCTGACAGCTTCTCCTCCACTCCTGGCACTCTCCTCTCCTCCCATGGCTTCTAAAACTTGGCAACCTCCTGTAGAGATTTGCCAACGGGCTCAAGGGCATGCCGGATGAGTCCATATCCCAAAGTAGTCCCGAATTGGTCCAAAATCCCTGAAAATCCACAAAACTCTACGAAACTCGAATATGGCGTTAGAATTACAATATCGTAGGAAAATGCGGGATTTGGATGCGAATATGGCATGAAATTCAATGGAATGATGTTATGAAAAGGTGGAAAATATGGACACATCACTTGATAAGTGCCAATGGTACCACCTGTAGGTGAGGAGAAAAACTTGTTAGAAAACAAAGAGTTTTAGGCAAACAGATTACCTTCCATAGTGCAGGTGGCCGGCGACATGTTGGGCCAATGGGCATCCTCCACTATAAAAGTGGATTCTCCTCTGCCAAGCCATGAAGTGGCAGGCAAGCTTTGGATCGCCATAAAATGTTACATCTTTGGTTATAAGGCTTCCCTCTGCTTCTGCTGGAGACATATATGGTGGAGGACTTGGATGGGAGTGGTTTGGGTAAGGGTTGTAGGTTAGTGGGGCTGGGTCATTGGGGCTGACATAATATGAGCAAGCATTTGTAGCGTACCCTGAAAGAACACACATCCTGCAGTTTCCTGCAACTTTCAAAAATTGATTTTGTGCTCCCATCTGAGCATCGTAGTATGCCGAGACATCAAGATTGTCGGAATATACTCTGTCTGGCATCCACATCGTAACTCCAAATTCATTTGGCTATAAGGGTAGAAGAACTAAAGATAGATCGTCAGTAAACAACAAGTAGTAACAGGTGGAGGGTAAAAATATTCTTATATATGTGTGCGTGCATGCATGCATGCATGCGTAGTCTAACAGATACATAATTAAATCGATATCAAGATAATAGCCTTCCCAAAAATGACGCCATTTTTCTTATGCATCCAGATGATGCTAAAAATATTTATAGTAATCGCGAGCAATACGGATCGTATGCAGTGGGTGTCAAACACTTGGAGGCAGTGGTATGAGTACCGATCAATTGTACACATAATTAACTATGCGGATAAAAATGAGAAGGGAGATAATTACACTAGAAATACAAAGATAAAGAAAGGTGCCAGGGACCAAGCGTCACCGATAGTGCAAATTGAGCATGCGGGTCGATCTAGAATCTCGAGCAAATGGGTTATGGTCCTAGATGATAGTCGAATCTCAATCCTCATCTCTCGATATCCAACTATGAGGGAGGACTCGGATAATAGGTTGGATCCCTTATCATTGACTCGATGGTTAGTCGGAAGCTACGGTAGTGGTGATTCTAACTAGTGTGCCAGACGGTTGGTCGGTTCCTAGCACTAGATAGTCAACCCTCCTTGGCTGTAAAGCGGGATGAATTGAGCTCATCCAAACCTATTCCTAAGACTAAAACACTAATTGGAATGATATTTAGGGCGATCCATCCACATGAATGTTCTATGCAAGGGTTAAGGTAAGCCCTTGGCTCAAAGATCTACTCTATTAACTTCACGACAAAAGACAAGAAGCAATTAGAGGGAAACATCAAAAGAAGCAATAAAAGAGAATTAAAAGCAATGCAAGTGAAATTAAACTAAAGAAAAATAAGAATTCAGTACAAAATAACTAGAATTAAAAGTCTTACCATTACAAGGAAGAACAGCCCTCAAAGGGGGTAAAAACCCTAAAAATCGCGGAAGAAAAGAACTCTCTCTCAATTCGTACTCAGGAATTTATAGTACAGGCAGAAAACTAAGGGCGCACGGCTGTTGTGTCCATATTTTCTATGTTTTTACTAGGCATTTTCGTATCGGTTCGATCGTCCAAATTCATATTTCCATGTTATATCACGCCTTTTCTCGATATATTTGATTCTTGCGACATTTTAAATACTTTCAGGAAATTTGTCACGATTCAGAGCGATATGGGACTTTGGACATAGTCGGGACGTAGAAGCTCGCCTCGCCTCGCCTGGCTACGCTGACCCAAAGAGCCAGAGAAGTGAAGAAGAGAAGAGAAGAGAAGAGAAGAAGAGGAGAGAGAAGAGAAGGCAGAGAATGAAGGAAAGGAGTTTATGTTGCTAGATCACTCGGCCGAGTGCATGATGCGCTCCGCCAAGCTGTGACACCAATGGGAGCAGCCAAAACTTTAAAGGAGTCACTCGGACGAGCGACTCGACCCGCTCAACCGAGTGACCAATCGATCGCCCGAGCCAGTCATCAGATGAACCTCGATTTCTGCCTTGAAGCTCTCTGTCAAAGTGGTATTTATTTTTCTCGGTCGAGTGGCCTCCCTGCTCGACCGAGCGGCTTCTTCTTCGAACAAGCGATATGGATTATTCTTAATAACGCTCGGGCGAGCGACCCAACTCGCTCGCCCGAGTGACCTTTCTCAAACACCAAGGCGTAGCCCAAGACAAAACCCCTTAAGGGGGCACTCGGGCGAGCGAGCACTGCGCTCGCCCGAGCGGTAGGTTGGGAGACACCATTTTGGCTTGTTTTAATGGGTTTAGGATCGGTTTTGTTGAAAAGCCCGAACCGAAGTGACTTTGTATAAATAGTGAACAGTTTTTTAGAGTAGGCTAAGCTTTAATTTCTGTATGAAAACCTTCATAGCTATTGGAGTGGCTCTCTCTTTGTGATTTCATTTGCAATCCATTTCCATGTTTATAGTTAGTTCTCTTTGATTTCTTTAGCATTGCTATTATATTGCTTCCTCTCTCTATTGAAATTGGTTTCATGTAATTTGCCCAAGTAATTATGCTATCTCTATTGCTCCTATGTTTAGAGCCTTTGCCATGCTAGAGTAGTGGGTTTCTAGGGCTTAGGGAGGATCCCTAGGAGCTTAGAGATTGGGTGTTAGGTTAGACCTCCACTGGACGAATCTAGGGTCTTCCAATGGTGGTTTGAATAAGGGTTTTGGGGGATTAGTCTTAGGATTAGAGGACCGCGAAAGAGACTCCATATCATAGGGAGAATCCCCATGAATCCGATTTGTGATTAGTGGCCGTTTCCAGGGCTCGCGCTCACTAGGGTGACCCGAGAGCCAGGGATGACCAATAACCCCCAATCCGCTAGCCGATGACTATGAAAGTAGCCCAACCACTAGAATCAACCATATGATGGTGTCGAATTTTGTAGAGTATACGAGTGCCTACGGATTGCGAGGTGGGAACCAAGTGTCAAGTGTAATGCACGCATTCCCGTTTGAAGCCGATAGCGAAAGCATGGCCCCGTATAGGGATGCATTAGACGAGCATGTCAACAGAAGTTTAACACCCGTTCCCATCTCCAGATGTGACACTCCAATCCTAATCTATCATTCGACGGATGACTAATTGACCAGAAATCCATTACCGAAGGCCCTAGCAGGGAATCCCGAAAGCCTTAGACGTTTAATATTTAGTTAATTCCATTTCCCTCAACCAACCAATCAAATCACACGTGACAACCCCGACCACACATTCTTCTCCTTCCACAAAAAGCTAAGCGTTAGACGACCGCCTCCCTAGAGTTTGACATTCTACATACTATAACACACCGTCGACTTGTGGTGTTCTAGTCCGTGCATCGAGGGCAAGGAACGAGTTTTGGTGTCGTTGCCGGGGAGGTAACGGTTTACTTTAGATTTTGGTTGGAGAGTGTTGGTTCCATCCACACTCGAGACCCCACCACTTCTTTTAATTTTTCTTTTTGTTCTCTTATTACTATCTTTTCTCCTTTTTTCTTACGAGTTCCACGGTTTTCTTAAGTGCTTCTTCTCTACGTGCTAACTTCCCTCCTCAGATTACCCTCGTTCGAACGTCTTACATTCGGAGGACTACAATGTGACGTCGAGTCTTCCTTGCCCAGGACCCATATTGGATGGAGTATCCTCAATATGCCTTAGACAGGATGTTGTACTATGTGAGGTTTGTCGGCTCTTTAGTTGTCAAGGCCATTCACGAAGCTAAATTTGAATTCCTGAACTACATCGCGGAACAAGTCCACTCAGGTGCTCTCGAGTACGATGTATACATTAGCGTCGAATGGGACACGCTCTCATTCTGCGTAAGTGATATCCCATACGCCAACTCTTGCGAAACACCAAACGAGGTACCCCTTCTAACTGCTTTGAATAACATGGTGGATCATGCCAGGTGTACCATGCTAGTATTCATCTCATCAGCAGATCCATTCACACTGCACCTTTCAGAGTTCATGACGAAATATTTCACTGACGCTAACAACGTCCCGGAAGGGATCCGTATACGAATTGATGCTCGTGGCACGTATTTCTTCCCCTTCGATGTCCCATTCGAAGAGATATTTGCACGACTTGTCTCAGAGGGAAGAATAAACCACAGATATACAAGTCCCCTAGAGACCGGCGACTTCCAAGAAGATGATTCAACCATGGTACCTAACGGGCTTCAGTATAATTTCCAAAGAGCTGCATGGTCAGACGACGACGTCCCCCTTATTGACAAGCTATTCGTGGGGGTCCTGAGAACTGCAAAGGCCAGGAAGCGAAACTTGAAGATATCTTTTATGAGACACACTCATCATCCAGCTTAGACTCAAGCTATGTCACGGCGTCAGATGGCTCTGTTCTAGACGAATCGGCACCTGAGGAAGAGGCATTCTAGTCGCAGGTGAGCACGACAGGGGCTATAGCATCCCCTGAGGTAGAACTTAAACCCCTTCCTGTTAATCTTAAATATGCATGTCTGGGTGATAATCGCACGTATCCTGTTATAATTAACGCTTCCCTCACCGAACCCCAACTCAAGTATCTTTTAAGGGTCCCCAAGGAACATAGAGATGTTATAGGATATAGTATCACCGACCTGAAAAGTATTAGCCCTGGGCTATGTGAGCATAGGATCCACCTCGAAGATAGCAACGTAACCTCCATAGAACATCAAAGGTGCTTAAACCCTAACATGAAAGAGGTTGTTAAGAAGGAGGTCCTGAAACTTCTCGAAGCCGACATTATCTACCCCATCTCTGATAGCAAGTGGGTCAGTCATGTCCAAGTCGTCCCTAAGAAGGGAGGCATGGACGTCATACAAAATGAAAAAAATGAATTGATACCAACTAGGACCGTCATGGGCTGGCGGATGTTATAGACTATAGAAAACTTAACAAGGCCACCCGAAAGGACTACTTCCCCTTCCATTCATTAACTAGATGCTTGAGCATCTTGCCAAGCATAATTATTTTTGTTATCTTGATGGATACTCTGGGTTTTTCCAAATCTCGTTACATACGGAGGACCAAGAGAAGACGACTTTCACATGCCCTTATGGCACCTTCGCATAACGAAGGATGACTTTTGTCTTATGTAATGCACACGCAACCTTTCAAAGGTGCATGACCTCTATCTTCTCGGATTTTATCGAAGATATTATGAAGGCATTCATGGATGACTTCTCGGTGTATGGCACTGAGTTTTATTCTTGCCTAGGGAATCTGGTCAAGGTACTAGAGCGATGCCGTGAGAACAACCTCACTCTTAACTTTGAAAAGTGCCATATTATGGTAACTTACGGAGTTGTCTTAGGACATGTCATTTCCTCCAAGGGGATACAAGTCGGTAAGGCTAAGATCGCAGTTATCAAGGAACTTCCCCTGCCAACCAATCTTAAGAGAATCTGGTGTTTTGTTGGGCATATTGGATTCTACCGTCATTTTATTAAAGATTTTTCTTAAATTGCACGCCCCCTTACTGATTTCCTTGCAAAGGACACACCATTTATTTTTTCTGACGCGTGTTTTGGAGCTTTTGATAGATTAAAAGAGGCTCTTATTTCTGCTCCAGTTATTCAGCCACCAGATTGGAACTTACCATTTGAGTTGATGTGTGATGCGAGTGACCAGGTAGTAGGAGCGTGTTAGGCCAAAGGAAGGATAGGAATCTGTATGCAATCTACTATACTAGCAAAACACTGGATGTGGCCCAGGGAAACTACACCACCACTGAAAAGGAGTTGCTAGCGGTGGTATACTCTATTGAGAAATTCCGGCAGTATCTTCTGTGGTCGAAAGTCATAATTCACACTGACCACACCGCATTAAAATACCTACTGAGCAAGAAAGAAGCCAAACCTTGATTGATAAGGTGGATACTTCTCCTTTAGAAGTTTGACGTAGAGATCAATGATAAGAATGGCACGGAGAATGTGGTGGCCGATCATTTATCTCGGCTCACTTGTGGGGATAAAGATGATCGTTTACCCATTGTTGGGTCCTTCGTCGATGATCAGTTTTTTGCAGCAGATTCCGTCGATACACAGTGTTATGCAGATATAGTAAATTTTTTGGTGAGTGGGATCTTACCTCATGTAGTGGCCACTTTTCAGAGAAGGAAGTTTTTGAGCGACGCCAAACGTTACTTCTGGAACGATCTGCATCTCTGTAAATCATGCCCGAATGGAATCATTAGGCGATGCATCCCCAAGGAAGTGACCGCTTCTATCATCTCTCATTGCCATGACCAACCATGTAGAGGCCAAGCGGCAGTTACGAAGACCACATCGAAGATACTCCAATATGGGTTCCACTGGCCAATACTTTTGAAGGGCACTCATGACTATATCAAGGGATGCGACAGGTGCCAGAGGACCGGAAATATCACAAGGAGGGATGAGATGCCCCTTAAGGGCATCCTGGAGATTAAACTATTTGACTGCTGGGGGATCGATTTCATGGGCCCATTTTCGACAAGTTGCGGGAACAAATACATCTTAGTGGCGATGGATTATGTATCCAAATGGGTAGAAACCATAGCTACCCCGACGAACGCTGATTAAGTTGTCGCAAAATTCTTCAAGAATATCATCTTCCCCGTTTCGGGGTACCAATGATGGTCATAAGTGATGGTGGAAGTCATTTCATCGAAAGCAAGTTTGAGCCCTTACTCAAGAAGTACGGAGTATATCATAAAGTTGGACTCGCCTATCATCCTCAAACGAGTGGACACGTAGAGATCCCCAATAGGGAGATAAAGACCATCCTCGAGAAGACAGTTAGCTCATCACGGAGGAATTGGTCCCAGAAGCTAAATGATGCACTATGGGCATACCGCGCAGCGTTTAAAACCCCCATTGGAACAACCCCTTACAAGCTAGTCGATGGAAAGGCAAGCCACCTACCGATGAAACTGGAGCATAGAGCATTTTGGGCTATCAAGAAACTCAATTACGACTACAAAAATACAGGACTACGTCGCTTCTTGGACATCAATGAGTTAGAGAACTCAGGAGAGATGTCTAGAAAAACACCAAAATTTACAAGAAAAGACTAAAATCTACCATGACAAGTTGATCACGGTAAAGTGTTTTGCCATAGGAGATCAAGTACTCCTCTACAACTCCAGACTGCGACTCTCTCCAGGGAAGTTGAAGTCCCGGTGGTACGGCCCATTTAAAATACTTCAGAAATTCCCGAGCGGTGCAGTGGAGATTGAGGGAGGCAAGAATGGACCATTCAAGGTCAACGAACAAAGATTAGAGCCCTACAAGGCCGTGATCCGATTGGCGGGAGAGGATCTCTCGCTCTTACCGATTACTCTCCTGCTTGACTCCATCATAGGTTGGGGGAGATTATCGCACTAATCTGGTACTTTGACTCCAATTTTATTTATGTTTTACCTCAACCAACCTTATTAGTGGTGGTGCTGCCTGATTTATATCTTCTCGCTGTTCCCATGTCGCCCCCTCATTTTATGTGCACATCTATCATTTCGGGGCCCATCTTGAGGGAGTCACATTTTGGCATCCATTTTGTTGTCCATAGTGTCCTTCTTGTATATATTGTCCGTCATCATCACCTGCATCATCATCATCTCCATTTTTGTATATACATGCATACTCTACATACGCATTTGCATCTTTTAGACTTTCTTTTATTTTTCGTCCCACCCACCCACTAGCATCATTTCCCATCTTTACGCGCGTGTTCTCAGCAGAGAGGACACTGCTGCGTTTAGCTTGGAGGATGAGCGCTATCGCTTTATACTTATTTTCTTTCCCTTATTTTCACTTTGTATTTCCATTTCCGCCCCACTTTTCTCTTTTTATCATCATTTTATTTTTTTTCTTTTCTCTGTTTCTTTGTTTGCATGCATGTTTTTCCTTTTCCTTTTCTTTTTCCTTTTTATTAGAATGAAGATGATTCTCCTATGATTGCACTATAAGCTGCGCACACTTGACTTGTTTGCTTTGGACACTCACGTAGGATTCATCATAGTCTATTGCACTTCATTGCATATATTTATAGAATGGATTGTGATTTTGAACACCATGCCTCCATGAGTTAGAGATATTCCTTGATTAGGATATAGTTTAATATGCTTTTCTATGATGTAAATCCATCTCTCCACAGTGATATTCTCAAAACAGTTGAGCTTAAAAATGCATGATTAAATTATAATTGAATGGAAAATTGCATGATTGTGTGAAAACGTTTATTTTCATGATGAATGGTAGTTCAATTGAGTTTGGATAACCCACGACACTTAAGTAGCGTCTACTAGATATTCGACACCGAGCCATGTCCCAACTCTATCTTGTTATTCTTGTATATAGCCCATTACGATCCTTGATCATGCTTTGCATTCCTTCGCGTTTACGTGAGTTTTCAAAAATAAAAAAATTGCAAAAAAATATTATGTAAATAATAGGCCCGAGGGTTTCTTCGCAACTCGATGCCCTAAGACTGTCTGGTCTGGGATGCATAGGTCGCCTCTTGTATAGATTGAGTTATCTTGTGTATATAAGAAAATAAAAAATATATATATAGAAAATTGTGTAGCCAAAAACAATTGTAAAAAGAAAAATACCACATCTCTATCTCACTTTCTATTTAGAGTAGGGACATGGCAAGGTCGATGATTTCTAGGGATTGTGAAAGAGTTTAGCGCTGTGATTTCTGGATGTAATTGAATCTACCATCCTCTTTTATGAAAAATAAAATAAAATCATCCTGTATGCTTGATATGATTGATCATTACACTATACACTGCTTAAAGAATGAGTTGTGGAGATTTGGACTCAAATCATGGATTTTGTATATTAATTGCATGCTATAATAGGAATTATCCTCTGATTTCATATCATATATTCGGGTTCACGATATTCATTGAAAAATCCATTCTATATAATACATGCTAGGCTTAATGAATTCTCGTGAGTCATGTGCTTTCATTTCTTAATGAGTTGATGTGTTGTTGCGTGCTATGAGATGAGGAGATGATTTAGTCGCCTTTCTCATTTTTGACTTCTTTTTCACTTTTCTATTTTTCACCCTTGGGCGAACTTCTTATCCATCTTCCTCGAGGATGAGTAAGAGGTAAGCTTGGGAGATTTTGTTGTGTCCACATTTTCTATGTTTTACAATGCATTTTCATATCGTTTCGATCGCCCAAATTCATATTTCTGTATTATATCGTGCCTTTTCTCGATATATTTGATTCTTGCGATATTTTATATACTTTCAGGAAATTTGGCATGATTCAGAACGATACGGGACTTTGGACACAACCGGGATGTCGAAGCTCGCCTCGCCTTGCTACGGTGACCCAAGGGGGCCAAAGAAGTGAAGAAGATATAGAGAAAAGAAGTGAAGAAGATAGAGAGAAGAGAAGAGAAGAAGAGGAGAGAGAAGAGAATGAAGAGAATGAAGGAAAGGAGTTGATGTTGCCAGATCACTCGGCCAGCGCATGATGCGCTCGGCCAGCGCATGGTGCGCTCGGCCGAGCTGTGACACCAACGGGAGCAGCCAAAACTTCAAAGGAGTCACTCGGTCAAGCGACTCGACCCGCTCGATCGAGCGACCAAGTCGCTCGCCCAAGTCAGTCGTTAGATGAACCTCGATTTTTGCCTTCAAGCTCTCTGTCAAATTGGCATTTATTTCGCTCAGTCAAGCGGCATCCCCGCTCGACCGAGGGGCCTCTTCTTCGAACGAGCAAGATGGATTCTTCTTAACGACGCTCGGGCGAGCGACCCAACTCGCTTGCCCGAGTGACCTTTAGCAAATACCAAGGCAGAGCCGAAGACAACGCCCCCTCAAGGGGGCGCTCAGCGAGCAAGCACTGCGCTCGCCCGAGTGGTAGGTCAGCAGACACCACTTTGGCTTGTTTTAATAGGTTTCAGGTTGGTTTTATTGAAAACCCCGAACCCAAGTGACTTTATATAAATAGTGAACATTTTTTAGAGTAGGTGAAGCTTTAATTTCTGTAGGAAAACCTTCATAGCTATTGGAGGGGCTCTCTCTCTCTCTTTGTGATTTCATTTGCAATCCATTTCCTTGTTTGTGGTTAGTTCTATTTGATTTCTTTAGCATTGATATTATATTTTTTGCTCTCTCTATTGAAATTGGTTTCATGCTTGCTCCCATGTTTAGAGCCTTTGACATGATAGAGTAGTGGGTTTTGGGGCTTAGGGAGGATCCCTAGGAGTTTAGGGATTGGATGTTAGTTTAGACCTCCGTTGGATGAATCTATGGTCTCCCTATGGTGGTTTGAACAAGGGTTTTGGTGGATTAGTCTTAGGATTGAAGGACCGCGAAAGCGACTCCTATCCTAGGGAGAATCCCACGAATCTGATTTGGAATTAGTGGCCGTTTCTGTGGCTCGCGCTCACGAGGGTGACCCGAGAGCCAGGGGTCGCCACTAACCCCCAATCCGCTAGCCGATGACTTCGAAAGTAGCCCGACCGCTAGAATCAACCATATGATGACGTCGCATTCCATAGAGTACCCGAGTGCCTACGGATTGCGAGGCGGGAACCAAGTGTCAAGCGTAATGCATGTATTCCCTTCTGAAGACGATAGCCATAGCACGGCCCTGTATATGGATGTATTAGATGAGCGTGACGATGAAAGTCTAACGCCCATTCCCTTCTCCAGATGTGGCACTCCTACCCTAATCCATCGTCCGACGGAGGACCAATTGACCTGAAATCTACTACCGAAGGCCCTAGCGGGGAATCCTGAAAGCCTTAGATGTTTAATATTTAGTTAATTCCATTTACCTCAACCAACCAATCAAATCACACGTGACAACCCCGACCACACATTCTCCCCCTTCCACAAAAAGCTAAGCGTTAAACGACCGCCTCCATAGAGTTCAACATTCTACATACTATAACGCGCCGTCCACTTGTGGTGTTCTCGTCCGTGCATCGCAGGTGAGGAACAACGGTCGTGCCACAAATGAGCACGGCTGTGCCACCGTAAAAATAACCTAGGACATGACTATTGTCATTTCTTCGAGCATGACAGTGCTGCAAGTCGGCACGGCCATGTCGATCCTCCTCTAAGCCCAATTCGGCACCAGGCAGCATGACCGTGCGAGACGACCGTGCTGTAGGGAGAAATTTCTGCTTCATGCAGGGGAATTAGCATGGCCATGTAAATGCTGATGTAGCTCCTCCCTTTGCCTCATGATATTGCATGGCCGTGTGGTAGCACACACGGCCGTGCAGTTTGCTCTTTGGCTTGTATCTCTCCTCCTTTAGCTCCGATCTTTGCTAATACTTGCTGTTTTCTCTCCCCTGCTCCACAAATAATAGATTTATGTTTTTTTGGCGTGAATTCCCTGAAAATTCACAAAATACATATCCAACGCATCAAATGGATAAAAATGTGTAAAAATGGAAGAAATAGCGAGAGTGTTATAAAATAATGTGGGGTGTGAAAAGGTGTATAAAATGAGTTTAACATTCGTCTTGAGCCATCTCCTCTTGATCTCAAGTCTTTATTTGCTTTTGAATTCAGAGCCTTCATATGCTTCAATGCATGGCTTACAAGTAGACTTCTTGATCGTGGCTCTAAGTCTTTCAATTCGCTCCACAATGTGCTTTGTTATCCATATCTAGAAAACAATTTATTTGCACTTGAAATAAACACATTAGTACACATATCACATATGCACATCATCAAAATCCATGGTGGTGGGGTCTCAATATCCCAACATTATTTAGCCTTTACACATTGTCACTACTTCATGTCATTATAGGGTAGTTCATATATTGTACGTGTATGCAAGTCCATCATTGATATCGTTGAATATTGTTGAGCATTTGATATGAACCATATTAGACATCCTAGAAACATTAAAAATAATTTTGATGATGATGTTTCAGTTTTAGGTAAAATCCTCGTGCTCGATTATGAGTGATCTAGTGTAATTTGTTAGCATTCTAAATTACTTGAATTTAATGAGTTGATTAAGTTATATAATTTATGGAGATAGTTAGATGATGTTTAGACTCTAAAAAATCGAACCTTTGATTATCTCTACACTTATTGTGCATATAATTCTCTTTGGACAAATTAAGTAGTAGGAGTTGAATATGTCGATGCCTTCATGCATCATTATTCTGAGACACCAACATAGCAAGAAATAAAGAAAGAATAAAATTAAGAAAAACTATGTATTTGAAAAGAAAAAGAGCATTTGCAAAAGAAAAATAGAGGAAAATGCTTAAATAATATGCCAATTTCTTTTGGTACCAACGGCTAGTAACCAGATTTCGGGAGTTTGTTGAGCAGTGCATGTAAAATATGGTAGATGAAGTAACCACTTAGCGTAACTCAACTCCAATTGACCCGAAATTTAAAACCATGATATCCTATGTTAGATGTCTCCCAACACCATGTTTTATAGTTATTCCAAAGAGATGAAAGTGCATAATTTATTTAGGACAATTTTAGGATTTGACTTCTTGGTCTCTAAGCATTTTTCCTAATTGTCAAAACATTTTATATGATGATATCTCCTTCTTATTTTTGTGTAATAAACGTATGCTTTCAATTCTCATGATTTGTTTGTAATTTGAGTTCGTGTGGAGAAAACAGTAATACGTTCATCATCGTCAATTTCGTGTTTCTTTGTTTATGTTAGCGTTGTTTCATGGCGTTTCTTTAGCTACTTCAATGGTATTAGTGACCTTTTCGACTGATGACAAAAGGAGGAGAGAAGAAAAATTAAGACATAATGCATTGATCAAGGATGAGAGATAAATGATATGTTCTTATTATTATTTTTTTTGAAAAGCTAGAAATTCTTTATTGAGTAAAAATATACAGAAATATAGAGCGAAGGAATGAGGATTTAGTATAAAGAGGATAGGGCACAAGCGCCGTCACTCTCTAATACAGAACTCCCATCCTAAGCGAACTATACAAGAAAGAATAATCTCAAAAATTCAGCCCAAATCTCTGAACTCCCAATTTTCAAGGACTGAAGACTCCTCTATAGTGGTAGGTTCAAGTCCACACAAAGCCACTCGAATATCCGCCGCCATTACCTCAAAAAACTCAACTTTCCCCCTACTTTTTCCTTCAAAGATTCGTCTGTTTCGCTCTTGCCAAATATGCCAAACCATAGCTGATAGAACCGTACGCGCCAATCTGCACAAAGTTCCTTTACCAACAAAATGCCCCAAATAGTAATCACCAATAACTGCCAGTGAAGGCCCCAAATGATTGGAGACGTTCAACTTCAACAACGACCTCTGGAGAACATACTGAGAGAAGCTACAATTGAAGAATAAATGGGAAATATCTTCGATGTTGTCCCCCCGCACAGAACACAATTCACAGGCAAGTTAAGGCCCCATCTGGCAATAAGATCTCTAGTAAGAAGCTTACCCCTAAGAGCACGGAGGAGGGTAATTGACCATTTGGGAAAATGACCTGGAAACCAAACTAGCTTCTGGAATCAAAAAGAAGGACCCCTAATCCGAACACCATCCCAGGCCTCCTTAAATTTGAAAGAAGCCAAATCCCTACTAGCTGTCGGATGTTGGCCACTGGACCTAGCCGAGTCAATGCCAGTAGCTCCCAAATGCTGTATGCGGCTGTTACCAGTGCCGCACTCAATACCAGGCCGGTAGCAGTTCGCCCAAACCCAGCGGTCATGTCACAAACACGCTTCATCGAGGCATCCGGAGGAACATCAACCAGATTCTTTAGAGGCCCACAGTCTAGCCAATAGTCATGCCAGAACAGAGTCGAACTCCCGTCTATAACCAGTCTTCGTATAAGTTTATTAGACGCATTTCTACAATTCAACATGTGTTTCCAAGTGCCGGAGTGATAGACAGTGCCCTTAGCCACAAAGAACAATCCGGCCCTATCATATTTAGCTCTCATATACATAGCCCAGAGGCTATTTGATGTAAGAAATCTCCACGTCAGCCTCACACCCGCAGCAACATTTAGATCCTCCAACAACCGTAAGCCCACACCACCTTCAGTCTTAGGGGTACATATATCCTTCCATGCCCAAGCCCGAGAGGGACCCATAATGAACCGTCTACAGGGAGAAGAAATTTTTCGTACTATGGAAAACGGCATGCGGAATGCTTGCATCCAAAAAGCGACCATACCGTAAATGACCGATTTGACAAGTTCAATCCTCCCAGAAATAGATAATAAATTTGACGACCAGCCCATGAGCCTCTTCTTGCACCTATCAAGTAGCCGACTGTACATGGGCGCTTTTGGGTATTTGGACGATAAAGGCAAGCCCAAATAAGTAGAAAAGGTAGTGGAAATTTTGATACCCAAACAATCTGCCAGTCCGGTCTGGTTTTTAGTACCTTTACTGAAAAGAACCGAAATCTTGTCCCAATTCACATGAAGCCCCGAATAATCCTTGAACTCCAGAAGTAAGGACTTAATGCACCTAAAAGATTTGAGATTGGCTCTGCAGAACACTAGCAAGTCATCAGCAAATAGAAGGTGGGAAATTGAACCTGTTCGGCGCATAGCCTGAAGGGCACCACATCCAAGACTTTTGGATATTAAGATAGAGAATGCCTCCATAGCAATAACAAAAAGGTACGGCGAAAGAGGGTCACCCTGCCTTATACCCCTGTTGCCCCCAAAAGACCCCACAGGAGATCCTTTAACCATAACAGAGAAAGTAGGAGTTGATACGCATTCCTTGATCCAATTCACAAAAGCACAAGGAAACCCCATCTGTCTCATAAAGAAAAGGATAAATTCCCTATTAACGGAATCAAAATCCTTCCGTAAATCAAGCTTCAGGCAAGCTCGGCCCCCCATGGGATTACTAAAGTCCCTAATCTGCTCATGAGCAATAAGGGTGCAATCAGGTAACAATCGCCCTTTAAGAAATGCTGCTTGATTGGGGGAAATAAGCTCATGAATCACCACTCTGAGCCTATTACAAATAATTTTGCTAACAATTTTATATAGGACATTGCAGCAAGCAATCGGCCTATAATCCCCCAGAGATGAAGCATTAGAATTTTTGGGAACAAGTGCAAGATGAGTGTGGTTAACTTGCCTAAGAAGAGAACCAGAGCTGAAAAAAGACTTTACCGCCATAGTAACGTCATCTCCAATGAGGTACCAAAAATGTTGGTAAAAGTGTGCATTAAAACCATCCGGACCAGGCGCCTTATCAGGACCCATCTGGAAGACCACTTGCCTGATTTCCTCATTAGAGATTCTCCTTATCAGCCAGGCAGAAGCATCCTCCGTGAGAATACGCTTAGGAGTAAAAGCAGAGAAAGTGCGTTTGTAGTTGGTTTGATTATAGAGGTCCATAAAATGATCAGCAGCCGCCTTTTTCAAGTCATCAATAGAGCCAGATTGCCTACCCCTTGCATCCACAAAATGGTTCAGACTATTATGGTTTTCCCTTGATTTCATAGCACTATAGAAGAATTTGGTGTTACGGTCCCCCAAGGACACCCAATCCTGGCGGCTCTTTTGACGAAACATATCCTCCTCAAGAGTCATAGAGGTAGCCAGCTCCCTTATAGCAGCCTGCTCGAGAGCTTGGATGGAAACATCCGAATTCAGCAAAGGATTGTTTCTAATAGATTCCAACTTAGTACGGCCCATGTTTACCAACTTGCTAGCATTATAAGCAGCCGACCAATTGCGCAAAATAGGCTTTAGTCTTTTTAATTTCTGGGCCACACAAAACATAGGAGTGCCACCAACAAAACCCCCCCAACTCTCTTCAACAATTTTAGAGATACCACGGCATTTGGTCCAATAATTAAAAAACTTGAACGGTTTTGGATCAGATTGTACCTGAGGGTGGAGACGGACCACCATAGAGGCATGGTCACTAGTCCGGGGATCCAAGTACTCAACAAAAGAGCCATTGAGATGCTGCAGCCAAACACCATTAACAAACACCCTATCCAGCCGAGCAGAAATCCGTCAAATCCCCATTCTATTGTTACACCAGCTATACTTACAACCCGTACTCTTAAGATCATGGAGCTGACAAGTACTAATGCAATCATTGTAATCAACAAGACATTTTTGCTCCAGGTGCCTTCCACCTACTTTGTCCGAAGATTTAAGAACACAATTAAAGTCTCCTCCCACCAACCACGCCCCATTGTTTAGCCTACCAGCATCACTTTTCAAGCATACCCACAAGTCCTTCCTTTCAACTAGTGTGTTACGGGCATACACACCAGTTATAGCGCAGGAGAACCCTCTAGAGTTGGTGCACAAAACAGTCACATGCTGATCCGACATAGAAAAGAGAGTAGGCTTCCATACTGTGGGGTCCATTGCCATCAAAACCCGACCACCCGAAGAGGAGTCCATATTATTAAACAGGATCCAATTTTTGGGAATCACAGAATTGAGATTACCTGACGAAGCTTTAAGCTTCGTCTCAAGAAGAATCATAATGGACGGCTTTAATGAAGTCATTCTGTCACGAAGGTCCCTACGACGGACCGGGTTATTCAAACCCCTAGTATTCCATATGAATACAGTCATTGACCAACTGGATTTTTAGGATTGCAACCCTGGATCCTAGAACTCCGTCTTGCACAGGATTCCACAGGGCCATCAGTCTTCCTCCTTACCTTCTTAACTTCCTCCACCTGCTCCAGAATGGTGAGCTCTTCCGATAACCAAACAGGGTTATCGACCGCCAACTCAGTAGGAACCCTGTCAATGTCATTGTCCCCAACCGGATCATTCTCTAACAGGGAAGGGAGAGGTAAAGGTTCGCGCAACTGATCAACAATTTCCGCATCAGCAATAGTGGAGTGAATACCAATACCATTGGAGGTAGCAGAGGGCGTAACACTGGGTGGCACAAGCACCCCTCCTTGCTCCGGAACCTTAGCAACAGATTCCAACCTCAAGCACCGGGGCATCAATGGTAGACTGAACCTCACCACCTGCCGAGACCTGAGCAACAAGTCTCACCTCAACCTCAGCCTCACAACCGGAATTCACAGACTCCCCCACGAAGCCCGGCACAACCATAGTATTAGTCTTTAACCCCCCTTCAGTAGCACAACCCCCCTCTGCGGCAATGACATTATTCACCAATTCAGGACCACTAGGATTCGTAGGCAATGGAGCGTTGCCAGCACCACCCTCCCCTTGGATTGAAGGAAACTCAATACCTGTTGGACATTGGGCATCGCTATGTCCAAAACAGGCACACTTGCTACACCGAGGGGGTTCCCCTTCAAACTTTGCCACAATAGAAATGATTTCACCATCATCTAATTCAACATCCACTGATTTACGTAAAGGGGTCGCCGCATCCACCTCTACAAGACAACGCGCATAGGTAATCCTCTCCAGATTAGCAGTCGCCCGATCAAGGCACATAGGCGTACCAATGACAGAGGCAATAATGTTTAGAGTATCCAGGTTCCATATGTATAACGGAAGGCCATGAAGCTGAACCCAGACAGGGACCGATGTGAGAATATCTCTATCATGGCGGAGATTCATATTCCATTTCTTCAAGACTACTAACCGGCCATCAAACAACCAAGGCCCGCCCTTTAGGATCTTCTCGCACTCTTCAGAGGATTCAAATTGGAAGTAAAAGAAACCATTGTCCTTGCTATAGACCTGGACCTTCTTCTTCAATTTCCAGAGCCGCTCCATCCATGCAACTATTTGCCCATAATAAGGGATATCCCCGAGAACATAGCCAACCAGAGTATCCTTCCACCTATCAGCACCCCTCTCCACCAGGTTGCCTGGGACCCGAGCACGGGGAGGACCATCAGCAACTTTCAAGGGGGCTACAAAGGTCATGGCCAACCCCGATTGATATGAGCGCCTCTCAGCACAGACGTCCAGCCACGATCTCTTCTCCACATTCGTGTCAATTGTTATTGGTAACTTTGGTCTAATTGGAATTTTCTCAAACACTTGGTGCACATGATTCCTCGAAGGGCCAGTTGAACCAACGCCAGCCTTTGACAAAACCCGCCCCTTGCCCAATGGAGGCCGCCAATGACCAATAGGAGGCCGCACAGAAGGCCCCCAATGTGAGGTCCGTTCAACACGAGATCGCCCCCTACATACTTCCTGCCATCCATCACCAACATGGGTCGCCCTCCGATGTAATTCCTCACCCACAGCGGAAGATCTCAATATATCGCCAGCCCCGAAGTAGACTGAACAACTCCAGATCCCGATTTAGAGGTTCCCCTTCCGGATCCAACTCCAGATCCCACACAACCCAAACCCTCCATGGGTGCAGATGGACCTCCATCTCTCGAACACCCTGCACCAGAATCCCCCAAAGATTTGCCCACCAAAATCCACCTTGAATCAGCCATGCCACCATCACCAAGGCGTTGCGCCGCCGGAACGCCTCCTGAAAACTCGGAACCCCCACGCATATATATATATATATATCTGCCTCATATATATATGTGATATGTGCTTATTATATATGTGCTTATTATATATATATATATATATATATATATATATATATATATATATATATATATATATATATTGGAGGAATAGTGTGCATCTTTATTAATAACAGTAGTGTACAAAAATACAACTGGCAGATCACAGGTAGGGAGATTGAAGGAGTTGGGATAGGGCACAAGCGCCGTCACCCACTACCAGCAGTCTCCCACACCCAAATCTGCCCAAGGTAGATAACAAAAACTAGAGACTCTATCTCTCAAATACAGCTAACCAGTATCTCTAAATTCCCAATTGTCCATGCATTGCTTAGCCTCATGAGAATCAGCTTCAAGGTTGCGGAGAGTATCTCTAACTGCTAGTGCAATATTATCAAATAGGACAGTCTTAGGCTTCATGTTCCCCTCAAAGATCCTTTCGTTCCTTTCCTTCCAAATATGCCACACCATAACTGAGAGCACAGTCCTCACCAGTATACCCATGGCCTCATTCTTCTCAAATCTTGACAAAAAGAAGTCACCCACTTTGAGGAGAAGCGGGTCAATAGCTACTGAAATGCCTAGTTTGAGAAGACTCCTGCACAGAATGTATTTAGAATATTCACATTGGAAAAATAGATGCTCAATGGTTTCAACTTCACCACTTCCACATAGAATACAACCAGTATCAATATCCGGCCTCCATTTCTGCATTAGGTGTGTAGTAGCCAGCTTCCCTCTAAATGCTCTTAGTAAGGTTAGGCTAAACTTGGGAACATGATGTTTGAACCATACCAGCTTATAGTAAGGAAATGGTTGTCCTACCTGCCGAGTCCCCTCCCATGCAGCTCTAAACGTGAATACCCCACTGGCCGCCCAAGTCCATTCATCCCTGCCTGTAGTTAACTTGATTTGATGGAGTAATGGCCTAATATGGGAGATAGCCGAATCATTGGCCCAGCCTCCCTCTATCCAGTAGTCGCTCACCCGTCTAAATATAATTTCGGTAGAAATGTCATAAATATCCGCTAAAGGGCCACAAGGAAGCCAGTTGTCTTTCCAAAACAAAGTAGATGTACCATCCCGGACAATCCTCTTAATAAGATGTTTAGAATAACTCCTACATCGAAGCATAAACTTCCAGGTTCCCGAATGAGTAGATGCACCTTTGGCCGCATAAAATTTAGATATATCAGAGTATTTACTACACATATAGCTAGCCCAAAGTCCCCCAGTGGATAAGAGACGCCAAGTCAGTCTGACTCCAGCAGCCATATTAAGGTCCTTTAGTAATCTTAATCCTACCCCTCCCTCCTTCTTTGGGGTGCACATATCTTTCCAGGACCATACACGCGAAGAGCCACAAATGAATTTCCTGCATGCGGAAGTGATTTTTCGAAGAACAGATTTTGGAATATGATAGACTTGCAACCAAAAGTTAATCATACCATATATGACGGTCCTGACAAGCTCGATACGTCCCGCTGTGGATAACATACAAGATGTCCATCCCATAAGCCTCTTAATACATTTGTCTATCAGTCTCCCAAACACAGAAGGTTTTGGGTATCTGGAGGATAATGGGAGGCCCAAATAGGTGGTGAAGGATCTGCCAGCCTTAATACCCAACAAATTGGCCAAAACCATAGGCTCTTTAGTAGCCTTACTGAAAATAGCAATGCTTTTATCCCAGTTGATCTCCAAACCAGTGAAGTTTGAAAAATCCTCAATAAGAGATTTTAACCCAATGAAGGAATGTTTATTAGCCCTGCAGAACAAAAGAAGATCATCTGCAAAGAGCAAATGAGATATTGCCCCCTGACGCCTCATGGGTTGGATATAGCAATTTGCCATGGATTTATCCATAAGTAGGGAGAAAGCCTCCATAGTAATAACAAAGAGAAATGGGGAGAGGGGATCTCCTTGCCTGAGACCTCTGTTACCTTCAAAGTAACCAACTGGCGACCCATTGACCATGACAGAGAATGTAGGAGAACAAATACACTCACTGATCCAGGAGATAAATTTCCTATTAAAACCCATACGGTGCATAATGTAGAGAATGAATTCCCGATTCACACTGTCAAAAGCCTTGCGCAGATCTAGCTTGAGGCAAGCTCTAGATCCCATAGGGTTGCTAAAGTCCCGAATTTGTTCATGGGCAAGCAAAGCACTATCAGAGAGCAGTCTTCCTTTTAAGAAAGCCGACTGGTTAGGGGAAATGAGTTCATGGACCACAACCTTAAGTCTGTTGCAAATGATTTTGCTAATAGCCTTATAAATGACATTACAACAAGCTATAGGTCTATAATCTCCCAAATTAGTGGCCGCAGTTTTTTTAGGAACTAGAGTCAGATATGTATGGTTGATAGGGTGCATTGAATTGCATCAGAGACATCCTTACCTATCACAGACCAGTGATGTTGATAGAAATACCCATTGAAGCCATCGGGACCAGGGGATTTATCCACTCCTATTTGGAATACAGCATCTTTAATTTCCTCATTGGAGATTCTACGCTCTAGCCAGGCAGCAGCTTCTGTTGTCAGAATCTTCTTTGTGACAAGCTTAGGAAAAACATTCCAGTAGCTAGTTTGGTGATAAAGGGAAGAATAATAAGCTGGAGCTGCAATTCTAAGATCTTCAAAAGTATTAATAAGACCCCCGGAGGGATCTACAAGATATATATATATATATATATATATATATATATATATATATATATATATATATATATATATATATATATATATATATATATATATAGACACACACACACACACACACTAGTATATACCCATGCCCATAGGACACGGTTCATTTAAGATTCCCCACCTCAAAAGCTTAGTTCCCCAGTAAATTTTGCACATCATAGAAAATTTAGTTCCTTCCAAAGAACTTAGTTTCTCATTAAATTTAGTAGCTCCAAATTTATTTATTCAACCCTTAAAATCTTAGATCACCTAATTTTAGACAAACGGCAATAATTAAAGCACAATATATGGACGTACCCACTAATTTTGCTCTACATCTCCTAGAAGAGACAACTGCAAATGACATCGGTTGCATTGGTGGCAGATGTGATTCTGGGGTACTGATCTAAGTCGTACCACACTGCAATCGAAAGAGAAGTGTTGTAGTAAGACACAGACCGACCCATCCCTCTCGACCCAAGTACATGTAGTAGATCACGTACCCACATGGCCCTTGTGTCTTGAATGTGTTCGTTGAGTAATTCTCGAAGGTGTGTGACGATGGGTCATCTACCCTAGGCACGTATAATGATCAATCATCCAATTAGTTCACATATAGAGCCTACCACCAAAAATTTTAATTCCAGACATGACACTAAAATAGAATCAGTTCATCCATTTTGTTATCATTACCCATATCCATCTATCAGACCCCACATTTCCCCCATTTTGTTGAATTCATTCACAATTGAATAATCAACAATCAATCCAATCTCTTTTTAATATCATATCATGCTTGCATGTTGCTACTATTCATTAATTCATATTCATGCTTTCATACTGTCTAAATCTCTTGTTGTGGTTGTCTCGGGTGGTAATGTTCTTATGTCTTGGGACAATGTTGAGACTGCTTGGTTACCCTTAATGCTTAATAAAATTATTCTAGTTTCTCCCCTAAAACAGCTCCATGCTTATGAGGACATAATTTTATAAAAATTTGCAAACCACAGCAGTCCTTCGTTTGTAAAATCAAAGTCATGTTATTTGGAGAATAATGAGTGATAAACATGTGAGTTCATAATAGATTAAAAATTAAACTATGTGAAATATTTTTTTCAACTGAATAAAAACTCAATAAAAGAATGGCTCTGAATATTCATTACTTCTCATTTAATGATTTTTCCACCCAATCATCCACTGTATTACATCAAAAAAACCATACAATTAAATGCTAGCTGCTAAAGAAAATAAAAACAAAAGTTAAAAAAAGGAAAAAAGATTAAAACCCAACTACAACAACTAATCGCAAGCCACATTCTTGCTTGCACCCTCTGATCCAAAAAGAGAAGCAGCAAATCGCAAGCCACATTCGTGCTTGCACCCTCTGATCCAAAAAGAGAAGGATGCATGGTGCTTGCCTTTCACCTATTGATAAAAGCCCTGCATAAAATTTCACAACACACAAAAGTTGGAGACATATAATTAAACAGTTTGGGAGGTAATAATTACACAGCTATTGATGCATCTATGATAAGTAGCCATTTTGTAGTCCTTTCTCAGTATTCCATGACAACTAAATAAAGGTTTGCATGGTTAGTGGGACTGAACAGGAACTCAAATTTCTCCTTTAAGATGCTTGTAGTGGTTGATGTACATTTCTAAATATGAAGCAAAACATCATCTCATTAAGAAAACAAAACATCTAGTAATAAGGAGAAGAACTTTTTCGGTAAATGTTGAATGAATTTAACTTTTCATATTACACCATATTGGTGATGCAACCTAGTATGCCAACCAATGTATATGTTAGAGGGGAACCTAGTTATGATTAACCTGGTGTTTTGATTTATCTCACCAATAGACTGATGTTATCTTGTGCTCTTCGTCCAATTTGGATACATTGAATTACTAAATGTAACAGACATATTGAAACAATGTCAAAATAAATTATAAATTTCATAATAAACTTAATGTGTTGGTTACGTTTGGTTATTCAATCTTTGCCTTTAATTCTCCTAATTATTGCAAAAATAAGGTTGGTTATTAGATCGTATAAAAACTCAGGACTCCCATATACACATTCATATGAACATCAGTAAGTAAAGTTCAATAATCGTTATTTAGTATTTCCAAAAAAATTAGTTCTCTAAAAAATGTAATTTCCCCAAAAAATTTAGTTCCCCCTAAAATTTAAGTGTAAGTCTCTCCAAATATAACACATGTCTTAAGGGCATGGTTCGTTTAAATTATCCCCTCAAAACTTGTATCCCCTAATTTTAAAAAAAAACAATAATTAAAGTGCTATAAATGTTCTTCCCAAAAATTTAGCTCACCCCACAAATATTAATTCTTCCCAAAATTTAGTTCACACGTTTATTTAAAATAAACTTCTCTTAGAATATTGAATCCCGAAATTTTAAACGAACATTAATAATCAAAGCGCAATCGAAGTAGCTATTTGTCAAAAGTAAAATTTAAAAAACCCTAATCTACTTCTCCAGCAAGATTTTCATTAGAACTGACCATTAGCAAAACACCACTATGTCACACATGAAAACAAATACACAACATAACAGATCTTTTCGTTTCTTTTCACACATTGACTAACAATTTCTATCTCCGACATTGCATGTCATAAAGCAAAATCGTATACTTTGATAGTCAACATCACATCTAATATGCATAATAATAGAAATTGGTCAAATAAAATTAGTGCATATAAATCCTAATTTCTATTGCTCCTCTTTCAGATAAAATTCACTAATTGGTCACATAGAAATTGAAAGTTTTCACAACAGTGGATTGAATTGCGAACACATGCAAGTCTTCACAATTCAAACATGCTGACATGCACACACATAACATAGGTGCACATAAAGTTGTCAATAATTTTAAGGCTGAGGTTGTGGCAGAACATAGCTAAATAAAGCTGAAAATTAGGTGCACACAAAATTCGTTGCTCCTCCTCTAGATAAAATGCATCACAGGTACTATCTACTAAAATTAAAAGTCAAGGTTTGTATGCATCAGTTCCCATAGTTACTTCACTACTTGCTGAAACCTAAAATCAATCATCTCATAATCCTTCATTCGATACTTTGAATATAATCACGTAATAAAGATACAGATGGCAAGATCTCAAAGAGTTTCACCATTTTAAAAGGCATATCCCAGTACCCTGAGGATTCCTCACAAACAGGAACTTGCAAAACTATAGTCACTTCAAAGTTTATCCACTTGACCCAAGATTCCATAAGTTGTATCAATAACTCTATTGATCATCTGCCATGAGCATCAGTAATAATAAAAAGATCATGTGAAAAGGAAAATTAGGTAATACATCCACAGAATTATGTAACATAGAATTGATTCAAAGACTGGACAGCTCCCAGACTATCAAAGCAAGAACACATTATATGGTATCAAAAATGAAAACAATAATCTTTTATAATTTAAAAATAATTGGGCTGTAAATCTAAGCAGGTAAGCTGAACCTAATCAGGTACCATATATAGAATACCACAGTTCTAGTTTTACAAAGATGTGTATGGAGATAATATTTTTAATTCTTAAGGGCGGCTCAAATGTACAATGATGTCGAAGATATATGTGAAAATGACCATGTCAAATTTTTTAGGAATTTACCATATGTTCAGAAAATGCAAGAAAGAAATTGTGCCTTTTGAGGCAATCATAGCTCGGATCATGGTGTGGCAAACTGTGAAGTAAATGCCTCAACAGGGCTTCTTAGCTCGGCGATATCCCCATAGTTTTGAAGGCCCTTAAGGAATTCTTTTTGATATTTCCAATGTTCCCTTTGGAGAGAAATTGCAATATGTGCAGCTCTAAGAAGAAATTTACATAGGAATAAATAAACTTGACTGCTGGCTTCATCATGGTCTTCCAACTCTGAGAACATGTATTGAAACATTGGTCAGATGATAAACAGAGAACATTTCATCTAATAAAGATATGTGGAAATTTAATTGCTCCAAGAATACTGAGCTAAACAAATTAATTTACGCAAATCTCCATGAAGTGCATCACATGTATAATCTACAAAAATTAAAAGTCTGGTTTTGTATGCATCAGTTGCCATAGTTAGTTCACCACTTGTTGAAACCTAAAATCAATCGGCTCATCATTTGTCATCGATACATTGAATATAATCACGTAATAAAGATACAGACGGCAATATCTCAAAGATTTTCACCATATTAAAATGAATATCACAGTATCCTAAGGATTCCTCACAAACAGGAACTTGCAAAACTATAGTCACTTCAGAGTTTATCCACTTGACCCAAGATTTCATAAGTTGTATAAATAACTCTATCTAGTTGTATAAATAATTCGTACAAGCTGGAGATGTTTTCCAAGTTGACATCCTAAAAAGAAATAAAAAGACACAATTTTAGGAACATACATTTAAATTCAATCCTAGCCCATAATTCAAAAAAAAAGGACGTTCATCCACCTGAGCAATTGCATATTCACATAAACGCTTCAGACCTTGTAGGAGATACTGATCTACAGCTTTAATAAGATCTTGTGCAATTGTTGTAGTGACTTCAACTGACCCTGTGTAGATGAACCTGAAAACATAACATGGATAATGTAAATCCAAACTACCACAATTTAGATTCTCAAATATGATTTGGCTTGGATAAAAGGTTGGAGTTCAAAATCATTTTTGGTAAGAATCATTTTTGCTAAGAAAATATACCACTCCTAATAATTCGCATACAATTTCTTTTCTGATTTATACAGTTTCTCTTCAAATACTTGATCCACTCTTTTGATCTTTCTCTTCAAAGATGTGGTCTGACCCAGTTTCAAGGGGGAAAGATGTAGATGATGGTTATGACTTTTTAAGTGTTGAAATCAAGTTTAAGGATATCCATTTCAGTATTAGTTATATAAACTACAAAGTTTACCGGTTGAGTTAAATTTCATTAATGGCTGAATATAATACAAAAGTATGTTAGTACTGGGCTCTATGGCTAATGTTAAACAGGAGTGCTATGTGAACCATATTCTTGTAAGACAATTACAAAATCATTGAGGAGCTAAAAGGAACTACAATTACCATCAACCATACAATTCTTTATAACGAAATAAATAAATAAATAAATAATTCTTTATTCAAGCTTCCTCAACTTTTTTAGAGTTAGCAACCTTTTCCTCAATTGATACTACTACACCAATTGGGAGTTCTTAATTGGGAGTTTTGGGCATTATTTGGAAGTATCAATAGGTACTACTACACCAATTCTGGGCAGTTCTGGGAGTTCTGGGCATTAATTAGGGATAAATTCAAGTTCTAGGCATTAATTTGTGAAGGGAAGTGAAGGAAAGTTTTGGGCATTAATTTGAAAATTACTATGCCAATTCAAAAAATTGTCAAATGCCAGAACATGCCAGCCCATTGCCAACCTATGCTAGCACATGCCAAATTGATAACATGCCAACTTGATAAATATTGATAAATACTCACCATTCTATCATTTCTTTTAGCATATATTATGCATCATGAAACAAAAATAAGCAGAGATCTAGTTTCCACAAAATCCTTACTCTAATCTCTTCCTGTTCATTATAACATATGCATATAGTCTTGGGAAGATAGATAAATGAATAATGTGCCTATCTATAAAGATAAGATATGTCACATTAAATTATTTCCTAATTGTCATCAAGGATATCTATGTATTCACAAATACACAAATCATACAGTATCACTTCTCTCTAATCCCACACATGGAAATTTTGATTTTTTGGTGAGACCTAATTGGATGTGTCTGATTTCTTTGACTATTTTAGGCATGTTTGATTGATCAAATGGCTCCTTCTATCTCTGATTGATTTAATAACCTAAAAAGATATTATATGGCAGTATCATATGGCAATATCATTGTATGGCAGTATCATTATATGGCATTAACTGTATGGCAGTATCAAATGGAAATATCATTCCATATAACTAAATGCATATCAATTGATATAACTAAATGCAAATCATATGGCAATATCATTCCATATAACTAAATGCATATAACTAAATGCATATCAATTGATACTGCCGATAACAGATATCTGCCATATAATATGCAAAGGCAGTAGATAATCTGCCATATTATATGCAAAGATAGTTGATAACAAATGCATTATTTGGAAGTATCAATAGGTACTACTACACCAATTCTGGGCAGATTTGGGAGTTCTGGGCATTAATTAGGGATAAATTCAAGTTCTGGGCATTAATTTGTGAAGGGAAGTGAAGGAAAGTTTTGGGCATTAATTTGAAAATTACTATGCCAATTCAAAAAATTGTCAAATGCCAGAACATGCCAGCCCATTGCCAACCTATGCTAGCACATGCCAAATTGATAACATGCCAACTTGATAAATATTGATAAATACTCACCATTCTGTCTTTTCTTTTAGCATATATTATGCATCATGAAACAAAAATAAGCAGAGATCTAGTTTCCACAAAATCCTTACTCTAATCTCTTCATGTTCATTATAACATATGCATATAGTCTTGGGAAGATAGATAAATGAATAATGTGCCTATCTATAAAGATAGGATATGTCACATTAAATTATTTCCTAATTGTCATCAAGGATATCTATGTATTCACAAATACACAAATCATACAGTATCACTTCTCTCTAATCCCACACATGGAAATTCTGATTTTTTTTGGTGAGACCTAATTAGATGGGTCTGATTTCTTTGACTCTTTTAGGCATGTTTGATCAATCAAATGACTCCTTCTATCTCTGATTGATTTAATAACCTGCAAATAAAAAGATATTATATGGCAGTATCATATGGCAATATCATTGTATGGCAGTATCATTATATGGCAGTAATTGTATGGCAGTATCAAATGGAAATATCATTCCATATAACTAAATGCATATCAATTGATATAACTAAATGTAAATCATATGGCAATATCATTCCATATAACTAACTGCATATAACTAAATGTATATCAATTGATACTGCCGATAACAGATATTTGACATATAATATGCAAAGACAGTAGATAATCTGCCATATTATATGCAAAGATAGTTGATAACAAATGCATTATTTGGAAGTATCAATAGGTACTACTAGACCAATTCTGGACAGATTTGGGAGTTCTGGGCATTAATTAGGGATAAATTCAAGTTCTGGGCATTAATTTGTGAAGGGAAGTGAAGGAAAGTTTTGGGCATTAATTTGAAAATTACTATGCCAATTCAAAAAATTGTCAAATGCCAGAACATGCCAGCCCACTGCCAACCTATGCTAGCACATGCCAAATTGATAACATGCCAACTTGATAAATATTGATAAATACTCACCGTTCTGTCATTTCTTTTAGCATATATTATGCATCATAAAACAGAAATAAGCAGGTTTCCACAAAATCCTTACTCTAATCTCTTCATGTTCATTATAACATATGCATATAGTCTTGGGAAGATAGATAAATGAATAATGTGCCTATCTATAAAGATGGGAGCTGTCACATTAAATTATTTCCTAATTGTCATCAAGGATATCTATGTATTCACAAATACACAAATCATACAGTATCACTTCTCTCTAATCCCACACATGGAAATTCTGATTTTTTTGGTGAGACCTAATTGGATGGGTCTGATTTCTTTGACACTTTTAGGCATGTTTGATTGATCAAATGGCTCCTTCTATCTCTGATTGATTTAATAACCTGCAAATAAAAAGATATTATATGGCAGTATCATATGACAATATCATTGTATGGTAGTATCATTATATGGCAGTAATTGTATGGCAGTATCAAATGGAAATATCATTCCATATAACTAAATGCATATCAATTGATATAACTAAATGCATATCATATGGCAATAGCATTCCATATAACTAAATGCATATAACTAAATGCATATCAATTGATACTGTCGATAACAGATATCTGCCATATAATATGCAAAGACAGTAGATAATCTGCCATATTATATGCAAAGACAGTTGATAACAAATATGGCATATAACTAAATGCATATAATATGGCAGAAAGTAAATAAATTGCCTAATGAAGAAGGTTTGCACGTTGAAAAGGGGCTTGATTGCTGCACTTCTGATAGAGTTGGTAAAGGTTTAATCCTGCAAGATTTGGAGATTTGGAATTACAAAATGAGTTTAATCCTACCGATTTGAGGAATCAAAAAAATTGAAAATGATGGCAATACATAAAATAACGCAGCAACAGTACACTTATTGAAGATAACTGGGTTCTTCAAAAAAACAAATAAACTTGCTTGATGGGTGGACTTCAAAAAAATAAAGTACTTCAAAGCAACATTACCCTCATTGAAGATGAGTTTTGGATGGCACTCTTAGCTCTTTAAATGTATTTAGTAGAAACTGATATATAAACTTATAAGTTGGGCAGCCATGATAGGGCTTGACATGGAATTCCTAGAATCTAACCCCTAAATGAAATAAAATTCAAATTTTTGATTGGACTGAGAAGAAATCAAGAGAGCTGTAATTTTTTGAGATGGGTGTCATCATGCCTCATGGAGTTTCATGGGTCTCTTATTGATATGGTTCTTAATTGGGAGTTTTGGGCATTATTTGGAAGTATCAATATGAACTGCTACACAAATTCTGGGCAGATTTGGGAGTTCTGTGCATTAATTAGGGATAAATTCAAGTTGTAGGCAGTAATTTGTGAAGGAAAGTTCTGGGAATTAATTTGAAAATTACTACGCCAATTTAAAAAATTGTCAAATGCCAGAACATGCTAGCCCATTGCTAACCTATGCCATCACATGCCAAATTGATAACATGCCAACTTGATAAATATTGATAAATACTCACCATTCTGTCATTTCTTTCACATGCCAAATTGATAACATGCCAACTTGATAAATATTGATAAATACTCACCATTCTGTCATTTCTCTTGTAGCCCCAACCCATCTCGAACTCCAGCAATCTTTAAAACCCCACAAAAGGAAAAAAAATAAGAAATTTCATTCACAAATAGAAAACCCTTAAAAAAAATCAAAAACTGAGATTTTGAATAGAGTGTGAACTATTGATTATTTACCATAGTCTCTGCTCCTCCTCTCACAGGGTTTCCCTTCGATGTGCCATCGTACTCAAGAATAAATTTCTTCGACATTGCTACGATAGCCAAATGAAATAGGGAAGTAAAGAAAAAAAAATAAACTGCAAGGTGGGAAAATTTAAAGAACAATAATGGAGATCATACCTTTCTAACTGAAGCTGCAGCTCCAGACATGTTTCCTCCAGTTCTTCACAGCAGGTTCAACCTCAAGAGAGCAGAACTTTTGGCATGCCTCATTCAGTTTAGCACTGGCAACTGTAAGGTGGGTTTCAAGACCTACACGCATCATTCAGAGAAGAACTTTCTGATTTTCAAAAGAACAGCTGCCAATGGAGCAGAACTTTCTGATTTTTGGGCACCGTCAGCAGCATCAGCAAGTTTTTAATTTTTTCTCGGGCACTATTAGCAGTGCCAGCAACAGCAAAAGAACAGAAGCAACAAAAGAACATCGCCAGATACCTTGAGCAATTTTTTTGGGTTGCTTGGATTCAGGAAGAGAGAACAAATAGATATATGGTTTAAATTTTAAACCTTCAAATTTTGAAATGTATATGTAATTGTTACCCAAATTATTCCCAAACCCCCAAAATTGATGACCAAATTCGAAACTTTAGCACTACGTAATTGAATTGCTTGATTAATACAAAAGATGAGATTGGATCCAAAACCATAATTTCGAAATGCGGAGGAAAAAAAGGGATTGATTACCTGAATTCTCGAAGAAAACAGAAGAGAAGATTCTTTCGGGTAAGTTTTAAACAACAAAAATTGTTCCTTTTGATTCTGTGAAGTGCAATGTTATTATCCCCAATGTGAAGTGCAGTGAAAGATCAAGGTGAAAACAATGGGCTGCTAATTATTTGTGGGGCTGAGAATTTTTCCCCCCAAACTTTATTTTCAATTTTCAATTTCAAACTTTATTTTCAAGGTGAAAGATCAAGGTGAAAACAATGGGTGCAATGGTTTTCAAATTTCTTTTCAAATTTTAAATTGATTTCATATACCTAACCCCAATTATATAACTTAAACAATTTCTCATATCTCATATCTTCAACATACAACAACAAAATGTATTAGCCAATTACCCAAATTCTCTTATCCCTTATCCATTTTCTCTTATCCATTTTCTCTTAACCAATTTATCTTAAACAACAACTCTTATCCAATAACCCATGATAACATCCCTGTTTTATATTTATATATATATATATATATATATATATATATATATATATATATCTCTCTCTCTCTCTCTCTCTCTCTCTCTCTCTCTCTCTATAATATAAAAGAGGGATGTTATCAAGAGAAATTGGATAAGAGAATTTGGACAAGAGAAATGAATAAGAGAATTTGGATATCTATTATATAAAAGAGGGATGTTATCAAGAGAAATTGGATAAGAGAAATTGGACAAGAGAAATTGAATAAGAGAATTTGGATATCTATTATATAAAAGAGGGATGTTATCAAGAGAAATTGGATAAGAGAAATTGGATAAGAGAAATTGGATAAGAGAAATTGGACAAGAGAAATTGAATAAGAGAATTTGGATTGGATAAGAGAAATTGGACAAGAGAAATTGGATAAGAGACTTTGGACAAGAGTATATACATACATATATATGCATGCATATATACATATACATACATACATATACATAGAATTTCTGAGAATTCTCTACAAAGAATAATTCTCAGAGACCTGGATCATGAAGCTCCTAATGCTGCTCAAGCTATGGAGAACTGGGAGTTTAGAGATGCTGGCTAATATAGTTTTATTTATTGCTATCCTTCTTTATGTACATTTTTTAAGGAGTGGGATGATTGTTTGTAGAGAGTGACGGCGCTTGTGCCCTCTCCTCTTTCTAACATTCTACACCTCTCTGTTTCATTGTACATTTTCATTGTTAAATATAGATAACCACTAACTTTCCCAAAAAAATATACATATACATACATCTATTCTATAAAATAGGGATGTTATCAAGAGAAATTGGATAAGAGAAATTGGACAAGATAAATTGGACAAGAGTATATACATCTATTCTATAAAGGATGAAGATTTTGAATCTTATCATACTAGGGCAAGTTTGTCCTAGGTGGCAATGACAATTGTTACGCCTATTTAACCGAGACCCGAAAGACACGAGCCCATCTGCGCGCTCAGGCCCACTCGATAAGGCCCTATAAGGGACCCCCCCCGAATGTCGATCCGGCCCGGCCCCGATAACACGCTGGCCACTCGCCCACTCCTGCGATAACCGCTCCCCGGGTTCCACGACCACTAAATGGCGGTAATGGGGAGGTGCTGGCATGGCGCAGGGAGCGGCGACGGGGGGGGCGGATTGAGGGGGCACGATTGAGGGCAGACGTGCGACGCGGTCCGGGGGCAATTACGCCGGGAGCTCTATAAAAGGGCTAGGAGGACGACATGACAAAGGACCGCATCTGAGGTATCCAAAACCTAAGGTACTCCATCAACGACCTTGTTCCCCCATTTCATCTCCTTCCTCCCCCGCTCACGCCGTGAGACGCCGTTCCGATCTCCTCTCGAGTCGTACCGTCTCCGCCGGGCCTCCTCTTTCAGATCACTGTCTGACTTAAGCATCGGAGGGGATTTGGCCGGAACCAAGGTCCGGCCCCCTAACGAGCGTTCTCATCTACGCAGGAGGACATCCAATCCACGGGCTGACGCTTCCCCTCCACCCCTCGCCGACCACGCAACCAGCTGGACGATTGAGGCTTCCCCTCGTCGTCCGACCGCCGAGGCCGAGCACAACCGACCGAGGCCGAGCGTCTCAACCCAGGCCGAGGCTTCCCCTCGCCCTACCAACGACCGAGGACTCCGATTCGACCCAGCCGACACGCTCCACGTCGTCTGCAGATCCGACTCGCGCCTCGTCCGCACCAACTCGACTCACCCGAGGGACCCAAGCGGGCCCCTTGACCACGTTGACCGGGTTGTCCACGGTCAACGCTTTGTAGTGAGAAAACACTCTGAAACATCTGGCGCCGTCTGTGGGAACGAACTGTCCCACAAAGAAGCAAACCACACCTGCAATGGCACGAGCCAGCAACGGAAGGAAACGCATGCCCCCCATCCCGGAGGAGGGGAATGGCGCATCCAACGGCAACCTCGAAGGCACGCCCGTCAACAACCACCCCGCCCCCATAACTGAAGAGATTGGCGGGTCGGAATTGGCCACACAGGGGCAACTCCGTGCCCTGGCCCAGGAGACCAACGCGAATCTCCAGACGCTGGTCGCGGCAGTACAGCAACTCGTCAGCACTGCGCCAGTTAACGGAGGCGCATTGGGCGACGACCATCGTTGGGCGGGGGGTCCCCCGCTCTTACGATCTGCTGTGGTCGACGACCACGGGAACCAAAGACCGAACGCGGAGCGTCGGTTCACGTTGTCCGGCTCCCGCCAGGCGAGATCACGCGCCTCCTCCCCTCATCGTGAAAGGAGCCGAAGAGAAACTGAGGGCACAGGGGACGAATCGGTGACCGTGTCGTCTCGTCGACCACGGTCACCCCACCGCAGGAGAAGCAGCCGACACCACTCGAGAGACCGATCGCAGCGGAGCAGGAGCTCCCGCCGGAGGAGCCGGGAGCGCCGGGTCAGCCCGACCCCCAGTGTGGCGAGGGCCGTGGAGCCAGCCCCGCCGGCACCGGTGCACCCTCCACCACCGAACGAACCGGAGGCAGACGGGTGTCGAACCCCGGGAGGCATCCACGGGGACCGGTGCCCCCTATCACGGAGGATAACCGACGCGCGGGTCCCCTCTCGATTCAAGATCCCGACGCTGGGGAAGTACGACAGGATAGGGGACCCGGGAAACCACGTGATGGATTACGAGGGGGACATGTCCTTCCAGGGAGCCGACGATGACCTACTCTGCCGAGGCTTCTATTCTACTCTCAGGGGAGCAGCGAGGACCTGGTACCGTAGCCTACCCAGCCACTCCATCGACAGCTTCGAGGAACTCACACAACTGTTCTGCAAACAGTTCATGGCGGGGAGGCAAATAAAGCCTGACGCTGAACATCTGTTCAACATAGTGCAGGGCCCAGCCGAGCCGCTCCGACAGTTCATGCGTCGCTTCAACGCGGAAAGGCTGAACGTGAACAGCCCTCCCGACCTGGTGGTCCAAACGGCCCTTAAGAAAGGGCTGCGCCATAGAGGCCTTAAGAAATCTCTGCACAACGACCCTCCGAAGGACCTCCCCGGGATCATGGCGAGGGCCGAGCGCTTCATGTTAACCGAGGAGGCCTTGGCCGTAGATGCAGGAAAAGCCACTCGAGGGACCAAGCGTGGCGACAACGGGCGAAGCAACCCCGAGGGGTACCGGACCGAGAAGAGGCCGAGAAACAGGCAGCGGGCAGAGGGTACAAGGGACGCCACCCCAGACGCCGTCCTCGCTCAAGTACAGAAGGAAGAGCGCGCCGACCGCCCCCCACCGAAAGCAAAGAGAGGGGGGAAGAATGGGGAGAAGTACTTCAAGTACCACAAGGACAACGGCCACGACACCGAAGACTGCTGGCACTTGAAGAAAGACATTGAGAAGCTGATGAGTCGGGGGCACGCCAGGAGCTTAGCCGACGAGTCGGCCCATGGGGAAGGGACCTCCATGCAGCTGGACAAGGGGAAGAAGATCAACACCGTCCAAGGACCCCTCCGCATCATAGAGTGAGCGGGCGAGCTCTCTCCCCCAGTCGTAGCCTGGTCCGAGGGGATTATCTAGGTTTACATCCCTCTGTCTAGCTTTATTCCATGTTTCCTTTCCTCCAAATGTACTAGTCCGACAGGACTCTTAAGAGTACAATTGCATTCCCTTTTGTCTTTCTTAAATCCTCGACGGAATTGACGTTTCACTAATGGTGCAAAAGAATGAAGACCGCCGCCTCACTGGAGGGGGAAGGGTAGCACTGCCCTCGCCGACCGACTCATGCGCTCGGAAGCCTGGGGGCAATTCTCCCAGCCAGCGCGGACGCCGACCGGTCCTAAGCCGAGGAGCTTTGCCCTCGCCGACCGACTCCTGCGCTCATAAGTCTGGGGGCAATTCCCCCAGCCAGCGCGGACGCCGACCGGTCCTAAGCCGAGGAGCTTTGCCCTCGCCGACCGACTCCAGCGCTCATAAGTCTGGGGGCAGTTCCCCCAGCAGGCACGGACGCCGACCGGTCCTAAGCTGAGGAGCTTTGCCCTCGCCGACCGACTCCTGCGCTCATAAGTCTGGGGGCAATTCCCCCAGCCAGCGCGGACGCCGACCGGTCCTAAGACGAGGAGCTTTGCTCTCGCCGACTGACTCCTGCGCTCATAAGTCTGGGGGCAATTCCCCCAGCCAGCACGGATGCCGACTGGTCCTAAGCCGAGGAGCTTTGCCCTCGCCGACCGACTCCTGCGCTCATAAGTCTGAGGGCAATTCCCCCAGCCAGCGCGGACGTCATCCAGTCCTAGACCAAGAACAAGGCAACAACGCAAAATACGCGAGAAGTCCGAGTAAGTCAATTTCGTTTATAACAGTTAACCAAGGTATAAAAATGTGTCTTATTTACAGGGAATCGAAGCGAAGAAACCTCTCTACAAATAATCCACTCTCGACGAATGACAAAGTTCGTCACCTACAGAAACTAGGTCGACACCGACAGAGCAAAATTTGTTGACAAAAGACCCAAAGTTGTCGGCCCAAGCGAACAGCCATGCAACCAGCAATTATTGGCTCTGGAGCCGGTAGCGAAGCCGAAGGAGATAGCAGGGGCATGGATCCATTTCAAGTAGACTGGCGCAAAGCGAAGCGGATGCTAAAAAATTTGAGGATAAGGCCAGGAGGGATGGCTTAGGGAGCCCGGGCTCGGGAGGACACATCCTCGGGCACTTCGCCCTGCTCGGAGCGAGGGGGATCGACAAGCGGGGGAGCCTGCCGAACGCGCTCCGCACAATCCCGGAAGGAAGACTGGACGACTTCGACAATCCGAGGGGCGATGAGGTCTTCATACGTACCGAAGGCCTCCCTGAGAACCTCGAAAATCTTCTTCCCCAGGGTCCCGACGACACCCCTCTCCACCTCCTCCGCAAGCCGCACCACCTGACGCCGATCTGATAGTTCCCTCTGAAGCTCCTCCCTCTCCAGGCGAAACGACTCAACCGCATCCTCAGCCGACTGCCGAGCGTCCTCCAACTTTCCCTGGAGGTCACCCACTCGCCCCTCCAGCTCGGCCACACGGAGCTTGAGATGACGAGACTCCATCTGAGCCTCCGTCATAGCTACCTCCGCCGCCCCGGCCCGCTCGTGGGCCTTCATGGAGGACTCCTCCAGCTCCCTCAAGAGGACGGCTCGGCACTGCAACTCCACGGCGAGCGCTGAACCCTGGAAGACGAGACATGGGCTAAGAAGAGGATAAAGGGAAGGAGAGGATAGCAAGATAACCGAACCTGTTGAAGGATCCAGACCAAGGAATCCGACATCTTGTCGGCAGGGATCTTCTTGAGGAGGCTGCGGTCCCGGGGAGGGACGGAGACCTCAGCAACCTGCTGGGCCAAGGCTCGGTCGACAAACATCGAACTCCCAGGGACGACATCGAGGGAAGCCAAATTGCTCGCCAACAGGGCTCCGATCCCCGGTGATATGGGCGAGGACGCTGCGAGGGGGGTGGTTGTCAAGGCTACCGGAAGATCCCGGTGGTCACCGCAGGGAGCACGGAACCCGCCGGACTGGAGGGATCCGCGTCTTCCTTCCTCTTCTTTCCTCCGTGAGGCTCCGAGGGCGCCGGAGGGAGCGCTTCCGCCTCGCACCATCCCCACCCTCGGGAACCAGAGGGGGCGCGCCAAGGGCAGAAAGAACTGCACCAGACCCGTCGTTATCCCCCACCTCTTGGGCTGGCGGGGCGGGTCCGGCCCTTGTGACCCCCCTGGGGAGGGGATCGCCAGAAGAAGAGCCGGGAGGCGCGGCCACCACCTTACCCACGGAAGGCTCGGCTCAGCGCACTTCCTCCTCAACGGTCCGCCGAGGCGCCCTTCCAGAGGTACTACCTCGGCTCCGAGCGGCTCCACGATGGATCAGCTCATCGACGTCACGGACGAACTCGTGGCCAGCCATTCCTGCAAGGGAAACCAAAATCAGGATGAGTCACAGGGCGATTCGAGACTGAAAAAGCGACCTACCCGGAGACCACAAGACGGCCTTCAGGAGTAGGTCGTCCAACAAAGACCAGATGGACTTCGATTCCAAGGGGAGGGGCGACAGCAGCGCGGTGACTGCCTGATCAACGTCGGAAAGGGCTAGCGGCGGGCGAGGCTGGACAGACCCGCCCCAACTTGTCAAAACCTGGGCGTCCTCCAGGAAGATCACAAAGACATAATCCGAACTCCAATCCCCCGACCAGCGGGGTAGCCCGATCAGGCACTCCCTGTAGTGCCCTGTGGTAGCTACTGCACATGTACTAGAGGGGGGGGTGAATAGTACTTAAAATAATCAAGATAGTTATTCCTAATTATTGTGCAAGAAACAAACGACAATGCGGAATTAAACAACTATCAACAAGAATTAAAACAAACGCAGACAAACAATATTACTGGGTTCGGATCCACCCAAGTCTCCCCGACTTGTTCCCGGTGATCCTACGTCCCAACCACCCGGATCCCCTCCGGATACTTGAGTTAGCAACCCTAACTCAAGATTTCCACTATGAAATACTTGTGAACAACCTTCACAAGTCAAATCATACAAAAGACATGTGAGTCCCACAAACCGGGATCACAACCTCTCTCACAACCGAGAGACACAATTCAAATACGATTGAAATGAAATAAACTCTTACCTTATAAAATCCTATGCCTTGAGTATACTTACCAAATTAGGGCAATGATGGATTTTGAGGAAGAGGATGTCACCAAACCCTAGCTTCAAGAAGATGACCAGCAATGGAAGCCTAGGGTGGAGTATGGTGACTAGAATCAAGCTCTTGGCTTGAGAAGCTCACAATGGAGAGAATCTCTCTTGAGGAAGATGGCTCAAGGAGTGAAGGGAGAGATTCTTGTGAGGGAGAGAGAGCTTTTAATTAGCTTGGGAGAGCTCTTCTCTTAGGTCTGAAATTGCTTGGAAATAGGACCTCTAACCCTCTTTCAAACGAATCAGGATTCTATTTAAAGGGGCAAGAGAAATCGAGTTCGAAAGAATCCCAACGGCTCTATTCTGAAGCAGACTAGTCGGTCAAAGAAGGATCACTGACCGACTAGTTCATCAACTAGTCGGTCGGTGATACAACGTAGACCGACTAACGGTAGAACAACCAAGAAGTCGAAGTACAGGCAAAGACAACTAGTCGGTCTAAGAAGACTTGCCGACCGACTAGTTTCACAACTAGTCGGTCGGTGAATGATCTTTGACCGACTAACGTCGAAATAGAATAGGTAGACTTCAAGTTGACTTAGTCGGTTTAAGAACAAATGCTGACCGACTAGTTTCTCAACTAGTCGGTCGGTAAACGTTCTTTGACCGACTAACTCGAAACAGTAGCTCAGGCTGAAAATGACTGTACACAACTAGTCGGTCTGAGAAGGACTCCTGACCGACTAGATCGTCATCTAGTCGGTCGATGACACTTCTTTGACCGACTAACTGTAGTCATGGAAAGAGCTGAATATAGAGAAGGCAAACTAGTCGGTTCATGTAGAGTTGCCGACCGACTAGATCGTCATCTAGTCGGTTGGTGACTCTTCTTGAACCAACTAACATGCACAAGAAGCCGAGGGAAGAAGCGATAGGCTTCGGGAAAGTTTCTAATGGCTTCTATGATAATCCTAGCTCTAAGATATGAGCGAAATGAAGATTATAAAGTAAGTCCTACTCAAGGCTTAACATTCTAATCTATGAAGCTAGAAGACTATAAAAATCAACCATACGAGCCGTCTTCAAAGCTTCAATCTTTATTCCTCTTGACTTCAATATTGCTCCTTGAGCTTCAACGAAGCTCCAGGCACACGATCACGCGTATTGAGAAGTCTTGAGACGTCGCTTTTGTTGTACATGGTATTTTGGCGACGATCTCCATAACTGCGCTCACAAATAAGTTAGTATCCATTATTTATGTTTGCTCATCATCCAAAACCAAATCCGGGGAACCATATCACAACATTCTCCCCCTTTTTGGTGATGACAAACCAATCATAAATAATAAGCAATAATAATGATTCAATTGAAATTTACTTACTCCCCCTGCATTGATGACACGTTAGTTCCATATTCAATAATATTCATATGCATCAAGCAGCGAGGGAAGATATGAAATATGAACCACATATTGACATATAGGATCTAAATCCATTTTATATCTTTACTCCCCCTGAATCTAACACATCAAATTAGATTCATGGTAAATTCCTTTGAATTATTAATTAGCACATTGTCATTATTATATCTCTCCCCCTTTGGCATTAGCAAAAAGAGCGGGAGGAGAACAACAACCAATGGCTAAAAATAATGCATGGGAGTCGAAGAATACGACCAAGGTCCAAAATAACATCAATGCAAAATATCAAATGTAAAATACCGAATAAAATCAAAGCGTGTCAAGGAGACCAAAGTCGAAAATCGGAAACCGAAATCATCAAACCATAGGCGAAATACGAAATACGAAATCATCTAGCCATAGGTGAAACTCGAAAACCGAAATCGTAAAATCATCGGCGAAAATCGGAAAACGAAATCACCAAGCCATAGGCGAAAATCGAAATACGAAATCATCAAAACTCAAATCAATTTTACTTATTGAGTTTTGGAATATACTCTCCAAAATCAATAGAATGCATGGAAAACAATTCTATGTTTCCATAGAAAGAATTATATTAAATCCATAAAGTCGTCGAACGACGAAATCAACATCAGAGACAAAAATAATCCGATGTGCATACTAAATGTTGCATGCAAGAATGTTATGCCAAAAAATAGATAGAACATCATATAACAATGGCATACACAAATCTAGCATACCAAATGAAGCAAAATGATACCAATCGTAATATATTCTACCAATGGATACCAATATGAATCAAAAGTATGAACATACTTACAACATTAAGCTCCCCCTACTTTGGTGCATCACTCAAGCACCAACAACTCCAATCGAACGAAAATCCTTGCAAATCACGGAGTTGGTAGGGTTGGTATCTCATGGTGGATTTAACCTAGAAAATATCATTTTGGTATCCAAAAATCCTTTTGGATCCTATGGGTTAGGCAATAAATTTAGCTAACTAAATTCAAATTAAATGTAACCCATACATACCACAATTGCTTTGGTACCCATAAAAATGAAATTAAACTTATGGTACCAAGCAATGAAGGGTCAAAGGAAACTAACCCTTCGGAAACCAAGTCCAAGAGGAACTTGATTTCCCAACATAATCATCATTCAAAATAACATCATTTATAAACGATTTCACATACAAATTCTTAGCATGCATGCTTGTGTTCTTCGGACCCCAAATAGTGTATGTCTTGGGAGTCCTAATCCTATTGGGAACATGCATACGTTGTTGATTTCTATGTGATGCATGACGTGGGTAAGCATATGGCATGTGATGCAATGGTGCATGACGATAATTATTCATATGAGAATGAGGATGAACATATGAATGTGGAGGAACACGTGCATGAGTGTGTCTCATAGGGTGTGCACGTGCTCGTGGGTGCGGAGCATAAAAATCATCATGTGTGCTAACATGTGGGGTAGGATGTGTGTTCCTACGTGGCATGGTATACATGAAGGCATGACCCTTCTTTGGAGGTCCACCCAAAGTGGGTTTCTTTCCAAATGGGGGCGTGTTCCTAGCGGAAGCACCATTGGTAGAAGATCTACCCATGACGTGTTTACTTCCACTAGTAGAAGCATCGGAAGATGGCCTAACAAAGGTGGCGGACGATTTGGATGACTCTCCCATCTTATACCCCAAACCAATGTGATGATTGGCCGGAGGTAAGTCATTTAGGATATCATCCAACTTACCCTTACCTTTGTTGAATTCATGAATTCGGCCTAATGTGCTCTCATGCTTCTCGGTGAGAGAATGCAAAGAAGCATCCAAAGTGGACACTTGCGATGCGAGTGCACAAACACGTGACTTGAGATTTTTATTCTCAATACTCAAAGTTGAGATTTGAGACGTCAAATCCGCTATCACATGTTCATCCGAATCCTCGATATGAACATGCTCAAGTTGAGACTTGAGATTTTCAATCTCATTTCTCAACCCATCAACAACGGTGTCGTTGTTGACGATGAAAGGCTTAGGCGAGTTTTTAAGACTATCTAATTCATTTTTAGTCTTCATAAATTTAGTAGCCATATTAGAAAACTTATTCCATAGTTGTTCATTGGCTATTCTAAGTTCATCATTGGTTACCTCTTCGCCTTCATCCTCGCTTCCATCCTCGCTTTCATCGGAGGAAGTCTCTTCATCACAATCCTCTTTTCCCATGAAGCACGTGTGTGCATTCTCCATTCTTTCATCGTCTGACTCTCCACTTGAGGAGTCGGAGTCGGTGAAAGTGCCGACAAGTCCTTTCTTGTGCTTTCTTGACTTGTCGTGCTTGGATCCCTTCCATTTTCCCTTGTGTTTGTAGAGAGGACAATCCGGCTTGATATGTCCTGGTTTGTTGCATTTGTAACACACGGGAGTAGAAACATTAGTCGAAATAAATTTAGATTTACGATTCAACTTACCTTGTCGGAAGAATCGGATGAATTTCTTTGCCATATTGGCCAATGCTTCCATGTCCAATTCTTCGTCATCTTCTTCTTCCGAATCTTCATCATCGGTAGATGGAGTGGCCTTGAATGCAATTGCCTTTTTCTTTGGCTCGTCTTGCTTCAAGTACGCCTTCATCTTTTCCCTCATCCGGATCTTACTATCCTTGCGTACCTCATAAGACAACAAGGTACCCATTAGTTGTACGACGGTATATTTATTCATGTCATTACCTTCCTCGATGGCGAAGGTATGCTTCTCCCAACAAGAAGGAAGTCCATCGATTATCTTAGAGACTTTCTCCTTTTGGGTGTAGGTCTTCCCAAGAGCTTCCAAGTCGTTTGATATATCCACGAAGCGAGCGTAATAATCCTTCATGGTTTCGCCCTGCTCCATATGAAACAACTCAAATTCTTTATTAGCAACGACGAGTTTAGAATCTTTTACCGTACTCGATCCTTCGTGCAATATGAGGAGTTGATTCCATATTTGATATGCACTCTTACATGTGCATATCTTGTTGAAGTCCTCGGGCTCCAACGCACAATTCAAGGCATTCATTGCCTTGGCATTGGCTACTTCCGCGGCGACCTCCGCGGGAGTCCACTTCGTGAAATCTTCTTCGGAAGGCTCGACATACTTCGTCATGGTGGCTCTCCATAGTGAAGCGCTCCGGAGGAAAATTTGCATCCGGCATTTCCAGTACCCATAGTTGGTACCGTTGAAGTGTGGAGGCCTGACGGAGGATAGTCCTTCCATAACTGAAGAAGCTCCATCGCGGTTCTTGAAGACGTTGTAGTCGTTGTTCGTCATAGCTTTGAACTTGGCTCTGATACCAATTGTAGTGCCCTGTGGTAGCTACTGCACATGTACTAGAGGGGGGGGTGAATAGTACTTAAAATAATCAAGATAGTTATTCCTAATTATTGTGCAAGAAACAAACGACAATGCGGAATTAAACAACTATCAACAAGAATTAAAACAAACGCAGACAAACAATATTACTGGGTTCGGATCCACCCAAGTCTCCCCGACTTGTTCCCGGTGATCCTACGTCCCAACCACCCGGATCCCCTCCGGATACTTGAGTTAGCAACCCTAACTCAAGATTTCCACTATGAAATACTTGTGAACAACCTTCACAAGTCAAATCATACAAAAGACATGTGAGTCCCACAAACCGGGATCACAACCTCTCTCACAACCGAGAGACACAATTCAAATACGATTGAAATGAAATAAACTCTTACCTTACAAAATCCTATGCCTTGAGTATACTTACCAAATTAGGGCAATGATGGATTTTGAGGAAGAGGATGTCACCAAACCCTAGCTTCAAGAAGATGACCAGCAATGGAAGCCTAGGGTGGAGTATGGTGACTAGAATCAAGCTCTTGGCTTGAGAAGCTCACAATGGAGAGAATCTCTCTTGAGGAAGATGGCTCAAGGAGTGAAGGGAGAGATTCTTGTGAGGGAGAGAGAGCTTTTAATTAGCTTGGGAGAGCTCTTCTCTTAGGTCTGAAATTGCTTGGAAATAGGACCTCTAACCCTCTTTCAAACGAATCAGGATTCTATTTAAAGGGGCAAGAGAAATCGAGTTTGAAAGAATCCCAACGGCTCTATTCTGAAGCAGACTAGTCGGTCAAAGAAGGATCACTGACCGACTAGTTCATCAACTAGTCGGTCGGTGATACAACGTAGACCGACTAACGGTAGAACAACCAAGAAGTCGAAGTACAGGCAAAGACAACTAGTCGGTCTAAGAAGACTTGCCGACCGACTAGTTTCACAACTAGTCGGTCGGTGAATGATCTTTGACCGACTAACGTCGAAATAGAATAGGTAGACTTCAAGTTGACTTAGTCGGTTTAAGAACAAATGCTGACCGACTAGTTTCTCAACTAGTCGGTCGGTAAACGTTCTTTGACCGACTAACTCGAAACAGTAGCTCAGGCTGAAAATGACTGTACACAACTAGTCGGTCTGAGAAGGACTCCTGACCGACTAGATCGTCATCTAGTCGGTCGATGACACTTCTTTGACCGACTAACTGTAGTCATGGAAAGAGCTGAATATAGAGAAGGCAAACTAGTCGGTTCATGTAGAGTTGCCGACCGACTAGATCGTCATCTAGTCGGTTGGTGACTCTTCTTGAACCAACTAACATGCACAAGAAGCCGAGGGAAGAAGCGATAGGCTTCGGGAAAGTTTCTAATGGCTTCTATGATAATCCTAGCTCTAAGATATGAGCGAAATGAAGATTATAAAGTAAGTCCTACTCAAGGCTTAACATTCTAATCTATGAAGCTAGAAGACTATAAAAATCAACCTTACGAGCCGTCTTCAAAGCTTCAATCTTTATTCCTCTTGACTTCAATATTGCTCCTTGAGCTTCAACGAAGCTCCAGGCACACGATCACGCGTATTGAGAAGTCTTGAGACGTCGCTTTTGTTGTACATGGTATTTTGGCGACGATCTCCATAACTGCGCTCACAAATAAGTTAGTATCCATTATTTATGTTTGCTCATCATCCAAAACCAAATCCGGGGAACCATATCACAACACTCCCTCCTCGAGCGAGCTCGGAGTTGTAGCCATGACCCCGGGCCGACCATCTGGATCTGATAAAAGTGGAAGAGAAGGGGGAGAGACGGCTCCAAACCGCGGGTACAGCATAGCGTCGCGAAGCCCGTCAGTACCGCAATCGAACAAGGGGTGAACTGGCAAAGGGGCACCATGAGATATTCCATGACCTGGATGAAGAAGGGATTGAGCGGGAAACGAAGACCCAGGTGGAACATCTCGACGTAGACGCCGACCTCATTGCTCCTCGGAAGGCAAATCCGCTCGTCGGCGAATGGAACTCGGACATCGTACGGGAAGCAGATATACCTTTCCCGGATCTCCGTGGCCACTGAAGGAGGGGTCCCCGATGGCGTTCGGAGGACAACCGGGGGCACGTTAAGCCGCACGGCCGCCGACGCCACGTCATCACGGGCGAAGTCTGGGAAAAGCTTCCCTTTCCCCTTATCTCGGAGGGGACGACTCCCAGCAGAGGAACCTGATCCCCCTAGCCGGGGCCCGCCTCGCCTGGACTCCGGAGGATCCCTCGCCCCTTGTCCTGAACCGCCTATCCTAAGAGCAGCCATAATACGAGAGCGAGAAAGGAATTACCTTTTAACTAGCTTGGAGGAGACAAGGAAGCGAAGGCGACGGGAAACTCCGAGTTGTGGAAAGCCTAGAACAATGGGAAGAGCAAGAAAGAAGTGAAGATCAATGCAGCTGGGGATCTTATATACCGGACACAGGGGCGAATTCGAAGCTCCTGACAAGAACGCGTGGCAGGCCTCGAAGAACCGGGGGCGTTTCGAAATCGGCGCCAAGGGAAGTCCAATCGATCCGCCTCATCATGACCTACATTTATGACCACGCCTCGACTAAAGCGCCACTCGGAACCCCAGGAGGCACAGCGGTCGAACCGAGCTAGCCAAGGCCGATCGACCCCACCGAGGGCGGCTCACGAACCCCTCGGCTTCTCGACTTAAGATGACCCCGCAAGCGGTGGGGATAAGCTCGCAGCTACACGTGGCAGCATCAGAGGACCGACGGCGCTTCGGAGCCCGCGCCTTAAAAGTATCGAGTGGACCAACTCATGATGACGACCAATAAATGAGTCGGCATCAACTGACGAGCCTGTCAAAGTCGGCGGAAGTCACATCGGCCGAGCCGAACCGGCCGAAGCCAATCAACCCGACCGATGGGGACAATTGTTACGCCTATTTAACCGAGACCCGAAAGACACGAGCCCATCTGCGCGCTCAGGCCCACTCGATAAGGCCCTATAAGGGACCCCCCCTCCCGAATGTCGATCCAGCCTGGCCCCGATAACACGCTGGCCACTCGCCCACTCCTGCGATAACCGCTCCCCCGGTTCCGCGACCACTAAATGGCGGTAATGGGGAGGTGCTGGCATGGCGCAGGGAGCGGCGACAGGGGGGCGGATTGAGGGGGCACGATTGAGGGCAGACGTGCGACGCGGTCCGGGGGCAATTACGCCGGGAGCTCTATAAAAGGGCTAGGAGGACGACAGGACAAAGGACCGCATCTCAGGTATCCAAAACCTAAGGTACTCCATCAACGACCTTGTTCCCCCATTTCATCTCCTTCCTCCCCCGCTCGCGCCGTGAGACGCCGTTCCGATCTCCTCTCGAGTCGTACCGTCTCCGCCGGGCCTCCTCTTTCAGATCACTGTCTGACTTAGGCATCGGATGGGATTTGGCCGGAACCAAGGTCCGGCCCCCTGACGAGCGTTCTCGTCTACGCAGGAGGACATCCAATCCATGGGCCGAGGCTTCCCCTCCGCCCCTCGCTGACCACGCAACCAGCTAGACGATTGAGGCTTCCCCTCGTCGTCCGACCGCCGAGGCCGAGCACAACCGACCGAGGCCGAGCGTCTCAACCCAGGCCGAGGCTTCCCCTCGCCCTACCAACGACCGAGGACTCCGATTCGACCCAGCCGACGTGCTCCACGTCGTCTGCAGATCCGACTCGCGCCTCGTCCGCACCAACTCGACTCTCCCGAGGGACCCAAGCGGGCCCCTTGACCACGTTGACCGGGTTGTCCACGGTCAACGCTTTGTAGTGAGGAAACACTCTGAAACAACAATTTTGGGAGGATTTAAATTTTGGGGGGAAACTTAAATTTGGGGGGAACAATGAAATTTTGTGAGAAAACTTGAAATTTGGGAGGAACTTGAAATTTGTTGGGGAAAAACTCGGCCATTAAATAAACCGTGCCCTATGGGCACGGGTAATGACTAGTATATATATATAATAAACCCTACTGGTGATTCAAGAAACCCTACTGGTGGAAACAACCGGAATCTCCCTATCAGTGGGCTCGGTGATAATGGGGGCTCTACCGGTACTGTAGATGGAGATGGTTGGCATCGGGTAGAGCGCACCAAGAGGAAGGTTAATTTTGGGGGTGGCCTCGGTAACAATTATGTTGGGGTTGGCTCCAGGCACAGTTACGTTGGGGGCGACTTCAGTAACATTTTTGAGGGCGGATCGAAGAATGGGCGGGTTCCTGTTCATAGCCATTCCAAGGAGCCACGTTCCCAAAGGGGTAGATCTAAGGAGCCGTGGTCTAGGGTTCATGCTCCTGATGCTGTGGGAATCGTCAAACCAACCGTCAGACCAAATACTCCTTTCAAGATTGTTCCCTCTAATGGAGAGCGTTCCTGGGTTGACATATGTTCATCTAGAAGAAAGTATGCGGACCCTTTGGTGATGAGTTTTGTTCCTCCAACTGTTTGTGCTGATGGAGTTGAAAAAGCCAAAGTCAGACATTCTGAAATCCTAGAAGGAGCCGCTAGATGGCAGAACACCCATGTGGGTTATGTTGTTGGGGATGTACCTTACTATGGGCAGATTAAAGCTTGGACTGAGAGGCTTTGGAGGCTCAAAGGTGGACTTCGGATCTTCTCCCGTGAAAACGGTTATTTCTATTTCAAGTTCCAGAATGTTGAAGACAGGGATTCAATCATCCATGTCAGGCCATGGCTATTTGATGGGAGGCTAGTTGTCCTTCAAGTTTGGTCCCCATCTGTTCAGCATAATCGTGATATCCTGTCTGCAGTCCATGTATGGGTTCAGTTCCATAATCTCCCACTTTCTATGTGGACGTTGGGCATATTGATTTCCATTGCAAGTGTAGTAGGTAAGCCAATTTGCCTTGATAAATCTACTGCTAATCTTGATAGAATTTCCTATGCAAGATGCTTGGTGGAGGTAACTGCTAAGAGTAAACTAAAGAGGGTCGTCCCGGTTGAACTTGATGACGTGTCTACAATAACTGTTGATGTTAAATACGAGGGGGAGCCACCAAGATGTGGAGCTTGTGCTTGCTTTGGGCATCTTGACATTCAATGTCCACTAAAAAATGCTAGTTTTATGCCAATTTCTGGACTAGATCACACAATTCCAGTGGATGTAGTAAATTATAGTGGAGGCATGAAAATCAATGATGAAAACCGCAAATCGCCTGTCCCTATTGATTTAAGTGAACCATCCAAATCAAAGCACTACATGCGCCTTGTTGCTCCTGTGATCCTGTAGGAGGGAGAATGCAGCAGAATCTGTTCTGGGTTTGAGCCGGAAGTGGTCTGTGTAACTACTGTTAACAACTCCATTTGGAAAGATACTGGTGGCCTATCTCTTTTGTTATTGCGTGTGGCAAGTGTCCTTAAGGTGATGCGAGTATTCAAATCTAACCGAGGTGTTTCAAACGCCCCATTGAAATTGTTTGACAAGCCTTCATCAAATATAAACTTATCGTCAAACACTGCTGTTTCAGAGTGTTTTCTCACTGCAAAAGCGTTGACCGTGGACAACCCGGTCAACGTGGTCAAGGGGCCCGCTTGGGTCCCTCGGGTGAGTCGAGTTGGTGCAGACGAGGCTCGAGTCGGATCTGCAGACGACGTGGAGCGCGTCGGCTGGGTCGAATCGGGGTCCTCGGTCGTTGGTAGGGCAAGGGGAAGCCTCGGCCTGGGTTGAGATGCTCGGCCTCGGTCGGTTGTGCTCGGCCTCGGCGGTCGGACGACGAGGGGAAGCCTCGATCGTCCAGCTGGTTGCGTGGTCGGCGAGGGGCGGAGGGGAAGCCTTGGCCCGTGGATTGGATATCCTCCTGCGTAGACGAGAACACTCGTCAGGGGGCCGGACCTTGGTTCCGGCCAAAACCCCTCCGATGCCTAAGTCAGACAGTGATCTGAAAGAGGAGGCCCGACGGAGACGGTACGACTCGAGAGGAGATCGGTACGGCGTCTCACGGCGCGAGCGGGGGAGGAGGGAGGAGAAATGGGGGAACAAGGTCGTTGATGGAGTACCTTAGGTTTTAGATACCTCAGATGCGGTCTTTTGTCCTGTCGTCCTCCTAGCCCCTTTATAGACCTCCGCCGTGATTGCCCCCGACCCACGTCGCTCGTCCGCCCTCAATCGTGCCCCCTCAATCCCCCCCCCCGTCGCCGCTCCCTGCGCCACGCCAGCATCTCCCCATAACTGCCATTAAGTGGTAGCGGGATCGAGGGAGCGGTTATCGCAGGAGTGGGTGAGTGACCAGTGTGTTACCGGGGCCGGGTCGGATCGACATTTGGGGGAGTCCCCCATAGGGCCTTATCGAGTGGGCCTGAGTGCGTAGATGGGCTCTTGACCGGAGGTCGGGTTTCTGGGCTCGTGTCTTTCGGGCCTCGGCCAAATAGGCGTAACAATTGCCCCCATCGGTCGGGTCGATCAGCCTCGGCCGGTTCGGCTCGGCCGATGTGACTTCCGCCGACTTTGACAGGCTCGCCAGTCGATGCCGACTCATTTATTAGTCGACATCATGAGTTGGCCCGTTTGATACTTTTAAGGCACGAGCTCCGAAGCACCGTCGGTCCTCTGATGCTGCCACGTGTAGCTGCAAGCTTATCCCCACCGCTCGCGGGGTCGTCTTAAGTTGAGAAGCCGAGGGGTTCGCGAGTCGCCATCCCGTCGTTTTCTTCTTTGCGCTGATACCTATTCTGCCTGAGCTCTGCCTCATGTCGTCTTCCTCTGCCACGGGTTCGGGTCGGCCGGAGCGCGACGCGGCTCCGGGCCTGGCGGGTAGCCCTCCTTCGGCGATTTGTCGGCACGTGGATGATCTTTCAGGGGTGCCCCCGGAGGTCTTGTCATGGCCTTCGTCGATCTGTGCCACCACCATCGGGAGCCTGCGCTCCGCCTACCTGCTTCCGCCTTACTCGGCTCGTGCCACTGGGGCTGACGAGCGGATCTGCTTTCCTGGCCCCAACGAGGTTGGAATATACGAGAAGTGTTTCTGCTTCAGGCTTCGTTTCCCGCTCCATCCTTTTATCGTTGAATTCCTTCAGGCCCACAACGTGTGCCTGTGTCAATTCTGCCCCAACGCCATCGGGCTCCTCGTCGGGTTCATTGTTGTCTGCATGCTGAGGGGAGTGGCGCCCTCTCTTCGTCTCTTTGCCCAGTTCTACCGCCTGAGCCACCACCAATCAGGGGCGTGGATTTACATCAGCGCCCGCCCGAAAATGACCCTGGTGCTGGGGTTGCCGAGCTCCCTGAAACGCTGGAAGGGGGAATACATGTTTGTCACGTTCCCGTCGAGTGTACCCTTCCCGGTTAGGTGGGAGGCGGCCGGTGCAGTCATCCTCGATCTGGGTGAGCCGACGGTCGCCGAGCAGCAGACGGCGAATGACATGCTGGTGATTCCTGTGAGGGAGCGCTCGATCGACGTCCTCTTTAGTGACCATAACTTGCGTAAGACGGTGTGGCCCCTAGGTAAGCTTCTCCGAGTGTTCGCCATTCGAGGTCGCCCGGGCTCTGCTTGGTCTCTCATTTCTCCTTTGAGTGCAGGTGGATTCCCTCTCGGTCCTTCTCCCGCCAGCGCTCATGTGCAGGTCCCAGATTCGGATCCGTGCAGAAGGGATCATGTGCTGGAGGTCCGGAAGAAGCAGCGGGTCGTGACCACGACCGGAGGCCCAAAAAGGAAGAGGGTGTCATCCCCCTCTCTCCCCTTGCTGGGGTCTTCCAAGAGGGTCCGTGAGGGGGTCGAGGGGGTTGATGTCCTGCCGACTGCTGATCAACCTCAACCCGCCCCCGTTGAGGTTGCTTGGCCGTGGGTCGGCCCTTCACCTCTCCCGGACGGTTCTCTCCCCGATACCTACGATCAGTATCTTGGCGCATTCCGCTCCACTCCTGGCGAGTTCCCTTCGTCAGGGGAGGGTCTTCTTCGTCCACGCTTCCCGGTGGGGGAGAAGGAGTCGGTGTTTTCGAGCCGCGGAGCCGCCGCACGAGTGGCCGAGAACTGTAGTCTCCCTCCCGATCAGGTAGTGTTGGACGGAGTCAGAGGTGACTGTTTGGCCACCTTCGTGATTCAGGCTGGTCAACAGGTAGTGTGTCTCTGCTTGTCCTCCCTTCCTCCAGTTGCTTTCGCTGCCTTACCTTCGTTGCCTTGGTGCAGTTGTCCTCGGTGGGCCTCTCAATGAGGCGCCAATTCGTGGCTCTTCCCAAAGCCAAATCCGATGCTGGGCGAGGCCCTAAAGCCCCCGGTGAGGAGGGGGAGGCAGGTCAGTTAGAGGAAGCGCGTGTCCAGTCCTTGGAGTCCCGCGTAACTGAGCTGTCCTCTGCCCTGGAGGAGGCGGACCGGGAGAGAGCCTTGGCTCTGACTGCAAAGTCAGAGGCCGAGGCGCGGGTCGCCGAGCTTTTGAGAGGCACCGACACGTCTGGGGGAGCTGGACAGATCCCCACCCCTGCTGCTGCCTCCGAGACCTTGGAGCTCTCCGATCGTCTGGAAGTGGCGGAGGAGCAGGCGAGGATCCTCCTTGCTCAACTTGGCGAGAGATCCCGGGAGATCGAGAAGGAGAGGGCGGAGCACCAACGCCAGATCGAGACCTTAGAGGCCCGGATGCGTGGGCTTGAGGAGGTGGATCCGGCCCGGATCGCTCAGGATGCCGTGGCTGAGTATGCCACCTCCTTCGTTGAGACCGCCTTATCGGAGGCGTTCGAGAAGGGCTTCGCCCGGTGTCAGTCCGAGATCCAAAAGAAGTTCCCACTCTCGGGGGTCAACTTCGAGGATCTTCGGATGTACCCTGACGTCGAACGGAGTATGGGGGAAGGCCCTAGTGAACTGCCAGCCTGTGGCTCCACCGGTGCCCCCGGAGAATAATGAGGGAGGGGAATGCCCCTCGGCCTCTTCGTGCGTCTCTCTATATATCTTTTTGCTTTATCTGGAAAGGAATGAATTCAAAACAAATTTATTTCATAAGAAACGATACATCTATTGAAAGTATTTGCGTAAATGTTCCGTATTCCAGGTGTGAGTGAGAATCCTCCCCTCCATATCGGCTAGTCGGTAGGCTGCGGGTCCGAGGACCTCGATGACTTTGTAGGGCCCCTCCCATCTAGCCGCGAGCTTCCCTTTGCGAGCGGTATCAGAGTTGAAGCCCGCTTTCCGGAGGACCAGGTCTCCAAGGTGGAAGCTTCTTCCCCGTACCCGAGCGTTGTAGTATCAGGCCACCTTCTGCTTCTGGCGGATGATGGTGGCCAGTGCCTGCTCCCGTCGCTCGCCGAGGAGCTCCAGACTGAGCTCCAGACCCTGCGAGTTCCTGTCTTCGTCAAAGTATTTGAGGCGGAGAGATTCTTCGCCCAATTCGACCGGCACCACCGCCTCAGCCCCGTAGGTGAGCATGAATGGGGTCTCGCCAGTGGCCTCCTTGTGGGTCGTCCGGTATGACCAGAGTATCCCAGGGAGCTCCTCCGGCCAGTTCCCTTCGGCGTCTTTCACTTTCTTTCGATGGGTCTCTATGATGCACTTGTTGGCCGCTTCCGCCATTCCGTTGGTCTGGGGGTGCGCTACAGAGGCGAAGAGAAGCTTGATTCCCCATTCCTCGCAAAAATCTTTGAACCCTGCGGAGTCGAACTGCTTCCCATTGTCTGTGACGATGGCCCGTGGCACTCCGAATCTGGAGATGATGGAATTCCACACGAAGCTTTTGGCTTTCTTCCACGTGATGGTGGCCAACGGTTCGGCCTCGATCCACTTGGTGAAGTAGTCCACCGCCACAATCAGATACTTCCGCTGCCCTCGGCCCGGTTTAAACGGTCCGAGGATGTCGAGCCCCCATTTCGCAAAGGGGATGGGGCTCACGATAGGGATGAGCTCTGACGGGGGAGTCGAGGTGTGGTGGGCATACCTCTGGCATTCTTGGCATTTTTGGACGTAACGTGTTGCGTCTTGGGCCAGGGTCAGCCAGTAGTATCCATGCCTCAAGATCTTCTGTGCGACCATCTTGCCCCCGTGGTGATTCCCGCAGATCCCTTCGTGAACCTCCCGTAGGACGTAGTCAGCTTCCTGCGGTCCGATGCACTTCAAGTATGGGAGGACATTCGTCTTGGTCCAGCGTCTCCGGTAGAGCGTCCCCTCATGGATCACGTATCGGAGCGCCTTTCTCTCCAGGGTTCGGCGTTCGTCCCCATCTGTCGGCACCTCCCCATGAGTGAGGTACCGGATGATCGGGTCCATCCAGGTGGGTTCCTGGTCGATCGCCATCATCTCCTGCTCTTCCGTGCTGGGGGACTGCAGATTCTCCACGTAGATGGTGCGGCCCAGCTCCTTTGGCGAGGACGAGGCTAGCTTCGACAACGCATCTGCCCATGCATTCTCCGATCGCGGGAGGTGCAAGACTTCCACGTTCTTGAACTTGGACAACGCCGCTCTGGCGACAGTGAGATACCTCTGCATCGCCTCCTCCCGCGCCTCGTAACTCCCCAGGAGTTGGTTGACAATGAGCTTCGAGTCGCTGAGGATGCGGATGGACTCGGCCCCGAGCTCCAGGGCCAGCCTTAGGCCGTTGATCACCGCTTCGTATTCCGCCACGTTGTTGGTGGCTGGGAACTCGAACCGCAACGCGTATTCCACAATGTTCCCTTCCGGAGATCGAATCGCAATCCCTGCCCCGCCTCCTGACTGTGTGGCCGATCCGTCCACATGGACGATCCACGCTCCTGGAACTCCTGGCTGGAGGTGGTCAGCCGAAAGAAAGGACAAGGATTGGGGAATTACCGTTGCTGAGCCTTCTTCCTCCGGGGGCCATTTCCTTCCGTTGTGCACTCAGCGATGAAGTCGGCCAGGGCCTGCCCTTTGATGGCCGTGCGTGGTTTGAATCGGAGGTCGAACTCGCTCAGTTCCACTCCCCAGTTTAGCATCCTCCCCATTCGATCGAATCTCTTGAGGTTCTGCTCCAGTTGCGAGTCGGTCAGGATCAGTATGGTGTGGGCCTGGAAATAGGGTCGGAGCCTTTGTGCTGAGAGAACGAGGGCGTACGCCAGTTTCTCCATGGGCGAGTATCGCACCTCCGCCCCCTTCAAGATCCGGCTCGTGTAGTATACCGGCCACTGCACCCCTCCGTCTTCCCGGATCAGCACCGAACTCACAGCTTCCTCCGCGCACGCCAGGTAAAGGCTCAGCGACTCCCCTTCCCGAGGCTTGGACAGGAGAGGCGGGCTGTGGAGATACTCTTTGAGATCCGCGAACGCCCTGGAGCAGTCTTCGTCCCATAGTATCGCCTTCCTATTATTTGAAGGTTCCGCGATCGCTTTCCTCAGGACCTTGAAGAAGGGAAGCGATCTTTCCGCTGATTTGGAAAGGAATCGCCCTAGGGCTACGATGCGCCCATTCAGCCTCTGCAGCTCTTTGATCGTCATCGGCTCACGCATGTTGATCAGCGTCTCGATCTTGTCAGGATTAGCTTCAATGCCACGGTTAGTTATCATAAACCCCAAGAATTTGCCAGATCTTACCCCGAACGTGCACTTCACGGGGTTGAGTCGAATGTGGTGTCGCCGCAACCGCTCGAAGGTCTCCCGCAGGTCAGCGATGTGGTCTTCCGGTCGTCTCGACTTGACAAGCATGTCGTCGACGTAGACTTCTAGGTTCCTCCCGATCTGGGAGCTAAAAATCTTGTTGACCATTCTCTGGTAGGTGGTCCCTGCGTTCTTCAAGCCAAAGGGCATCTTCTTGTAGCAGTAAGTTCCCCGGTCCGTCGTGAAGGCTGTCATTTCTTCGTCCCAGGGGTCCATATGGACTTGATTGTACCCTGAGTAGGCGTCCATGAAGCTAAGCATCTCGTACCCCGAGGCGTTGTCCACCAGGTGGTCGATGCGCGGCAGGGGGTAGCTGTTCTTGGGATAAGCCTTGTTGAGGTCACTGAAGTCCACGCACATTCGCCATTTCCTATTGGGCTTCCTGACCATCACCACGTTCGATAGCCATTCCGGGTACCAGACCTCTCGTATGAAGCCGGCGTCAAGGAGACGCTCCACTTCCTCGGAGGCCGCCTTCATCTTCTCGCCGCCCAGGTTCCGCTTCTTCTGCCTGACCGGCTTGAAGTTGGGGTCGGCGTTGATCTGGTGGACGATCACCTGGGGGTCTACGCCGGGCATGTCCTCCGGTGACCAAGCAAAGATGTCTAGGTTCGCCTCCAGGCATTCGATCAGTTGATCCCTCAGGTCCTGGCTTAGCCCTCCCCCGATCGAGACGAACCAGCCCTCGACGTCCGTGACCGGGATCTGTTCTTGCTCCTCCTCGGGGGCGGGCCTCATCCCGCTCCTTAAGTCGAGCGCGGCCATCCGGTCGGCTAGACGATCTTCGGGGCCTTCCTCCGCCAGTTGATAGCAGGTACTCGGTCTCCCCGCGTCGCCTTCGACTTGCCCCATCCCCCCGGGCGTTCGGAACTTGATAGTCTGGTGGAGGGTCGAGACTACCGCGCCGACGGCGTTGAGTAAGGGTCGGCCGATGATCCCATTGTATTCCGACCCGATCCCCAATACGATGAATTCCACCGCCAGGGTCACCGACTCTGGTGCGTCTCCGAGCGTCACCGGGAGATGGATCGTGCCGATGATGGGGGTGGAGTAACCCGTGAATCCTACCACGGGACCCGAGCGAGGTCGTAAGTCTTCTTTCCGCCGCCCCATCTTTTCCAGGGTTGACATGAAGAGGACGTCGCGGGAGCTGCCGGTGTCGACAAGCAGTCGCCGTACCATGGTAGTGTCTATGATCACCGACACCACCAAAGCTACGTCCGAGCTGCGCGCCATTACAGATGCACTCGGTCTCCCGACCGGTGGGGATGGGGAGGGTCTCCCGGCCCTTTCCTCACGATCCTCCTCGCGTCGGGCCCGTGCCCATTCTTGCCAACGATGGCGGGCCCTGTCGCTTCGCGTCAGGGCCTTGCTCTCCTTTCACCGAGACGGGTGAGGTTGCGTCATTGCAGGTGTGGTTTGTTTCTTCGTGGGACAGTTTGTTCCCACAGACGGCGCCAGATGTTTCAGAGTGTTTTCTCACTGCAAAAGCGTTGACCGTGGACAACCCGGTCAACGTGGTCAAGGGGCCCGCTTGGGTCCCTCGGGTGAGTCGAGTTGGTACAGACGAGGCTCGAGTCGGATCTGCAGACGACGTGGAGCGCGTCGGCTGGGTCGAATCGGGGTCCTCGGTCGTTGGTAGGGCGAGGGGAAGCCTCGGCCTTGGTTGAGATGCTCGGCCTCGGTCGGTTGTGCTCGGCCTCGACGGTCGGACGACGAGGGAAAGCCTCGATCGTCCAGCTGGTTACGTGGTCGGCGAGGGGCGGAGGGGAAGCCTCGGCCCGTGGATTGGATATCCTCCTGCATAGACAAGAACACTCGTCAGGGGGCCGGACCTTGGTTCCGGCCAAAACCCCTCCGATGCCTAAGTCAGACAGTGATCTGAAAGAGGAGGCCCGGCGGAGACGGTATGACTCGAGAGGAGATTGGTACGGTGTCTCACGGCGCGAGCGGGGGAGGAGGGAGGAGAAATGGGTGAACAAGGTCGTTGATGGAGTACCTTAGGTTTTAGATACCTCAGATGCGGTCTTTTGTCCTGTCGTCCTCCTAGCCCCTTTATAGACCTCCGTCGTGATTGCCCCCGACCCACGTCGCTCGTCCGCCCTCAATCGTGCCCCCTCAATCCGACCCCCCGTCACCGCTCCCTGCGCCACGCCAGCATCTCCCCATAATTGCCATTAAGTGGTAGCGGGATCGAGGGAGCGGTTATCGCATGAGTGGGTGAGTGACCAGTGTGTTACCGGGGCCGGGTCAGATCGACATTTGGGGGAGTCCCCCATAGGGCCTTATCGAGTGGGCCTGAGTGCGCAGATGGGCTCTTGACCGGAGGTCGGGTTTCTGGGCTCGTGTCTTTCGGGCCTCGGCCAAATAGGCGTAACAACTGCGGAATGTCTTCAAAATGTCGCAAGTCTGGAATCTGGAGGACCAAATACCCAGTTTGTTGCTAAAGATTCAGTGCTAAAGGAAACTCAAACAGAGGGGACTGAGCCTCCTCTATCCCCAACCTTGCCCAACCCTGAATGGGCTGAAGAACATTCAGCCCTTAGAAAAACTAAGGCTAATACTAAGTCCAAGCCAGCTCCAGTGTCCCCATCCTCTAAGCGCCGCAGTGCTCGGCTTGTGGTTTGATCAGGTTGAAACTGGCTTTCCCCTTCTATCTATTTTTTTAATTATGACTATTTTCTTCTGGAACTCTCGGGGACTCAATAATATTGCTCGTCGTTCTGATCTTAAGCATCTCTTACGGAAACACAATCCATCTGTCATTTGCCTTCTGGAGACTAAGGTGGAATGTTGTAACACTAATAGGATTGCAAAATGTTTTCCTAAGGATTGGGGAAGCATTGATAATATGGATTCTCACAAAGGTGGTAGAATTTTTATTTACTTCAATTTATCAACCTGGAGCTGCTCCGTTTATTCTTCCTCTCCACAACACATTACGACAAACTTCTCAAATGCGGCAGGCTTAGTAATTGGGGTCTCTGCTGTTTATGGGTTCAATATCGCTGGTAGCAGATCGGCACTTTGGGCAAATCTTGTGGGTTGCTCTAATTATTTCAATAATATTCCATGGTTGATTGGAGGGGATTTTATTTGTGTGCGTAGCACTGATGAGAAGATTGGAGGTCGTGCAGTGGATGTTATTGATATGGATGATTTTAACTCATGCATTGGAAGTTGTAAGCTTATTGAATTGAAGAGCATTGGCTGTAGCCTTAGTTGGAATAATAGACGTATTGGGTACTCGCATATTTCGGCTCGTCTGGACCGTATACTCTGCAACTCAAGGTGGATAGATACTCTACCTCATTCATATTATGAGTATTTATCTGATACTACTAGCGATCACTCGGCTATGTTAGTATATCTCCAACCGTAGGTAATCTCTCCCCCTAAGCCTTTCAAATTTTTTAACTCCTGGGTATCTCTCCCTGGATATCAAGACCTTGTACACAAAAGCTGGGCTGTCTTCTTTGAAGGATCCCCTCTCCAGAAACTTGTTTCTAGGTTAAAATATTTGAAGCTTTTGTTGAGAGCTTGATCGGCTGAAGGTAGAAGAGTGCTATACGTTCACAGGTGCAGGAATGAATTGGAGTTAATTCACTCTAATCCTGGACTTACTTCTTCTATTAATGTCCAGCAATTAGAAAGGGTGCTTCATACTAATCTTGTGAAGGCCTTAAATGTAGAGAAGGAGGATTTGAGGCAAAAGAGCCGACAAAACTGGTTGTTGCTTGGCGATAGAAACTCTAAATTTTTCTACATGGCTTTGAAGGCTCGTTATTGTCACAATAATATTAGCCACCTTATCTCTTCTGACGGCAGAGGAATAACAGATACCAAACTCCTTTGGGATGAAGCTTACCTCTACTACAAGAACTTATATCAACAAAATGATTACTGGAATGTCTTTCCTATTGTTATCCCTAGGCGCAAGCTAACTTTGGAGGCTATTGACTGGTTGGATAGGCCTGTTACCCCAATTGAAATTAAGAATGTGGTTTTCCAAATTGGAAAAAACAAAGCCCCGGGTCTTAACGGGTTCAATGCCTACTTTTTCCAACATGATTGGAATGTTATCAGTAATGTTGTAATTTCTGGGGTTACCTCTTTCTTCAGCACTTGTAGAATGCCTCCCCATGTTAATCACACTTTTCTTACCCTTGTACCCAAGACCTCAACTGCTACTGGTATATGGGCCTACAGACCGATTGCTTGCTGTAATGTTATCTACAAAATTAATAGCAAGGTTTTATGTAACAGGATGAAACCTATTATATCTGATCTAATTGGCCCAAATCAGGCTGCTTTCATTCAAGACAGGCTACTTGCTGATTGCACCCTCCTTTCCCATGAGCAAATCCGGGATTTTAGCAATCCCATGGGGTCCAGAACAAGCATTAAACATGATATTCGCAAGGCTTTTGATAGTGTGAATAGAGAATTTATATACTTTCTCCTTCACCAGATGGGATTCAGCCACAAATTTATTAATTGGATATCGGCCTGCATTTCCACCCCTATGTTCTCTGTTTTGATCGATGGATCTCTTGAGGGCTATTTCAACTCAAATAGAGGCTTGCGACAAGGTGACCCCCTTTTACCCTATCTTTTTGTAGTTGTTATGGAAGCTTTTTCACTACTCATGGCTAGAGCAGAATCATCGGGATCTATCCAGCCGATGCGCAGATCAGGATCTATTTCACATCTCCTTTTTACTGATGACCTACTAGTTTTTTGTCGGGCTAATCTACATTCTTTAAATGGGCTAAAGGACTTGCTGAGTAGGTTTAACCTCCTATCGGGTCTTCAAATAAATTGGGCTAAGTGCTCAGCCATATTTAGTAAGGGAGTTATTGATCCTTCTTCTCTTGCTAATATGCTTGGAATCAAAAGGGTGTCCACTTTCACAGTCTATTTAGGGCTCCCCTCTCATCCAATTATCCAAAAGCTTTTGTACTCAGTCGTCTGGTGGATAAGTGCAAAAAAGGCTACTGGGTTGGTCTTCATCGCTTCTTTCAATATATGGGAAAATTGAATTGGTGTGATCGGTTATTTACGGTATGGTTGCATTCTGGATGCAAGCTTATCATTTTCCACCCTCAGTTATTCGTTCTATCAACAGCGCCTGCAGGAAGTTCATTTGGGGTAAGCTTAATATTTGGGCCTGGAAAGATATGTGTACACCCAAGAAAGAAGGGGGAGTGGGGTTGAGATTGTTAAGTGATTTAAATGTTGCTTCAGGCATCCGATTAACTTGAAGAGCTCTAACCAATAAGGGACTATGGGCACAATATATGCGTAAACACTATGATGACATTGCTAGGGGGTTTTATATGGCCAATTCTAGGCCAACCCAATCGGGCTCCTGGAAATTCATGCTAAAATGCAGACAATTCTCTCAAAAGCTTATTAAGCGAATAGTGAAGGACGGAACGACAACCAGTTTCTGGTATGACAATTGGCACCCGATGGGCCCTCTTCATCTGTTACAAGTCCTGCCTATTGGAACAGAGCATTACCGAGTAAGCCAATTTTGGGCGGGTCAAGGTTGGATTAGTGACCCCAGAATTAATAGCATCAGGGATATACTTCGGCCAATTGCAATTACCGAAGGAAGTGACGATTGGAAATGGGAACCCAGACCAAAATTCACGTTTCGTGATGCATGGAATGGTGTAAGAATTGCTGGTGCTTCTTTTCCCCACTATAATATAGTTTGGTTTAATCATCATGTTCCTAAATTTGCTTTTACCCTTCTCAGAGCAATCCGAACAAAGCTCCCAACCAGTGACCTACTTCACAAATGGGGAATAAATGCAAACAGTGCTTGTGTTCTTTGTGATGGGAATGTGGAGGAGACCCATTCACACCTATTCTTTGATTGTGAGTTTTCAAGATATATTCTCACGCACGGATTTTTAAAATTAAATTATACTGGGGTTATTCCAACATCAATCTCGGGAGTGTGTGATCTAATACAGCAAGGCTATAGTAAGAAAGACCCCGTGGGTGTGTTGGCCAAAGCGTCTCTAGCGTCCATGTTGGATATGGAAGACGTTAGTACACCCTTGTAGGGGATGTACGAGGGAATACGGACCTCGAACGTCGCGTACACGAAGTCGTACGCAAAGGGAATATGTTCCCTTGCGGAGAGAATCTCTAGATTGATGGGAAAGTCGCATTATATGTGCATAAGTGCATGCGACATATGGCTAATAAAGGGGTAATATCTTAAGCTTATATTGTACCATGCATATGGTACAACTTAAGCTTATAATATGCCATGTACGATGGTACACCTTAGTTAAATTGTTCCAAAGGAACAATTGCTCCTAAAATAACTACCTTGGGGGCTATAAATAAGACCCAAGGGTTAGCCATTTTCCTTACACTTTTGCATGGCATTCATGCATGCATCTTCATTCTAGCGAAGCTCTGCCGAAATACTTCCTCTCCCTTTATCCAAGTTCTTAATCTAAAAGTAGAGATTTAGATTGTGGATTTAGTAGCCTTACTCCGTTCGTGAGAAGACTCGATCCGTCGTGGCGAATCCGAAGGCGAAGTTCGTAGACTACCGTGCCACATACGCAAGCGTAAGTCTCAACTTCATTTATCGATCCTAACCCTGTTTTGGCAGGATCCTACATTGGTATCGGAGCCATACGGGTTCGCCCCAGAGAAACTATGAACGAGTCGTTGTATTTTTCACGGATGGGTATCCTAGCATTACGGATATGGTAGGAACGCTTCGTGATGGAGAGAACGCAGCGGTTGTTCTTTTCACGTTAGGGTCTTCTGTCATTACGGATATGGCAGGAACTCTCCGTGACGGGAAGAACCGATTGTTCATATCGTCAAACTCGCTCTCTTCGTGGATGCTGAGTCTCCATTCATAGGGAATGGGCGCTCTCTTCATGTGGAGCGCGTAGTTTACGAATTTTTGAAGTGGGTTCATTTTTTGGCACACGGCCATTGGAGGACAACTACTTCCTCGACGAACGGGTGCTTCACCGGAGAAGAAGGTGGTGGTTATTCCCATCGGGGAAGATGAATTTTTTGTGCATGTGCACCATGACCAAATGGGTTATGAAGGCCATGCACCCCCCTCCCCATGCGGAGGGGGTTGGCTACGGCCAATAACCACCGCGGCAACCCCCTCCGACGGGGGTGTGCGGCCACCCATGAAAGGGGAAACCGGCCATGGCCAAAGGGCCATGGCCGGTCAAGGCAAAAATGCCATGGCCGGGCCATGGCCGGCCCTGGCCGGCCACGGCCAGGGCAGGGGCCCTGGCCTCGGCCAGGGCCCGGCTGCCCTGGCAGAGGCCAGGGCCGCGCCCTGGCCTCAGGCCAGGGCCCGGCCACCCTGGCCAAGGCCAGGGCAGAGGCCCTGGCCCCAGGCCAGGGCTGCGCCCTGGCCTCAGGCCAGGGCCTGGCCACCCTGGCCGAGGCCAGGGCAGGGGCCCTGGCCCCGGCCAGGGGCCTCTGGCCGAGGCCAGGCTGGTGGCCAGGCCGGCCCTGGCAGTGGCCAGGACTGCCGCAGGCCATCCCTGGCCGGCCAGGGCAGGGGCCCTGGCCGGGAGTGAAGAAAACCAGATTTTGGTCGACCAATTTTGGTGTTTTGGTCGACCAATTCGGCAAAAGGCCTTGGTTGAACATGAACGTGCCAACTAGCCCATACGGGGCCAAACAACAGTCGTCTGCATCAAAATTCTCTCATACGGGGGAAACGCCTGGATCCATACGGGAGCCGGCGACGATAATTTGCAGAAGAATCCCCAAAAGGGGGATCCGACTTAGGCACGGCTACGGCTCATTCCCGACAAATGGTCAGGAAGTGTCGAATATTTCACTAGTATCATAAGGGTACTAAGTTGAAATATAATTTTTTGAAAAATACGTTTTCATACGTTTTGAAAAATACGTTTTCAAAAAACGCTTTTCCGCTGCAAAGTACTATAAGAGTACTAACTTTTGATAAAGTGAGGGAGAAATATTGAAAGTTAATCTAGATGGTGATTGGAAACATAGTGACCTTTCCGATTCTAGAGTAACATCTTCAATATTTTTCGAAAGTAACTTATCAAATATAATATAATTCCAAGTGGGATTTGAATTTTAGAACTATCCAAATGGGATATTCTATTTTCATTTCAAGTGGGAGTTATATTTTAAGAGTTTTTATGCAATGTTTTGATCAAACCTTCGGTTTTATGTCTTTTGCAGCATTTTAAAAGTAAAATGTCTTCCGCTTCAAAGAATATCGTCGCTGAGTTAAACAGAGGTGAAAAACTCAACGATGATAATTACAAACTTTGGTCCATTAAGATACAATACGTTTTAGAGGAGCAAGAAGTGCTCGAAACTCTAAAGAACGTAATGATTGAACCCGAGTTGGGCACTACGGCCCAACACAGACGAGACAAGGAAGCTTTTGATACTTGGTCTCAGAAGAACAAGATAGCGCGCATTACGTTATTAAGCAGTATGGCTGATGACATAATGCGCATCTTCCGAGAACATGACCTAGCCATGGACATATGGTCCAAGCTAGAGGAGAAGTTCGGTGGCACATCGGTGTCCAAACTTCGCGCCTTAACTATAAGATTCAATTCATATAAGAAATGTCCATATCATTCCATGGGGAAACATCTGTGACATATGGCGAACCTTATCTCGGAGTTAAAGGACGCAGGTCATGTGCTCACTGATGAGCAACAAATCCAAGCAGTCATATGTTCCCTACCAAATGGGTGGGATCAGATGAAGATGCATCTCACTCATAATGAGAGCATCAAGACCTTCAACGATGTTTCCAAGCACCTCGAATTAGAGGAAGATCGGCTTGCGGCTGCCAAGCCAAGTGCAGAAGTGCACATGGTTGCTAGTTCCTCACACGGGGGAAAGAAACGTAAAGATCGTTCGAAGTCTTCTAATGAACGTAATAAGCAACCTGAGTCTACCAAGGAACCCAAACATAAGGGTGGGCACAAGAAATGGCACAAGAAGAAAGACTTGAAAAGGATCAAGTGCTTCAAGTGCAACAAGCTCGGTCACTATGCTCGTTCGTGTACGAGTGGAAGTGACGAAGTGCCACCGACCACATAGCAAAGGACAGACGGTCCTTCGTGGAGTATCACCGGATACCCCAAGGAATGAAGTGGATCAATGTAGGAAACAACACACGTGTTGAAGTGAAAGGCGTTAGGACTCGCAAGCTAGTCTTGGACAACGGCCGCACTCTCCTACTTCATGATGTTCTCTTCATTCCATATATTCAAAGGAATATTAAAACTGTGGTCAATTTAATGGGTCTTGGTTATAGTTGGTTCCTTCATGATTGTAATATGGACCTATTTTGTAATAATTCCTTTATTGGTACTGGGTTTGTATTTCAAAGGATTTATTGTAATAAGTACAATGTATGATTTCTCATGTAATGAAAATTTCCTTGTGACAAATTCTTTGACTAATGAGTCTAATGTAATTTGTTGGCACACAAGGCTTGGTCATATTGGACCAACGCGTATGGATAGATTTGCCAAACGTGGCCTTATATCAAATGTTTCAAAGGTTGAAATGTCGACCTGCGAACATTGCCTTGTGGGGAAATCTTGTCGCAAGCCGTTTGGAACCGGCACAAGGGCCGAGGTTCCATTACAGCTTATCCATTCGGACATATGAGGTCCGATGAATGTCAAGACAAGACGCGGAAAGTCCTATTTCATCACTTTTATTGATGATTTCACCCGATTCGGACATATCTATTTGATATCCCACAAAAGTGAAGCTTTGGCTTGCTTTAAAAACTATATGAGTTTAGTGGAGAATCAATTAGATCGCAAGGTTAAGATCTTGCGAACCGATAGGGACGGTGAATATCAATCAACAAGTTTTAAGGAACTTTGTGATCAAAAAGGCATAGTACATCAGGTAACTATGCCTTATACTCCTCAACAAAACGGTGTTGCAGAAAGGAGAAATAGGACTTTAATGGAAATGGTCCGTTCAATGATGGCATAAGCTAACTTGCCAATCACCTTTTGGGGTGATGCATTATTGACGACTGCTTTCATTTTAAGCTGCGTACCCTCGAAATCAGTTAGCTCCACTCCTTATGAGTTGTGGAACCAAAGGTCTCCTGACTTAAACATTTTGAAACCTTGGGGTTGTGCATTATACGCACATATTTCCTCCCATAAGTATGGCAAACTTGGGCCAAGGGGAAGGAAATGTATCTTTATACGATACGCAGAAAACTCCAAAGGTTATATTTTTGTTAGTCAGGAAGACAATGGTGGGCTAATTGAGTTTGAGTCGAGGGATGTCACTTTCTTGGAAAACGAGTTTCCAAGACAGGGCGAGATAAGTCAGGACTTATCTCTATTTGAGATTTATGATCAAGAAGGATTACCTCATTCGAGTGGGAGAATTCTTGGTGAAAACGAAAATACGTTTCAACCTTCACCAATGGATTATACGAATGACATATCCTATTTCATACGGGAATAATGATCCAAGTGGGAGCAATTCTAACGACATTCCAAGTGGGAGTGATATTAGAATTGATCTAAATTCGAGTCAACAAGGACTTGAAGAATCTCAAATACAACGTAGTAGTCGTACAAGGTTGGCTCCTCTAAGATTTGAGGATGAATTTCCGCAAACCTTTATGACTTTACTACAAGATGATGACGAGCCTGCTACTTTCAAACAGGCCGCATCATCCCCTGCAAAAAGACAAATGGATGGAAGCGATGAAGGAGGAATTGAAATCCATGAAAGTTAAGCAAGTCTGGGACTTAGTTAACTTACCCAGAGGACATAGAGCAATTGGGAACAAATGGGTTCTCAAGATCAAGCATAAGGCTGATGGCTGTATAAATAGATATAAAGCTCGCCTTGTCGTGAAAGGTTTTACGCAACAGGAAGGGATAGACTACGAAGAGACCTTCTCACCTGTTGTGCGTTTTACCTCGATTCGACTGATTCTGGCAATGGTAGCTTTCTTAGACCTCGAATTACATCAAATGGATGTAAAGACTGCCTTTCTCAATGGAGAATTGGACGAGGAGATCTATATGGAACAACCAACAGGGTTTGTAAAAGAAGGAAACGAACATAAGGTTTGTAAACTTCATAAGTCCATATATGATCTTAAACAATCCTCGAGGCAATGGTATATACGATTTCATAAAGTTATCAAATGGTTTTACCATGCTTGATGAAGATAACTGAGTATATATCAAGAGGATTAAAAGCAAGTATATTATCATGTCTCTATATGTAGATGACATTTTAATAGCCGGAAATGACAAGGGCTTTGTGATGGATATCAAGGCTTGGCTTTCATCAGTTTTTGAGATGAAAGACATGGGAGAAGCCGCATATATCCTTGGAGTTAAGATTTCAAGGAATTGTTCGAAGAAACTTTTTTCTCTTTCACAGGAGACTTATATAAAGAAGGTTTCAGAACGATTTAATATGCAGGACTGCAAGTCCATTGATATTCATATAAGCATATGCGATAATTTATATCTGGTATCGTGTCCAAAGAACCAAAAGGAAAAGGAAATTATGGAAAAAGTTCCATATTCCAGTGCAGTTGATAGTCTTATGTACGCTATGGTGTGTACGAGACCGGACATCTGTTTTGCCGTTGGAAATGGTAAGCTGTTACCAATCCAATACAGTGCAAGTACACTGGAAAGCGGTTAAGAGGATAATGTGTCTTGTAAGATCAAACACATTGATATCCGATACGAATTTGCAAAAGACTATGATAAAACCAAGAAGGTAGACATAAGGTACATATCTACGCATGAGATGATAGCGGATCCGCTTACGAAGGCGATCCCCAGAAATGTGTTTTACAAACACTTATCATCTCTAGGATTGTATAAGAGCTGAGTTGTACCAATGTAAATTCCCATGTCAGTAAATGATCAAAATTAATAAAAGAATAAGTTCTTTTTCCAACATTGCATATGAATTTCTTAAGAAATGTTTGTGTACATTTTTTTGAAATCTCAGCTGAATTGTGTGTATGTCGGACAGATTAAGGTTGGCTCTCTCACATGAGCAACCGCCTTATCTTATCAGATGGATAAGATAGAGATGAGACTAGTTTAAAGTCAAAATCATTAGACGAATGATTTAGAGTCATGACTTAAACAAGATAGTCGAATGAAAGATCTGCATCATATGGATGCTTACAAAAGATCTGAGATCTGTATCACAAGGATATTTAAAAAGGATCTCATAGGATTTTTTAAATCCTATCTGTCTTATGCAGGATGAGAGTCCGGAATATTTCATGGGTAGTAAAGGGACTCAAAAGATAGGCACTTTGGTGTCTGATCTTTCATCCGTACAACATCATTAAGACATACTCTCCCTGGGAAAAGAGTGATGTTGTAATACGTGTTCATACCACGTATGCATTTCGACCACTGAGTTAGTAGCAATAGTGTTTGCTATTATGTGAGACTCAAAGGCCATATGGGCCTTAACTCTTACCCTCAAGGACTCCAATTGGTTCCTTTAGATTTGACGAGATGATCGCTATCTTAGCGTGTTACTTATGGGCTATGATAATTCGGCTCGGCGGGGCACGTTAGAAAAGCGAGTCTAGTCAAGATCAGAAGGTTCGCAAGAAGAGGAAGATTGATTTCATATTCACATTTGGACTTTAATGATTCAAAGCTGGCCAGCCAATTGTGATCCAGATGGGATTCAATTGTTGAATATAAAGTATAAAATATGTGAAGAAATAATCTAGGGTAAAGCATGCGTTGAACTACTCAACTTTGCACCTTCGAGGTCGTTGTGTATCTCTAACAAGTGCACAACAACAGACTCTACGCGCATGGACGGTCGCACGGTCTATTTCTCGGTATGATAGATGAAAGAACTAAGAGAAAGACGTTCTCTTACAATCCCCTCAAGTGTGAGTGGGAGATGTTGGATATGGAAGACGTTAGTACACCCTTGTAGGGGATGTACGAGGGAATACGGACCTCGAACGTCGCGTACACGAAGTCGTACGCAAAGGGAATATGTTCCCTTGCGGAGAGAATCTCTAGATTGATGGGAAAGTCGCATTATATGTGCATAAGTGCATGCGACATATGGCTAATAAAGGGGTAATATCTTAAGCTTATATTGTACCATGCATATGGTACAACTTAAGCTTATAATATGCCATGTACGATGGTACACCTTAGTTAAATTGTTCCAAAGGAACAATTGCTCCTAAAATAACTACCTTGTGGGCTATAAATAAGACCCAAGGGTTAGCCATTTTCCTTACACTTTTGCATGGCATTCATGCATGCATCTTCATTCTAGCGAAGCTCTGCCGAAATACTTCCTCTCCCTTTATCCAAGTTCTTAATCTAAAAGTAGAGATTTAGATTGTGGATTTAGTAGCCTTACTCCGTTCGTGAGAAGACTCGATCCGTCGTGGCGAATCCGAAGGCGAAGTTCGTAGACTACCGTGCCGCATACGCAAGCGTAAGTCTCAACTTCATTTATCGATCCTAACCCTGTTTTGGCAGGATCCTACAGTCCATGGTATGGCACATATGGAAACAGAGAAATAAACGTATTTTTGAAGGTGAGATAAAGGGGAGGACTTTGGTGTTTGAAGATATTGCATCGGATATCAAAATTGCACTTCGCAATCTAGACCTGGAAGAAGCTACAGATAAGACCCCTTTTGAAAATTGGGGTCTCATCGATTCCGACTAATCTAAGATCGTTTACTTTGTTTATTAGAACCAGTGTAATTGAAAACTGTGTATGCTTAGTAAACACGGTGATTAATAATCTGTAGATGGTGACGATGCTTGTGTCCTCTCCTGTCTCTTTTTATTATCTGCCGTACTTACTAGCATTGTATCATTGTAACTTTTTGTTATTAATATAGACTAACTATTACTTGTCAAATATATATATATATATATATCATTTAGTTTATCCATGCATCCATTCCATATAATCATGCATTCCACGTTGTTTCTTCCACTTTTTTGTTTCTTTTTACTCTTGGGTTCTCTATATGTATTTCAGGTGAAAACAATAAGATTCGAGACTTTAGAGAGAGGATGGGAGCTTAGAAAGTGATCGAGGAAGCGATGAACTCAAAATCATCAAAGGAGTGAATAAGAAACAATAACATGACACGGTCGTGTGATGTATCCCACACGATTGTGTCAACCTAGCCCCTAAAAGAATAATGAGAAGACATATTCACACGGTCGTGTGATGTATCCCACACGACCGTATGAGGTGACACAGCTGAAACCCTCACACGACCGTTCATGTGACCATGTGAGCCATTTTGAAGGGGATCTGCCGATGCATTAACACGGTCATATCGATTATATGGGTGTATCGATCCTATACACGACCGTGCTAGGGGAGCTAACAGAAGATACAGAAGCACGATTTTAAGCCTGACAGTTGCACAGTCATGTAGGGTTTCTACACGACCGTGTCGTGCCTACTTTTCTGAAGGGTTTCAAGCACCCACTTGGGTTTATTTGAGTTGGTTTTGGGTTTTATTGACTTAGTATAAATAGAATTTTGTTATACTTCTTTTACACTTCTTGTTGTGTTTCGTTTAGAATTTTTTCGAGATTTTCTAGGGTTTTCTTCCTGTTGTAGCCGTCGACTTCCATATGCAAAGTTTGGGTCTTTTTGATTGCTTCGGGTAAAAGCTTGATTTTTAGGCTATTTCTTTTTATGGAATCCATTGATAACTATCATTATATCTCTCTCTGCACTTTTATGAATTATTATATGAAATCATGTTTATCTTTGCAATGATTTATGAGTAATTTCGTATCTAGGGTAGGGTTGAACCTTACTGTGATTTTAATTTTGGTTTGATTTAATTTTGCGTAGTTATTGAATATTGTCACATTAGGGTTTTGCCTAGGATGATTAATTATTAATATAAATTGATCTCCTCCCTAGTGGTTAATTAGATTAGCGACCAATAACAGTTGGGGCTAATCTAGGATTTTCAATCCCTATATTGATTTATGTTATTTATGTCACCAACGACAGTTGGGCGTAGATTAGAGCTCTCCTGGCATTGATCTAACTTCTACACACGACAGTGGTATGAAGGAAATTTGGTGAACAATTTTGATCATAATGCATCTATTGTATGTCAATGACCAACGACGGTTGGCTTTGCCATAGGGTCGGTAGCCTTTCATAGCATCACGATAGTGAAAATATGTATCAACATTAGGTGAAACAACCTCACACTAGGATATAGTTCAATAACTAGGCAATTGAAATCAACCCTATATCTCAACCCTAGAGTTATCTCTTATTGATATTCCGTAGTGACATTGTCTTCTCACACCTGAATCATTTGCGTAGCTAATTATAATCTAGAAGAAACTATTAATCTACCCTGCATCCCTGTGGATTTTACCCGTAAGTGCTGCAACTACGTTGGGCGCTTGTGGTATTTTAAAACTAGCACATCAATAGACATTAAGATGCATAGTTTGAGGGGGAGCATGTCACAAGTTTTCATGAGAGCACATAGAAAAGGGGATCATTGTATGATGATGCATGATCATGTACACCTATATGACTTGCTCTTTATTTTTAAACATTAATTTTTTTACGCTTGTTTGCCATCACTAAAAAGGGGGAGATTGTTGAGTTAACCCACTAACTGAAGCCAAAACTTTATTTTAATGATGCCAAACAAGTTACATGGATCTAATATGTCTATCTAGTAGGGTTAAGGTCATTTCGAAGACAAACGACAATGATATAGGCAAAAATAGGGGTTGTACGGCCGTGTATATCAGCTGCACGGCTATGCTTGTCAGAAAATGAAGTATCAATGAAGGGCCACAGCCACACAGTCGTGCAGGAGCTAACACAGCCTTACCAAACTTGCAAAAAATAGACTTCAGCTGACACAGTCGTGCAGAAGCTTTGCATGACCGTGTCACAACTACTGAAATTTGGAAGAGATCACTCTTCAGCTGACATGGCAGTGCAAACTTGCACATGGTCATGTCCAAGGTGTGAATTTTATGAAGAGAAAATTGATCAGCTGACACGGCCGTGCAGAAGCTCCGCATGACCGTGTCACATTTGCAAAGTTCACAAGGAGGCCATGGTTGAAACAACATGATCGTGCCAATTGGCACACGCTCGCGCCAAGTTCGAATTATTTATATTAAAGCCAGATTTGACGTGTTTGACCAGTTTGACCAGCCAAACGCACAAGTTTGACTTCTATCAAATATGATGATTTTATATCTAATTTGAAGACATATCCAAAGGAGAGTTTCCAAATAAGAGAGAGCTATCAAATTAATGAAGATTTGATTGAATATTTAAAGGAAGATTTGAAGATCATGTTTTTAATTTGAAGAAAACTTCTCATCTTCTATAAAAGAGATAGAGCCATTACTTACAAAGCAATTGATGCATCTAGCCAAAAACTCCAGAGATCAACATCCTTACTAGTTGGACTTCATCCTACATCCATCCAAGCGTCAAGTGTTCAAGGAAGAAGAAAAAGAAAGGAGATTTGTAGATGTGGATCTTAAAAGGTGATAACTTTCTTTACACACGTCAGAATCAAGCACGGTTTGCGCTTACGTGTTCGTTGAGAAACGATCTACACCATGGTGATTTATTTCTATTTTTATATTGGAGTAAGATTATATTGGTGAATAGCATTACTCAGAAGCTATCTCTGTGCTTAATGTTTCGAACGATATATTGTATGGTGGGATCATAACCCGAAAGTGTAATCAGATTGTTTTTCTCTTTTTGGTTATAAAAGACAGTGAAATCCTCAAGGATTTGGGATCGGAGCATAGGTGAGAAGCCTAGGTGGGGATCCACTCCATTGAAAAATCATTGATTGCATTACTTTGTGTTTTGGGTTGGTTGTTCTGCGATTGGATTTTTTTAATTTGTGCCTACACCAAATACACCCCCCTCTAGGGTGTGTTTTTTCAGTTCCTAGCATAGACCTCTAACATTCGATCTGACGGGGTCTTGCTACGTACAAACTGATCTCTGACATTTGACCCAAATAGGTCATGTCACGTTTAAACTTCAGGACACTATTTACACTGGGGCCTAAGCTGGCACAGCCCATAGCTACATCTGTGACCTCTGGCCGACCCATGGTTACGCTACCTTACCCTGACACCTGGCATCCGACTTCGCATGGTCATGTCATGGCCAAACAAAGGCCTTAGTCAACTTGAGGCTCAGACCTTTAACATTTGACCTGGCACGGTCATACCATGTCCAAACTAAGCCTTCAGCCAACCTGAGGCCCCGACCTCTGGCATCCGACCTTGCACGATCATGCCACCTTCAAACAAAGCCCTCAGCTAGCCTGAGGCCCTGACCTCTGGCATCTGGCATCGCACGGTCTTGCCATGTCTAAACTAAGCACTCAGCCAGCGTGAGGCCTCAATATCTGGCATCTGACCTTACACGGTAATGCCACGTCCAAACTAAGCCCTCGGCCAACTTGATGCCCTGACATCTGGCATCCGACCTTGCACAGTCATGCCACATACAAACCAAGCCACCAGTTATGCTAAGTCTTGAGTTGGCGTAGCCCATGGCTTTGGATCCAACCTTTAGCCAATCCATGGTTGTGCTACATCCAAATTACGCCGTCAGTATAGGTTGAGGCCCCAACTACTGGTGTCCGAACCCTAGTCATATAGTAGCAAGACCCCCAGCCCAAGCTAAATCCCCTACTGTATCTCGAACTTAGGAACTCTTCAGAGCAAGCAGATATCAACTCAAGTCATGTTGCTCCGGCTAACCTCCATACCAAGCAGGGCCCTACTGTTACAACTCCAAAAATCTATTTGGTCATCCTGGTAGACTTGTTGATCTGACCTCAGAGCTCTGAGTAGAGTTCGTTGATGTGCAAGTCCAAAAATTTAGCACCTACCTCACTCAAAAGACCAAAGGGCTAGCACATACTCAGTAATGCACGCTCAATCAGACATGTTGTAACTTCAACATTGGTCATTTATGTTCGAGTTCGAGGTTGGCAAGTACAACAAAGATGAGGAGTAAAATAGAGGAGAAGAATGATGAGATGATGAAAAGGAAGAGCAAAGTTTGGATGAAACTTTTTTCCAAAAATGACTTTGTCATTTCACCAAAGAAGCCTTACATACAAAAATTAGTCGACTAGTGCAGTATAATATCAACAAAACAACAAAGTCTTTTATTCCTCGGCTACAAGTTCAAAAAGAAAAACAAATTATATGCCGGGCCTCGAGTTGGGCTCATACTCATCTGAATCCACTCCACCATCATAGGCCCTCATAGGTGAGGTTCCAATAATGGCAGTAGGAGCAACGTCCCCCTACAGGAAGGAGAGCAGTCCAGCTTGTTCTGGATACATTCCCTGCAACATGTTCTTCACATACTTGATTCTGACATTGAAGTCCATCTCACCTCAGGCCTTGGACTTCTCTATCTCACAACTGCAGCCCTAGCCACCAGGACAGACTACTCCTTTAGATGTTCCTTCTCCTACTCGGCTCGATGCAGACAAGCCCTCTCCACGTCCAATTTCGCATTCTGTAGGCGGAGCATATCCCGGTATTAAAAGATGTCATCATCCAGCTCTGCCACCCTATCTCTAAACATACGAATGCTATGGTAGTAGCTGCATAGCACCTCTTGCCCCTACACAGCTCCACTTACCCCTTCATAGACAAAAATGAAAAGTAGGTACCATTCCAAGGCATGAAGATCGGAAGCTACAACGATACTTACGTGGTTGATCTATACGAGAGCCAGCAAGAACCCCTCAAGTTCCCGCCTAGGAAAATTGGCCACCTCCATGGCCTCATCCAACTTGTAGTCGAGCACCCCGAAGCTAAGATGCTCACATCATCCTCAAACTCATGGTAGTGCAACAAGCCTCCTCCAATTCTAAACAACACGCACACACACGCACACACACACACACACACTAGAAGGGGGTGAATAGTGTAATGGAAATAATTGTGTAATTAAAAATTAAACTTGCAAATGGGAAATTATAAGTGCAAGATGATATTCATCTACATAATTAAGCAAACACAAACATAAAGATTTTTTACCCTGGTTCTCCAACTTGGGTACATCCAACCACACCAATGTTCACTATGATCCTATACAAGGTAGTGAATACAATCCCTACACAAGGGATACCATACACAAGGGATTTTGTCCTACACAAGGACACACCAAACCCTACACAAGCGTTAGTCCTACACAAGGACGAAAACTCCCACAAAGGGAGGAGCTAACTCTCACCAAGAGAGTTAGGTTTCAAGTAAAAGATGAAACAAAAGATTCTTACCTATGCCTTGATGAGATGAACTTGCTCAATAATGAATGCAAGGCATGGAAGAGGATCTCCAAGTGTTGAGATGTGCTTTGATTGCACTTGGATGATTTCCCTTGAGCTAGCTTTAATGCATGAAGAGGTTAAGGCTCAAATGTGGGAAATAAGAGAAATATGAGTGGCTTATTGATTCTCTATGATATTCAATGTTGATCAAGAGTTCTAATAGAACTAACCCATCTTCTTACATATATGAAGACAAAAAAACCCCTTAAATCCAAGCAAAAAGGCCAAACAAACAAATCTGCAACGGCTAGTTTTTGGCTAAAAACGTCAAGGACATGTGACTAATGAAGAGAGATCAGGCGCCTGGTGTAACGACTAGATTTTTCCAAAAAGGTATAATCTAAGCCAGGACATGCAACTGTAGAAGACTACATAGACGATGTACCATTATGCAGGTGCCTATAAAGGCTTCAGCACGCGACTGCTACATATGATGAATTTGAGCAGAGAAAAGACAACTTATGCACTTGTGCATTCAGACGACTGATGAACAATATACATGTGCCTGAAGGTTGACAGGCGCCTAATGAGAATACATCAGTCGGCTGTCACACAAGATGAATTGGAGCTCAAAATGACATTTACGCATATTGGCACACTAGGCGACTGATGAACAATCTTTTGTACTTCAGTCGCCTGTACCAAAAGCTCAAGTATAAGTCAATGAATATTGGCTTGAGCCTGTGCAGAACAGCCATCTGATGAAGGATGGCTAGGTGCCTGGTGAACACCGGTCGCCTGTCATGCCTTCAATAGGTGCATGTTGGAAGTCCAGATACTCCAATTGAATTTTTAGCATGGGAAACATATTGGATTAGATTGTATGATGATCCTAAGGTTCACTAAGATGGTTAATACATATGCATGAATGAGTATAACATCTAAACAAGGCAACTTAACACACACAAAGAAGTAAAGGACATGAATGAAAATATTACATGGATTACATTCATTTACTTCTAAGTGCACTACTCTTCAAGCTTAAGTAGCCTTGAATCTTCCCACCAGCTTCCAAGCTTTGGCACCTCTTGATGAGCTTCCTTTCATTAGGTTCCTAGCTTTGGCACCAAGATTTTAGTCTCTAAAAATGCAATTCTTCAATTGTTAAACATGAGACTAAAATATTTAGAGTCATTAGCCACATCATAATGTTGTGATTATCATCAAAACTGTATTAGTCTAAAAAGTCAATACCTAGCATTCTCCCCCTTTTGATGATGACACATATTATATAAAAGATAAATAAATAAAGCACAATGCTAATGAGCCCCCTTACTTATTTGTAGCAATTGAAAAATAAATAAATCAATAAATTTTCAAATCAATTGTGACATATAATAGGCATTACATAAACCATATCTCTCTCCCCATATATGATTTACATAATCTATATCTCTCCCCCATTGTCATTATCAAAAAGGTGACACAACAAACAAGAAATAATTCTTGTCATTGATTCCCTTTAAAAATGTGACAAAAACCAAGAGATTAAGAGATGTTTGATACCTAATATGAAATCTTAAGTGCGTATCAATCACTATCCTATGCTCCCCATAGATCATAGAATACATCAAAATATTGACTTCTATAAGCTAATACCAATTCATTGGAGCCATGTGCCTAAATTGTATCAATACATTGATATAGAAAAATCAAGCATCATTGATACAAATGACATTACAAAGAGTAAATATACCATATACAATGTTGGCAACATCAACGGGTTGAGTTTGAGACAACAATAACCAAATGTAGAGAATGATCTCAAAATTAACCCAAAATAAGAGTTAAAATATGGTTTAAAATAATTTTAAACATACATAACATACTAACTCCCCCATTGTCATACATATGGATCAATAAATGCATGCATGACAATGAAATCCCCAAAGTCCCATTTTCATGAAAAATAGTTTGAAATTTTTTCAAAATTCTAAAAAATCACACATAATTAATAGGTATGCTAAGATATAGAAATATAAGCATAGTACACATGTAACATGCACGTGTAAGAGACAAATACATTAGAGAACCAAACCCAAGAGGGTTTGATTTCCTAATATAACCACCACATATGCACATACATAATGAAAATGACATTCAATGTGACATATAAATGGAAAAACTAATGCTAGCAAGAAAAAATTTCATACTCCCCCATAAATATTCAAAACCTACAAACTTGGGAGTAAGGAACACACTCACATAAATATGGGTACAAAATGTAAACATACAAGCATAGTACCTAAGAAATGAATAACAATGTGAGTGAGTTAGCAAGGTGGAAACCAAACAAAAGTCGAGTTTGGTTTCCGTATATAGTCATATGAAAATATAACATTTCGAACATATGAGTCTATATATGAATTACTATTAAGCCTAGAAACATTCTTAGGAATCCACAAAGAAAGTGATTTGGGATTCTTAAGAAGAGGTTTAGTTAAGGCATGAGTAGAAGGTGAGGGTGCACGCTTATGAGGTGGAACATAAACATTGGCATGCCCCATGTATGAAACATGAGATCTAGCATTAGAAGTATTCACACAAGAGTTTCTACCATGCATATGAACATGTGAAGCATGCAACTGATTGACATTAATTCTAGCATGCAAGCAATGTAAATCATTCCTATGTGTAGAATTATCATGTATATTAACATATGAAGAAGCATTCACACCAATAGGTATTTGAATAGGCTTCTTATGCAATGAAGTTTACATATATGCATGATTCTTCTCTGGCTTACTAGTCGAAGTTGATGTTTGATGTTTGGCCAAATGAAGACTTGATTGTGACACACAACTTAGAAAGCTCCCTCACAAATTTGTTTTGGGTGCTTCTAGAGATAGAGATTGGATTGGTAACCTTCAAAGTTGAAGTTGCCAAAGCCTTGTCCTTACTCAAGTTGAGTAGACAATAACTCAAATTTATTCAAAAGAGAAGAAATGTCATCATCTCTAGTGGATAAACGTGAGCTACGCTCAAGACATTGAGATTTAAGAGCCATTGTCTCATTTCTCAAAGCATCACAATCGAAAATGTGAGTACATTTAAATGAAGCATTTTCCTTACGTAACTCACGAATTTGAGAAAGGAAAACTTCTTTCTTGGCATGCCAAGATTTAATCATAGCAATATGAGAAGCAAAGAAGTGCAATCATGATAGGCATCATGAAAATAATGTGCACTATACTTAAGAGTAATCAAAGAATTTTTATTACTAATATCATTAAGCTCATAAGTAAATTGAGTTTGAGATACCTCATTATCGCTAGACTCATTCTTATCACCTACGATGTACTTGGTCTTATGGTTACTCCACATTTTATGTACCGTCTCCAAACCTCCAATTTCATCGTTTTCATGATCCCAAGTGGAGATGCAAAAGCCCTTTTGACATGGATGTCCTTTAAAAAATTTGAATTTGAGACATTCGGAGTCTTCGCATCAAAGAGATTATTTTTCTTGATGTGTTTGATCATCTTGCTCTTCTCTCTTGGGTAGTTTGTTCCATTGAAGAGTGGGGGATGAACGGTTGATAGACCTTCTTCTTGAGACGTAGATGAAGTGTTGAATTCCATAGTTGTTTGAATGCTTCAACCTTGCTCTGATACCAATTGTAAGGACCGTCTACCTTGAAATTCTAAACCACACACACACACACACACACACACACACACACACACACACACACAAGAAAGGGATAAATAGTGTAATGGTAATAATTGTATAATTAAAAATTAAACTTGTAAATGCGAAATTATAAGTGAAAGAGGAGATTAATATACGCAATTAAGAAAATGCAAACACAAAGAGCTTTTACCATGGTTCCCCAACTTGGGTATATCCAGCCACACCAATATTCACTATGATCCTACACAAGGTAGTGAATACAATCCCTACACAAGAGATACCCTACTTAAGGAATTTTGTCCTACACAAGGACACACCAAACCCTACACAAGGGCTATTCCTATACAAGGATGAAAACTCCCACAAAGGGAGGAGCTAAATCTCACAAAGAGAGTTAGGATTTCAAGTAAAAGATGAAACAACAGACTCTTACATATGCCTTGATGAGATGAACTTACTCAATAATGAATGTAAGGCATGGAAGAGAATCTCCTAGTGTTGAGATGTGCTTTGATTGCACGTGGAGGATTTCCCTTGAGCTAACTTTAATTCATGAAGAGGATTAAGGCTCAAACGTTGGAAATGAGGGAAATATGAGTGTTTTATTGATTCTCTATGATATTCAATGTTGATCAAGATTTCTAATAGAACTAACCCATATCCTATATATAGGAAAGCAAGAAAACCCCTTAAACCTAAGCAAAAAGGCCAAACAAATAAATTTGCAATGGCTATTTTTTGGCTAAAAACGTCAAGGACAGGTGACTGATGAAGAGTGATTAGGCGCCTGGTGTAATGGCTAGATTTTCGTAATGGCTAAGCTGAGCAAGGACAAGTGTCTGTAGAGGACTACATAGACGCATGTACCACTGTGTAGGTGCATGTAAAGACATCAGTAGGCAACTGCCACACATGATGGATTTGAGCATAGAAAAGAAAACTTATGCACTTGTGCATTCAGGCGACTGATGAACAATTGCCAGGAGCCTGAAGGTTGACAGGCACCTGACAACCCTAATCAGTCGATTGTCACACAAGATGAATTGGAGCTCAAAATGACATGTTATGCACATTGGCACACTAGGCGACTGATGAACAATGTTTAGGCGCATGTTGGTTGATAGACGCTTGACTTTTGTACTTCAGTTGCATGTACCAAAAGCTCAAGTACGAGTCAAGGAATATTGACTTGAGCCTATGCAGAATAGCATTCTGTTGAAGGATGGCCAGGTTCCTGGTGAACACCAGTCACCTGTCATGCATTCAACAGGCGTCTATTGGAAGTCCAGAAACTCCAATTGAGTTTCTAGCATGGGAAACCTATTGGATTGGATTCTATAATGATCCTAAGGTTCACTAAGATGGTTAATGCATATGCATTAATGAGTATGACCATCTAATCAAGGCAACCTAACTCACACCAAGAAGTAAAAGACATGAATGAAAATATTGCATGTATTGCATTCATTAACTTCTAAGTGCACTACTCTTCAAGCTTGAGTAGCCTTAAATATCTTTACCATCTTCCAAGCTTTGGCACCTCTTGATGAGCTTCCTTTCATCAAGTTCCAAGCTTTAGGAATGCTCCTCTTGGTGTCCATCCTTGCACTAAGCTATTATTCTCTAAAAATGATATTCTTCAATTGTTAAACATAAGACTAAAAAATTGAGAGTCATTAGCAACAACATAATATTGTGATCATCATCAAAACTATATTGGTCTAAAAAGTCAATACCTAACAATTCCGTCCTGATCCTTTTTGATGACCGACCAGCGGCTGCCTATCAATCTACCTTACCATTCCCTTTCTAAAGGTACTCATCAAGAGCACAATGGAAGGCTTTGTTGCATTCAGCCAAAGCATCATGAACCACCGGAGGAGGCTGATTAAATTCAACACTAGGCTGGTGGGTATAGGAATGCATAGCCCTTGCACCACCATTGTGGAGCTATTACCTCTCTGCCATAGCGATGAGGTCCTCTAGTCCTCTAAGGCCAGACCTATATCATGCCTCATCAAAACCATTAAGTCATTCGATGGTGACATCAACCTTTCAGCCATTGTTTTCGATGAGGAAGACTGCAACAGTGCGGTAGCAAGGAAGAAGAGATGCAAGAAGATAAGCACAAGTGCATAAATTAATGGCTTTCTACCCCGTTTAACCTAGTATTTGAGAGTATCAACAGGATATAATGGTGGCCTTTCGATCTACGTGGTGTCAATCACCACCTTTCAAGAAATATGCGACCGATCAATGACCACATCACATGCTAGCAAACTGCTTTCTGCCACATAAGCATTCCTTTAAGAAACAGGCTTATTCTTTCAAGTCCTACAATTAAAGTGGATCCCATCGAACCCAACTTCCGGCATCCCAAGGGTGTGCGCTTGCGTCAGTCAGTACAATGGGATCTCTTCTCCATAGACGCAACCCTCAGACTCCTCCTTCCCAAGGAAAGAGACACCGTTTAATCCGACATGGATACCAGAAGTCTCGAGATTCCTAAACTCTTGGCAATGGTTTAAATTTATATATGTGCCCCTTGACAGCAGCTTGGGTAGGTAGAGCCTGACCTTAGCAATGGCACATTGCCAAGCAGCATCAAGATGAAACTTTTCATCAAGCGACTAATGCGAGACCATGCTCCCAGATTAGGATGGGGCCACGTAGGGACCTCTATCTTTGTGTCCCTCGACCTGACTAAGAAGTTCAAAACTACGGATCTCTTGGACCTAGCAAGGATGTTTGTACACCTCTAGTACTCTTCCAAACCCGAGCCAATATAACTTTCAGACTTTCAAGCTTGGGCAGACACAGAAATGACAAAAATGTCAGACAATCACATAAGAAAAAATTACTCTCTTTCATTCATGGACAAGATATTACAAAATCAGTGACCTGTGATGTACAACTTCAAAAATAAAAAGAAAAACAAATATACACAGCTGGCCGTAGACCGGGCTCTTCCTCGTCAGGCATAGCTCCACCCTCAAGACCATCGATAAACCCTATTGCTATGGCCATCCTAAGCTCTTCCATATCCCGTTCCAACTGGGCCCTTTCCTCCATCAGCTCCTCCCTTATCCTATCGAGCAGACCATGGAGCCATGCATTTCTCCACCTCTAAAGACCTCACCCGTCTCCTATAGCAATGAAGGGTATGAAAGTAGTGACACAACATCACTAGGCATTACACACATAGAGAAAGATTCAAGCCGAAGAGAAAACAACAAAGTCAGCCACGTCAATAATGAAGCCTACCATTCCCATGCGCTTGAGGGCCGTATGAAACCCAACCATCTCTGGGTTAGGCTGACTGAAGGTTGTTTCACCAGTTGCCTCTAGCATGAGCTCTAACGCCTATAAACCTATAAGCTCAGCAACCACCATAGGATCGCACTCTGGCAACACCCTTTGGTTCTCTATCCTATTATCGGACATCGCGTCTCCACCAGGCAGGAGGGGTCTACCCTACCTCATGGGGTGGTGTGTTGGATCTCCTGGCACACCAAATACACTAGAGGGGGGGTGAATAGTGTAAATCAAGACGATATTGCAAAATTAAAAGTTAATAGAAAATAGCAATAAGAGTGCGGAAAATAAAAGAACACAATCCAGAATATTCAAAACGCAAACACAGAGATTTTTATCCTGGTTCGGATCCTTTTGATCTTACGTCGAGTCATCTACCCCGTAGAGATTTGAATCCACTAAAAACACCTGCTCCCTGCAAGTAAACAACATACAAAGATGCCAACACTCCCCGTGTTGCAAACTTGTACAATCTCTTCAACAAGAGATTCACCAAATAAAGTAAAGATAGAGTATGAAACAATATCACCTATAGCCTTTATAATTATTGGAATTATTACGCAAGGAAGGTGATTGAATCTCTAAGGTTCTGGATGGAACTGTAGTAGAAGAAACTTGAAGATTGAACTTCAACGGAGGAAAAATTTCTGCAGAGGTTCCTCTAAGAAAATCTGAAAATCACTCACTTTCTAGAGAGAGAAGGTAAACTTAAGAAAAGAGAAAAAGAATGAATTTTCGTGTGATTTTAGGCACGGGTCTGGGGGTCAATTTATAGTACAAAAGGTAGTTTTGAACGTTGAACAACTGCCTAAATTTTCAAAAAATTCTGGGAAGTATTTCACATTAATCGACTAATAGGAGAGACTGGTCAACTAATTAGAACTACTGACTAGGATTCTGGCTGTTGAGGTGTCCTTTCAAAAAGTAACTTTCGAAAACGGAAAGTAACGTCTGTAAACGGATATAAACTGACAAAACTAGCTGTTTATGGCAATTCCAACTTACAGAAATAAAATATATTATTTAAATGAAAAATCATTTAAAATATATGATTTGAAAATAGACTGGCAGACTAACAAAGTCTGTTAGTCGACTAATAATATGAATGTTTAGAAATTCGTGGGAAAATGATCCTAGAGAATCTAAAATGGGTCTGACAAAGTTTTAGGATAGAAATATTTTAATATTAAAATTAGTCGACTAGCATTAGGGGTTGGTTGACTAATAGAATTTTTGACGTGATTTTTTGAAGACGGATCCTAGATGACTAAGATAGATTATCATCAAGGCTTTTACATTCTAAGTAAATGCAAGAGAAAAAATAAATAGTACATCTCATTTACAAGATACAAAATATCATCGATAAGCTTCGTCTTGTAATGGATGCTTCTTGCAACTTATATACTTGATGATTGTCTTAGTTGATTGTGTTATAACATCTGCATAGATAAAGTTAGTACAATGATAATATGTTTGTATCATCAAAACTATATGAAGAGTAGTGATTTTCCAACATTCTCCCCATTATTGATGATTTTACAAACATTGAATATAATATTATAAAATGATGTTATTGCAAAAAAATGTAAAAAATTGTTAGTGCTAAGATATGTTATTGCTCCCCCTTAATATATGGCTTATAAACAATATATGAAGGATAATTCGTATAGCCATATATGATGTTATAAGACACTTTAGTAATGAAAATACATGAACGTTAACATAAATGTGATAATGTGAAATTTTTAATGCATCATGGATATTTTTTATGTAGCATAGATATATCTCCTCATGAATATTAGCATATTAATTCTCTCCTTGGAAATTATCAAAATAAGGTAAATCTGCAAATTTTGTATATTAGTCGTCTAATTGTATATGTTGGTCGACTAATTGCACAAAAAATTTCAGATAGCAGAAAAATAGAGGAGACACTTTTGGAGGCAAATTGAAATGCATTAATAGAGAATAACAACAGTACATAATAGGACGCTTACAAACCATAGGAAAAGATACAATCATAAAACAACATAAAGCAAACTTGATGACTACCAAAACAAACAAACACCAAAGACTCCTAGTCGACCAGCTGATCTTTCTGGTCGACCAGAAACTGAAACATCCGGATCCTAATACGGTGGAGGAGGCCTATGAGCGCGGTGTGATGTGGAGGGAGAGTAAGGAGCCCATTTTTCTAAGAGTCTTAGAATCTATGCTTGACTCTCTTGTACGTTTCCAAAGTCTGTGTTCATGTAGGTATTAATCCTCTCACGTCGAGTCTTAAAACCACTAAGGAGCTCTTGAAAACCGGTAAATCCAGAGTTGACATCATCGCGGAGTTGATCAATTTGATCTTGTAGTGTTGGTCGGGAAGGAGGAGGACGGGTTGACGGTGACTTTGCGATGGTGAGAAGGACGTTCAACTTGGGGTTGTTGTTCTTGGGGTTCTTCTTCTTCATCTTTGGCAATAGGAGGAGGAGCAAAAAGTTCCATGCGATTAACGATGGAACGATCAAATCGTTGAGGATTAATAATGGAAACTTCACCATCAAGAGGCACTCCACAGTGGTGGAGGATACGAGTGATGGTACATGGAAGAAAATTGTGAGTAGTAATGGGTTTGAGCAAAACATGCATGATGGTGATAGGCCAATCAACGTTGATTCCCCCCATTATAGAATAGAGAGCCCAACTACGGGTCTCATTAACATAGTTGAGGGAACCAACCTTAGGATGCAAGTTGTAAGTGAGTATCTTGAGGAGAAGGAGAGGAATTGGTTGGGTTTCAAATCAATGGCAGACATGCCAATCCGAAAATTAAAACTTAGTTGATTGAGGATATTGGGATCATCCATCTGAGTTGAAGCGGGATGTTGAGAAGGAAAACGAGGGATATTGATACTTTGAGAAAGAGTGGCATATGTGAGATGAATGGGGATTCCTTTAACGATGGTATCAAGAAAAGCGGGACCACCTTTCTCTACCGTGATCATGTTGGAGTAAAATTATTTCACGAGAATAGGACAGTAAGGAATGGATTCACTCCAAATGTTGAAGAGAGAAACGGTGTTGAGAAAGTGAAAGAGGTTATAGTTGATGATGACCGGATTCGAAAATTTGATGGAGCATTCCGGGAAAAAAGAAGATCTTTCAACGGTTGCAGCCGGATTTGGACGTCGAGAATGGTGAGGATTCGAAGAGGAAGCTATTAAAGAGGGATGAAGTGCTCCAATAGAGAATTTTTGTGATCTCTCTCGGAAAATAGATGATTTTCGGCTATATTGTGCCTTGGGTTTTCTCATGGTGAAGAAGAAAGACCCATGGTGTTTAAATAGAAAACTTAAATGGGAAATTCAAATTTTGAATCAAGAAACCGAATTAAAAACTTCCTAATAAATCCTAAGACATTTTGGAACTTCTGTAACGTTTTTGGGAGGGAAATCTAGCAAGAAATCGCGCAAAACAACGTTCAGAAACTACTGTTTTTCGGTTGTCTACAGCGATTAGTCGACTAGGCTTTAGTATTGGTCGACTAGTCGGGTGTTATTTCTGAGCGGTATATGAAGAAGTTGAAATTTCAAATTTTATTAATAAAATTAATTCCCGGTCAAAGGAAAGAACTGATTGGTTAGAGTCTTGGGAATGAACAAAGTTTAAAAGTGGTTGACCATAAAGTAAGTACTATTGTACTTAGTGTGTAAGAGGGTGTAAGGGAGAGGTCAAGTCCTTAGTACTTGTAAAGTACTTTATGAGAGGGAAATGTAACATTCAAAATTTTGAATGAGGAAATTCGGTTTTGACCGAATAAAAATATATAGATAATTTTATGAAAAATAGATATTTAAATTGATATAATAAATAATTCTGGAGGATTATTCGACTAGTATCAAGAATTGGTTGACTAATTGAAATATGAATTAAATCAGAAAAATCCAGAAAAATCATAAATGATACTAATGTAATATATAACACCAATATATGGTTAAAATGACTATTCACTAATAATGCCAAGTTCTCTTCTAAGTTTTAGAAAAGTCTCTTCCTAGTAAGGATATCGGCTATTTGATTCCTAGTATCTATATACTTAAGAATAATGTCACCTTTTTGGATATGATCATCCAAGAAGTGATGATGTATATCTATGTGTTTAGTGGTGCATGATGTACCAGATTTTTGAATGAATTATAGCACTAGTATTGTCACACATAATAGGACATGTGTTACATTTAATGCCATAATCTAGTATTGTTTGTTTCATCCATAAAATCTGTGCACAAGCTAAACCAACGGCCATGTATTTCGCTTCAGTAGTAGATAAAGAAACAGAGTTTTATTTCTTACTAAACCATGATACTAATGCATAGCCTAAAAATTGACAAGTTTCACGTATACTTTTACGATCAGATTTGCTACCAGCAAAATCTGCATCACTGTATGAAATTAAATCAAATGAATTTGATTTTAGATAATATAAACCAAAATCAGATGTGTGTTTGATATACCTAATTATCCTTCTTACAGCAGTCAAATGTGATAATTTAGGATTAGACTGATATCTAGCACATATACAAACAGAAAACATAATATCTGGTCTACTTGCGGTAAGATAAAGTAATGATCCAATCATACCTCGATATAATGTTTGATCAACACTCTTACCATTTGGATCGTTATCAAGATTTGATGAAGTACCCATAGGAGTACGCTTTTATGCAGAATTCTCTAATCCAAACCTTTTGATGAGTTCCTTTGTATACTTACTCTGATGTATAAATATACCTTCCTTCATTTGTTTAATTTGAAGTCTAAGAAAGTAGGTCAATTCATCCATGTGACTCATCTCAAATTCATTCTGCATTTCCTTAGAAAATTCTTGACAAAGAGAATCATTAGTAGAACCAAAAATTATGTCATCAACATATATTTGTATAATGATAACATCAGAATCTACCTGTTTGGTAAATAAAGTAGAATCTATCTTTCCAATAGAATAACCAGTTTTTAACAGAAAGTTCCTCAATCTTTCATACCAAGCACGAGGTACTTGTTTTAATCCCTATAATGTTTTCTTTAACTTGAAAACATGATTATCCATACTTTCATGTTGAAATCCTGGTGGTTATTCTACATAGACTTCTTCCTTTATAATACCATTTAGAAATGCGCTTTTAACATCCATTTGATATAACTTAAAATCTTTGTAACATGCATATGCTAAAAGCATTCTAATAGATTCTAATATTGCAACAAGAGCATATGTTTCATCATAATCTATGCCTTCTTCCTGATTATAACAGTATGCTACTAATCTAGCCTTATTTCTATTCACTTGTCCAGATTCATCTAATTTATTCGTAAATACCCACTTAGTACCAATAATAGGATGATCTGAAGGTCTAGGTACTAATTTCCATACATTATTCCTTTTGAATTGATTAAGTTCTTTCTGCATTGCTATAATCCATGAACTATCTTTATATGCTTCAATAACATTCTTTGGTTCGATGGATGATATAAATGCACAATTAGTCATTTGTTCTATTTGAGATCTAGTTCATACTCTATAAGAAATATCTCTAATAACTAAATCATGTGGATGATTAGGAATTTCAACAAATGCTTTAGGAAGACTTGTATTTTCAGGAATAATCTCAGGAATGGAATTAGTAGAATCATTATCATCTAACTTAGTGTATTCTAAAGAACCAGAGATAGGTATAGAATCTTCTTCATCTAAATGTGTGATACGTGTAAAATTCTCATCAAAATTTACATGAAGAGATTCATCAATACATAAGGTTCTTTTATTATAAATCCTAAATGTTTTACTACGTGTAGAATATCTCACAAAAAAACCTTCATCTGATTTAGAATCAAACTTTTCTAGTGAATACTTAGTGTTAAGAATAAAACATTTACAACCAAATACTTTAAAATGAGATACACGAGGTATATGATCATAAAATAATTCAAAACAAGTTTATTCATTTGTGGTCTTACCAAAATTCTATTCAAAAAATAACATGAAGTAGCAACGGCTTCTGTCCAAAAATATTTTGGTGAAGAACTGTCACATAACATGGTTCTAGTACATTCATGTAATGTTCTATTTTTCCTTTCAACTACACCATTTTGTTGTGCAGCTTGAGGAAAAGAGAAATTATGTGTTATACCATGTTTATTACAAAATTTCATATATAATTCATTTTCAAACTCTCCTCCATGATTACTACGAATAGTAATAATGGATGAAGATTTTAACTTTTGAATTCTTTTACAAAATATTGTAAATTCTTCAAATGCATCATTTTTATACTTAAAAAATAATAGCAAAGTATATCTTGAATAATCATCAACAATTACAAATGCATATCTATTGCCATTTAAAGAAGCTATTCTAGAATGACCAAATAAATTTAAATGTAAAAGTTCAAGTGGTCTTTTAGTAGAAATAGCATCTTTCAATTTAAAAGAGGATTTATGCATTTTTCCTTGTTGACATGCATCACAAACTTGTGTATGAGTAAAATATATATTAGGCATAACAGAAACTAATTTTTGTTTTGAAATACTTGCTAAATGCTTAAACTTAATATGTCCAAAACGTTTATGCTATAATAATGTGTTATCTGTGGATGTTAGTAAACAATGATCATGTGAAGATATTTTCATGCATTATATATATATATATATATATATATATATATATATATATATTCTTACGACTACCCTGAAATAAAACATTAGTCATATTAAAATCTTATATAATGCATGCATTCTTTTCGAAAACTATTTTAAAGTCTTTATCGCATAATTGAGAAATGGATAAGAGATTATGTTTCAAAACGTCAACGAGGAGCACGTTTTCGATGATTGGATTAGTTGGATCACCAACTGTTCCGATGCCAATCACTTTACCTTTGTTATTATCACCAAAAGTAACAGTGCCACCATCTTTAAATTGTACTGTTGATAGAAATTTGATGTTCTCGGTCATGTGTTTAGAACATCAACTATCTAGTATCCATCTTTCTTTTATGGGTACCTGAAAGATAAACAATAAATATTGGTACCCTTTTTATATGGGTCCTTAGGATTAGTACTTAGGAAACCAAACCCAAATGGAATTTGGTTTCTTCAAATAGTTAGAAGAAAGAATAATATTTTGCATAAAGTTAGAAATATATAAATCCTTATCATATAAGCAAATGTATTTGGAAACCCAAATATTAAGCATAATGGTTTTCTTAGACGATGTAAGAAAATTGGTCTTCTTTGGAATATGAATAGTATCTTTTTCATACTATTAGAAGAATCAATTTTCTTTACCTTAATAAATACATGCTTTTCTTTTCTAAAATAACATTACCAAAAATATTGGATTTGGGAGTATTCTTATACCCCAAAACTTGTCTATGATTAGCATGATGTTGAAATCTAAGTAAATCATCTAAATTATTCTTTCCTTTATTGAACTTACTAAAGTTAGAAGACATATCATCATATTTCAACTTTAGAGAAGAGATATCTTTATCTAAAATAGAGATGCGTGAAACCATATTATGATTCTCAGATTTAAAAATCTCATTTTCATGAAGTAGTTTATCATTTTGAGAAGATAATGTTTCCTTCTCAATTTTTAGACTATCTAATGAAGAAAAAGAAGAGGTTAATTCTTGATGAGAAAGAACTAATGTCTTATGTTGAGAATTCAATTTCTTGAATCTCGTATGTAATTCATTAAAAGCATCAAGTAATTCTTCATTACCTAATCTATTTATCTCATTATCACTTTGTGCCATAAAACACACATGATCATTCTCTTCATTAGATTGGTCGTTGACTTCTTCTTCTTCATTTGAAGATGAAGAGTCCCAGGTTGCTGCTAGTGCCTTCTTTTTCTTTTCGAACTTCTTATCTTTTCTGAAGTTGTTGAATGTTCTTTCTTTTGGCTTAAGAAGTGAACAATTCTTTTTCATATGTCCAGGCCTATTACATTGAAAACACAAAGAAGCATCAGTAGTTTTGGGCTTAAAACTTTTAAACTTACATCTACGTAGAAACTTTTTAAAGTTTCTTGTTATACATGCCATGTCGTCGTCATCCATGTCTGAATCATCGGTGTCTGGTGAAGCGACGAAGGCAAGAGTTTTCTTCTTTGTATCTGCTTGTTCTTTGCGATCTTGAAGTTGTACTTCATATGCCATCAGGTTACCAACCAAGCTTTCAACGGTGAGAGTTGACAAGTCATTGGCTTCTTCTTTGGCTGTAGTCTTATTCTCACATTCTGACGTTAAGGCACAAAGAATCTTCCTTACTTGTTCTGTTTGAGAATAGGTTTTGCCAAGAGCTATTAAGGAGTTGACAATGTCAGTGAATCGAGTGATCATTTCTCCAATTGGTTCATTCTCTTTCATTCTAAATAACTCAAACCTGTGAACAAGAACCGAGATTTTAGTTTCCTTGAATTTATTTGTTCCTTCATATATTACCTGGAGTGTATGCCAGATGTCATATGCTGATTTAGCCTGGGAGACACGATTGGATTCATTCTTGTCCATGGCGCAGAATAGTGCATTCATTGCTTTAGAGTTGTGGGTTGCATCAGATTTGTCAGTAGTTGTCCATTGGGTATATGGAGTTGTAGGCTTCTCGCATTGAGTTTTCAACATGTTCCAAAGTTCGTAGTCGATGCTTTGAAGATAGCTTGTCATCCTTATCTTCCAATAGGAGTAGTTGGAACCATTGATAGTGGAGGCCTTGTAGTAGAGTGCACTTCTGGAAATTGTGATGAAGACGTTGAAGTGTTCATCGGATAGGTGTATGCCATCTTAACCATGAGGCTCCGATACCAAATGTTGGATCTCCTGGCACACCAAATACACTAAAGGGATGGTGAATAGTGTAAATCACGACGATATTGCAAAATTAAAAGTTAATAGAAAATTGCAATAAGAGTGCGGAAAATAAAAGAACACAATCCAGAATATTCCAAAAGCAAACAAAGAGATTTTTATCCTGGTTCGGATCCTTGTGATCCTACGTCCAATTCTCTACCATGTAGAGATTTGAATCCACTAAAAACACTTGCTTCCTGCAAGTAAACAACATATAAAGATGCCAACACTCTCCGTGTTGCAAACTTGTACAATCTCTTCAAGAAGAGATTCACCAAATAAAGTAAAAATAGAGTATGAAACAATATCACCTATAGCCCTGATAATTGATGGAATTATTACACAAGGAAGGTGATTGAATCTCCAAGGTTCTGGATGGAACATGTAATAGGACAAACTTGAAGATTGAACTTTCTATGGAGGAAAAATTTCTGCAGAGATTCCTCTAGGAAAATTTGAAAATCACTCACTTTCTAGAGAGAGAAAGTGAACTTAAGAAAAGAGAAAGAGAGTGAAGTTTCGTGTGATTTTAGGCAAGGGTCTGGGGGTCTATTTATAGTCCAAAAGGTATTTTTTGAACGTTGGACAACTGCATAAATTTTCAAAAAATTCTGGGAAGTTTTTCACATTACTCGACTAATATAAGAGACTGGTCGACTAATTAGAACTGCTGACTAGGATTTTGGCTGTTGAGGTGTCCTCTCAGAAAGTAACTGCCTAAAATGAAAAGTAACTTCTATTAATGGATATAAACTGACAAAAACTAGTCGTTTATGGCAGTTCTAACTTTCAGAAATAAAAAATATTATTTAAATGATAAATCATTTAAAATAACTGATTTGAAAAAGACCGGTAGACTAACAAAGTCTGTTAGTCGACTAAAAATATGAATGTTTAGACATTCGTGGGAAAATGATCCTAGAGACTCTAAAATGGGTGTGACGAAGTTTTAGGACAGAAATATTTTAATATTAAAATTAGTCGACTAGCATTAGGGGTTGGTCGACTACTAGAATTTTTGACGTGCTTTTTTGAAGACGGATCCTAGGCGACTAAGATAGATTATCATCAAGTCTTTTACATTCTAAGTAAATACAAGAGAAAAAATAAAGTTTACATCTCATTTACAAGATACAAAATATCATCGATAAGCTTTGTCTTGTAATGGATGTTTTTTGCAACTTGTATACTTGATGATTGTCTTAGTTGATTACGCTATAACATCTACATTGATAAAGTTAGTACAATGATAATATGTTTGTATCATCAAAACCATATGAGGAGTTATGAATTTCCAACATAGTAGACCCGACACTCTCGCATAGTGTGCCACCCTGGCCCTCATCGGCGACGGAACGATAGAATGCCCTTCATCAGCATGCCTCTTTCCCTTTTGTAGAAGCTCATCCAGAGCATCACGGTTGGACTCAACCTCCTCTTCTGAAACCATTAGAGGCCTTCGCTTAGCCTCAGCAGCGATTAGGAGGGAAGCAAAACACTCGGCATTAGCATGCCTTCATGCCTAATCCCTGGCTTCATTCTCCAAGAGGAACTGTATTTTCCTCTCTTCCTCATCACTCACAGACATCTCGATCAAAGTGAAGGGTTTTGAACAGGCTTCCATAGGACTTTTTCCATTGTCTAGCCCTAGTCTTAGTAGACGTGTGAAGCAGTGGAAAAAGGAAAATCATAAAAATGCTTTTTTATAAAACCCCTATGGAATAGAAACCATTTGCAGGACCATTACTATCTAAGGAGGGAGAAGAACTAACCACAAAAGATATATCTAAAACTAAATTCTATTAAAATAAAATACTGAAAGAAGTATACCTTTGTTTTTCAGTCGCAAAATAATATCCTTAGGGCAACATCCCGAAGCGTTCGTAACGCCTCGTCTCATAGCCGACCACTTGCCTCAGAAGGTTTCATCTTAGTTGAAACTCCTACCTCAACCTTCGAATCAAATCCGAACTCTCTTCATGTTTTGCTAGAACCTAAAAGAGGGAATAAAAAGAAAAAAGAGGAACTAAAATTTTGGTTGCCTTTTGATCTTGGTTTGCTCACTTAATTAGGATGAGCTCCTTTGATTAAAGCTTAGTGTAAGTTTAAGAGGAAGAAGAGGGCCATATTTATAGGGTGAGCTGATCCCTCGGATTAGTAACATAACCAGTATGGTACTAAAAATTAGAATCCAAATTAACTCAAGTTTTTCTCTTCAAGGAACAAACTTGGAGAAATTGATTCTCCCTCTCTAGTAAGATCTAGAAGCAAAATGATATATCATTTCGAAGATCTTCATACAGTGATCGCATAGAAACTGACGACACTCATTTTCGAGATTGTTTGGCTCCTCAAACGAGGCCTCAAAGTTCACCCAATCAGTCTGCCCCAAATGGGTCTGTTGACCCTACAAACACATGGGCACTGCCCTGATTACTGCTCGGGTGTGCCCGGGTTCAGGCATGCATTTTGTAATTCGGGCCTGACTGAGCTGGGCTAGTGCCTGGGTTCGGTCATGTGCCCAGTTCGGTCGCTTACCCGACCCAACGATCAGGCTCATGTGCTTTCCTGACCCAGTACTTGGGTGAGCCCAGGTTGAAGCTTGGACCACTCCCGAGCCCATGTAATTGGGCTAGCACCCAAGTCTGGGCCTGGGCATGCCCCGGTTGAAGCTTGGGCTCGCCCGAGCCCAGTTTTTGGGCTTAGCCTGAGCAGCCCAGTTTTTGAGCTCAGCTTGAGCAAAACTCGGGCTAACCCCGAGCTACACTTGGGCTAGCCCAAACCAGAGGCTTGGGCTAGCTGAAGTCTGTGCTCGGGCTCAGGCAACTGGGTTCAGGACCCAGTTTCGGGTTTTCTATGCTTTTAGAAGGCTCAATTTTCATGTCACATCCAATGTGATTGAAATAATTTTCGCAAACAGTTTGCGACAATATTAATTTACATGCATCATATGCATGTTTCTCTTATTACTTGGGCAAGGATCTCGGCCTGTGTGAGACCATACAACTGACTGTACTATAGGTCGGACTCATAGCCACTGACAATAGTGATCCCGAGTAGCAGTTACCGTCCATAGTTCGGTATCATCATTACATTGTCTGTCCCTTGACATGAGTATTGTTGGGACCACTCTGTATATGTAATTGATGAAGTTTGCAGTTTGAATCCTTTCGTCATCATTATGCTGCTGTGAAACCTAGGGGATGGTTGACTGTCAATCCCTAATAGCTTCGCGATCTGATCAGCATCATTCGGTTTAAGCTTATCTTTGTTGGATCATATCTAACACGTGTAGACAGTACACACAATAGTTTATCTGATACATCTATGTCCTTTCTCGATGCATATATAACTACGAGCAATTTTAGACTTATGCTACAAATGGTCGAAACATTTCTCCATGATTGTGATCCCCATCTCGATACATGTTTGACCTCACATTAAGTCTAAGGACTTTATCTAGACTTTATCTAAGTATAAAATACAGACAAACATTTATAACAATACTCAAATAAATAGTACAAAATAGCATACTATTATTTTGGAACAAGATGTCTCAATCACAAATAATTGGCCTCGAGAGAATACATTTCCCAACACAAAGTGGGCTCGCTCTCCAGCGTCAGCGTCAGAGGCTCTGATCGCGAGGCCAGAGAGTCAGTGGCCTGGGAATCACTCTGATTGCAGAAGTTTGAGTACCCAGACATGGCTTCGTCACAGAAGAGGATCAAGAATTAGAAAACAAAGAAGCAAGGGGTGGCAGTATGAACAGCCGCTGCATTTCCTTCCATTTATAAACCAAGAAACAGCGAGAAACAATAGTAACTATTAGATCGAAATTCTCTAAGACCTTTGGTCATTCCAACGGACCAACTTCCACCAACCGTAAATCAAGTGATGTCACGTTGAAAGCTTCTCAGAAACCAAAACTGTACACCCAAATTCTGCATTTAATGAGAATCTAATCAATATTTCCTTCTTCGCATCCAAATGCTTCATTCCCGAGGGATGGCGGCCACAACAGCATGCCATCATGAGTGCACATTTACTCAAGTGACGCTCTCCATTCCTTATTCATGAAGCAAGACAGATTGACTTGATAATGCTGCCATAGCCTTATTTCAGTGTTCTCATTGCTTCTCCACTCCTGATCTCGTGATTACAGCTTAGGTGAATAATGCCTGATCCAGAAAACGAGGGGAAATTATGGATACTAATTTTTACTTGAGCCAACCAGCAGTGGGGCCTGGCATAGCCTGTCAGATGGGACTCGCCATTAGGGACCTCCTGACATGGCCTCATCATAGCTACACATGGACGACCTACTCGGGTCGTCTCCATCAGCTCTTGCCATAGCACACTCATTGCCCGAGGCTAGCACTCATCTCCAGAGCTGACCTCACTTCCTGAAGTCGGACATCCTAGTCTCATGACCCGAGCACCAACCTGATTGGCTAGCTTGACCCATTCCACATGGTGCAACCTCAGGTGAGCGATTCACACCCTCTTCGGGTCGTTATCATCGGACCCATCCAAAACATATGTGACAGCCAGCTTTGTCCAAGGGGTGCACACCCTTTTGCCAGTGGGGTGTGTCAGCTTTATCAAGGGAACGGTTACGATCGAAACAACCCAAATCCTAGTTATCTCTCCTTTAACCGTACTGACGGCTGGCTGGTCAGTTACGAAAGAGAGTGAGTGGTCATTTGACGTGGCTAAGCCATCCTCCAACCCTATAAATAGAGGGAAAACACCCCTCTATTAGGTATTAAAAAAACCATAACTCAAAATCTAGCATCTCCATCTCTCTTAGAACCCTAGCGGTGGCTACCTCTTACTGATACTCCCCCCTTCCTCTGTGTAACACTTACTGTAGCATCGGAGGCAAATCGGAGGGCCACCACCCTCCTGTTCTGCTGACGAGTTTTCTATCTGTTTCAGGTGGCAGCGAAGGATCTTCTCCCTCAATTCCAGCAAAACCCATAGGCTCTGGCTCTCCTGTTGAGAGAATACTCGTCAACGTGGCCTGATTTAAGTCCAGCGAGATTCTGTGCATCAACAATATCATTCACATTAGGCGACTGCATGATTTGATTGCACCAGAAGCATACCAAAATAATTTACAGCCAAGACAACATGTTATCTCAAACAGAAGCAGGGTTTTAAAGCCAGCTAGAATTTGCAAAACGTAACATTAACAGGATACGCTTTGTCAAAAAAGAACAAAAAAATGCATGTATCGTGTGAAACTCATTCAGCCAGATATAGAGACGCCTCCATCCACACAAATAACTTGACCAGTAATATAAGCCGCAGCTGGCATGCAGAGGAACGCGGCTAGAGAAGATATTTCCTGCGGCTGTCCCATGCGCCCAAGCGGAATACGAGACAAACCTGCTTCCCTTGCGTCTTCATCACCTACGCACTGCTAGCAAGAAAATTATGGCTGTCAGATACTTTCAGCAAGTGTGCGAATGTGTTTTCTCGTGTATCACAGTCTATGTGGCCGCACGTGCATGCACGCATGCCTGCGTGTGAAAAAAAATCACAACCAACATACATTAGCCTTTGGGTACAGCTACATTGGCTGTGACTGGGTTGTCTTCTACGCATATGGGACCATGTGATCGTCCAACGCGACGTACATGGACCGTTCGATTACACCTTTTTTGTTCTTTGTGGGCCCCACCACCCACATCGTTTTCTCCTTTTGCCTTTCTAAATTGGTGGTGGGGCCCACAAAGAACAAAAAAGCTGTGATCGAACGGTCCACGTCCCGTTGGACGATCACATGGTCCTATACGCGTATGGGCCAAACCGGTCACACGTCACTACATAGCATACAATCCATGGCCATTACATGAAATAAAAAATTATTTAAAAAATCGGATATGGATCTGTGGCTGATGCACAAATCTATACAGATATGTCACGATCAAATGCTCCTAAGGTATATCAATTCAATCAATTAAAATCACATCACAAGCAGGAAGGTATGTCATTTTCATTATAATTCACACAACTTAAATCTTTATGGAACAAACTTAGTCCCCATTATCTCTTTCATTCCATGTATATGTTGTAACACTAAAAGCATTATTGATAAACAAAATCAAGATCATGCCTTGCAGTTTCTTTGAGGGCTCGTGATCGTTTTTCAGTTATTCACAGTCAAATTTAATGAAAATCAAGAGTACTCGTCAACGTGGCCTGATTTAAGTCCAGCGAGATTCTGTGCATCAACAATATTATTCGCACTAGCCGACTGCACGATTTGATTGGACCAGAAGCATACCAAAATAATTTACCGCCAAGACAACATGTTATCTCAAACAGAAGCAGTGTTTTGAAGCCAGCTAGAATTTGCAAAACGTAACATTAACAGGATACACTTTGTCAAAAGAGAACAAAAAAATGCATGTATCTTGTGAAACTCGTTCAGCCAGATATAGAGACACCTCCATCCACACAAATAACTTGACCGGTAATATAAGCAGCAGCTGGCATGCAGAGGAATGCCGTTAGAGATGATATTTCCTCCGGCTGTCCCATGCGCCCAAGCGGAATACGAGACAAACCTGCTTCTCTTGCGTCTTCATCACCTACGCACTGCTAGCAAGAAAATTATCGATGTCAGATACTTTCCGCAAGTGTGTGAATGTGTTTTCTCGTGTATCACAGTCTATGTGTACGCGCATGCATGCACGCATGCCTGCGTGTGAAAAAAAATAATCACTACCAACATACATTAGCCTTTGGGTGCAACTACATTGGTTGTGACCGGGTTGGCTCCTACGCGTATTGGACCATGTGATCGTCTAGCGCGACGTGGACCGTTCGATCACACCTTTTTTGTTCTTTGTGGGCCCCACCACCCACATCTTTTTCTCCTTTTGCCCTTCTAAAGTGGTTGTGGGGCCACCCGGAACCTACACCTAATTTCCACCAAGCTGTGTCCCGGTCGCTAGGCGTAGTACGGCTCCTAGGTGTCAATTCCGGACTCAATCCGCAAGCGGACGATGTCAAATAATAGTATAAAAGATGTCGGATCCTACAGAGACGGTGACAGTGTATTTGAGGTCTCAAATTATTTTTATATCTCGAAGTGAGATAGCTGTCGATTGGGAAAGTTTGGTTTTGATGTTGCTGTTGAACTTGATAATAAAGAGAATAATTTTATTTTCCACTCTCCGATCCCTTGGACCACTAAATTTTTACGATTTATTTTCCACTCTTTTCCTTCATTTTCTTTTTCTTTTCACTTTTCTTTTAAGCCAAACAATGGAAAATCATTTTTCTTCTTAATTTTTTAACTTTTCTTTCCTTTTCACACTAACCAAACAATGGAATATTACTTTTCTTTTAGGGTACTTTCTGTATACCTTTTACAAATGGATCATGTTTCTTTTTAACAATAGGAGATGATTATTCAAGGTGTATTTGCAGTTATTTAATGAAACATAAATCAAAAACTTTAACATGTTAATTCTTTTTTAATCAAATCAGTCATCAATTCAAAAAAAAACTTTCTCGTGGCCCACTGGTTGCAGCGAGCGAGCGCCCGTTGCAGCAGTGGGCCGCGTCTGCTTTGCAGCGGGTCGTGCATCCGTTTGCCCCTTGCGGATGGGCCTGTTACCCCAGTGGGTCTAACACACTTTGCCTTGGACTGTTTTTGCGTTTTTGGGCTCGTTTGAGCTTCGATTTGAACGCGGTATGACCTGTGTTTAGACCGGGACGATCCCGTCAGCCAGGTAACCCTTTCCAATGTATTTGTTCCTACAAATATTGTCGTAACCAATTTACGACACGTTTAATCTTTGTTCGCATCAAATGCAATATTGTCCCTATTGCATCTACCACTGAATGTCGATATTTTTCTTTCTCAACTTCAAACCATTCGTTCAAACAATGGTTCTAAATTATTTTCTAAATAAACTCAAACATGATTTCATTATAATGGAATTATTAACCAACACCGTTATATTTTGATCCCACCAAAATAGCTTTGTAGAACGTAAGCATAACATTTATTTGATGTTGCTAAAGCTCTACGATTTCAAGCAAATTAGCCAATTTACCTTTTGGGGTGAATGTATTCTTATAGTTGCCTTCCTTATTAACACTAATTCTCCATCGACATCACTTGCTCATTTCATTAATAATAATCCTCAATGAATTCAACGCCTGCAAGGCTATCTCAATAATTATATTTGTAATCATATTTCATCCTCAACTGATTTTTCTCTGGCAAATTATTTTTCTTTATCCAAGTCAGCAATTCTCATCATGCCATTCTAACTAATATCATTAAAAATCAAGAACCAATATCTTATTCTCAATCTATGGAATCAACCGAATGGCATGATATTATGGTCAAAGAAATTCTAGCCCTTGAATTAAATAGCACATGGTCTTTATGCTCAGTTTCAACAGGAAAATCATTGATTAATTGTAATTTTGATGGTTCTATTGAGAGATATAAAGCTCGTTTAGTTTCCAAAGGTTATACTTAAGTTGATGTAATATATTATCATGATATATTTGTCCAAGTAGCCTAACTAGTTAGTATTCTTCGTCTTCATTCTATCGCAGCCATTAAAAATTGGTCACTACACCAACTTGATGCCAACAACAATGCATTTCTCCAAGCAGATCTCAATGAAGAGGTTTATATGAAATTTCCACATGGATTATCTTATAACGGGGAGACTCGTGCATGCAAATTAAATAAAACTATTTGCTTTCTTAAATAGGCCTCTAGTTATAGTTCTCTAAATTCTCAACCTCTCTTATTTACCAAGATTTTCATCCATATATTTTCAACTAGTCTTTTTTACTCATATTGCTAATTAGACTTCTTCTTTCTTATTTATGTTGATGATAGTATTATCACTAGAAACAATTATGATACTATCACTAACATCAAATAATTTCTTGCTCACACTTTTTAATAAAAGATCTTGGCAATCTTTGGTATTTTTAAGGTATTGAAGTATCTTGCGCTAGTTAAGGATTTTTTCAATGTCAACAAAAATGTACTGTTGACTTATTATATAATTCCAATATGATTGGTTCTCAACCATCATACTTTCTTATGAAGCAACATCTTCATTTATGACGAAGAGATGATACTCCCTTACCCGATCTGGCAATCTATCAACGATTCATGTGTCATCTTTTATATCTCATAGTAATTGTTGAAAATTATGATACAAAATACAAACATTATCTCGGGATGAATCTAGGATTTATTAGGATTTTTTTTGAGATTTTTTCGTGCACAAAATCAATGAATTTTTGCACACACAGCCCACTGTTTATTTTCATGAATTTACGCACAGTTTAAAATCACATAGATGTAACCCAGCAGAATGGGCCTTGGGCAGCCCAACGGAGTGATGTGAAGCCCATCAGTGCGCGCAGGACTTGGCAACCATGTGGCATGAATCAAGCGGAGTTCCACTTGATCGAACTGTTAAACGAGCAAGCAGCGACGTGGCTTCATCCAAGCTATTATGTCTCAGAGCAATGGCCAGAACATGATACCGAGTATGGATCAGTAATGGAGCGGGTGGTAGAAGTGCGCATACTGTGCTGGGGACACATGGCGAGCTGCTGGACAATCCCGCCTTTTGATGAGCGGTTGATATTTACTTCGAGAGTGTAGCAGGTTTAGGCACTGATTTAGAGTCAGATTGGGATCCGATTCCAACCTGTTTAGTCGACAGATCTGTTAGCTATATAAAGGAGTTTTAGGATAGGGTTTTGGTGCAACTCTCAAGCGATTCTTGTGCAGTTTTCTCTGTAAAGTTTGCGGTTACTTGTAGAATATGCAGAGGGCAAACTGAGGGAATTGGGGAGCTTGGTTGAGTGGGGTTCTCCTTAGTTTCTTCTCCAACTCCTTAGTGGGTTGGTTGTTCCCTTCAGCCAAATGACATACAGTGTAATACAAAAATATTGAAGTATTAGTGATCTCTCCAACTGGACGTACACCAAGTATTGGGTAGAACCAAAATAAAATTTTGATTTCAGGTGCATGATTTCTTTTCTTTTGCATTGATTTCATATAATTTCTTGTGCTGCAGGTTTTGTAGCAAATTCTTGTTAGCATTGTTCATTGTCACAATGATCTTGGAATTTTTACAGGGTTATCAATCGAGGTGATCGTCGTCTCTCAGCTCTCCAACAAGTGGTATCAGAGCCTAACAAGTGGTATGAGAGCAAGGTTCGTGAACAAGTCCTAGGTGATGGTGGAGAGTTCTTCTACAAAAGATGGTCTAACCGTAGGAATAATATGTTCGAGTTCGTATGCAAGTGGCTTGTATGTGATGGTTGGAGAAATGAACTATAAGATTGGAAAGTTTGATTGCAAAGGAAACTTCGAGATATTGCAATACAAGATGAAGGCAATCTTGAGAAAGGCTCATATCCACAGGGTGGTGTACGATACGGAGACTTTGTCGGTTGATATCTAGGAAAGGGAGAAGATGGAGATGGAGGACTCGGCGATGACAACTATCCAGCTTAGATTTTCAGACAGGGTGATCCATCATGTGTCTGAGTAGACTATGGCCAAGGGATTATGGGAGAAGCTCGAGAAGATGTATCTGAAGAGGTCACTCACAAACAGGCTTATCTTGCTGAAGACGTTCTTCACTTTCAAGATGTGAGACGGAACCACATTGAAGGATCACTTGGATACCTTCAACAGCTTAGTAATGAAGATGAGGGCCATTAAATCGACTACGGAGGTGGATCAAGAAGCGATGATTCTAATCATGTCATTGCATGAGCGATACATGACATTTGTCAATACCATGATGTCTAGTTAAGATACTCTCAGTCTTGAGGATGTGAATGTAGGGATCTACAGTAAGGAGTTGAGAGATCGGATGGCAGGAGTTTATTTGAGTGAATGAGTTTCCAACAGCCAGTGCCTACTTCCTTCAGTGCAAAGTAATGCGAGATGCAGTAACAGGAGGAGATCAAGATTGAGGACCAGAGACATAAGGTGTCATATTTGTAAGAAGACAAGACATTAGTAAAGAGACTATCCAGAGAGGAGGAACCAAGACAATGAGAATATACCAGCATCATCATCAGTTGTGGTTGTAAGACAAAGAAGATGAGGAACAGTGATGCATACTATGTGCGCACAGTGAGTTCTTCAGATGTGGCAAATCTTGCTTGGGTCATGGATTTGAGGGCATCGTTCCACATGAAGCAAAATAGAGAGTGCTTTTAGACCTACCAGAGGAAGGAGGATGGATCAATCTTGTTAGGCAACAATAAAGAGTACAATGTTGTTGGAGTTGGTTCGGTGAGAATCAAGATGTTCAATAGAATAGTACGCACACTCACCACTATGTGCAATGTTCCAGAGTTCAGGATGTCACTAGCTTTTTGGGGTGTGGGATTCCATGGGTTGTAAAGTTACGATAGAAAAGGATGCTTGTAAGATATCGAAGGGTTCGTTGTTGTTAATGAGAAGTGAAAAGGTCAAGGATTTATATCTGTTAGAGAGGACAACCATTGGAGATTCCAGTTGTGGCATTGAGAGTTTGCAAGTAACTAATTTGGCCTGACTGTGGCATCTCATACTTGGACATGTAGCGAAGAAAAGCTTAGAAGATTTTTAAGAGGTCTGATTAAAGGGGTGAACTTCAAGAAGCTGTAGTTTTGTAAAGACTGTGTATATGGAAAGCAGATAAAGGTTAGTTTTGGTGAAGGAAAGTATGACACAAGAGGGATTCTTGAGTATGTTCACACCAACGTTTGGGGTCCTACATCACTCTATAGGTGGAGCTTCTTACTTCATATCGTTCATCGATGATTTCTCTAGAAAAATTTGGGCGTACGTGATGAAGGAAATGTTGGGGGCGTTTGAGAAGCTAATGATGTGGAATACCCTTGTGGAGAGTCAAAAGAGGAAGAATCTGAAGGTGCTAAGATCCGAAAATGGAGGTGAGTTTACTTCTGCGAATTTCAAGGAACTTTATGAGGAGCAGGGAGTAAAGATACACTTCACTACACCAGGAGATTCGCAGTTGAATAGAGCTGCCAAGCAGATGAATAAGGCACTTCTAGAGAAGGCGATGTATCTCTGATTTACATCAGGTTTGTCGAAGGGATTTTGGGACAAAGCTATATCAACCACAACTTATTTATTGAACATCATTCCATCTTCAGCTATTGATGGGAAAGTTATAGAGGAGTTTTGGACATGGAAGCTAGTGGAATTAGATCATCTTCGGGTGTTTGGATGTCCAATCTACGTTTAAGAGGAAGGCGACAAGTTCGGTGCTACGGGAAAGAAGTGTGTCATGTTGGGATACATGAATGGTGTCGAGGGTTATAGATTGTGAAGTCTAGATGAAATGAGGATATTGGTTGGTTGCCAAGTGACATTTGATGAGTTGACGATGCTGCAAAGGAAGGCTTCAGGAAGTACCGAAATAAGTGGGCGTAATGAGGTGCCAAACGAGGTGGATGTACTAATTCCAAATCATAGGATTGGTAGATATATTATTAAAGGAGAGGTGTTTAATGTAGAGAGTCCACATGAGGATACTGCCATATGTAGCGTTATTAGTAGGAGTTCTGGTCGTAGTAAAGATCCTGCAACTACTGTGGATGACGTGATTGCTAGAAGAGTAGGATGGCACACCATGAAAGCCCCGGCTCACTTTGATGGTCACGTGAATTTGGCTTATGCATTGCATGCACATGGAGATCCTACGGTAGATAGGTTTGCGATGTATGCATTAAGTTTGGATGCAAACTCAGGATGGTAATGTGCAAGGAAAGGCACCAAAATGCATCCTAAGGAAATTCGCAAGAAGGAGAATCTGACGAGGGATAGGTCAAAGGTACAGTTTGAGCAGTGCTCAAACTTTTTTTATTGAAGAGGTGCAAGGGTGCCATGGGGTGGTGTGAAGAGATCACAATAGGTTTTTCTTCATATATGGATTCACATGGCACGATAAATTCGGAGACTCGCCCTCAGAAAGGGGTTTGTTGGAGACTTGATTAGTTGTTGATGCTTATTACGAAACTCACGAGCCAAGTGCCCTTACCTCGGTATGAGGTGGTTTATTTTTTTGGAGGCAGAGGATATGGAGTTTTTGCTTGGTTCGGGCTATATGGTGCATTTGTACCAAGATGGTGTGTTGAAAATTACAAAATACCAAAATTATCTCGAGATGAATCTAGGATTTATCATGATTTTTTGGAGATTTTTTGAGCCCAGAATCAATGAATTTTTTCAAGCCAAGCCTACTGTTTATTTTCATGAATATATTCACTGTTTAAAAACCCATAGATGCAGCCAATTAGAATGGGCTTCGGGTAGCCCAGTGGAGCAAAGTGAAGCCCATCAGTGCGCGCAGGACTTGGCGACCATGAGGCATGAATCTAGCGGAGTTCTGCCTAATCGAATTATTAAACTAGCGAGCAGCGACGTGGCTTCATCCAAGCTGGTGCATATTAGATCGACGGCCAGAACAGGATCCCGAGTGCGGATCGGAAGTAGAGCGGGAAGCAGCAGTACGCCACTATGCTGGGGACATGTGGTGAGCTGCTGGATGATCCCACCTTTTGATGAGTGGTCGATATTCAATGAGATATCAATGCTGGTTTGGGGATAGATTTAGAGTCGATTCGGATTTGAATCTGACCCCCTTTTCCAAAAGACCTGTTAGTTATATAAATGGGGTTTTGACTAGGGTTTTGGTTCAACTCTCGAGCGATTCTTGTATGGTTTTCTCTGTAAAGTTTACGGCTACTTGTAAAATATACAAAGAGCAAACTGAGGACATTTGGGGGCTTGGTTGAAAGGTTTTCTATATAGTTTCTTCTTTGATTCCTCAATAGGTTTGGTTGTTTCCCTTCAACCAAATGACATACCGTGTAATCCAAAGGTACAGAAGCATTAGTGATCTCTCTAAGTGGACGTACATCAAGTATTGGATGGAACAAGTATTAATCTTTGGTTTCTTGTGCATGATTTCTTTTGTTTTAGTGTTGCTTTCGTATTATTACTTGTGTTGTAGGTTTTGTAGCGAATCATCATCTCCTTTGTTCATTGTCACAATGATCTTGGAATTTTCACGGGGTTATTTATCAAGGTGATCTCATCTCTAATCTCCCCAATAATAATATGACCTGATATTCAATATGTAGTAAACACTCTCAGTCTATTCATGAAATCTTCATATTCCTCCCATCTTGATGCAGTCAACTGGGTTCTTCATTATCTTGAAGGTGGCAATGGTAAAGGTTTATTCTTTTCTACATCTAGTTTTCCTACTTTAGTTGGATAAGCTGACTCTAATTTAGCTCATTGTCCAACTGCTCGTTTCTCCACAAATGGTTATTTTACCATGTTACAATTTAGTCATATTTCTTAAAAACCAAGAAACAACCAATAATTTCTTGTTCTTCTACTGAAGACGAATATCATCCCTTATCGTTTTTACTTCTAAGTTGCAATGGTTAAAATATATTCTTTTAAATATTGGTATTAATAATTCATAATCAATTCCAGCTCATTCTGATAACCGAGTTGTTATTTATATTACTGAAAACCATTTCGTTTACGAAAGTAATATGTATTTTTCGAATGTAATAAACGTATAGAAATTGACTATCAATTTGGTCAAGAAAATATTTAACTATATCTTCTTGCTCTTACCTACCTTCGATCTAGTGATCAATTGGCCAATCATTTAACCAAAACACTTAGAGGATATGCTTCTTGCCGACTACTTTGTAAGTTGGGTGTTCTTAACATTTCAATCTTGACTCCAACTTGAGTGGGAGTATTGGACAATGAGTTACAAAAATTAAATCTTTTAGATGGAGGAGTTAAAACAATCAAATTGTTTATATCAAGGAGGTCATAACAATCAAATCTTTTAGTTTTTGGCTGTTTGTTTTTTACATAAATTTTTTATTCATGGATAATATTTAAGGAGCACATAACTATCAAATCTTTTAGTTTTTTTTTGTTACTATGATAGATTTGTTGATTTTATATATTTGTGTATATTTGAATCTTGTTAATTTACATATATATGTGTGTGGCAATTGAATGAAATACATAAATTCCAAAATATTATAAGATCGGGACACCGGTGTAATTCCTCATCTCTAAGTAATTGGTTGTAGTAGGTGATGAGGTCAGTGATGGGACTACTTCCTGAAGGCGTTGCGTTGACTAATAGTAGTTCTTTCCATTTTGTGCTCACCATTTCACTCATTTTGAGGCTCAACTTTGAGTAAATACGTAATGCTTATTTGTAACGGTCTAGATGGATTTGTATTTTATATTGGGATGAGGTCAAAAAGATATATTCGTACACTTAAAATGATGCACTGATGAATGAGAAGCTGACTTTCAAGTTGCGCCCATGAAGTTCGAAAAAAATGAGAAAAAGTTTTAGTCTCACATTGAAAATGGAATGAAATAACTCATGGTTTACATAGAACTTAGTTTCTACTTAGTGATAATAAAGCAGTAATGACGGCGCTCTTATGTATGAACCCAGGGGGAAAACATGGACAGTAAGTCATGAGCCCAATGTCTATTTCCACGACTTGTGAACATGAATGTCAGACCAAATTCCAGACAACATATGACTATAGTTATAATTTTCTCTTCTTGTATGTTCATCTCCCTCATAGTGGAATTGTTGTGGCTCTTCACCTCCTGATAATTCCATATATTAAGGACCTTAGTACTTCAAAAATACGCATCATCGTCCTTTCTTTCATCTCTTGCTCATTGTGCCAATGTGGATTTTGGAGCGCATGAATTTTCAATATTCTCATGGGAGATATGTTGAGTATTGGTGTTACATACCAATGTTATTTTGATGATTATCACAACATTATGTTGTTGCTAATGTATCTCTTGTTTTAGTATCATGTTTATCAAATAAAGAATAACATGATTTGGAGACTAATAGCTTGGTGCAAGTATGGACATCAAGAGGAGCAATGCCAAAGCTTGGACTCAAGTGGTGCTATAGCTTGGAGATGATGGGAAGCATCAAGGCATCGAGAATTGAAGCCATAGACTCTAAGGAAAGCAATGTAATTCATGTATTACTTCTCTTTTTGAGTCTAGGTTTAATGTAATGCCTTGATAGATGGTCTACTCATTCATGCATTTGCATATAACCATCTTAGTGAGCCTTAGGATTATCATAGAATCCAATCCAATAGGTTCATCATGCCAAATGACTCAATTGGAGTCTATAGCTCTCCAATAGGTGATTGATGGATGAAGGACAAGCGACTGGGTGATTCCAGGCACCTGGTCAGCCTTCATCAGTCGACTGTTGTGCCCCAGCTCAAGTCAACCATTACTTGACTCTTACTTTAGGTTTTGGAACAGTCGATTGAAATACAATTTTATAGTCGCATGTCTTCCAACATGCACCTGTGAATTGTTATACAGTCTTCTGTGTGCAACTTGCATTTTCTGGGTTTCATCCCAATTTGCAAGTCAGTCGGCTGATGAAGTATTTACAGTCGCCTGTTTATAAACAGTCGCTTGTTAATTGTTCTACAGTCGTCTATGTGCTTGATGCATTTTCTCTGCTCCATTTCCATCCCAAGTGACATTCGCTGCTGAATGATATTCAGGCGCCTGATCATTTTACAGGTGCATGTGTAGTCTTCTACAATCGCTTGTCCTGGCTAAGATTATAGTCGTTTGGGATCTTTATAGTCGTTGACCAGTCGACTGTCAGTTGTTCATCAGTCGACTGTCGGTGCCGTAAATTGCCAAAATCTAGCCTTTGCAGATTTATTCATTTTGTTTTTTTACTTGGGTTTGAGGGCTCCTTTGGGTTTCTTATATATAGGAAAGGGCTGAGTTCATCAAAAATTCTTGGATCTATTGAAAATCTTTATAGATTGATTAAGCCACTCTCAAACTCTCTCATTTCCCTCTTAGAGCTCATTATCTCCTTCATGCATTGAAGTCAAGCTCAAGGGAAATCATCCAAGTGCTTTCAAGCCAATCTTATCACTTGGAGATTCTCTTCCATGCATTGCATTCATTAATGAGTAAGTTCATCATCAAGGCATAGGTAAGAGTATTTGGTTTACTTTGTTATTTCTTTGAAACCCTAGCTTTCTGTGTGAGAGCCAGTTACTCTCTGTGTGAGAGTATAACCTTCTGTGTGAGGGTTGGTTGTGATCTCTCTATGTAAGAGTTTGAGTCTCTCTGTGTTAGAGCAAAAGTCTTTCTGTGTGAAAGCAAGGATATCTCTTTGTGGGAAACCAAAATCCTCTGTGTGAGGTATCTCAATGTGAGAGTTTATTCACTTCTCTGTGTGAGAATTATAGTGGATATTGGTGTGGCTAGACGTACCCAAGTTTGGAGAACCAGGGTAATATCTTGTGTTTGCCTTTGGATTTTTGTGGTGTTTAAATTTCTCTTGCATTTATAATTCCGCATTTGCAAGTTTAATTTTTAAATATGTAATTTGTGCCATTAAACTATTCCCCTCTCTAGTGTGCTGTTGTTAGTATTGCAAGGTAGATGGTCCTTACAATTGGCATCAAAGCGAGGTTGAACCATACATCAATGATGGAATTCAACGCTTCATCCATGTCTCATAAAGAAGGTCTATCAACCGTTCGAACATTGCTCTTCAACGGAACCAACTATCTAAGTTGGAAGATCAGAATGCTGATCTACTTAGAGAGTCAAGACCTTTGGGACATCATAGAGTCGCCCTTTGAGAAGCCTGCTATGCCCGTGGCCTTACATGCAAAGGCGGGGAAGGACTCTATCAAATTCAATACGAGGGCTATGAATGCATTTCATTGTGCCCCCCACTCTGAATGAGTTCAACCGCATCTCCATATGCAAATCGGCCAACGAAATTTGGCATATCTTGGAGATTACTTTTGAAGGGATATCCAAGGTAAAGAAATCTAAACAAAGCGTGTTTAGATGTAAATATGAAATGTTTAAGATGCAGGAAGGAGAAAGCATCTTTGAAATGTTCACAAGGTTCACAGACATTGTGAACGCTTTGGAAGGACTTGTGAAGGTGATTTCCCAATAGGATCGAGTGGAGAATATCCTCGACTCTCTTACACCCAAATGGGAGTCAAAGACCAACAGGATTTTGGAGTCTAACGACATGTCCAATTATACCGTTGAGGAGTGCATCGGGAATCTCATGGCATACGAAGTGAAGCTTCAACACAAGAATGAGATTCAACCAACCAAGCCTGAAAAGCAAAAGGGGGTTGCATTCCATGCAAAGGAGGAGCCAATCAAATGGAGGAATAAATTCCATCAAGAAGCTCCTAGTGAAGAAGATGAAGAAGATGAGGCTTGTGGAGATGAAATCATGGAGCTTGCCAAGCAAATATGAGCATTTCTCAAAAGAAAGCAAGGTAAATCTTTTTAAAAGTTTGCCTTTAATTCTAATAATCCGATTTGTTTCAATTGTAGAAGAAAAGATCATTTCTCCACCGAATGCCCTTCCAAACCCACCAAAGAGACTTATAAGGGTAAAGGGAAGAAACATTGGAAAGGCAAGTCCAAGTTCAAGAACCAAAAGAAGGGACTTGTTAGCACATTTGATGACTCCGACGAGGACACATCAAGTGATGAAGAAGAGGATGACAGGGAGTGAGCTCACATGTGCTTTGCGACTTTTGATGATTCTTCATCAATCTCCTCTAGTTCAAGCAATGAAGAGGTAGAGGTGTGGCTCAACCCAAACGAGGAAATGTGCTTCATGGCAAAGGGGGACGAGTCTTCGTCAAGCTCTAGCGAGGAGGAAAGCGATGATATAGTTGAGGAGGAGAAGCTATCCTACGAGGAGCTCGAATACCGCTTCAACATAGTCTCAAATGGGGCAAGTAAGTGCATCGACTCATATGCAAAATTCAAAGCAAAATTTAAAAATGCTATGAGCAGGGTGTATGCTTTAGAATCTTCTAGTGTAAACAATAATGATATGCATATTTGTGACACTAGTGAGAGAGACACACTTCTCTCTCAAGTTAAGGATTTGAGCATTTCTAATGAAAAATTATTAGCTCAAAATCTCAGCTTAGAATCTCGCATTCAACAACTTTCGTTAAAATGCAAAGAGGAATCCCAAAAGCTCATTAGCTTTGTTCGTGCTAGGGATTCACTCCACGGTTTGCTTGAAAAACAACATTCGACAAACCATAGAGGAGGTTTGGGATACACTCCAAAGGTGATTACCAAACCCACATCTAATTCTTCTTATGGTGCAAATTCAAGAAATTTTGCAAAAGCACCTAAGAAGAATCATCATTCTTTCTTGTATAACACCAACACTAACAAGAACACAAAGTGGTGAAGAAAAATGAAAATTATTCATTTTTTGCTAAGAAGCAAAATCCTCCCTTTATGCATGCCAAGAAAATATTTTCTACACTTAGACATGCCACATCCACCCCTCTTGCAAAGGCAAAACCCTTGCCTAAGAAATCCTTGAGTTTATAGATTCCCACTAGGTGTAGTGTGCAAGAAAGAGATATATACATCAACTCTCTAGTTAGGGATGTGATCACCTCATGTGATTACATTAGGAAATCAAACTCCTCTTGGATTTGGTTCGCTAATGTTTAGGTTCCTCACGTATATACATATTGCATGTGTATTGTGCTTAAATATTTATTTTAGCATACCCATTGTTTGTGTGTGTTTCATCATTTTGAAAATGTTTTCAGATTTATTTTTATGAAAAGGGGGACCTTGGGGAATACATTGACATACATGCATTTATTGATCCATATGTATGTCAATGGGGGAGTTAATATGTTGTATGTTTAAAAGTTTTAAAACATATTTTAACTCTCATTTTGGGTTGTTTTTGTTTGAGATCATTGTTGCAAAATTGGTGTCATTTTACAATTGGTTATGATGGTTTCAAACTCAACCTATTGATATTGCCAACATGTTTCATGCTATATTTCCTTGTGGCAATGTCATGTGTATCAATGTGATTGATTTTTCCATATATATGCGTTGATACCCTTAGGCCCATGGCTCTAAGTATTATTTACAATTGGTAAAGAGGATCATCTTTTATCTCTTTCTTTACAATTGGTATTAGATTCTAGAAGTCAAAATTTGACCTTTTCTATAATCTAAGGGGAGCATGTGATAGTGATTGATACCCACTAAATTTTTATATTTGGTACCATACATCTCTTTATCTCTTGCATATTGTCACATCTTTAATTAGAATGACAAGGGGGATATATTTGATGTCCACCTTTTTGACAATGACAAGGGGAGAGATATATGCATTATGTAAATCATGTTTATCATACATATGGAGACACACACACACACACACACACACACACACACACACACACACACACACACACACACACACATGGGGAGAGATATGTGGTATTATGTAAACCATTCATGTGACGATTGTTTATATACTTATTGCAATTTGTTATGTAATCCATGCCTACTATATGTAACTATTGTTTCTTAACATTACAATTTTGTATCTCATTTTACAATTGGTGCATATAAGTAGGAGGAGCTGATTAGCATTGTGCTTTATTCTCTTTATGTTTACATAATGTGTGTCATCATCAAAAAGGGAGAGATTGTTGAGTATTGGTGTTTCATACCAATGTTATTTTGATGATGATCACAATATTATGTTGTTGCTAATGTCTCTCTTGTTTTAGTATCATGTTTATCAAATGGTAGCATGATTTGGAGACTAATAGCATGGTGCAAGGATGGACATCAAGAGAAGCAATGCCAAAGCTTGGACTCAAGGGGTGCCAAAGCTTCGAGATGATAGGGAGCATCAAGGCATAAAGAATTAAAGCCATATACTCTAAGGAAAGCAATGTAATTCATGTATTGCTTCTCTTTTTGGGTCTAGGTTTAATGTAATGCCTTGATAGATGGTCTACTCATTCATGCATTTGCATATAACCATCTTAGTGAGCCTTAGGATTATCATAGAATCCAATCCAATAGGTTCATCATGCTAAATGACTCAATTGGTGTCTATAGCTCTCCAATATGCGATTGATGGATGAAGGACAAGCGACTGGGTGATTCCAGGCACCTGGTCAACCTTCATCAGTCGACTGTTGTGCCCCAGCTCAAGTCAACCATTACTTGACTCTTAATTTAGGTTTTAGAACAGTCGACTGAAGTGCAAGTTTATAGTCGCATGTCTTCCAACATGCACCTGTGAATTGTTATACAGTCTTCTGTGTGCAACTTGCATTTTCTGGGTTTCATCCCAATTTGCAAGTCAGTCGACTGCTAAAGTATTTACAGTTGCCTGTTTATTTACAGTCGCATGGTAATTGTTCTACAGTCTTCTGTCTGCTTGTTGCATTTTCTCTGCTACGTTTCCATACCAAGTGACAGTCGCCTACTAAAGGATATTCAGGCGCCTGGTCATTTTACAGGCGCCTGTGTAGTCTTCTACAGTCGACTGTCCTGGCTCAGATTATAGCCGTCGGAATCTTTATAGCCTTTGACCAGTCGACTGTCAGTTGTTCATCAGTCGACTGTCGGTGCTGTAAATTACCAAAATCTAGCCATTGCAGATTTATTCATTTTGGCTTTTTACTTGGGTTTGAGGGTTCGTTTGGGTTTCCCATATATAGGAGAGGGCTGAGTTCATTAGAACTCTTGGATCTATTGAAAATCTTTAGATATTGATTAAGCCACTCTCAAACTCTCTCATTTCCCTCTTAGAGTTTATTATCTCCTTCATGCATTGAAGTCAAGCTCAAGGGAAATCATCCAAGTGCTTTCAAGCTAATCTCATCACTTGGAGATCCTCTTCCATGCCTTGCATTCATTAATGAGTAAGTTCATCATAAAGGTATATGTAAGAGTTTTTGTTTTACTTTGTTATTTCTTTGAAACCCTAGCTTTCTGTGTGCTCCTGCGTGAGAGTATAACCTTCTGTGTGAGAGTTGGTTGTGATCTCTCTGTGTGAGAGTTTGAGTCTCTCGGTGTGAGAGCAAAAGTCTTTCTGTGTGAAAGTAAGAATATCTCTTTGTGGGAAACCAAAATCCTCTGTGTGAGATTGTATTCACTTCTCTGTGTGAGAATTATAGTGGATATTGGTATGGCTAGACGTACCCAAGTTTGGGGAACCATGGTAATATCTTGTGTTTGCGTTTGAATTTTTGTGGTGTTTAAATTCCTCTTGCATTTATAATTCTGCATTTGCAAGTTTAATTTTTAAATACGCAATTTGTGCCATTACACTATTCACCCCCTCTAGTGTGTAGTTATTAGTATTGCATTACAAGATAGACTGTATCTGATACTCAAAGCACCGCGATAAGGGACGAATCTGTTTTATGGATACAATGTGATATACGAGTCTCGAAGTTTAATCATTCCTCTATTTTTGTGTCTTTTTAAATTTCACTTGTTTCTATGGTATTATCTTTTCATTTATTTTTACATTAGGCATTTTGCTTAAAATCATATACAAAAATGAATGGGGTATTAACAGTCACAAATATATACATGGATAAGGAGTTTTCTGAATTTCTATATATGATGACTTTATGGAAGTTGGCTCGATTTCGACGATGATGAGTCATTGGTTATTCAGACGAGCTATCTTGTGTCGAGATAGCTTGTCTGCACTCGGATCCGACCCATCTGACTCGGCACAAGTCAGATAGGTCGAATGCTGACCTATGGGACTTCATTATCGTATGGACTCTCGGTTGTGGGGGTCGACAGCTCAGATGGATTCACAGCTGTATGGTTCGACCTACCTAGTGGGTCGAACAACTTGGCTCAGCACGTCGAATCGCTTGTTCTTCAGGAGGAAGCTCGGTCGTTTGGAGCAAGGCCACTTAGGTGCGAAGACAGCCAGTAGGATGCAACACACATCTACTAGGGTTCGACGCATTAATTGCATAGATTTGTGATGGGATAGGAATTCTGTTAAAGACGAGATTTGTATCTTTTGGGGAATCCTCCTTAATGATGGCACCTATTGTACTCTAGGGTTATACATATGTAGTTTTAGAGAAGGGTTTCAGTGGACCACCGTGTGGAACACATTTAGAGAATTCTTGAGCTGCCATTTGTAAAAGCCAACTTTGAGAGATATTGTTATGAGCTTTTGGAGAGATCATTGTATGCTTCTTCTTCAGTTGTGAATAGAGAAGATTTGTATTTGTTCTTTCCTTTCGTAATAAATCTCATTAGTGTTCCCTTGGCCGATCAATAGCCTAAAGTTGTGATCTCTCTTAGCGCTTCTCATTTGTTTGGTTACTTCTGCTTGTCCTCGGTCATCGACGATCATACGTATTCCGTTATGCTATGCATTTGCACGCACAATAAATTGGTATCAGAGCATTACAGTGTCAAAGATCAATGTAGGATGCAAAGATGAGTAACGGTTGCAATGACAGTTCCTTAAAGACATCAACTTCTGGCGTGCCTGCTCTAGTTGGTCGGAGTATCGTGTCCAACACGAAGTTTGAAATTGGGAAGTTTGATGGAAAGATCAACTTCAGTATATGGAGTTACGAAGTCTTGGATGTCTTGAACCATCTTGGTCAAGACATCGCATTAGACAAGAAGCCGATGTGCATGTCTAATTTATAGTGGAGAACTCTGAATCAGATTGCATGTGGTACCATCCGACTGTATTTGTAAAAGGAGAAGAAATACACATATATGGAGGAGACAAGTGCAAGCAAGTTCTGGAAGAAGCTCGACGACAAGTATATGAAGAAGAACATACAGAACTGGCTACACTTTAAGAAGAAGATTTTCAGTTTGAACTTAGCCGAGGGTGTTTCTTTAGAGGAACATCTCGATTACTACTACAATCTTCTTATCGACCTAAGAAACATCGACGTGAAGATCAAAGATGAAGACAAGACGATGATTCTCCTCAACTCTCTACCCATTGAATATAAGTACTTGGTGTCGGTTCTTACCTATGGTAAGGAATCGATCACATTTGAAGATGTGTCCAATGCTCTGACAAACAACGAGTTCAGGAAGAATGATGTTGACATCGGAAGCCGAGCTTGCGATGCTCTTATGGTGGTGAGAGGCCGTAGTGGTGAGAAGGGTGGAGCAAGGAAGGGGTATTCAGATCTAAGTCCAAAGACAAGAGCATATGCCCTCAACGTAAGGACTTAGCGAAGGACCAATGTGCTTTCTATAGAGAAAGAGGACATTGGGTCAGAGACTGTCCAACGGTGAAGATGAAGCATGACGCAACAGCCAATGTTACGACAGGCATTAAGGTCGAGGAATAGGTTCTGGCATGTGCATCAGAGGGCGCAATTTCAGATGGTTGGGTTCTCGACTCTAGGTACTCGTTCCATATGACACCACATCAAGAATACTTTACTCATTTCCATGAAGGGGGTAAGAGTACGGTCTTGCTGGGTGATGACCGACCTTGCAGCACTGCAGGAATTGAGACAGTGTGGATGAAGATGAGCGACTGTGTTACACGAGACATCGATGAGGTATGCTTCGTTCCAAACCTAAAGAGTAACCTTATATCGCTTGATTTTCTCGAAGCCAAGGGCTGTCGAGTGACGATGGAAAATGGAGCTCTGAAGATGACCCGAGGAGCAAGGATAGTGAAGAAGGGGAAGTGCAGAGGTAACATCTACTACTTGGATGGCTCGACCGTATCTAGCACAGTAGCTGTAACCCATGATGTCAATCTAGACGAATCTTTGTTATGGCACATGCATCTCGGGCATGTGGGCAAGAAAGCTTTGCAGAAGTTGATCGTTAAAGATCGCCTAAAGGGCACCAAGACTAGGAAGATCAAGTTCTGCTAGCACTGTTTATTTGGGAAATAAACACGTGCTTCATTTGGGATGGCCATCTATAGTACAAAGGGAGCGCTTGACTATGTACACACCGACGTATGTAGGTTGAGTAAGTCGGCCTCATTGGGATGGAAGCACTACTTTGTGTCCTTCATCGATGATTTCTCACACATGGTATGGGTGTTTCCTCTGATGTCAAAAAACCAAGTTCTTAGCACTTTCATCGAGTGGAAGAAGCTGGTTGAGACGTAGACAAGTCGAAAGGTCAAGCGTCTCTGAAGAGACAATGGTGGGGAATATAGGTTGGATCTCTTTGAGAAGTTTTGTAGATCGGAAGGGATTCAGTGACACTTCACCATTAGTAGTATGCCGCAGTAGAATGGAGTAGCTGAAAGGATGAATCAGACTTTGCTGTAGAAAGTCCGATGCATGTTGTCAATAGCCGACTTATCGAAGGAGTTTTGTGCAGAGGCCCTGGTGTATGCAACCTACGTGGTCAATCGGCTACCATCTGCTGCATTAAGAGGACGACCTCCATTGGAGGTCTGGTCGGGAAAGCCAGTTTTAGACTATGGATCACTGCGAGTTTGGGGCTGTCCGAGCTACTATGCCGTGAAGGAAGACAAACTTGATGCTCGAGCCAAAAGGCCATCTTCTTGGGCTTTAACAATGATGTCAAGGGATACCACTGTGGTGTCTGACAAAGAAGAAAGTGATCGTGAGCAGATATGTAACGTTTGATGAGTCGGCGTTACTGAAGGAGTATGTACCAAAGGTGTGAGACCGAATAGACATAGCAAAGCAGGTTTATGACAATGTGTATGGGGTTCTAGCTCGGTCGGTCACTGATTCAGACCAACCCACACCAGAGGCTGCGGAAGACGTCCCCAAAACGGATGCTGGTGAAGTCTGTGGTTCAAGATTTGATTGTGGAGTTAGCTCAACTCCACAGATGACTTACCTGAAGGATTCTATAGCTACATCGAGACTGAAGTGTGAGATACGATGATATGTATGGTATACGGAGATGGTCTTGTGCACTTTTCCCGGCGTAAGAACAGACATTCCCACTTCTTTCGTAGAGGTGGAGCAATATGAAGACCATGAGTGGTGAAGAAGCACGATGGATGAGGAGATGGAATTACTGAGGAAGAATGAAACATCGGATCTCGTGGAGCTTTTGAATGGTAAAAATGCAATTGTATGTAAATGGGTCTACACCAAGAAGGATGGATCCGAAGCAGGAGATGTTTGCTACAAAGCTCGCCTCGTAGAGAATGGCTCGTACAGAGAGAATACATTGATTATTTCTCTCTGTGGTAAAGCATTGCTTGATTCGGATCCTATTGGCATTAGTCGCTCAATTCGACCAAGAACTGGTGCAGCTATATGTCAAAACGGAGTTCTTGCACGGAGAGCTCAAGGAGAAGATGTATATGGCTAGCTCGATGGCTATGGGAGCGGTGACGGTCTTGCATGTAGACTGAAGAAGTTGATTTATTGGCTGAAGTAGTCACCGAGACAATGGTATAATAGTTTCGAATGCTTTATGACGGATGATCAAGGGTATGTTTGTAGCCCCTATGACCATTGCATGTTCTATCAGGAATTGGATGATAGGTCCTTCATCTATCGTCTACTTTATGTTGATGATATGCTCATTGTTTCATCGAATAAAGATGAGATTCAGAGATTAAAGTCTCAGCTCAGTTGTGAGTTTGAGATGAATGATCTAGGCGAAGCACGTAGGATTCTTGGGATGGAGATCACAAGAGATCAAAGTGGAGGTACAGTTTATCTTTCACAGGGTTTCAATTTGAAGTCTGATATACAAAGATTTGGATGTGAGAAGATGAACTCCATAGCTACTCTGCTTGCACCTCACTTCAAGTTCTGGATCGAGCAATACACGAAGAACGAAGAAGAGAAGAAGCTTATGAAGAGCATACCGTATGCCAATGCGGTAGGGGTCTTGATATATGCTATGGTTTGTACTAGACCCGACCTATCACATGCTCTCAGCATAGTGAGTAGGCACATGCACAATCCGGGAAAGGAGCACTGGCGAGCATTACAATGGATACTGAGGTACATCAATGGCACATTCGAAATTGGATTGACCTATAGTTGAAGTGTTCATGGTGTGCACACTATTGACTATGTCAATTCTAACTATGCTAGCGACTTAGATGAAAGGTGATTGATGATGTACTACATCTTCACCATGTCAGGCACTCCTATTTGTTGGCAGAGTATCATTAAGTCTATGGTCGCCCTGTCTACTATGGAGACAGAGTATATGTCAATGACTAAAGTGGTGAAGGATGTGATATGACAGATGGGCTTGATGGATGATATGGGAGTCTACAATAAGATGTATGACATCCGTTATGATAGTTGGAGTGCATTGCATTTGGCTAAGAATCGGGTCTTCCATGCTCACACCAAGCATATCGATGTGGGATTCCACTTTGTTCGTGACTATATGGGAGAAGAAGACAACGACATCAACTTAATGAAGATTAGAACATAGGACAACCTGGCAGATATGCTGACGAAGGTGGTATCTAAGGTCAAGTTCAAGCACTATTTCGACGTGCTTAATGTGGTTCTGAGATGACGCTGGTGTCGGCCCCCAGGAGGGGGTATGGATGGTCGTTCATGTGACGGAGGCCTAAATCTCGTCAAGGTGAAGATTTGTGGAAGTTGTCTCGATTTCGGCGCTGATGAGTCATTGGTTATTCAGCCGAGCTATCTTGTACCGAGATAGCTCGTCTACACTCGGATCTGACCCATCTGACTCGACACAAGTCAGATAGGTCGAATGCCGAGCTACGAGACTTCAGTAGTGTATTGGACTCTCGGTTGTGAGGGTCAAAAGCTCAGATGGATTTGTAGCTCTACGGTTCGACCTACCCAGTGGGTCGAACAACTTCGGTCAGCACTTCGGATCGCTCAGTCTACAGGAGGAAGCTTGGTCGTGCGGAGCAGGGCCTACTTAAATGCAATAGAAGCTAGTAGGGTACCGCGCACGCCTACTAGGGTTTGGCACATTAATTACGTAGAGTTGTGATGGGATAAGAATTCTGTTAAAGTCAGGATTTGTATCTTGTTGGGACTCCTCCTCAATGATGTCACCGATTGTACCCTAGGGGTATTTATAGATAGTTTTAAAGAAGGGTTTCGGTGGACCACCGTGTGGAACACATTGAGAGTGTTCTTGAGCCACCATTTGTGAGAGCCAACTTTGAAAGATATTGTTGTGTGCTTTTGGATAGATCATTGTGTGCTTCTTCTTTTGTTGTGAAGAGAGAAGATTTGTATTTGTTGTTTCCTTTCGTAATAAAGCTCATTGGTGTTCCCCTGGCTGGCCGACTGCCTAAAGTAACGTCCTCTCTTATCGCTTCTCATTTGTTTGATTACTTGTCATTGTCCTTGTTCATCGACGATCCTGTGTATTCCGATGTACTGTGCGTTGGCGCACACAACAGACTTCTAAACCATAAATCCCTTTTGGCCCCATCTTGATTACTGATATAACTGGTGTTTAAAATGTGCCTGCTTTTTTAACTCTCACGTGAAGACTTCTAAAGGAATTGTTTTTTCTTATGTTGGACGAAAAGGATTGCCCTTCATAGTAATACTCATGCTTGTATGGTGTTTTTATGTAGTTATATTTTCTGTATCAGATCAAAAGAACGTCCTCCTTTAGGTTCATTTTTTTTTATTGTCGTTGGATTAATAGCAACATATTGATATGAAACTACACAGCAATGAGTAGCATTACCAATAAGTCCTTCAGACACAAATAGCATAGCTGAGCTAACTGCTTGTTGAAATGTAACAAATAGATTGACTGGAAACAAGATGTGAATCTAACTTACAGCTCGTGCAAGTGGTGTATCAACCGCCCCTGGTGCAATACAATTAGTTCGGATGTTGTCATTTGCCCACTCGCAGGCCAAATTCTTCGTGAGTTGGTTCATTGCTCCTAAAATGGGGAATGAACAGATACATCAGACTTAACAATAAACAGACAATCTCAAGCTTTATTATTTGTATTTTACAATATTATGCCGGCATTTGGAGCATGATGAAATATGGGGTGCTTAGATTTACCTTTAGTCGCTGAGTAGAGAGAATATAGAGGTATGCCTAAAACCCCAGCGATTGATGAGATTAACACAATGCTGCCTCGCCCGGATGCCTTCAGAAGAGGATGAGCAAGTTGGCTCAAATGAAAAGCAGATTCAAAGTTGGTAGCCATGAGGAAAGAATATTCTTCTGCTGTGTAATCCACAACTGGCTTAACAATGGCTGTCCCTACGTTATTAATCTAGATTGAGAGATGTGTTAGGTACAACAAAGAAAGGGAACTAAAACATTAACAGTTCAAAATCAAGAAACGATGAAGAGAATATACAAATATATGAATCTAACATAAACAAAATTTAAGCATATCGTGATTTTAACTTTAGCATAATGCATAAACTTCGCAGGTTCTATGATCTGTTCAATATTTAGTTGGAAGCATAATGGGGTTCACGTTAAATTTTTCTAGTATCTATTTGGCAGTTATGCTAAATATATCATCAAGTTCATTACCATCATCATGTATTTATCCAAGGAAAAAGGCCGTTCTCTATATTATTTTTTTCCTCAACATGGTAGTTATCACCTTCGATATCTGCTGCATATTACCATCCAATTTGTTACAAAAACTTGCCATTCTGTGTTTACATAAAACTTCTAAGTAGAAAATTTCATGTGTGATTTCTGCTAATCACACTGTCATGTCAAGTAATCTATGGAAAATTCTCGGTACTTACCAAAATGTTCAGCTTCCCATCAAATATTGAAGTGACCCTCTCCATCAGTTTCTCCCGCTCTTCTCGAGAAGATACATCGCATACTGACCCCGTGACATGAAAATTTATGTTTTCCCATTCTTTCAAGCATTTCTCTAGCTCTGATCCATTCCTTGCACATGTATGAACCGATGCTCCAAGCCATGCTAACTCTTCGACTATGGCATGCCTATGATCCAATTGCTCAAGCACAGTTAGTCACGATACTTTTCTTTCAGATGCATGCAAATGCAGCTTCGTATCAAGAATTTAAAGAATCAATACGAATAGACGACAACGTTGGTGCACATTTTAATAACATGGTGAAATCCAAGAAGTCAACATTCAGTTAGGAAGAGAAATCAAAGAAGATGTGCGTAGAAGATGAAGAGGCGTATACCCGATTCCTTTAGTTCCTCCGGTAACTAAAGCAGTAGTGCCCGAGAGCGACCAAAACTTTTTTCTCTCATTCATGTCAATGCTACTTGCTCCATCCATGGTCTTGTATATGCTCTACTTCAGTTTCTATCTGAACACATCATCCTCCATTTATAATTGCATTGATGCTGTTGGTATTGATCATAAAACATTCCTTGATGCAAGGATCCAAACTGCCGAACTGCATAAGACCACCTATGCACAAAGTAGACGGACGAAACTAAGAATGTTGCGTCATCCCTCTCTGTCTGCGTACAAAATTCCAGCCATTGAATAATAGTTTGAGCCTCCATTATTCCCTTCCATCATGCATAAGTTAAGATAACCAAACAAGAGGCGATACATCTTATGTGTTGTATGTATGTGAGTATAAACTGTAAACCTACAGTAGAAAATGGCCTCAAAGACGGCACAAACAAACAAACATTTCAACAGCACACCTGATAGGCACCATAATTTCCTTAGATTAGCAGACCAAATTTTTTAACACACGCATACGCGCACACGAGTATGCACCTGCACAGGAAAAAAAAAGAAATCAAAATTAAAAAGAAAAAAGTGCCAACTGAAATATTAATATTGTGTTAACAATATAGATTACATACATATTGCTTGATACTATAGAAACAAATGAAGATGATATTATAAACTATCGCCTGATATCGAGACCAAAGCAGAGGTTTCCACCCTCGGTTCTAAGATATTTCCAAGTTGACTGACCGTAATATAAATAATCCCGGCATTAAGGATTCTGATCATATATTTCATTTCTCAATGCATGTTAAAAAATCAAAATAAATGATCTGTGTAAATGCAATGGTTAAGTACATACTATGAAAAACAGTGTAGAAGGCTATGTTTATCACATCCGGACTGGTAATCGAGCTAGTAAGTTAAGGGGTAAAGACTTTTATTTTCCAATCATCGGTTGGCCTAGGTTGAACATGGTTTGTATGGGAGATCTTTTTGGTCCATGTAGTTTATATATCTTAATATATTACTATCTTTTAAACTCAGTAAAAAGCACATTCGGCTGGTGCACAAGATTCTATTGGTTTTGTATGCCTATGGACAGAAGTTCAACTACGTTGAGATCTTTGCTAAACTTTGTCAACTTGCTCTTTTCTGGATAAATGACCATCGGTCACGGATGGTATCCGTTGAAAATGTGAATATTCATTTTGTATATATACATATCCTAGGCCCATACACACAGAAAAATAACCTATTTCATGTTTTAATCACACATATATGTACATCAGGAAAAATAATAGGCCAACCTAAAGAGAATGTGAACTTAGTTTTACGGTTTCAGAATAATAAAGCTTTTGTATTGATCCGATCACGGAGCAAATACGAGAGGATCTTTTTGATTTTTGGCATATGCATGTAATAGCATGTGTATAACAATTCCAATGGGTTGGATCGTAAAAATATCCAAAAAAAAAACTTTGTATGAACAATATCGGCTTCGGCTAAGAGAGGATATATATTTACAAAAAATGAAAAGTAATAAACTTATTTCTTTGATGGCAAAATTGCTTGAATTTGGTATTATGGTGTACATACTTTGCATGACGATGTTGTTTTACATGAAAACGCAAGGAAACAAGTGAAACTTATGCTGACATAGTAGACTATGTCATAACAAAGAGAAGATAATGAACAAGTTACATAAAGAGTGATCTGTTGGCCTATTGAATTATGAGTCGTACGACATTTGCGAATCATGCCTCCAAAATATAATGGCTGAAAATCCTTCTGTAGGACAAAGAAGAGACTTAGTGAACTCTAGGGTCTTATACATTCGAACGTATGTGGACCCCATGTCTACTGTTACGACCTAAAGACTCCGGGCAGGATCCGACCTCGCCACCCAAACCAAAAAGCCATATGCAGGGTAGGCGATGGCCCAATACCAGTCCGACTATAGAGGCTAAGGGCAGGCGACGGCCCAATACCTGCCCTCTCAAAGACTCCGGGGCAAGCTTAGGGAGCTTCGTCATCCAAACTGGAGAAAAAGGGCATGTGCCGAGCTACGACTCCCTCCCCCCTCAAAATGAAGACTCATGGGCAGGATCCGTCCTCGCCACCCAAACCGGAATGCCATATGCGGGGTAGGCGACGTCTCAATACCCATCGGACTATAGAGGCTGCGAGGAGGCGACGGTCCGATATCTGCCCTCTCAAAGACTCCGGGGCAAGCTTACGGAGCTTCGCCACCCAAACTGGAGAAAAAAGGCATGGGCCGAGCAACGGATCCCTCCCCCCTCAAAATGAAGACTCTGGGGCAGGATCCGTCCTCGCTACCCAAACCGGAATGCCATATGTGGGATAGGTGACGGCCCAATACCTGTCCGACTATAGAGGCTGCGGGGAGGCGACGGCCTGATATCAACCCTATCAAAGACTCTAATGCAAGCTTACGGAGCTTCACCATCCAAACTGGAGAAAAAAGGCACGGGCCGAGTTACGGCTCCTCCCCCCTCAAAATGAAGACTCCGGGGCAGGATCCGTCCTCGCCACCCAAACCAGAATGTCATATGCGGGGAAGGCGATGGCCCAATACCCGTCCGACTTTAGAGGCTACGGAGAGGCGACGGCCCAATACCCGTCCTCTCAAAGACTCTGGGGCAAGCTTACGGAGCTTTGCCACCCAAACTGGAGAAAAGAGGCATGGGCCGAGCTACGGCTCCCTCCCCCCCTCAATGAAGACTCTGGGGCAGGATCCGTCCTTGCCACACAAACCGGAATTCCATATGCGGTGTAGGCGACGGTCTAATACCCGTCCGACTATAGATCCTGCAGAGAGGCAACGGCCCGATACCCGCCCTCTCAAAGACTCTGGGGCAAGCTTACGGTTGATCGTCGTCCAATCACCTGTCACTTCTGCTTAGCTGGAGCACAAGTAGGGACGCGATAGGTCGACGAGGGTGTCAGAGATATTAATACATTAATGGGTGTCAGAAAATGTCAGAGATATTAATACATTAATGTGAGACGCGATGGACAACCATCAGTTCTCGTTCTTAACCTCTGGCATTAATGGGCGCGTAGGTCGCCTCTCTCACTCTCCCTCTCCATCCCAATTCTGGCCAAAAATTTTGCTCCCCCTCTTTCACTCCTTTGTTTCATTTTTTTCTCCATCAAGAACTCTTCCAAGCACCCCCCCTCATTCCTCATCATTCCTCCATCAAATTTCACCTCAACACTCTCTAAAAATCCATCTTTAGAAGCCAAAGCGGAGCTTGCAGATAGGAGATTGAAGGAGGCCCAAGAGTTCTTCAAGGATTAAGAAAGGCCAAAGAAATTTTGGAGGACTTTGGAGGTAGATTCCTAACACATTAGTAGGATTTAGTTTTAGCGCTCGGAATTTATTTAAGATAAATCATTATGGAAAAATTTTGAGTAGGAAATTATGATAAGTAAATTAGGATGTAATTTATGTCAACATGCCATAGAAAATGTTATCTTTTGTTATGAAAAATTAGGCTAGGCAAATTGAGTTTTAGTTAGATTAACATGTCATGGAATATTATGTTCTTTATGTGTCAAAATTATGCCTTGCAAATCATGTATATTTTATGCCATGTTAAGTTTAAGCACAAATTGTTTTATGTTCCCAATCTTGATATCAAATTTCCATAGCTATGTTGGTTGTGTTAGCTTCCATGTTCTAAGGTTATGATCGTCACATTTTAGTATGCTAAGTTGTTAGTATATTTCATTGTATGATATATGGAGTGTTTGGTGCTAAATGATAATCCAAATTTCAGGTCAAGCTTAGTTTTGATGGATATAATTTAAGAAGTGTCATTACCTATTTTCTAATCATATGCTGAAATTTTTCATTGCACATGATAGCAACTTAGAAAAATCGTAGAAAATAGTAGAAAAATCAGAAAAATACAATGTAGGACACTACGGAAAACCGCAGAAAATTATCTACAACTTTGAAGAGGGACCAGCAGTTAAATCTGACTGTAAATAGGTCTGCAGTAGCATTATTTCTGTTGTGGCAGTTTGGACAGATTCATGTGTTTATTTTGTTTGTAATTTGTTGTGTTGTATTTTGTTTTAAGTTGAATTTGTTCATGTTAATTGTACCCTCAAAATCATGCTCATGAGATATGTTTTTATGATAACGTTTCATATGTTATGAGTCATGTAGAGTAATGATGACGATGAGTATTGGGTTAAGTTGATGTGTAAGCGGTAGTTAAGACCGCTAACGATTCCATGAGATATGTTAATTTGTGCTAAAAACTGAGAGTGCGGCAGAGAATTTGATATCGGGAGTGCTCGTTCCATTTTGAAATGGGTGAGACTCCGGAAGTGGGTTTGAGGGACACGTGTAAATTTTAGGTGTTAAGGAGCAGGCAGTAGTAGTGTATCTCGCCCAATGTGTCGCCCTTGGAAGGGGAGTTTGAGAGGGCTAGAGAGGCCGCTGGTGTGCTCATGTTGCACCATGTCGGTAAATGATGGTTTTCTCCGTTTGTCCCAAGAAAACCGAGATGAGTCTCGCTCCGGTACCTTGTCCATTCGGGGAGTTACGAGAGGCCCCTCCAGTGCTCGTGTCGCTGGAGTGGTACCACTTTTTCACCTACCCTGGGTGAAGTCTGCTTTCTTAGCATCCTACAGTATATCCGGGTTCCAAATCAGAACAATGATTAATTTTAATTAATTTAATTAGTGATTTCCCTTCAGTTCTGCTTTCTATTGTTTACTTTCAGCACTTACGTTCGGTTTTTAATTTCTGCATATTCCTGAGATTGATGCGACACCTGTTGTTAGTTACTAGTTAGGAAGACCAGTTCTAAAACTGGGTCCTATTAGAGTGTTAGGAATTCTACTGGGTCACGCGTTGATGTGTCCAAACTTGTGGTTTCAGGTGTGGGACCCGAGCAGTCTGTGAGTGTTCTTAAGTCAGAGGTCGGTGCCAGTGCAGCAGAGGTAGAGCCTACGGGCAACTTTTTCCCGTTGGACTTTCCGGGGTTATATTAGTGGGTGCATTGTAACGGGTGTATACCATTTTTTGTACTTTTTGGGTCGAGGGTTTCTTCTTTTGTTGTATCCACTTTTGTACTACCCTTTTGTACAGCTGATATATAAATATGGACTTGTATGATGTGATGTGATGTAATGTTCTGTGTTGTTATATTTTCTTTTCAGTACTGCGATTTATTTTCTGTTGGAGCACTTTTCTTTTTCTCTATGTACTATTCCAGTGTGTTGCAGTGGCATGCATATTAAATTTATTTATCCACAAAAAAATGCCTAGTGGTATTTAGATAAGAGGGCTTGAAGCCTGAGTCGGTAAACTATGACAGCCTCGTCAGCTACGCTCCCCGTACTTGGGAGAGCGGGGCGTGACATATGGATGTAATAATATACGTTGGTTTGAGTATTGGTACATCTCTATATTGTAACTATATTGATTTCACTGGTAATCTGCAGACCTGCAAATGTAATCAAATAAGTAATGGCCCCCTGAGAGCGGGTCATTTCATGTGCTTCGGTGATCATCTTGCCAACAGGCAGTTGTCGATCGACAGACGTCCTATATTAGCCTGGCCGGCTGGCGCCTCACCTTGGCGCTCGGGTTGTCTAGGCAGATCTGTGGAGATGCAGGGAGGATTCCCTAGGTGGCCATTCCGGATAGGGATAGGCGTAGGTTCACTACTACAAAAATGACCTTTAATAGCACATCTTTAACAGCGCTTGCCAATTATAAGCGTTGTTAATTAGAGGCACATATAATAGACATCGCTTCTTTCTACAAGCGCTGCTAAAATTCGGATAATAGACATCGCTTCTTTCTGCAAGCGCTGTTAAAGGTCAAATAATAGACATCACTTCTTTCTGCAAGCGCTGTTTATTAGAGACACCGAAAATAGACAGCAGTTCTTTCTGCAAGCGCTGTTAAAGATCAGATAATAGACAACGCTTCTTTCTGCAAGCGCCGTTAAATATCAAATTAATAAATAGCGCTTCTTTCTATTGGCGCACTGTTAAAGGTGAGACATAAATTACAAACCACCCGCTACGAATCGTGATTCTAGGGTTTCAGAAAAGCGATCAGACCAATCTCAGCACAAGCAATGGCGATGGCGGCTCTGAGAAGAAAGGGGATGTGATTCATCGTCACCTCCAAGTGATCCACCGTTGTTCGATCCACCGTGTTCTCTGAGTAAGATCCCATGGCTGATCATCTCGATATCAGATTTAATGGATTTGTTTGAATCGTGATGATCCAATGGTGGGTAATGGTGGGTAATGGATCCTAATTTGGGAGAAATAATCGGAGGAGACAAGGGATTGCCATGGATTTTTGGAGACGCCCGTGTCCTTCTCTGTGTGCTTTCTTCGTGTTGTTGTTGCTTTTGACGTTGATTTTCTCGGTTTCGAATGTCGATGACACAGGGGTTTTCAAGGTGAAGTGCAAATTCGTTGGCCACCAACTCCGCTCCATCGCAGATCTCATGAAACACGATGTCCATCGGCACGCTCGGATCCTCGCCGCCGTAGATCTCCCCATGGGCGGCGTCAGCCTTCCCACAGACGCATGGTAATCGCATCTCATCTGATGAAATTTACAAACTTTTTGTAGTTTTCTTTTCAATCATATGGATTTTGATGGTCTTGATGGATATTAGACAAGGGACGAGAACTGTTAGATAATCTTGTTGTGGTTTTGTTTATTCCGTTAGCTCAAATAACGCACGATGCCGTGCATGTAGAAGCGAGTGGGGAAATTGTCAAGGGCACGACTAAGTATGTGGGAGTGTTACAACACGTTTCTTCGTGGGATGCCACAGTGAACACGTTCGACACAAATCTCGGCATGATTGTTACGCACGTTTGTTACTTCCTTTCGTTTTTGCTTTAATAAATAGAGTAGAAAAAAACAAAAGCTGGCAAGTTGAAGCAGCCCAAAAAAACAACGAGTGCCTTCTTTTTGTGTGTGCTGTGTTTCATTTTTTCTCCTTCGCTGTTTGTGTGAGTTTGAGTGTCAGAACTATCAAGTGGTATCAGAGCCCAGTTCAAGTTCTTCGGTACCTCACGATGGAACGGATCCCCACCAATCAAGCGGCAAGCGGCCATGGGCGTGAGCTTGTGCTACCGCAGGTGATGAAGGAGCCGTACGGGACAACGACGTATCCCATCCTGACACGATCAAACTACAATGAATGGGTCCTCTTGATGAGGGTCATCCTGCAAGGAGAGGCCTGTGGCGGGCATTCGAGGGCACAGAGGCCGTCACCGACGATGCCAGCTATCGTAATGACCACAAGGAGATGGAGGCCATCCTCTGCGCCGTGCCGTCGGAGATGATCGCAACTCTGGTGGTAAAGCCCACGACAAAGGAGGCGTGGGATACAATCAAGACCATGTGCATGGGGTCTGAACGCATGCGCGATGCCAAAGCTTAGACGCTTAGGACCGAGTTCGAGGAGCTGAAGCATAAACCTGGTGAGTCGATCGATGAGTTGTCTTTGCATCTAACCAGCATTGTTAGCAAACTCTCTGATCTCGGTGACGAGATCAAGGAGAAGCAAGTCATGCAGAAGTTCCTACGCATTATTCCCAAGCGTTACTCATAGCTGGTCATGTCCGTGGAGAGCCTACTCGACCTAAACACACTCTCGATGGAGGACCTGACCGGTCGTTTCAAACCGACCGAAGAACGGTTCGAGCTGGAGGCGACAGAGGATGGCAGTGGCAAGCTCCTGCTGTCGGAGGAGGAGTGGCTTGCGCGCATGCGTCGGCGCGAACAGGATGGCTCCTCCAGCCATGGTGGTAGCGGCTTCATCCCAAATAAGCACCGTGGCAAGGCGCAGGACGCGCATGGCAAGGAGGTCGCGCGCGACGGCGACGGCAGGGCATTCGGTGCCGGCCGCGACGTCAAGAAGGACAAGTGCAGGTACTGTGATAAACTGGGGCACTGGGTGCGTGATTGCAGGAAGAAAAATGTGATGAGGCCGCCAACCTCATGCAGGTGGAGGATGAGGAGCCCGCACTCCTCATGGCTGAAGTTGCGTCGCTCACCGCGGTACACGCCGAGTCAGAACGCGGCGGCGACGACAGCTCTGTCTTGCTCAATGAAGAACGCACCGAGGTCCTGCTCGGTAAGGAGGATGACGTGAAGGACGCCGTGTGGTACCTAGACACTGGGGCGTCAAATCACATAACGGGCGATCGCCCCACGTTCACCGATCTGGACGCAGGCCTGACTAGGTCGGTCCAGTTCGGCGATGGCTCAGTGGTGGAGATCAGAGGGCACGACACTGTGCTTTTCACAGCACATGGTGGTCGGCACCGCATGTTCACCAACGTCTACTACATACCCAAGCTCTGCAAGAACATCATCTCCCTTGGGCAGCTCGATGAGGTGGGCTGCGAGGTGCTCATCAGAGGTGGCATCATGCACGTGTGAGATCGACAACAACATCTCCTCGTCAAGGTAACGCGGACTAGAAACTGGTTGTATGTGATTTCCCTTAATGTTATGAAACCGGTGTGCATGTCAGCTAGTACAGGGGACACTGCTTGGCTTTGGCATGGGCGTTTCGGCCATCTAAACTTCGAGGCGCTGCGCAAGCTCGTGCACGATGGCATGGTGCATTGACTTCCTCACATCGAACACGTGGACCAACTCTGTGACGCATGTCTCATCGGCAAGCAGAGGCACGCACCCTTCTCGCAGATGGCGAATTATCGTGCCGAGGGTCATATCGACCTCATACACTGTAATCTTTGCGGGCCCATCACGCTGGCAACACACGGAGGGAGGAAGTACTTCCTCCTCCTCGTCATCGACAAAACCCGTTACATGTGGGCTGCCTTGCTGACAAACAAGGATCAGGTGGTGGCCGCGATCAAAAAGTACCAAGCTGCTGTCGAGGTGGAGACCGGGAGGAAGCTGCGCACAGATCGAGGTGGCGAGTTCACCTCTATGGAGTTCGGGGACTATTGTGCCGATCGTGGCATGCACCGGCAGCTGACGGCACCGTACTCCCCGCAGCAGAATGGCATCGTCGAGCGGCGGAACCAATCCGTCATGTCCATGGCGCATTGTCTGTTAAAGGCGAGGAAGATGCCGAGCACGTTCTGGGGGGAGGCAGTCAGCATGACGGTGTTCATCCTGAACTGCTCGTCGACCCAGAGCATGTGTGGCATGACTCCGTATGAGGCTTGGCACGGGAAGAAGCCGGCGGTGCACTTCTTCGGAACGTTCAGCTGCATCGTACATGTTAAGGTAACACGGCCTAACCTGAAGAAATTAGATGATTGCAGCATCCCCATGGTGTTGATCGACTACGACATCGAGTCCAAGGCTTACCGGGTGTATGACCCGGCGAGCAAGCGCGTGTGTGTGACACGTGACGTCGTGTTCGATGAAGCGGCGTGCTGGGACTGGGTTGGCTCCGACGCGGGTTCGTCTTCGTTCACGGTGGAGTACACACCGCCCATCACGACGACATGCAGGGGAACCACCACGTCGACACAAGTGGGAGAGGCAACACCACCTGCGTCCGAGCCGGCCACGCCGCGTGCACGGACATCCGAGCCAGACACGCCCACATCGTTGCGTGCCTCATCGACCCTTGAGCTGAATGCCATGGAGTTTGTGTCTCCACTGCCAGATGCAACACCTGCGGCCATGATCGGTAACAACGAGGCGCCACGACGCTACCGCACCATCAACAACATGTACGCCACGACCGGTGAGCACGTGATGGACCCAGAAGAGCTCCTGCTCGCGACCGGTGATGAGCCGATGATGTTTTAGGAGGCTGAGCCACATGCATGCTGGCGGAAGGCGATGCTCGACAAGCTGGGCTTGATCGTCGAAAACCACACTTGGACACTAACGGAGTTGCCTGCAGGGAAAAAGCCGATTGGGCTTGAAGTGGGTTTTCAAGTTGAAGAAGAACAGCGCCAGTGAAGTGATCAAGCACAAGGCCAGGCTCGTGGCAAAGGGCTATTCCCAGCGCGTAAGGATCGACTTCGATGAAGTCTTCGCTCCTGTGGCTCGACTGGACTCCGTCAGAGTGCTGCTGGCGGTCGTGGCGCACACCGACTGGGAAGTACACCATCTCGACGTCAAGTCTGCATTCCTGAACGGGGATCTGGAGGAAGAAGTGTATGTAGCGTAGCCGCCCAGATTCATTCGAGATGGGCACGAGCAAAAAGTATTGCGGCTGCATAAGGCTTTGTATGGATTGTGTCAAGCTCCTCGTGCATGGAACGCCAAGTTAGATGACACACTGTTATCACTTTGGTTTCACAGGAATGAAACGGAGCACGCAATATACACCCTGGGCATCGGCGATGAAAAGCTGCTGCTGGGTGTGTACGTGGACGATCTGATCGTCACGGTCACGCACTTGAAGGCCACCGATCGTTTTAAGCAAGAGATGAAGGCCAATTTACAGATGAGCGACCTCAGCAAGCTTAGCTATTACCTCGGCATTGAGGTACGACAAGGGGCCGGTGAGATCACGCTGCAACAGATTGTGTATGCGGCCAAGGTGCTTGAGAAAGCGGGCATGACCGGTTGCAACCCGGTCCACGTCCCAATGGAGCCACGATTGAAACTAAGCAAGGAGAGCTCAAACCCACCGGTGGATACGACGCTCTACAGGATTATCGTCGGGAGTCTACGCTACTTGGTACACACGCGGCCTGACATCACATTTGCCGTCAGCTACGTCAATCGCTTTATGGATTCACCCACGACTGAGCATTGGAGCGCCGTAAAGCACATACTCAGGTATATTACTGGCACTATTAGCTACGGATGTCGCTACGCCAAGGACATCTCCGGAGCTAAGCTCGTGGGGTACAGCGACGCCGATATGGCCGACGATGTCGACGACAGAAGGAGCACTACCAGTGTGGTGTTCGTTCTCGGGAGGGAGCCCAGTAAGCTGGCAATCACAGAAGCAGAAAGTGGTTGCCCTATCTGTAGGATCTAAATAAGGCCTAGAGGGGGGGTGAATAGGCCTTTGACCAAATTATCGCAAGATAAAAATTAAGCCTAGTTTACAGCATGCAGTTTAGGAATCGGACAATCAAAGCATTCACAGAAGACACAGAATTTAACGTGGTTCGGTCCCCATAACCTACGTCCACCCCAATGAGCAATCACTTATACTGTTTCTTTAAGAAGTTACAATCTTCCTTAGATTGGTGCCCCAGCACCAACCTGTCAGACCTATCTCAAGCTCACCAAAGTCAAAAAGAAACATACAAGTATCACTCCCCAACCCAACTTACCCCAACAAGTTTGGTTCCCAAAGTCCCAAATATCAGAAGAAATTGTATTACAGGAATGCTGATCAAAACATTAATAACTTCACAAATAACAAAGATCAAGAGTTTAGAAAGCTCATTTGTGAAGATCTCTCTGGTTGTCGTCTTTCAGCACATCAGTAGCTTCGCAACGCTTCTTACGGAATGATGATTGGATGTCTGTAGAAGAAGTAGTCGATGTCTCCGTGAAAGTAGTCGGTAGAAGTTCCTCACTCAAAGTGATCTCATTTACTGCACAGGAGGAACTAGCTGCTCAACTTGCTGTCACTGCGTCGGGGATCTCTAAAACTCCATTTGTTGATGAAAATGTGAAGAGTGTGCATTGGTATTTATAGAATTGAGTTAACGGTTTGGAGTTACTGTTCCAAGGGATCCGCACCCACGAAAAACATGTTTAAAACACGTTAACGGGTCGGGTTTGAAAACCCGCTGTCGGCAGCGATCTCCGCCGTTGGATCGAGCGGGATCTGACGAGAGCGCGCCACGTGGCCGTCAAATTTCGTGCGTCGGCGCCCGCCTCCGCTGACCCGGACCCGCGTTGTCGGTCACCGTCGGATCATCGAGTGGACGGCTGAGATGCTGCCACGTCTCCCGCAAATTCGGATCGCTCCGCCCGCCATTTGCGACTTCATCCGCACGGTAGGTGACCGTCGGATGATGATCGAACGGCACGGATCGACCGCTTCTCTCGATCGTCGGATGCAAGATGAACGCCCCAGATCATGCCACGTCGGCCGATCTGAAGCTGCGATGAGGCGTATATGGGAACAGTGCCGTATGTCGTATTTTCTGAGTATTTTCACTGTATTCTTGCGTATTTGGGCATCAAATAAATCCCAAAAATTCTGAAATAATTCTCAAAAATCCCATAGCTTCATATTGACATGTGAGAATGTTTTCACCTCATTTCACCTCTTGTAGAAAAAGTTTCTTCTTTGTATACTCATTATTTTATCGTATTTCCCCGTATTTGGACTTCAAACAATCTCCATAAATCCTGAGAAAAATCCCATGCTATTTATAGCCTATGATTAACTATAGAGTAGAGTTTCATAGCTATACTCCATTGTTTGATCAGCTTGTGCAATTCCAAATGAAGTTTCACCCTTGTATCTCTACGTACTTGAGTACGTACATGTGTAAGCTGAGTAATCATGACTATAGGGACCTGTGACACACTCAACAAATAGATTAGAACAGTTCAGTAGGGTTTGTTATCATCAAACATAGGTTAGGATGTTGTTTCCAACAATCTCTCCCTTTTGATGAGAACAAACCAGACAATAAGATTATTGTGAAAAAAATGTGTTAAGTGTGTGAGTGTGTGAAGCATGAATATGAGCATGAATGGCAAAATGATATGCTCCCCCTATTGACATGATCCCCTATTGACATGCTCCCCCTATCTCTGACATGCTCAATCTTAATATTTCTCTCCCCCTTTGTTTTCATCAAAAATGTATGAAATAGCATATGATGAATGGAAAATTGAACATTATAAAGCAAAACAAAAGACAATACATCGATGACCACAAGGAATAAATAAGCAATAATCACCAAATCATAACTAGCAGAATTCATCTCCGTGCTCAAGTGTGATGATCAAATGTTTAGTACATATGGAGAGGTAATAAGGAATACAGCCTGTCATATCCAACTATTCAACTGAATAAATGATCGTCAAAGATTGAGTTTCCCCTTCTCATGTAATATGAGTTCAAGTTACCAATTCCAAACATAACCGATAAGGATTTTTAAATGTGAAATGGCAGTGCTTGACGGACTTAACACCAATGCTAAAAAAATGACATTTATAGCATAAGTTGGATGTCCGAGGGTAGTATCAAGGACATGGGGCGTATCCATTTTTCATACGAAGTTTTGTGTATATATTTTGAAGACACTCGTCTTGTTATTATTTTTTATACACATATATTTTGATGAGAGCTTTTCTTTTTACCCATGCCTTGAAACATCATATCCCATTAAAACATAAATTAGTCCACCAACAACCACTTTTCTTATTCAATATTGCAAATCCATATCAAAAACATTTTGATCTGTGTAAGTGTGATTGGAAGATGAAAAACATTAGTTACTCATTAATGAATATGACCTAATTAAGCATGTAGTCTTTGAATGCAAGCATTGTTAAGAATATAATATTCAAAATCCATAAGACATATGTTTTGCATTTAAAGCTGTTTCTGATGAAAGAGCAAAATGAGGAGATAGACAATTCACTTTCCCTTTCTTTTTATATTTTTCTTTTTTATTTTTTTATTTTTCTTTTTCAATTTTTTTATTTTTCTTTTTGTAGCACACCACACAAAAACAATAAACGCACACCAAATAATATTTTCACTCTAAATATGATCAATAATGCCCAGTTCTAGACGTAGACGACAAAAGCGATCTTCTGGCAAAGGTTTTGTAAAGATATCTGCCAACTGAGAATCAGTAGAAATATATTCAATGGATACATCCTCTTTTGCCAAATGATCTCTAAGAAAATGATGTCTTACGTCTATGTGTTTTGTCCGAGAGTGATGAACAGGATTGTTAGAAAGATCTATAGCACTCTTACTATCACATCGTAATGGAACTTTTCTAAGATCCAAGCCGTAGTCAGACAGGGTTTGCATCATCCAAAGTACTTGGGCACAGCAACTGCCAAGGGCAATATACTCAGCTTCAGTAGTGGACAAAGCAACACTGTTCTGCTTACGACTAGACCAAGAAACCAATGAATGTCCTAGCATAAAACATGTTCCACTAGTGCTCTTTCTATCAATCATACTACCAGCATAATCAGCATCAGCAAATCCAATTAAATCAAATAAACCACATGAAGGATACCAAAGGCCTAAAGATGGTGTGTGAATCAAATACCTAAAGATCCTTTTTATGGCAATTAAGTGTGACTCTTTTGGACAAGCTTGAAAACGTGCACACAAACAAACAGAAAACATGATGTCTGGTCTAGATGCAGTTAAATAGAGTAAGGACCCAATCATACCTCGATAAAGTTTTTGGTCCACATCTATACCTTTGTAATCCTTTTCAAGCTTCGTTGTCGGACTCATTGGAGTTCGCATTGGCTTTGCATTTTCCATCCCAAATTTCTTCAACAGTTCTTTTATGTACTTGGTTTGGGAAACATATATGCCATCTCCAGTTTGTCTTACTTGAAATCCCAAAAAGTATTTCAACTCTCCGACCAGACTCATCTCAAATTGATCCTGCATAACCTTTTCAAACTTTTGGCATAAAAGATCATTAGTAGCACCGTAAATAATATCGTCCACATAAATCTGAACAATAAGAAAATGATCCTGTTCATGCAAGATAAACAAAGTGTTGTCTGCACTACCCTTTTTAAAGTTATTTTCCAAAAGATATGAACTGAGACGGTCGTACCAAGCTCTGGGAGCTTGCTTCAGACCATACAAAGCCTTTTGCAACTTGTAAACGTGATTTGGAAAACTATGAATTTCAAAACCAGGGGTTGTTCAACAAAAACATCTTCTTTCAAATAACCATTTAAAAATGCACTTTTCACATCCATTTGCTTCAATTTAAAACCTTTAAAACTTGCAAAAGCCAGCAATATTCTAATGGCTTCTAATCTAGCAACGGGTGCAAAAGTTTCATCACAATCAATTCCCTCAATCTGGTTATATCCATTGGCCACCAATCTTGCCTTATTTCTGATTACATTTCCAGATTCATCAAGTTTGTTTTTGAAAATCCATTTAGTGCCAACAATTGGGTAATTATCAGGTCGGGGCACTAATGTCCAAACATTATTTCTATCAAACTGATTAATCTCATCATGCATGGCCATAACCCAACTTTCATCAGTTAAAGCGATTTCAACGTTCTTGGGTTCAATTTCAGAAATGAAGTCACCATGAATGCATAAGGTACACAAGTTATTGAAAGTGGATCGAGTGCGTATACCTTCCGTAGGAGTCCCCATGATCAGCTCAGGTGGATGATGTGGATTGAACCTGAGCTCTCCTCTTTCCAGTCTATTTCCTTGTGGTACTTCTGGTTCATCTTCCTTTTGGCCTTCAGATGGTTCAGCTATGTTTTCAGGCTCTGTAGTTTCCTTGTCTGCATCTCCAGCTTCAGTTTCCCTGTAATTTAACGGATCTATTTCAGCTTCATCAAATTTCACATTAATTGACTCAACAACAGTTAAGGTTCGTTTATTGTAGATCATGTATGCTTTGCTCCTTGATGAATATCCTACGAACACTCCTTCGTCTGATTTTGATTCAAATGTTCCCAGCTGATCTCCTGCGTTTAAAATGAAACACATGCATCCAAATACTCTGAAATATGAAATGTTAGGAGTCTTGCCATGCCACAGTTCATAGGATGTTTTGTTCATTAAAGGTCTAAGCATAACCCTGTTGCAGACATAGCAGGCTGTATTCACTGCTTCGGCCCAAAAATACATAGGAAGAGAATAATCATTAAGCATGCTTCTTGCCATCTCTTTTAAAGTTCGATTCTTTCTTTCGACCACCCCGTTTTGTTGAGGTGTTCTAGGAGAAGAAAATTCATGTAATATCCCTTTTTCCAAACAGAAGTTTTCAAAAACAGAGTTTTCAAATTCACCACTGTGATCACTTCTAATTTTCATAATTGAAAGATTTTTCTCATTTGAAACTTGATTACAAAAATTTTGGAAATTTTCAAAGGAATCCGATTTCTTGGCTAAGAAGTAAACCCATGTATATCTAGAAAAATCATCGATCAAAACAAAACAGAATCTCTTCCCATTGAGGCTAGCAACATCGGTAGGCCCAAACAAATCCATATGAATCAATTCTAGGACTCGTGAAGTGGTAACTTCCCGAATTCCCGTAAAAGTGGATCTAGTTTGCTTACCTTTTGTGCATGCAACACACAACTTACCATTCTCGTACTGTTGATGTGGTAAGCCTCGGACCAGGTTTTTATTCTCCAGCTTATGTAGCAACTTCATGCTGGCATGTGATAGTCTCTGGTGCCATAGTATAGCCTCCTCCTCCCTGCCAATCAAACATTTAGCAATTGTCATTTCTTCAATCATTATTGTATAAACATTATTTTTCCTATTGGCTATGAAGAGGGTATTACCTGTGACCGAGTCATAAATTTTACAAATTTTCTCATCAAAAAGTACTTTCATACCTTTGTCACAGAGTTGGCTTATGGAGATGAGGTTGTGTTTGAGATTTTCAACCCAGAGGACGTCAGAAATTTTATAAGTATTGTTGCCAACAATACCTTTAACCATTACCTTGCACTTGCCGTTGTCCCCTAATGTAACACTTCCTCCTTCTTGCTTCACGAGGCTAAGGAACTTGTCGATGTTCCCTGTCATGTGTCTTGAGCAGCCTGAATCCAAATACCACTCACACAGTTGTTCCTTAGCCACGCTGAGTCCCTACACATAAGAAGAACAAGGTATGTGTGACCTGGGTAGCCAAATAGGTCCACAATGGTTAGTCATAGTACCTTTCGGAACCCATACTTGTTTGAACTTCATGTTTTGGTTCTTATACCGACAATTTCTATATAAATGCTCAAAAGAACCACAGGTATAACATTTGGCGTTCCGTTTTTTTTCTTGATGTAATGATTTTTCTTTATCATGTTTTCATTATAAACATTTCCAAATCCTAGTCCTTGTTTATCGTTTTTGATTGACTGGTATCCAAGAATGATGTCTAGTGATTTCCTTCCTACACCAAATTTTCTGATACTCAGTTCTAAATCAGAGACTTTGGATTTCAAAAAGATGTTTTCATTTACAAGCATGACACTTTTATTTATAAAACTCTTTCTAACATTATCTTCATTTTTAGCGAGAGTTTCTATTCTTTTATTTAGGCCAACAATCTTTTCATTACCATTCTTAATTTCTAGCTTTAATGAAGCACAAGTCTGACAAGGTATATCTTCAGTAATACTAGATTTTCCTTTGAGTTTTCAATGGTAATTTTAAGCGATGCAATTTCATTTTTCAATTTTATTTCATTTTGCAAAACATTATAATCTTCCTGCTGTAGTTGGAAATTCATTTCTTTATAATTTTCTATAGAGGATTCAAGAGAAGTAATTTCTGAATTCATGTTTTCATAAATGTTCATTAATTCTGGTAAAGAAAATTCATCTCTTACCTTGTTCGTGTCGCTTTCACCTATTAGGCAACGTGATGGTTGCGCTACCTTGTCATGTGGTTCGTCTTCGTCATCATCGTCCCATGTTACCACAAATGAATCGTTTTCTCCCATCAGGCAAAGTGATGATTGCGCTACCTCGTCTTGTGGTTCGTCTTCGTCGTCATCGTCCCATGTTACCGCAAATGATTTCCCTTTGGCTTCGGATGACGCGTTCTTTGTTGGACAGTTTTTCATGAAATGTCCAAATTTCTTACAGTTGAAACATTGAACACTTTTAGTAGTATTCTGTTCAGACGAGGAATTCAAAGGATTAAACTTATTAAAACGATTGAACCTTTTTGCCATTTCAGATTTTCCGGCAAGAGTTCTGATGAAGCGTCGGAATCCTCTGACCATCAGTGCATGTTCCTCGTCGAGATCTTCTTTGTCACTTTCTTCGGCTTTGAGAGCGATGGTCTTTAAAGGTTTAGCCTCACCTTTCTCTCTTGTCTCGACGGTTTTGAGTTCCAGCTCATGGGATAACAGATTCCCAATCAGATCATCCAGCTTCAGCTTAGTGAGATCTCTCGCTTCTTGGATGGCCGTCACTTTAGGCCGGAAGGAACTAGGAAGCGCTCTTAGGATTTTCCGAATGAGGTCGATGCTGTCGTAAGACTTTCCCAAGGCTTTTGAGTTGTATACGATGTCAGTGAAGCGAGTGTACATGTCCTTGATGGATTCTCCTGGTGGCATGTGGAAACCATCGTACTCTGAGCTCAGCAGCGCTAATCTGGACTCCTTCACCTGAGAGGTTCCTTTGTGAGTGACTTCGAGAGTGTTCCAGATTTCCTACGCAGTAAGACAATGAGATATACGGTTAAACTCAGTTCTGTCAAGTGCACAGATAATTACATTCATAGCTTTACCATTCAGAGCATAAAGTTTGTTATCGTTATCATCCCATTTATCTTCTGGCTTTGGTACATCAATATCTTCAATTTTGATTGTAGGTGGGTGATAGCCTTTAGCAACAATTTTCCAAATTTCAAGATCTGAAGAGACTAGGGAAATTTTCATCCTAGCTTTCCAGTAAGCAAAATCAGTCCCATTAAATTTGGGTGGTCTAACTGTAGACTGTCCTTCAGCAAATGCTGAGTCATATGTATTCATTATGAACTAGACTCAAATGGCCAGGCCTGGTGCTTTGATACCAATTGTAGGATCTAAATAAGGCCTAGAGGGGGGGGGTGAATAGGCATTTGACCAAATTATCGCAAGATAAAAATTAAGCCTAGTTTACAGCATGAAGTTTAGGAATCGGACAATCAAAGCATTCACAGAAGACACAGAATTTAACGTGGTTCGGTCCCCATGACCTACGTCCACCCCCAATGAGCAATCACTTATACTGTTTCTTTAAGAAGTTACAATCTCCCTTAGATTGGTGCCCCAACACCAACCTGTCAGACCTAACTCAAGCTCACCAAAGTCAAAAAAGAAACATACACGTATCACTCCCCAACCCAACTTGCCCCAACAAGTTTGGTTCCCAAAGTCCCAAATATCAGAAGAAATTATATTACAGAAATGCTGATCAAAACATTAATAACTTCACAAATAACAAAGATCAAGAGTTTAGAAAGCTCATTTGTGAAGATCTCTCTGGTTGTCGTCTTTCAGCACATCAGTAGCTTCGCAACGCTTCTTACGGAATGATGATTGGATGTCTGTAGAAGAAGTAGTCGATGTCTCCGTGAAAGTAGTCGGTAGAAGTTCCTCACTCAAAGTGATCTCATTTGCTGTACAGGAGAAACTAGCTACTCAACTTGCTGTCACTGCGTCAGGGATGAAGTCACGGTCGCAACGCTTCTTGCGGAACTCAATTTGGATCTCTAAAACTCCATTTGTAGATGAAAATGTGAAGAGTGTGCATTGGTATTTATAGAATTGAGTTAACGGGTTGGAGTTACTGTTCCAAGGGATCCGCACCCACGAAAAACACGTTTAAAACGCGTTAACGGGTCGGGTTTGAAAACCCGCTGTCGGCAGCGATCTCCGCCGTTGGATCGAGCGGGATCTGACGAGAGCGCGCCATGTGGCCGTCAAATTTCGTGCGTCGGCGCCCGCCTCCGCTGACCCAGACCCGCGTTGTCGGTCACTGTCAGATCATCGAGCGGACGGCTGAGATGCTGCCATGTCGCCCGCAAATTTGGATCGCTCCACCCGCCATTTGCGACTTCATCCGCACGGTAGGTGACCGTCGGATGATGATCGAACGGCACGGATCGACCGCTTCTCTCGATCGTCGGATGCAAGATGAACGCCCCAGATCATGCCATGTCGGTCGATCTGAAGCTACGATGAGGCGTATATGGGAACAGTGCCGTATGTCGTATTTTCTGAGTATTTTCATTGTATTCTTGCGTATTTGGGCATCAAATAAATCCCAAAAATTCTGAAATAATTCTCAAAAATCACATAGCTTCATATTGACATGTGAGAATGTTTTCACCTCATTTCACCTCTTGTAGAAAAAGTTTCTTCTTTGTATACTCAGTATTTTATCGTATTTCCACGTATTTGTACTTCAAACAATCTCCATAAATCCTGAGAAAAATCCCATGCTATTTATAGCCTATGATTAACTCTAGAGTAGAGTTTCATATCTATACTCCATTGTTTGATCAGCTTGTGTAATTCCAAATGAAGTTTCACCCTTGTATCTCTACGTACTTGAGTACGTACATGTGTAAGCTGAGTAATCATGACTATAGGGACCTGTGACACACTCAACAAATAGATTATAACAGTTCAGTAGGGTTTGTTATCATCAAACATAGGTTAGGATGCTGTTTCCAACACTATCGTCTTGCGAGGCGGAGTACATTGCCGCAACTACTGTAGCATGCCAAGGTGTGTGGCTCGCACAGCTACTCAGTGATCAACTTGGCAAGGAGGCCAGCGTAGCTACTCTACTCGTGGATAACAAATCAGCAATTCAACTTTGCAAGAATCTGGTTTTCCATGACTGGATCAAACATATCGAGACGTGCTACCATTTCCTCAGGCAGTGCGTCGAAGGTGGCAAGATCGCCGTCGACTACGTCCACACCGACGATCAGTTGGTAGATATACTGACAAAAACACTCGGACGGGTCAAGTTCCAGGGCCTGTGCGCGAAGCTTGGCATCATCAACATCCAGAACATCTAGATTAGGGGGAGTTTGTTAGATTATCTTGTTGTGTTTTTGTTTATTCCGTTAGCTCAAATAACGCACGATTTCGTGCATGTAGGAGTGAGTGGGGAAATTGTCAAGGGCACGACTTAGTATGTGGGGGTGTCACAGCACGTTGCTTCGTGGGATGCCACTGCGAACACGTTCGGCACAAATCTCGGCACGATTGTTACGTACGTTTGTTACTTCCTTTCATTTTTGCTTTCACAAATAGAGTAGAAAAAAACAGAAGCTGGCAAGTTGAAGCAGCCCAAAAAAACAACGAGTGCTTTCTTTTTTTGTGTGCTTTCGTTTTTTCTCCTTCGTTGTTTGCGTGAGTTTAAGTGTCAGATCTATCAAGAACGGCAGTATAATAATTTCCCTGGGGAGGACGACGAACTACACCAATTTGATGGCAAAACTTCAGGCGAATCCATGTTACTCAGATTGAAGAGATTTTGTTGTTCTTCTGTCTGTGTATTTGTATATATCTCCATAATCACCGAACATGTGCCATATGCCTTCTTCTGGTTAATGAAGCAATATAACCAGTTGTGGTATGGTTTCTGTTGTCAACATAGTCCAAGTTAAAAGATAGTTTTCCTCCCACTAAAGATTTGTCAACCGTCTTGTGATGTTTCAGCCAGCTCATTTATGAACTTGTAAGCATACTTTAAGGTTAACGAATATCGGTTGGTCATGTTAAAGCTCTTGAATTGATCCATCGCCGTGGCTTGGGCCATGTTAAAAATGTAGATTCTTATTTATACCTTTTATGTGCAATGAGACAGGGAGATGCATCCCTTATAAAACCAATGCACAATAGAAGTGACCGGTTCTTTTAGGAAATTATGACCGTATTTAGTACGCATTAGCTGCCACGTTCAACTGAAAATGATACAACATTGATGATAGGAAAACCGGGAAGTTGGTCTGTTTGCATTTGTAAACAGATGTTGGCGTCGCATGTATAAATTTTTAGTTTAAAGCAAATGTTTAACGTTTTTTTCCCAGAGACATACGTGTATAAAGTTTTCTATTTCCTACTTTTTTTACAGAAATGCCCGATCGGGCTGGTGGTGCTCCTCCGTTGTTAACAATGAGCACCAAAGAAAAGGACAGAATCAAAGAGGAGAACCACACGCTATTGAACGGGAATTCCATTGATGTTGTTGAGTGTGTATGGTAAATAAATTTAATAGACATTGCTATATCTGAAATGAACCCCAAGCTTTGGCAGACCCTAATCTCATTTATTACGGCTTCTGGTTTGTTATTTTAATTTATAGAGTTTATTTTATTAATGTTTTAATTTATTGGGTTTGTGTTAATGTGAAAGTTGATGGATTAAGGTTTTGACATTCTGCATGGATTTGTGTTGCCGCTTCGAAGAAACTAATGTAGCAAGTGTATTCTGGAAATCAATTAGTAGATTATAAGCAGCAATGTTAGAGTCAAGAATTCAAGCGTACATGCTTCACTCCTTATTTGTTTGCCAATGGTTCAGTTAAAAGTATCTTTCTTGCACATTGATTGTAAGGCTTTCATATCTCTTAAGTTTTGCAGGGTATATTGTGTATGTCCTGGAGAAATTATCTGCCAGGTGTGAATAATATTTGTAATATTTTGGTAGGGAATATGAGGGTGGATGTAATATTTTGTTATCAATGCAGCATACCGGAGGGTCAGGAAATGGTTACCTGCATTGCTGATCTTCAGGGGTGGGGATACTCTAACTGCGACATCCGCGCATACCTAGCTGCTCTGGATATCATGCATGCTGGTTCCTCTTCAAAACTCCGCATTATTGACTTCCTTTGATGTATATCGTTACACCGTGCATATGCATAACAACCATAAAGGCATACTGAAGCCATATGGCCTTGTAAATTTCTAAATCTTGATTAGTGATGGCAGAATTACTACCCAGAGAGGCTTGGCAATGTGTTCCTCATCCATGTGCCGTATCTTTTCATGAAGGCTTGGAAGATAGTATACACATTCATCGATAAGAACACGAGGAAGAAGGTATTTTCTCTAACTTTCCTTCACGGTACATTGTGGAGTGAAGAAGCTTGACAATTAACCGAGTTGATGATGTTCGTGTTTGTGGAGGACAAGGACCTAAAATCGACATGGCACGAGCACATGCCTCATTAAACAGATACATTGTCTTTTCTATTTAACACTATAATTTTGTTGGCCTCAAGTAATGGGTTAGTTTGGGTTGCCCTTTCATGCAATTGCCCAAAACTTAAACTAGTGGATGCACTGACTTGAAATTATTTGAGTATGTTACAAGTCTGGAACTGGCTAATGGATATGACTTTATGCTGGGTTTCATTATGCCGAGTGGAATTTTGTTTTCACGCCTTCTTTCTATTTGCTTATTTTAAATTTTAGTATAGTTTTAAGAGCAAAAAATTGTTACGTCTGGGTCTCATATACGACAATAAATTCAGAGGTACTCTGATGTGTATTGCTGGTGAAATTTTAGCTTGGAGCTTAACTTTTGACGTATTGAGCAGGTATGTTGAGCCTCTTCCGATGGATGCAGCTACGAAGTTTGAATTTGAGAATGTGATCATAGGGCAGGCAATCCCATCAAATTTCATCCCTGCAATTGAGAAGGGTTTGAGAGAAGCTGCCAACTCGTGAGTGATAAATAAATAAAATAAATATTTTTATGGAATTATCTGAGAATTGGATTAATTCTGTCCTGGTTATCCCACACTTTTCTTTTACGTTCAGGGGCTCATTGATAGGGCATGCAGTGGAAAATATTCTTGTTGTCTCGACAGATGGAGCTTCACATGCTGTGGATTCTAGTGAGCTTGCTTTTAAGTTGGTATCAATTTATGCATTTAGACAGGTATTTTTTTGTTTTTGGTAGCAATCTATGCATTCAGGCAGCAATACAGGCATTCTGTATTGGTTCCTTGTTTTCTAAGTTAAACGATGGCATTTCTGGGCTTGGCAGTGTTATACTGCAGCTAAGCCAACTCTGGAACCTATTATGTTGGTAGAACTGAAAGTTCCAATGGAGTTCCAGGGTACTGTAACCGGTGATATTAACAAGTAAGCATCTTATTATTCTTCTAGTGTGATCTCTATTTTTTTGACTGGTATATGTAATAGAACATTTCACATCTTGGATTATAGGAGGAAAGTAATGATTGTTGGAAATGAACATGATGGTGATGATACAGTTATTGCTGCACGTGTGCATAACCATCATCCTGGTTAACTTGTTGATGAAGGGATTATCCTTTTAACAGAGATAATATGTAGAATATTTGAACATTGTTACAGTTTAAGGTGTCCGACATATGCATGCTGAAATCGCAAAAAAAGCAAAAAGAAAGTCACTAGATTGCTAACTTTTTAAGTTTTGCTTAACATACATATGCATGATGACATATGCATGTGCTCGCGCCATGTGTACATAAATGTCAATTGGAATGAGATTCGGATTGATGTTTGAAATGGAGGAATCTACTAAACGCAGGTGCATTTCTGTAGTATATGATCATTTCTCAATTTATCACTCTCCAGCTTTCATCTTAATGGGTTAATACAATGATATACAGTTATGCTAATGAACAACACTGAAAGGAATTTTGTTTCTAAATTTTCTTTTTATTGATCTGTATTATTATTACCAAATTGAGATTTAACTTGGTGACGATCAATACATGGCTGAAACAAAAAGGCTTTTTCATTTTTGCTTTGTAGTTTCATTTTTTTACTTGCCTTACTCTTCTGTCTCTTCTGGTTCTTTGTCTTCTATGTCTATCTTTCTGACTTATTTTAAATTTGATGACCGGGTCTGAAGGTGCCGGAGAATCGGGAAAATCCACAATTTTTAAGCAGGTCATATAGTTTGCGTTCATTCTAATAACTTGCACTTTAGATACGATTATGACTTCTCATTTATGTTGTTTTATGAAGATAAAGCTTCTCTTTCAAACTGGTTTTGAAGAGGCAGAGCTTCAAAGTTACACATCAGTCATTTATGCCAATGTGTATCAGACAATTAAAGTACGCAATACTAAAAAGGGTGTCTGTTTGTTTCTCTATTTTCTTCAAAGTTTTCTATGCGATAATGTTTCTTATTTGTATTTACTTGAAATGGTATTGCATGGATCAAAACCTTCACTTTGTGGAATCTCCTGCGCTTGCTCCACCGGAGGTGCAGATTGATTTGGATGTATAGAGACAGTAAGTGGATATATAAAAATTGCTGAGTACTCCTGGCGAGCCTTCGGGTCCGTGCTCCCAGGCCAGAAAGCTCATCCAGACATCTGAAAAGGGGGAAATGATTAGGGAGTTGTTTTAGAATCGGAAATTGCAGAAGTTGCAATGTAATTGGTCATGAAATGTATTCTTCGGAGTGATTTAATGGATATTTAATGGATAATGACTGATAAGTTTTATATGCGATAATGTTTCTTATTTGTATTACGGATCATCTTCCAATATCAATGCACATTGTCTAATTTATGTGATTGTTGAATAAAAGCAATTTAATTTGATTGTTTCTTATAATGATTGTTTCTTGTAATTTAATGTTATTGGTGGTTTATTTAAGCATTTTGAACATTAAATGGTTCTATTTAAATATAAAACGTAGGAAGAAACAATAAAATGAATTGAAATAAGCACTGTCTATCTGGGACCTTTAACAGCGCTTCTTTAGTACAAGCGATGTTAAAGGTCCACCTTTAACAGTGCTTCCACTAACAAGCGCTATTAAAGGGGTGGCCTTTAACAGCGCTTGCACTAACCAGCCCTGTTAAAGGCACACATTTAACAGCGCTTGCACAAACAAGCGCTGTTAAAGGCCCCTCTTTAACAGCGCTTGCACAAACAAGCGCTGTTAAAGGCCCCTCTTTAACAGCGCTTGTACAAACAAGCGCTGTTAAAGGGGGGCCTTTAACAGCGCTTGCACAAATAAGCGCTGTTAAAGGCCCCCTTTAACAGCACTTGTAAAGCGCTATTAAAACCAGCCCCCTAGCAGTGGCGAGATAGACAGCGCTTGTAAAGCGCTATTAAAGACCTTATTTAAGCTGTTAAAGGTCCATTTTGTAGTAGTGGTTGCCGATTGTGATTTCTGTGGGGGCGTTCCTCGTTGCTTCTCCACCTCTTCCGGCGCGTGCTCTGGCTTCGTCCCCAGTGCCCTTCGGTGGCTGTGCGGTTGTATAATTAGCTCCTGGTCGGGCGGGATCGTTTGGAAGAATCCGTCATCGATTCACGCCCGGTCCACGTAGTCTCCTCTGCTTCCCTTGTTCGAAGAGAAGTGGGGGTCAGTGAACGTTCCCTGTTCTGGCCTCCACCCTCGCGGTCAGTGACTACGGCTGAGCCGAGCGGGGGGCGCTGCCCCGAGGGATCAGTGGACCCCGCTCGGTTTCCCCCTAAAGGGTGTTACATGCCCGCGAGTTACTGGGTGGCTGCTGCTAGAGTCTCGAAGTTGGCATTCATCGCCTGAGTGAGATTGTCGAGTAGTTCGTGGGTCACCGAGCGTGAGTCGTCGGTTCCCCCTATGGACCGACTGTGACCCATTCTGTTCGGAACGTAGCCACCGTTCTCGGTGAAAGTCGGTAGGCGAGTGGATCCGTTTTCATGCTAATCCATGTTGTTTATTGTGGATGACGTGGGAGAGTAGTTCGTTTCCCACAGACGACGCAAGATATTTCGGAGTATTTTCTCACCACTGTTTGAAATTCTCGAGGGTCGGAGATCGAGGCGAACATGTGAGACACGTTCGTCGTCCGAGATCAGGAAGCGACGCATTCGCTCGACCGGGAATGTGCGGATCCGTGCGGTAGTATCCCAAAGGGTAGCTTCAGGAGTACCACGTCCTCCTCAAGTGAAGAGACGAACGAGCTTGGGGTCGAGATCGCTCGGCACCGATGAATGATGTGTCGAAGGGTAGCTCTGGCGAGGTGAAGTCTCCGTGACCTGCGCGAATGAGAAAGCTCGTCAAGGGGTCGGACCTTGGTTCCGACCAAGTCCCCTCTGATGCCTAAGTCAGCTATGATCTGGGGGATGCCCTGTGGGATCGAGTGCGGTTCACGAAGAGACCGACGCACAAATACTCAGGCCAGGCTATGGAGAAGAATTATGAGGTATAAGACAATGTCGTAGGAGGAAGAATACTTAGTGTAGAGTATTTAGAATTTGGTCCCTTCGTCTTTTGATCTTCGGGTCTTTTGTTGGGGCTGAACCGCCCACGTCCCCCCTCATTCTCCCCCCATCTCGCCCCACGTACCCATCGCTTTGATCGTCCATTGATGGGTCATCAAAGTGGACGTAATGTGGCTCTTGAATGGTAATGAAGGTGTGCACAATTTGGGGGAGCGATTTCCTCAAATTACAACGGTCAGCGATTCCCTCCACGTCGGTCTGGGGCCACCATGGCCCGAGGCTTTCGAGGGGTCCTTAGGCCAGGGCATAATCCTGTCTTGGCCCATGGACTCGGATCATGGACTCGGCCCGTTCTGTCTTAGCCCGTTTTGAGAGGGTCGTATCAATACTTTTACCTAGAACGCTTTGGTGCATTCAATTAGTTTGCCGATGCAGTGACAAATACATGGATGAATTTATATGAAACTCAAATGAAATTAATGTCTAGGACATATCTTTATGGGTATTAACATATAAAAAAATACAAATATTGTTAAGAGGAAGAGTGATGTTATTCGCACTACACTGTATTATGAATGCACCACAAAAATTATTATTTTCCAATTTTAACCCCAAGAAATCTAATTTCACCCCTACATTGTCCATCTTCATCCCTTCATTCGTTTTCCTTCGTTTCTCCACAAATCCCCAGCATAAACAATGCACATCCCCAACCACATCCCTCCATCAATAATACCTCCCGTTAAATTTAGCAAACACCCCTCTGTTCCCTCCTCATTCTTCCCTCCTCCCCTCCCTCTCTCTGATCTCTCCCAGCAACCATGGCCGGAAAGGGCTTGTCGGGCCCTCGACGACTTCCCACCATCCGCCTTCTGTTGTCCCCCCTCCTCCTCCTCACAGCATCGACATTCATTGCAGCGGCGCCGACGCCTTCGGGCCCCACAGAGGCCGAGGTGATCCTTGAGTTCAAGGCCATGCCATCCGCCAGCGACGGCGAGATTGTGCTACAGAGCTGGACCCCGGAATCCACCCCCTGCAGCGAGAACCACAACACGTGGAAGGGCATCTTCTGCATCAACGGCAAGGTGTGGGCCCTGCATATGGAGCACATGGGCATCTCCGGCCGGCTCAACATCACCCCCCTTGCCGCCCTCCTCAGCCTCCGCGCCTTCAGCGTCATGGACAACAACTTCGTCGGCCATGCCGAACATCGCCCAGATCGGCGATCTCAAGGCGCTCTACCTCGCCAACAACTTCGTCGACGCGTGTGTATTGTGTGGTGAAATTAGATATCTTGGGGTTAAAATTGGAAATCAAAAATTTTTGTGATGTATTCATAAAACAGTGTAGTGTAAATAACAGCACTCTAAGTGAAATCAATAAGCCATAATTTGACAACCCCCCAACTGCTCCAAATGACTTGTTGGCTGCTGACTCTTTAATTTCCTTCAAGATGAGCTCGTGATTATCACCAAAGGAGTTGAGTGGGAAAGTGGCAATCACAAGTAACCGAATTGTGAGACAGGACACTTGGCAAATCTCGCCTATCCAATCACAAGTCGTTAAGATAACTACTCATAGATCAACTTTATCACTTTTGGAATGAAAACAACTAGACTCATAATCAGATCTCATGCACGATAATGGGCGAGGACGAGGCCAATTAAGCTCACTAATAAAGCAAGCCATTAGCATTAAGGGAGAAAAGAATATTGAAAAAAAGTGATCAAGGTCGACGTTGGTTTTTAAACTTTCTGATTAGTTACATGCAAACTACTGGCTCGAAGGTCGCAATCATCTTGATCATCAAGGTCTCCCAACTATGTGTAATGTGTTGTCCTCCACAGAGTTCATTAAACTTAGTTTAAAAGTGATTAACTAAAGATTAGCTCGTTTGTCTGTTAATGATTGCAAACAATATTGGACACGTAGTGATCTTTATAGTTCATGAAACGTACGTGGTGATTCATGAGAAGAACTCTGTCACGTCATCATGGACCGATCTAATAAATATTTATATGTAAATTCCTATTCACATGTGGCCACGAACAGTTTTCCTATCTGAACACGAAGGTTTCGATACTGTTTACGGGTGTTTTCTCACCGCATGATCGTTGACCAGGGATTGAATGGTCTATGAAGTCAAGGGGTCGATGTTGATCCATTGGGAGTACCGAGCGCACGTGCACTCGGCGCGGGTTGGAGTTGGTGTCACGGCCGAGCGCTGGGTCCAAGCGGGGCGTCGGCTCCTGGTTGATGCTGAGCGGAGGGGAAGCCTTGGCTCAGCTACAGTGGGCTCGGCCTTGGTCGGACGAGTGTCAAGGGGTAGCCTCGGCACCTCGGTCTTCTTCTCCCTGAACAGACGAGAAACTCGGCGGGGTGGCCAGACCTTGGTTCCGGTAGTATCCCCTCCGATGCTTAAGTCAGATTGGGGTTTGAAGGATACTCGGCGGGGTAGGCATGACTCGAGAGGAGATCGATGCGCTGACCCACGACGTGAGCAGGGGGAGGGAGAAGGATGGGCGAAAAGCCAAGGTCGTTGATGGTATACCTTCCGTTAGAATACCTGGGGTTCGATCCCTCGCTCTGTTACCCCTCGGGTCCTTTTATAGGTGGATCTCTCATGATCGTCCCTCGTCCTTGCCGCCACCCCGCTCCTCTCAACGGCACTGGCCAGTGTCATGGGGAGTCGTTTGCCCCTGTCTTGCTGTCACGTCGTGCGTCGTTCGCCACTACACCCTCCAGGTCCTCCTCCATGATGGTGCATGCCAGTGTCGGGGGCCAGCCCATTCCGGGGCGCCCTGACAGGCATTTAATGCCCCATTCCCCGAGGGAGTGGTTTCTCCCGAGGATCGTGGGCCGGTTCGAGTTTGAGAGTCTTCGGAGGCCTCATTGATTGAGCCGCGTTTTCTTCGTGGGCCTCATCTGGCGGGGCCCAATCTTGCTAGCGGGCTTCTCGTCCACAGCTTGATTTGGGCTTGTCCAAAATAGTCGTATTAATTACCCCCATCGTCCGAGCCGTTCGGGTTTAGCCGGCCCGGTTCGGGCGATGTGACTGTTGGGGATTTGTCAGGCGCGTAAGTCGAGGCCAGCCCATTAAATGGGGGTCATCATGACGTGGCCGGTTTGATCTTCTCTTAGCGCGGGTTTCGAAACGCCGTTGACCCTTGGATGCCGCCACGTGTCCCCCTCCAGACGGTTCGTATTCCGGGATTGTCCCGTATATAAGGTGCCGGTCTCCCAGTCTTCAATCCCTTCGTGCTCTTCTGATTTCGTCTACTTAGGCTTCCTCCTTTCGTCACTCTTCTCCATGCGACTCCTTTTCAAGGTAACCCCCTTCTTTTCTTTTGGTCTCATAGCCACACTTAGAATTGGCAGGTCGGTGTCAGGGCCCGGGGGTCCTCTGGTGCCCGAGTCTGGTGATGTCCGGCCTTCCGGGCCCGGAGCCCCTTCGGGGGCTAATTCGGTTCGGGATAAGGGGAAAAGAAAACTCTACACAGACCCTGTCGGTGATGACGTGGCTCGATCCGTTGAGAGATATGATGTTCCACCAGTAGTCCTAAGTTCACCATCTAAGGTGACTTTCCCGGTGGTCGCAGAAATTCGGGAAAGGTATTTGTGTCATCCGTATGACATCCGGGTCCCCTTTTTTGACGAGCGGATTTGCTTTCTCGGGGTAACGAAGTCGGCGTCTATGTCGAAAGCTTTCGCTTGGGCCTTCATTTCTCACTTCATCCCTTCATCATCCAATTCATTGATCGCATGACGGTATCCTTATGACAGCTGACCCCGTACTCCATGGCGGTGCTGACTGGATTTATCATGCTCTGCCATGCCCATGGCATTGAGCCGTCCCTTCCACTTCTCTTCCATTACTATCGGGTCCAGACAGTCGGACAATGGTCTTAGCAGCACCTCCGGGCCCATGCGGGGAGGGAATGCCTGCTCGGTCTGCCCCGTTGGGTGGGGGACTGGAGCTCGAATTACGTCTTCATCGTCTTTCCTGAGGACGTCGAGATATTGACGGGCTGGAGAGGGATATGTCAGCACGACTTGTCGTTGGCCCTCTCTGAGGCCGACTAGGCAGCGGCTCGGCTGCTGTTGTCTCTCACTTTAGAGGAGAAGTCGGTCTAGCCCTTGCTGGACGACCTGCTTCTCAAGACCGTTTTATGGTCCCCCGGTAGGCCCACCCCTTCTTTCTGTTTCTCCTTTTGCTTACCCTGATTTTTTCCTCTTCTGCAGATATGGCCGGGCGCGAATTCACCCGCAACGTTGATGAACTCATCCGGAGGGGTTCGAGCCGGAACCGAGGGAATCCCTCGGGCCAAGCGCCTCGCCACACCATTGACGAAGAGGTGCGTTAGGCCGAGCTGACCGTGGGTAGAGTGGAGCCCACTGCAGTGGTGATCACCCTCCCCCCGGTTGTGGAGAATTTTCCCAAAGGCGAGCCTCCGAGGGCCGAGCTTCCCCGCCCTGCCCCAACAGAGGGGAGAGGGATGGGTGCCGATCCCCTCCCCCAGGCGCCCTCGGGGGGTCGCGATGAGGGGCGTAAGCGCTTCCCTCCCACCTCCACCGGTCCCAGCGAGAGGAAGAGGCGGAAGGAGGGTGGGGAGGCCCGCGCCCCGGTGGTCCCCGGAGCGCCACCGACCTCCGGCGAGGCCCTTCCGCTGACCTTGGTGACCACTGCCACTGTCTCGGCCGAGCCTTCCCTAGTGGGGGTTGGCGGTATGTTGGCAAATGCCCTGGCGTTCCCCGAGTTCGCCCCCGGGGACTCGGTGTTTGTCTACCGGGCCATTGCTAACCAGCTGGCGCACGGCTCGGTCCTCCCGAGGGATCGAGCTCTGCTGGAAAGAGCTCCTACCGACAAGCTGTCGTACTCCCTGGTCTGGCAGCTCCAACAGGTTCGATTTCCCTGCTGTTTTTGAGTAGGTCTCTCGATTGTTCCCCCCGTATAACTTCTTCATTTGCGCAGGCCACCACGATGGCCGTCGAGGTGCAATGTCGAGCGGCCCGGGCGAGGGAGTTGGAAGAGACTGTGGTCCGGGAGCGAGCAAGGGCCGGGGACCTCGACGTGGCCCTCCAAGAGGCACACATGGAAGCTCGTCACTTCCGACATCGGGTGGACAAGCTCGTCGGTCAGGTGATGGATCTCCGAAGCGAGCTGGACGATGCCCAGAGATCAACCCAAGAGGCAGAGGAGGCATTCCGCCAGGAGAGGAGTGATCTCCGGAGCGAGCTGGCGGACCTGCGCCAGATGACTCGGTTCGTCGATGAGGTGGACCAGGGTGCCGGCGGGGTCCTGGGGGAAAGGATCATGACGGTCCTTAGGGAAGCCTTCAGTTCCTACGAGGACCTCCTCGCCCCTCGGATTGTTGACGTCATCCGGGATTCCTTCCACCGGTTCGCGGAGCACGCCCGACAGTCGCTTCCACCCATTAATCCCCCGCACTCTGAGCAGGGCGAGGTGCCCGAGGATGCTTCCTCCCGTGCCCCAGGGCCTTAGGCCCTTGTATCCCGAACCCCAGTTTTTCTTCCTTTTTTTGGGCCTGTAATTTTGAACAACTTGATTTATACAGTTCCGCTGCTGGGGGTCTTCCGCCCCGTGGGGACCCTTGGCCTTTTTGGCTTCTTACTGTATTTTTACCATAGTCTTTCTTGTAGCCGTAATGCTTGGTTTGCTTAAATAGTCGCCCCGCAGAAGGCTGGGCTGTTTCCTGTCTCGCGGTCAGTAGGGTCGGTCGTTTTCAGCAAAGGGGGCTATCCCTTGGCTTAAGATCCGCCAAGTCTCTCGTTCGGGGGGAGTCGCCTCTAGCCTTCCAAGCACATGGGTTCTTAAGTCGGCGAGGGGTTTTCCCCCGGCTTGTAACCACCGACGTCACCTCCTGCCGGGGGAGTTACCCCGGCCTTACGAGCGGGCGGGTCGTTCGGTCGGCGAGGGAAGCTATCCCTTGGCTTACGACCGACCGATGTCCCCGTCTGCTAGGGGCGTTGCCCCCAGCCTTACGAACGGTCGGGTCGTTCAGTAGGCGATGGAAGCTATCCCTCAACTTACGACCGACTGATGTCCCCGTCTACTGGGGGAGTTGCCCCCAGCCTTACGAGCGGGCGGGTTGTTCGGTCGGCGAGGGAAGCTATCCCTTGGCTTACGACCGACCGATGTCCCCGTCTGCTGGGAGAGTTGCCCCCAGCCTTACGAGCGGGCGGGTCGTTCGGTCGGCGAGGGAAGCTATCCCTCGGCTTACGACCGACTGATGTCCCCGTCTACTGGGGGAGTTGCCCCAGCCTTAAGAGCGGGCGGGTCGTTCAGTTGGCGAGGGAAGATATCCCTCGGCTTACGATCGACCGGTGTCCCCGTCTGCTGGGGGAGTTGCCCCCAGCCTTACGAGCGGGCGGGTCGTTCAGTTGGCGAGGGAAGCTATCCCTCGGCTTACGACCGACCGGTGTCCCCGTCTGCTGGGGGAGTTACCCCCAGCCTTACGAGCGGGCGGGTCGTTCGGTCTGCGAGGGAAGCTATCCCTTGGCTTACGACCGATCGATGTCCCCGTCTACTGGGGGAGTTGCCCCCAGCCTTACGAGCGGGCGGGTCGTTCGGTCGGCGAGGGAAGCTATCCCTCGGCTTACGACCTACCGATGTCCCCGTCTGCTAGGGGAGTTGCCCCCAGCCTTACGAGCGGGAGGGTTGTTCGGTCGGTGAGGGAAGCTATCCCTCGGCTTACGACCGACCGATGTCCTCGTCTGCTGAGGGAGTTGCCCCCAGCCTTAAGAGCGGGCGGGTCGTTCGGTCGACGAGGGAAGCTATCCCTCGGCTTACGACCGACCGATGTCCCCGTATGCTGGGGGAGTTGCCCCCAGCCTTACGAGCGGGCTTTTAGATCGGCCTGCTGGGGGAGTTGCCCCCAGCCTTATGGCCGATTGTCTCGGTCTGGGGCCCCCGGACTGCCGAGTTGAAGCAGTCCCTCTGGGAGAGGAGATCGAGTTCCCAATCGTCCCATTCATCAAAAAGTGGAAAAGGAGACCACGTTTGTATCAACCAGGATCCTTCTTCTTCTTCATCCCATAGCGCGGTACATTTTTGGATGAAAACAAACAAAAGACACTAGGAGTCCTGGGCAAGACTGCCCCCTGAAATGCCATGACCCCCTCATAGTCCATTACGTGGTCGGCGGGATCGCCCGTGTCGTCGTACTTCTCCAGCGTCAGCACCTTGAAACTCGAGGGCACTCGTGCCTCAGTTATCCTTCGGGTAAGGGGGCATCGTTCACCATTAACGCCCCCCGGACGTCCTCCTTCATTTATCTCGCGCTCGTCAGGCGGCAGGTCAGGTTCAGGCTTGGCCGCCCCCAGTGTCCCCCGAAATCCGGGGGCGGGGCTCCTTGTGGGCACGTCCCTCTTCCTGCCCCGGCGTTCTCGCCTATCCTGCCTCGCCCGGGGGGACTTCCACTCCGACGGGACCGATCTAATAAGTCTCAACGATCGTCCCGCCGGTGCCTGGATGAATATGATCGTCTGGTCGAGGCGTTCATCGACCTCCCCTCAGATTGCTTGAAGACCCTCTTACCTTCCTCGCGATACGAGGCGGGGGTGGGAGATCGTGCCGAGTCGAAGCCTGGCATAGTGAATCACCGCTCCAGGTTGGTCCTTCCGTTCCGGTGGTCGGTGACCACGACGGACCGCATGGATTGGTGGCCTCCTCCCCAGCAGTGGGCCTCGCTCAGCTCGTCTCCCTGGACGGGCACGTCGCCGACGAGTTGCTGAATCGTGGCGGCCAACGTTCGGATGTTGGCGTTAGTCTCCTGGGCAAAGGCGCAGAGCTGCTCTTGGGTGACCGATCGGGACTCACCTGTCCCCTCGGTAGTGTGGCTGAGCTGATTTTCGGAGGGAATGTAATTTCTCTCCTCCTGGATGGGGGGTAGGCGTCCCGCTCCATTGCAAATGGTTTCCATTCAGGTGGTTTGACATGGGCTTGCTTCGGATCCCACAGACGGCGTCAGATGTTTACGGGTGTTTTCTCACCACAGGATCGTTGACCGGGGATTGAATGGTCAACGAAGTCAAGGGGTCGATGTTGATCCCTTGGGAGTGCCGAGTGCACGTGCACTCGGTGCGGGTTGGAGTTGGCGTCGTGGCCAAGCGCTGGGTCCAAGCGGGGCATCGGCTCCTGGTTGATGCTGAGCAGAGGGGAAGCCTCGGCTCAGCTACAATGGGCTCGGCCTCGGTCGGACGAGCGTCAAGGTGTAGCCTCGGTGCCTCGGTCTTCTTCTCCCTGAACAGACGAGAAACTCGTCAGGGTGGCCGGACCTTGGTTCCGGCCGTATCCCCTCTGATGCTTAAGTCATATTGGGGTCTGAAGGATACTCGGCGGGGTAGGCACGACTCGAGAGGAGATCGATGCGCTGACCCACGGCGCGAGCAGGGGGAGAGAGAAGGATGGGCGAAAAGCCAAGGTCGTTGATGGTATACCTTCCGTTAGAATACCTGGGGTTTGATCCCTCGCTCTGTTGCACCTCGGGTCCTTTTATAGGTGGATCTTTCATGATCGTCCCTCGTCCTTGCCGTCACGCCGCTCCTCTCAACGGCACCGGCCAGTGTCATGGGGAGCCGTTTGCCCCCCGTCTTGCTGTCACGTCGTGCGTCGTTCGCCACTACACCCTCCAGGTCCTCCTCCATGATGGTGACTGCCAGTGTCGGTGGCCAGCCCATTCTGGGGTGCCTTGACGGGCATTTAATGCCCCATTCCCCAGGGGAGTGGTTTATCCCGAGGATCGTGGGCCGGTTCGAGTTTGAGAGTCTTCTGAGGCCTCATTGATTGATCCGCGTTTTCTTCGTGGGCCTCATCTGGCGGGAGCCAATCTTGCTAGCGGGCTTCTCGTCCACAGCTTGATTTTGGGCTTCTCCAAAATAGTCGTATCAGATACCATCAATCGATCTGTGCAGGCATGTGATTAAAGAAAACTACATATAATATTTATTGGACGGGAAAATGTACAGCTCAACTTAATCTTTGTGTGTGTGTGTGTGTGTGTGTAAAATAATGTGTAAACCACTACTACAAAAAGGACCTTTAATAGCGCTTAAATAAGATCTTTAATAGCGAGTATGCCCGCCGTCTATCTCGCCGCTGCTGAAGGGGGGATTGTTTTAATAGCGCTTTACAATCGTTGTTAAAGGTCCCAATAGACAGCGCTTATTAGTGCAAGTGCTGTTAAAGGGGGGCCTTTAACAACGCTTGCCGGGCCTTTAACAGCGCTTGTACTAGCAAATACTTGTGGGAAGTTTTGCATAGTGTTTTTGTGAGGATGTTTCGATGCCCAAATGGTGTTTGTTTGACCTGAAATTTTGTGGGGAGCTACATAACAAGTATATCTACCCACTGCAAAAAAAAATTCAAAAACAAATACGTGAAAACCCCGAACAGAGGGGACGTTCGCAGGTATTTCTGCCTGCGCACGTGCACATGCACATTTGCCTCATAAACATATACATACATACATCTATACATACATATACATATACATATGTATATGTATGTATGTACATACATATGTATGTATGTACATACATATGTATGTATGTACATACATATACATATGTATGTATGTACATATGTATGTATGTATGTATGTATGTACATACATACATATGTATATACATATGTATGTATGTACATACATACATACATACATATGTACATACATACATATGTATATATGAGAATAATGGCTACCATACGCCATATGAGGCCTTGTCTCATATTCCCTCTCACATAAAGAAACTAAGTACAACCAAGTACAAGCCCATGTGGGCTTGTACTTGATTGCTTTATGTGAGAGAGAATATGAGACAAGGTCTCATATGACGTATGATACCCATTAATCCATATATATATATAATATAGTTTTTATGGGTGATGATAAGGGGGTTGCGTCGTCCTCCTCCACACGTGTGAATTCAGAATAACCTAATTTCATTCTAAATTTAACTCAAAATACAAAATATATATACACTATTGTACATAGAATAAATCCACAACAAGTCAAGCTAACAAAAATTTAAATTACAAGTATCTATACCTTGACACAGCGAAGAAAAATGAATAAATATCAAACTAGCCCCTCGGAGCACCGAATCCTGCGAGATTTGTGTGAACATGATAAACTCATAAAAATTATACAAAATTAATATTAGAGAGGGGAAGGGAAGGGGGTGTTAGTTCTTAGGTTCAAGGCTAACGTTATTTTGATGATGATCAAACATTATGTTAGTGTACTAATCAATCTTATGTTTTAGTCTCAGTTTATCTAAATATTTATATGTTGATGAAACAAAGCATAAGGCTTGGAGGATATTACAAGGGATATCTTAAAGACTTCCAAGAGTGATGGAGTGCTAAATCTTGAAGCTTGATGAAGTAAAGCTCATCAAGGGATGACAAAGCATGGAGATGATTGGGGAGCATCAAGGCATCGTAAGCTTGAAGACTTAAACTCTAGGAGATGCAATTTGTAATCCATGTAATTTCAATTACTTGCATTTCTTTTTTTGAGTCTAGGATTTTTGTAATGCCTTGATAGATGGTTATACTCTCATGCATATGCATTTCACCATCTTAATGAGCCTTAGGATTATCATAGAATCCAACCCAATAGGTTCATCTAGATCAAAAACTAATTAGAGTCTCTGGCTCTCCAACAGTCGCCTGATGAAGGTTTCATAGTCGACTGGGTGATTTCCAATCGCCTATCGTGCCTTCTACAGTCAACTGTGGTGCACTGCTCAAGTCATCCTTTGATTGACTCTTCTTGAGCATTTCACATAAGTCAACTGATGTTAAATTTACAGTCGCATGTGTTCCTACAGTTGCATGTGTTCCTACAGTCGCCTGTGTATTGGTCGACAGTCGACTGTACGTTTCTTGCATTTTCTGGGCTTCATCCTAATTTGCAAGACAGTTGCCTGATGACATTTTTACAGTCGCCTATAATTTACAGTCGCATGTGAAATGGCCATCAGTCGTCTGAAAGGTGTAAGAGCAAAAAATGCATCTCTCTCTGTTTTTTTCCATCCCTACAGCAGTCGCCTGATGAAGGATACACGGTCGACTGTTTGTTTTACAGTCGTCTGTATAGTCTTCTACAGTCGACTGTCCTGGCTCAGATTATAGCCGTTGGGATTTTTCTAGCCGTTGAATAGTCGACTGTCATTTGTTCATCAGTCGACTGTCTGTGCCATAAATTGCCAAAATATAGCCGTTGCAGAATTCTTCCCTTTGGGGTTTTGGATGGTTTTATGGGTTCCTTTGGGCTTCATATATATAGGAGTTGGCTTAGTTCATTTAGAACCCTTGGTTAATATTGAATATCTTTGAGAATCATTAGCCACTCCTAATCTGTCCCATTTCCCTTTCATGAGCACATTCCTCTTCATGCATTGAAGCTAGCTCATAGGGAATTTCTCCAAGGGATTTCAATCTCATTCCTCTTCTTGGAGAACATCTTTCTTCTCTTCATTTCATACACTCAAGTGAGAAGTGTTAGGATTCATTCCTAGAAGAGAGAAAGATCATCAAGTGCATTCAAAGCCTCATCTCAAGCACTTGGTCATTCACTTGCATGCCGATCATATCAAGGCATAGGTAAGTGTTGTTTCGTTTTGTTTTTTTGTTCAAACCCCTAATTCTCTTTATAGGAATTAGATACTCTCTTTGTGGGAGTTACTCTCTTTGTGGGAGTTTGGTGTCCTAGTGTAGGGATAACCCTAATTCTCTTTGTGGGAGTTAGACCCTTGTGTAGGGTTGGTTTGGTTCTTGTATAAGACAAAATCCTCTGTATGAGGCATCTCAGTGTGAGATTGTGTTCACTTCTCTGTGTGGGAATATAGTGAATACTGGTATGTCTGGACGTACCCATGTTTTGGGAAACCAGGGTAAAATCCTTGTGTTTGCGTTTGTTGTTGTTGAGCACTCTGATTATTTTCCGCTGCTTATTGTGCTTTAATTTTATTAACTTTTAATTAAGCGCTTTGCTTGCTATTACAGTATTCACCCCCCTCTAGTGTGCATAGCCCCGCAGGGTCCCTTACATGGGGGTCAAATGCAATTTGAGGGGGCGTGTGTGTGTGTGTGTGTGTGTGTGTGTGTGTGTGTGTGTGTGAAGTAGAGGGGGGTGTGATGGGTGGGATGCGATGGAGGGTGGGGGTAGGCGGGAGTTCAAGGAGATGTAGGGGGACGCTGAGAGGAAGTTTGGTGGGAGGGCTCGTCAGGCTGTGATGTGTGTGTGGGGGGGATTTGGGTTGGAAGAGAGGGAGGGGCGGGTGGAGGAGAAGGGGGGTTTGAGGAGGGGTTAAGAGGGAGGGGGTAGGCTGAGGGGGGAGAAGGAGGGAGTGGGGGTTTGAGGGGCGGGGGATTAGAGGGAGGTGGCAGGTTAAGAGGGAAGAGAGGGATGGGCTGGGTTAGGATTTAAGAGGGGGATGAGATGGAGGCAGTGGGTTGAGGGTGGTGGGGGTTTGAGTGGGGAATGAGATGAAGGGGGCGGGTTATGGGGGGGAAGAGATGGAGGGGAGGAGTGGGCGATGGCTCCCTCTGTCGCCCCATCTCCCATCTCCTCCTTCAGATGTGAATGATGAGAGGGTAAGATGAGGCGGCGATGGTGGCCACTGCCTACTCTGCCCCCTCCGACACTATTTCGATCGCCCGAAGAGAGTGGGGTCGGGAGGGATAGAGGGAGGTGGATACCTCGGTAGGTCGTCGTCGGCCACCCACGGCATCAGCAAAAAAGATGACAGGAGCAACAGAGACAATAGAAGAGGGATATCAACAAAAAATTTCACATAAATGAGGGCAAACGATGGCTCCTAGATATTTAGGTTTCCTGGCCTATTAGCCATGAACGAATTTGTGGACTTTACTTATCAACCACGGATTACTCCATGGCCGAAAAAATCATTGGCCACGGATTTGTATGTGACCAATACTAAAAATAAGGATAATTTTGCATGGACTTTTAGTGGCTAGAACTATCCTGCCACGGCAAAACTCTGTGGTCAATATCAAATATCAGCAATGGATTGTTTCATGGCTAATATTCTGTAGCAAATAGTATTCGCCACATCCTCCCTACCACGGGCTTATCCATGGCTAATAGGCAACTATATATCAGCCCAGAATAGTCAGTGGCCGATATTCTGTGGCCGAAGGTCGCTTTTCTACCAGTGTACGCCCACTTATAACTTCTGAATGAAGTTATTCTATAAACTCACGTTAAAAATAATGAATACTAATTTAATACAGAGATTATAATCAGAATAATTCACAGTAGTGTAGAGCATGAAGTTGTCATTGTCCTGTGCAAACGGTTCGTCGATTAAAACTCTGTGGAGACAGTTATGCTCTTTTCAGCATCATCTGTCGAACTCCTTCTTCCACTAACTTGATGATCTCTTTGAAGCTTAGATGGAGGAGGATGAAATTCGGCCAAGAAGGAGGATGATTAATCTTTGAAGCTTGTTGGCTCAATATGATGCTTCTCCAAGGGAGGGGTCTTTTGATTTTATAGAAGATTAGGAGTCATCTTCAAATAGAATATCTATCCTTCAATTCAATTTCCAAATCTTTAGTTTAATTTAACTTGATTGCACTTTTGATTTGGATGACTTCCTTTTAATTAGAAACTCTCAAAGGAATATGTGTTCATCCTCAATAAAAACTCCGCATAATCCATGGAAGGAAAATTTGGATGTTTGACTTATCAAACTGGTGAAATCTGAGTTGAATATGAATTCAGCACATATGGCACGACTTTGTGCCAATCTTCACTCTGTTTCATGTGAACATCAGCTTCATCATGACTTCCACAAATGTGGCATGGCTATGTGCTGATCTGCACGGCGGTGTCAGCTGATCATCTATTCCTTCACAAAGTTTTATGCTTGTGACACGGCCATGAGCAAGTATGCATGGCATGTTGGCTCTTACCAAGACTTAGCCAATATTTTACAAATGTGACATGGCCATGTGAAGCTTGACACGGCCATGTCAGATGAAGGATGACTTCTTCTCATCATTCGCAATTGTGACAGGTCGCGTCAGCTCCTGCACGACCGTGTAGCTACAGCCCTTCCTTGACATAACCTTTTTGACATGCAAGACCGTGCCAGCTGGTACGCACGGCTGTGAAAGCCATGTTTTGCACATTTCACCTCCATTTGTCTTATGATTGAACTGAGATTCATTAAATAGACATATTAGACCCATATGCCTTGTTTGGCATCAACAAAATTAAGTTTTGACTGGGTCTGCAAGATTCCCGGGCTTCTTCAGGTTGCATGTGGAAACTCCGAAGTTACGCGTTCGGTGCCAAGAATAGTACCAGGATGGGTGACCTCCTAGGAAGTCATCGTGTTTCTGTGACTTATGTGACATCCCTCACGCTATGTGAGGTCGAGGGTTCTTTATTGTTTTCCAATGAATCAAAAATTACTTAAGTTTTGACCTCAGTTAATGGGCTAACTTAGGCCAACACGTTTCCTACAGACGACGCCAGATGTTTACGAATTTTTTCTCAACATTGATGTTGTCAGAAGATTATTCGGTTGCAGCAGCTGACGTAGGGTGACAATGGCAGCTGACTAGTACTAGGTGCACAAACCTTGTGCTGAACAGTCCTCGGTCCGAGATGTTAGAGTTTTATTCGAGCTATGTCCGGCCTGCCTTCAGCTTCCTATAAAACAAGGAGATCCTTAGGGATCCACTCTGATGCTTAAGTCTGTCAGTGACGCAAGGAGGTTCGTGGTAACTCTGACCGACCTATTGCACGAACAACTGATAGCTATTACGTCGAGCTTATAGAGTAAATGTAAAATTTAGGTGGAGAAGATGCCAGATTGTAGTACCAGACTTTTGTTGGATCTAGATCCTAGCCTAGAGGGGGGGTGAATAGGCTAATAAAAAATTCTCGTGCAACCCACGAGAAAACACACGCAGTTAAAAGGACAACCAGAGTAATGAAAAGCAGACACAGAGTACACAGCAGATTTACCCTGGTTCGGTCGTCCCAACGACCTACTCCAGCCCCCAAAGCTAATACTAGATTGAATAATGCAATAGGTACAAAGTCACAAGTTAGAGCACGCTCAGAGCACCCTCTACGTCTCTACACTCGCCAGACTCTCAGTACCCCAAACACAGTGTTTCCTCTCACTATCAATCATAGCAAAGCTTTCTACCAGCTAGTCCCAAACTAGCTGGGTCCCACTTGTCTAGTCCCAACTAGACAAGTCCCAAAATAGTCTACAAAAATAGGTAAAGTTTCCCCTACAGAGAACGTTACACTAAGACACAAAATAAAGGAGTTTAAGGGTTTAGAAATGCTCAGTTTGTGTCCGTGTAGGCGTCTCTGTCAATCAGCACGTCGTCAGCTCCAATCTGATGCAAACGGTGTCTCAATCTGACTCCTGGATTGCAAAATACACACTGGTCTGTGTGTAAAGCAATTCAGTTCAAATCCTTTTAAACTGTCGGTCTGTGCGCGTAGCAGCTCCTTAAAAATAGGCTGTCGGTGAGCGGAGTAAACTAGTTCAAACTTAAATAATTGAGAGCTATGCGTAGAGCAACTTCAAATAAAATCTGAAGAAGCCCAAGCCCACGTCAGCACTTCTTTTAGGCTTCTTCATTTACGCACACAGGAGCCTTCGTTGACGCGGGCGGTGACGTCTTCTTCTTCACGGTGACGGCGGCTTCGACAACGGTGACTTCGAAGCAGGTGTTATTCAATGACGACGATACGAGCTTCAGTGCGGTGCTCGAGCAATGCAGCAGCGAAATTTCTTTTTGCGTTCAACTTTGCTTCGACGACGAATTACTTCTTCGACGTTCGTGCAGCTAGCTTCATCTCCGGTGGCGAGGCACGGTGCAGCGGCGTTCGATGACTTCGACTCGACGACGGCAGTGACAGCGTGGGCTTCGAGCTTACTACTTGGCGATGAAGTATGCAGCGAAGGCGTTTGATCAAATGCCTGATCGAAGATGTTCAGTTGCTTCGAGTCTCGTTGGCGGCGATGGCGTACAGCGGCGGCGACGATGGCGTACAGCAGCTGTGATGATGCGGTGCTTGGCTACGACGGCGAGATCTTGATGGCGACGGCAGCGGACTCTGCTCACAGATGACGACGGCAACGTTTCTGGCGCTCCTCGGGCTTGGGCGGTCCTTCGTCGGTGACTTCCTCGTCACGACAACGATGGCAGCTTCGATGTTCGTGGATGACGACGGCCTCTCAGCGTGTTGAGCGGCGGTGAGCTGATCTTGACAGTGGCAGCAGTGATCACACCTCGGAGGCGACAGCTTCGAGACTACGTGCAGGCGGTGCTTCTCCTCCGTGACTTCAAGCGACGACAATTCGTGATGATGCACCGGTGATATTGACTCGGGTTGATGCGGTGTGAGGATGATGAAGTCGCTAGGGTGCTTGGAGATTTTGCGAGGATGATAAAAGCAGGGAGAGGGTTTATCAGTATTGGTGTTTGAGGAATTCAAGGCGGGAGGCTTAATTTTGTTGGCTACCCTACTTTTTTTGTGTGTAAGCCGTAAACTTTTGAGAATTGTATAACCCCTCCTTTTTATTGGTGTATGCCGCAAAATATTGTGTCCCTCAACTATTAATTGCTGCCTCTCATGATGTAGCCCCTCAATTGAGTCTTTATAGGCTAGGGCTAGGGTTTTGGGGAGAGTTGTAGAATGATTAGGAGGAGTCCCTATAATCAAGGAATTTGAAACGCCATAGGGATATGAATAAGAAAAGATTAGGTACTTGAATAGGAGATCAAGTAGGATTTGAATAGGATTTGAAATACGATTTTTGAATTGGATCTCCATGGCATTTGACTTAATCAAATCAAAAATCAATATTGGATTTGCACCAATCACCAATTTATTTGATCCAATCATCTTTTGACCAAGTCAAACTTCTTTGTGCACACGCACACTCCTTCTCTCCCAATGTGCTATACGAATAGCAAATTCCGCTAAATATTGAGAATATATCGTTTCGCCAAGCCTGAAACACACTAAGCACACACATTAGATATACCGACACGGTTGTCATCATCAAACCAAGTTCCTAGATCGTTGACTCTAACAATCTCCCCCTTTTGGTGATGACAAACCCATAAAAGATTTGAGCAATAAGAATGGGTGTGTGAGGCGTGTTTCAATATTTCAAGCACTACAACATGGCATATTTCAAGCACTACAACATGGCATGCACAAACGAATAACAAATACAATAGCATGCTCCCCCTTCTCTCAAGCTCCCCCTACAACAGATAATATCAACATCAAAGCTCAAAGCTCTCAAAATCTTTCTTTCTCCCCCTTTGGAATCACCAAATATCCCATGCAAAAATAAACCATTATTAAATGTAGCGTGCAATATGCATGAGCATACCAAATAATAGACAAGTCAAGTACATAGAATTTCATACCAAGGCTTCTCCACCTTTGTGTAAGTGAAAAGATATAGACAATAAAGTGCAAGAGGAGATTCAATTATCAGAAAATCAATCAAAACAATCCACATTTTCCATTTTTCATGAATATCACTAGGATTGACTTTTCCCACCTCATCAAAGATGAGTTCAAGTTACCGAACCCCAAAACATGGCCTAAAAGGACTTTTAAATGTGGGGTGGCATCGCTTGACGAGTCATATACACCAACGCTAATGATTACCCATGTAGCACAAGTTGGATACTCGTGGGTTGTGTTTTAGCCATGAAGTGTATCCATTTTTCATACGGAGCAAATATCGTTTTTTTTTAAATTCTTTTGTGCTCAATTTTAATTCATGGCTAAACACATCATACCCCTTAGAAATTTCAGAAATTAATCATTCCTACATTCACTTTCCATTATTCTTCAAAAGAATCTCCAAAAGCACTAAAAAGTCAAATATCGTGAAAGTGCAAATGTAGGTGTAGAAGTCAAGTTTGAAGCTTATGAGACATGTCATGGCTACTAAAAAGAATAACATCATGTTCATGTAGCTACAACAATAATGAATTGACTTCTACAAGGGATAAAATTGATCATTCATACAATATCACTCACGAGATTCAAAAGAGGATTCAATAAGCACATTTTTTTTATTTTTGGTTTTTCAATTTTTTTTTTCAGAAATAAAAACATTAAAAAAATCATGCATGCAAGCACACAAAATAAAATAAAAAACAAGCACACAAAAAATCTATGAAGGTATGCAATGAAATGCAAAGAGGGATAGAAATTATACCTTCTCGTCGCTATTTGACGAAGGAGCTAAAAGAATGAAACATTGAATTTAACGCTCCTCGCCAAAACTCCATCACACCTACATGAAAGGTGTTAAGTGTGACCTTGGAATCCAACAAGGTCCACTAGTGTTAGCCAATATTGTTTTAGGAACCCACACTTGTTTAAACTTGATTTTAGTGTTCCTAAATTTACAATAGTATGAAGTATGGCCTACACTATCACAAGTAAAGCACTTTGCATATAAGTTCTTCGCAATAGACGGTGCGTTGTGGAATTTCTTGAATTTTTGCTTTTCAACGTTTTTCAGACCAAAACCAAGTCCTCTTCTATTATTGCCATATAATTGATTCTCTAAAATAGTGTCCAACGATTGTTTTCCCGTAGAGAATTTCTTAATGGCCAATTCAAGATTAGAGACTTTGGTTTTCAACAATTTATTTTCTTCCACAAGCAATGTGCATTTACTTATAAAAGCTCTCTTGTTTTCCTCTTCCTTCTTTTCAAATTCAACCATTTTTCTTTTAAAATCATTATCCAACATGCAGAATTTATCATTAAGCTCTCTAATAACATAGTCTTTTTCAGTTTCGAGCTTAATCAAATCAAGTTTAAGCATGCTATTATTATTCATCAAGGAAGCGCAAGAGAGACAAGGTGCTTCATCATTAAAACTGGATTTTTCCTTTTTCAAACTATCAATAGTAGAGTCACGAGCAACAATATCAATTTTGAGTTTTTCAATCTCTTTAGACATTTCATATTCAGATTGTTGCATTTCAAAGTTTTCATTTTGGTAGTCATCTATAGTGGATTCAAGCTCTACTATTTTATCTTGCATTTCTTTACAGAGAGTAAGGAGTTCAGTTTTACTACCAGAAGTTACCTCATTGTGTATTCCCATCAATGCCATGCATGAATGGGCTTCGTGTTCCTCATCCTCGCTCTCAGCTTCGCTATCCATGTCCCAAGTAAGCACCTTGGATTTTCCCTTTTCTTTAGCTACCTGAGCTGTCTCATGTGGGCAATCCCTCATTCGATGTCCTCTTTTCTTGCATTTAAAACAAGTCATTCTATTAGTAGTATTCTGATCATAATTTTGCTTAGAAGACTGAAAAAAGTTAGAGCGATTAAACCTGGGTGCCATTTCTGCTTTTCCTTGCTTGGTCTGGACAAACTTTCTGAAATTTCTGACCATTAGCGCTATGTCATCATCATCATCTTCACTTTCGTCAGCTTTCACAGCAAGTGGCTTGGTAGCTTTCTCTTTTTCCTCAGGTTTCTCCCTTTCATTAATATTTTGCAGTTCAAGCTCGTGGGACATTAAATTACCTATTAAGTCCTCCACCTTCATCTGTGACAGATCTTTTGCTTCTTGGATGGCAGTGACTTTAGGCCTGAAAGAGCTTGGCAGAGCTCTTAATATCTTCCTCACCTGCTCAAGGCTAGAATATGGCTTACCGAGCGAACTAGACTTGTAGACAATGTTGGTGAACCTCGCAAACATTTCTGATATCGTCTCTGATGGTAGCATGCGAAATCCCTCGTATTCCCTGCTCAGAAGTGCAAGTCTAGACTCCTTCACCTGTGACGTTCCCTCGTGCGTCACCTCCAAAGTATGCCATATTTCCTGCGCAGTTAGACAATGTGAGATACGATTGAATTCAGATTTATCTAATGCACAAATAAGAGCATTCATATCTTTAGCATTTAAAGAATAAAGCTTCCAATCATTATCATCCCACTTATCATCAGGTTTAGGCATCTCAGCATTTTCAATTTTGATAACAGGTGATTTATATCCTTTTTCAACAATTTGCCAAGCTTTATAATCAATAGAAATAAGATAGATTTTCATACGATTTTTCCAATAAGCATAATCTCCTCCATTAAATCTAGGTGGTCGGGAAATAGACTGACCCTCAGCAAAAGCACTATCAATGTGGTCCATGGTCAAACTAGGCTAGATCTACTAATCTGGCTCTGATACCACTTGTTGGATCTAGATCCTAGCCTAGAGGGGGGTGAATAGGCTAATAAAAAATTCTCGTGCAACCCACGAGAAAATACACGCAGTTAAAAGCACAACCAGAGTAATGAAAAGCAGACACAGAGTACACAGCAGATTTACCCTGGTTCGGTCGTCCCAACGACCTACTCCAGCCCCCAAAGCTAATACTAGATTGAATAGTGCAATAGGTACAAAGTCACAAGTTAGAGCACGCTCAGAGCACCCTCTACGTCTCTACACTCGTCGGACTCTCAGTACCCCACACACAGTGTTTCCTCTCACTATCAATCCTAGCAAAGCTTTCTACCAGCTAGTCCCAAACTAGCTGGGTCCCACTTGTCTAGTCCCAACTAGACAAGTCCCAAAATAGTCTACAAAAATAGGTAAAGTTTCCCCTACAGAGAACGTTACACTAAGACACAAATTAAAGGAGTTTAAGGGTTTAGAAATGCTCAGTTTGTGTCCGTGTAGGCGTCTCTGTCAATCAGCACGTCGTCAGCTCCAATCTGACGCAAACAGTGTCTCAATCTGACTCCTGGATTGCAAAATACACACTGGTCTGTGTGTAAAGCAATTCAGTTCAAATCCTTTTAAACTGTCGGTCTGTGCGCGTAGCAGCTCCTTAAAAATAGGCTGTCGGTGAGCGGAGTAAACTAGTTCAAACTTAAATAATTGAGAGCTGTGCGCAGAGCAACTTCAAATAAAATCTGAAGAAGCCCAAGCCCACGTCAGCACTTCTTTTAGGCTTCTTCGTTTACGCACACAGGAGCCTTCGTTGACGCGGGCGGCGACGTCTTCTTCTTCACGGCGACGGCGGCTTCGACAACGGCGACTTCGAAGCAGGTGTTGTTCAACGACGGCGATACGAGCTTCAGTGCGGTGCTCGAGCAATGCAGCAGCGAAATTTCTTTTTGCGTTCAACTTTGCTTCGACGACGAATTACTTCTTCGACGTTCGTGCAGCTAGCTTCATCTCCGGTGGCGAGGCACGGTGCAGCGGCGTTCGATGACTTCGACTCGACGACGGCAGTGACAGCGTGGGCTTCGAGCTTACTGCTTGGCGATGAAGTATGCAGCGAAGGCGTTTGATCAAATGCCTGATCGAAGATGTTCAGTTGCTTCGAGTCTCGTCGACGGCGATGGCATACAGCGACGGCGGCGATGGCGTACAGCAGCTGTGATGATGCGGTGCTTGGCTACGACGGCGAGATCTTGATGGCGACGACAGCGGACTCTGCTCACAGATGACGACGGCAACGTTTCTGGCGCTCCTCGGGCTTGGGCGGTCCTTCGTCGGTGACTTCCTCGTCACGACAACGATGGCAGCTTCGATGTTCGTGGATGACGACGGCCTCTCAGCATGTTGAGCGGCGGTGAGCTGATCTTGACAGTGGCAGCAGTGATCACACCTCGGAGGCGACAGCTTCGAGACTACGTGCAGGCGGTGCTTCTCCTCCGTGACTTCAAGCGACGACAATTCGTGATGATGCACCGGTGATATCGACTCGGGTTGATGCGGTGTGAGGATGATGAAGTCGCTAGGGTGCTTGGAGATTTTGCGAGGATAATAAAAGCAGGGAGAGGGTTTATCAGTATTGGTGTTTGAGGAATTCAAGGTGGGAGGCTTAATTTTGTTGGCTACCCTACTTTTTTTGTTTGTAAGCCGTAAACTTTTGAGAATTGTATCACCCCTCCTTTTTATTGGTGTATGCCGCAAAATATTGTGTCCCTCAACTATTGATTGCTGCCTCTCATGATGTAGCCCCTCAATTGAGTCTTTATAGGCTAGGGCTAGGGTTTTGGGGAGAGTTGTAGAATGATTAGGAGGAGTCCCTATAATCAAGGAATTTGAAACGCCATAGGGATATGAATAAGAAAAGATTAGGTACTTGAATAGGAGATCAAGTAGGATTTGAATAGGATTTGAAATACGATTTTTGAATTGGATCTCCATGGCATTTGGCTTAATCAAATCAAAAATCAATATTGGATTTGCACCAATCACCAATTTATTTGATCCAATCATCTTTTGACCAAGTCAAACTTCTTTGTGCACACGCACACTCCTTCTCTCCCAATGTGCTATACGAATAGCAAATTCCGCTAAATATTGAGAATATATCGTTTCGCCAAGCCTGAAACACACTAAGCACACACATTAGATATACCGACACGTTTGTCATCATCAAACCAAGTTCCTAGATCGTTGACTCCAACAACTTTGGCGTTTGTCAGAGAATGAGAGTGTCTGAGAATTCGTCCGAGATTCACCTCTCTCATTGTTTGAGAGACTACCTATATGCAGCAGCCGTTAAAGTGTAACGTCCGAGCCTTTATGGCGCTTTATTGCTTTTGGTCTGAGCTGTTTCCAATGTTGACGAGCTGGACAGTCAGTCATTGAATGCCATCATTGATGGCAAGCTTAATGGTCGGTATTGATGAGGGAGCCCAACAGTCAGCTCGGCTATCACCTTAAATGAAGAGATACATGGTCTTTGCACTGTTGAGCTAAAGCCATGGGCTTTACTGGGCATCTCTGCTCAAATAATCAGCTGAGTGATCATTAGGTCGACCCAGTGTGTATCAGCACACATCCTTTTTTTGGTGTAATTCTTTATTTTTATAGAAATATTTCTTTATCCTAGATAGATGATGTGGTTAGGATCTAATATTATGTAATGCAGGATTTCCAACTATATATTCTTGTCTCTCTTTCTTATATGTTTTTGGGATATACCTTAGGTATGTTTCATTAACGTACCATTAAGGAAATGGATGGAGTGAATGCGCTCACCGTTTCTTCAAAAAAACAAAACAAAAAGAGCAAATGTTTCGTGATGTGTGGTCTAATGTATTAATCATAACCATCACCAAATTTATGTGTCTTTATTATTGTCATAACCATCGTTTCCCTTGAATTAGTTATTAAAACCAGTGTTACTAAACCATAACTCCACAATTATGGCAAGAATTAAGGGTGCACCAAATGAGGTTCATTTTGACATTAAATTAAAATTCACATTCATTAAACCAATAGTTTGCAGTCATGTTAAGAATTGAATGATATATTTTATAAATTTAACTGGAGGCATCATCCCTTATAAGTTGCACTTAAATACAATATGACACTTAAATACAACTCTCCTCCGGCATGAAAGATGTTAGCTATTCAGGCCACGTCTGCCCTCTTCTGTGGCTTTATCGTACTGATCAACGCCAAATGGAAGACTGCAGGGCCAAATGCCTCCCTCTGCTACGTCTCACAAGAGCAAAGCATAGAAATTATGCTGAATAATTGATTTTAATCTATTAGCCGTTTCAGTCATTAATTTTATTAAGATTGGATCATTGTGAGGAACTTCGAAGCATTGTTTTGAGTTCGTAAACTGTATAAAATGGTGAACAATGTAAAAATGGGTATTAAATTATAACATTACATATTTATAATTTTTCTCCTATGACCAAACATCAGATTTGATTTTGTGAGAATAAGGAGGGTTTTTGTTATAAGCTCCAAGATGGAAACCAATCTAAGATTAGGAGAAGCCATGGCATAAGTCATGGCTCTCTATATATTCATTCTCATATTGGGTGTTTAGGAGTCCAAGGGACTCCCCACTACAATTAGTGGGGAGTAATGGTGAGATGATGAGGGGAGGGAGGCCAAAGGCCTCCCTCAACTCACAACACTCCCCCTCATCTCTCCATTACCTTGGGTTAAGCATATGAATACTTCAGAATTCAGTATGCTAATTGGGTGGATACTTCTAGATCCAGAGCCACTACGGTTGCCTCGTTAAAAACTTAGCTGTGGAAAACCCAGTGGGAAAAACCAGCAGCTTAAGGGAAAAGAGTACAACTATCGAGGGACTCCCCCTAATCTGTACAAGCTTCAGGCTTGCAGATTTCCTATATATATATATAATCATTTCATATTCGTCTATACATCCATCATGTTCTGAAAGCAAATACAATCATCACTCATTTATACAAGTTTCACTCATCTAGCGGCTATTGGAAAGCAGTGGCGCTCTGGAGTGGAACGCTCTTCGAAGTTGGTAGATGACTCCACTAATGCATTCTTTGAATCAGTCTTCACTGTGTCCGCAAGGTACCGCTGGACCTGGCTGAGCGTTTTCAAGACTTGCTTCTTGGATGATGAGCTTCTCAGAAGATGTAGACTTTGGAGGATGATGTGTAGATCTTTAGGAGGTGGCCTGCCTTTTGTGTTTTAGTCAATGTGATGATCTTTAAACCTGCATATGCGATATATATTCCTTGACCCTTGGAATTTGCGCAGAAGCAGCTTATCCTTGGACTATTGGTGCTCTCCAGGACAACACTGTATCTGGTTAACAGCTTTACTGCAGACGTTCTATCAAAGACACGTGCAGTTGTCCGGATAAAGAAGTGTACCAAGTACACTAGAGCTAGACTCTTCGGGACCTAGGATGTCATCCCCCTCTTCCAGCGACTGGAAGGTGTCATAAATAAGCATCCATTTTTAATAGATTGCAAATGGACATCATTCTTCAAAAACTCCAGGTGTATGAAGAATATTAAACTGTTCCACCACGAAAGTGTTTAATCTGTAAGCCAAGACAATACCTTGTTATGCCTAGGTATTTCATTTCCAAGGTATGCTTAAGGCTATCAGATATGTCAATGGTCTCTGTTGGAGATCCTATTAGTTTTAAGTCGACCACATATACGACGACTATCACAAATCCTGTCAACGATCTTTCGGAAAGATACACGGGCAGAATATTGCTTAAGATCATCTAATGATCTTTGTAGCCTTTAGGGAGAAGACGTTTCTACGTCTCTCTTTCATCTCTGGGGGGTAAAGTATACCCTTCTGGAAGTTTTATATAGATCTCTATATCTATATTGCCGTATAGATATGCAGTCACAACATCCATGAGCTGCATTTATTGGCTTTTTCAGAGATGTTTAGGCCTAGTAGGAAAATGATCACATTTCCTTCATTTCAATTTCTTATGAAATCCAACTTATATTCCACAGGGCTTTACACATTCAGGTGTATGGACTACTGGTCCAAAGACTTTGCTTTTCAAGAGTGAGTCCAGCTCTACTCTTATTGCATCGTCCCACTTTGGCCAATCTATGTGTTTATGCTATAGAAAAGCGAGTTGACGTCATCGTCATATTCAGCGACGTGAACGGAAATAGCGAAAGCAAAACCATCGACGACGACTGTGCTATTTCTGTCCAGTACCTCTCCAGTACGTACGTAATATAATGATTTTTCTCCTGTTGTTTACTCTGCAGGGGAAATTAGGAGGGGAGAGGTTGCTGGTTTGAGCTTAGCATCCTGTGGAGGGATCATTTTAATATATCCAGGAATCTTCCTCTTTCGAGGAACTTTATATTTTGAACCTGGCGGGCGTCCTCTTTTCAATTGAGGTACAGCCAATGCTGTTGCCGTTGGATTGCATCCATCTTTAGGGATGTCAATTCTAGCTGGTGTGTTGGCAACTGTGACGTGTGAACGAACAATCTTCTGATTGTCCGTAAATTTATCCGGCAATTGATGTACTTTAGTCTGAATATGAAGGATCTTCTGGATCTCATCTTCACACAGAAAAAGTATGCGGATCATTACGAGATTAGGACTTTTATGTCCCATGATATGGTCTCATAAGCTTCAAGATTCTTTAGACTGCGTGCCTATTTGAATGAGACTGTGCTCATCAAATTTACAGTTATCAAGACTTGCTGGTAAACCATAAGCAAGCGGCATCAGTAATAAGATATGGTCACAAGAAGGCTCTATCGTCATAAGCGATGCTGAATGCAGTATATTGATCCTTAAACATCAACAGACAACTGGGATTTAACAATGGACGTGAAATCCATTAGAGTCTCTTTACCAGAGACTCTGATAACCCATTCTGAGTATGAACATGCTACAGGATGTTCAATTTCAATGACAGTTGCTTGGTAGAAGTCTTCAAAGATATGTGTAGTGAATTCACCCACATTATAAGCTTTTGAGAAAGCTAGGTTGCGAGTGAATATAAAGGCACAGATAAGAACATCTAGTAAATGCATCTATCAGTACAATGAAATACCGAAAATGGGTCACTTGCGGGGTGAATAGGCCCGCAAAGGTCACCATATATTCTCTCAATGAAGCCAGGAGACACTTATCCCACTTTCAGGAGGGAATGTCTCTCTTAAAGTTTTCCCTTATGACAAAGGGTGACAAGGAAACTCAATCTTTTGAAGAATCTTCAGGTTCTCCAATGAATTCATTTGATGATGCGTCCATCATCGCTGATCCAGGATTACCAAATCCATTTTTCCAGGGTTAAAAACTCTGACAATGAAAGGCACTTCTGGTGCTCAGTCAAGTTGGCTTTCTATATGATGAATATATGTAATGATAGGGGCCCGACGGGGGTCCAACGAATCGTGCAAAGGTGGTCTTCTGGCCATCCTTTTAACGAGTTACTTAAAGATATTCACTATTTATTATCCACAGTTTCCAAGTTATGTTCGTTTAAACGAAATATACTTGAAACTTGGGAGATTACTTTAGGAGAGAAAAATGCATCTTTTAGTCTCGTTGTATGTGGGAGCAATTTAAATGCTTTATCAGTGCATCGATGCACTTTCCACAATATATGACATTTCATCTATATTAATGCAAAGAGGAAATTTATTTGAATAATTCAAACTAAAGTTCATTCAAAGCAAACTACAGATGAAGATATATAAATTTAAATGCATAGGTATAAAGATAGGGCTCAATCGAGCATATCATCATTCTCAAAGTCTTGTGCAGTGAACTTGATCAGAGTATGAATATCTGACATGTTTGTTTCAAGTGGAGACTTCAGGCTCGCCTGATACAGGTCCTGGATGGGGCAGGAGTGCGACAGTTTCTGGACCAATGTCCAGTCATGTCACATCTATGGCATTTATCCTCCCATTTTTTCTTAGGAACTGATACTGGATCAGCAATCGTATGCTTCCAAGAGAGGTTTCTCCTCCCTTTGTTGTTGTTGTTGATCTGGGGAGGTGCTCCTCTTGCTGGCTTCATTACAGCTGTCCCTTTGTTATTTCTAGCCTTCTTGATTTTCCACTTCTGGGGAGAAACATTGTGGGCTTCAGGGATACGGGCAGTACCAGCTGGGCCAAATTATGAGTGGCAAGCAGTAAATCTCTATTCTGCTCGGCCCTAAGAAGGCAAGAGATCAAATCAGAGAACTTCGTGAAGTTGCGTTCACGATACTGCTGCATGCGGATTGCATCTTTCTCGTGAAATGAGGTAAATGTCTTTTCCAACATGCGTTGCTCAGTCACTTCTTCACCGCACAACTTCAGGCGGGAGGTGATATTATGAAGTGCAGAGTTATACTCAGCAACGGACTAATAGTCCTGAAGTTTGATGTTTCCCACTCATAATTGCCCACTCATAACTGGTAGGAGGTAATATTACATCAATTTGATGTTTATACCGTGTCTCCAGCGCTGTCCACAACTCAATTGGGTCCTTTAACGTTAGGTATTCGGCCTTTACAGTCCGATCTATATGTATCCTAATATAGATAACGGCTTTCACCTTATCCACATCAGAGACAGTGGTAGGAGCGCTGCTAGATAATTGGGCCGCTTCTGGGGCCTTACTAGCAGAAGCATTGGCCGCTGCTGGGGCCGATGAAGGAGCCAAAATTAAGCCAAGGAGGGCCATCGAACGCAAGTGGAACTTCAGGTCCACTCGCCAACTCAGGTAATTGTTTCCTGCAGCATCAAGAACCTCGAAATTGACGCTTGCCAATTTTGCCATTTATTTATGCAATTTAAACTAAGCATGAATTAATTAAAATATAAATTCATGCATAAATAATAAAATAATTAAAATGTGGGGATCGGCCAGATACCCAAAAATGTACAAAGTCCAAAGTCCGATTTACAGTTCATAAAGAAAAGAAAAATACAAGTTGGAAACCCAGAAGGGGTCCCTATCTTTTGCAAATTTCACCTCCGTCTTCATATGTTGGTACATCAGTCTTTGGCATTTATACATACAATCCTCACTTACAAATTCTCTCAAAAGAAAATAAAAGTGCAAGGAATGTAAATGTATCAAACTGGTCAATCCCAAAAACACATTTTAACTTATATAAACATCCACGCAGTTTTAAATATGCTATAGGCACAAAAAAAACAACCATGCATATATCTAAGGCATATATAATATGGAAAAAGAAACTATATAATATAATAATCTCTCGGACCACAGAGAGACGTCATACACCGTTAGGTTAGATGACTAACGGCAGAGCGGTCGCTGGATCCTTAAGATAATTATGTTTTTAAAAAATCCTAATAATCCATAAATAAATAACAATGCAAGAGGGATGTTTTACATAATATCCAATATTTACGAGATTTAACAATTGAAAAGTAGCAGATAAAATAACATAATCCACAATACTTGTGAGCTTGAGGCAGGCAGTAAGCCTGATTGCAAAAATAATAAGCCTATTAATCTGCAATTTGATTAATTGGGCTTCTGGCCCCAAATCAAAAGTCAAAATTAATTATTAATCTGATTGGGACTGCGGGCCCATGAGAAATATAAAACACATTTTCATTGCTATAAACTGGGCTTCAGGCCCAATACACAGCACATCTAATTTATTATTAAGATTTGGGCTGCTGGCCCATGGGCTGTAATGTTCAAAAATTTAATTGAACATAAGCCCTAAATCAAATTTTTAGGATATTAGCAAGGGAATTTGAAAATCCCCTAAACCCCTCATTTTATAGATCTTGTTACCCCCTATCCACTTGTCTACGAAAATCAGCCAGAGCGGTTGGTGCTATGAAGGATTCCCCCCTACCGAGGGGAGGGCACAGCGGCCCTCCCCGTCCGGGGCGGTTCAAAGGAACACAGAGAGCCCAAAGAAAGGCACACAGAGAGAAGATCAAATTATTTTCATTATCTCTAATTAAAAGGGATAAGACATGATATAATCGGTTATGTGTGTTTTTTCAATCTAATATAACAGATTAAAAGGGACACAGAGAGCGCAAAGAAAGGCACACAGAGAGCCCCAAAGAAAGGCATACAGAGAGGATCAAATTATTTTCATTATCTCTGATTAAAAGGGATATGATAAGACATGATAATCTGATAATATGATAAAAGGGATATAATCTATTATGATATAATCTGATATGATAAGACATGATAACAGGTTAAAAGGGATAACACGTAACAGATTGACAAATTATTTTCATTATTTCAGAGATAATGTCTTATCCCTGAAAAATAGATTGATAAGGCGAAGAATATCAGAGATAAGACAGAGAGGCTTCCCCTTCTGGGGGAGCAGAAGGGTTTTTTCAGGGGTTATTTTTTTTATTTTTATTTTTTAATGAGTATTAAACATGATATAGTAGATTTAAACAAGCCCAATGAAAGGCTGTGAAAAATCATATCAAATTATTTGTTTGTAATTATCTACGAGATCGATAAGTTTTACCTCTAGATCAAAGATCTAGGGATGATCGTGATAAGAAAAATCAGTATATCGAAATCCCGCTTCTATACGCATAAAAGATCGCCGCAAACGGTTCGTCGCAACAAAATAGATTTCTTAGCGCGTAGGGGGTTAAATTTGAGGAGATGCGAGAGAAAAAGCTCAAAGAATTGAGAGCTAATGTACCGATAACATGTTATAAACTCCAAGATGGAAACCAATTTAAGATTAGGAGTAGCCATGGCATAAGCCATGGCTCTCTATATATTCATTCTCATATTGGGTGTTTAGGAGTCCAAGGGACTCCCCACCACAATTAGTGGGGAGTAATGGTGAGATGATGAGGGAATGGAGGACAAAGGCCTCCCTCAACTCCCAACAGTTTTGATTATTTGGGAGGTTATTTAATTTTGTGAATATACATCTCCGTCCCTAACCCAGTTTTGGAAAAAGAAAAAGAAAAAGTCAAAATTAATTGATTTGGTGCCACGTGGCGCCTCTCTATTGAAAGGTTACCGTAGAGGTTATTGCAGGGCTAATCAAATAATTTCTCCATGCGATCCCATCCTAGCTAAAGCAACTTTTTCCCCCAACAAACAATGTCTAATTTGCATGGTTTCTTCATAGACAAAGCAATAAAAATTACTATAGTACCATACTCCAACCATATACGTGGCCTTTTTCTATTATTAACCTAGGGTTTCCATTATATATAATATAAAACTAAAATCACAAACAACACATTCTCAGTAGTTGACTCCCCATTGTCATAATCTCCTCCCATCTCCAGCTCTTTCAGCGCATGCAATTGCGGCCAAATGGAAGCTGCAGATCAGATCCCTTCCGATGAATCCGAGCCGGCCGCTTTTGCAGAAGCCCAAGGTCCAACAGGCTCAACAACCACCGTCAACGCCGGCAGCACGGCCAGATCCTACGAGTGCACCTTCTGCAAGAGAGGATTCTCCAATGCTCAAGCCCTAGGCGGCCACATGAACATCCACCGCAAGGACCGGGCCAGGCTAAATAAGCGGCCGGCCGGCCCAAACCACGCCCACTTCCCCTTCGACATCGCCGGCCCCAACGCCATCCCCTCCCGCCACACGATATTCGACAGCTCATGGATTTCTACTGCAAGTAGGAGTAGTCCGAGCAGTCCTACGCAGATGCCTCTCTTTGTTGATGCGCCATCGAGGTCGTCGCATAGGCATGATGGGCCGTCGGTTCGTGACATCGAGCATGGGGGAGCGGAGTTGGACCTGGAGCTCAGGCTCGGCCCCGAGCAGCCTGAGGCCCGCCGACGATGGGGCTGAAGGAGTTCGTATGATGGTGGGGAGAGTGAGTTTTTGGGTGCAAGTCTAGCTTTGTTTGATATATAGAAAAGTATTTATAGCACTGATTAATAATTATGATTATATATCGCTGATTAATTATTCTATGATTGATCAATTTTCATATCATCCATTAATTCTGCTTTCAGCAAAGGAAGAACATTAAATTATGTGTACGGGAATTGGAAAAGCAATTTTACCTGTAGCTTTTCTATCGTGTTTTTTCTTTTAGTTATTTCGCTTTTCTTTTTGTTTTCTCTTCTTTATTTGTTTGTTTGATTATAGCTTTGGATTATATATTGCATTATGGAAAGTAGTGGTGCAAGAGAGTGCATGTTTTCTAGGCCTTTGCGTAGAATATGTACAAAGTTTTCAATTATTCATGAACAAAATCTTTTCAGAAGCCAATACTTTTGCAAACTTTTTACTCACGCTTAGGTGCTGATCAGCTGCAACTGGCAAAAAATTTGCCCAATAACCCTACAACTTAGTAACTTTATAAATATTAAATGTCTTTTCTTCTCTCTTTTTTTCCGAAGAAAAATATATAGTAATGTACAATCAAATCTATGTATACTAAACCTTTGGCCACTGTGCTGTACTAATTCATAAAATTCTAGCCATGTAAATAATAAAAAAGATGATAAGTAGTCTTTATGTATTTGTTGTTGTTGAATATATTTCTCTGTGTTGTTATCAAGATTGATTACTCTAGCTATAAAATCTCTTGATGGTCACTGGATGATCAAACATTATAATGATATATTCCTACTCTCAAGTCTATGTTGCCTCATTTAAGAAACTACACTTGCTTACTGAACATATAAAGGAAACACTGGCATTAATGATAATTTATTCTTACTTTTCTTATTTTTTACTGCAAGTAGGAGCAGTCCAAGCCTTCAAAACAGGAAATGTCATCCAATCCCATGAATGCATCAATATTCATTTGGGTAGTCATGCCGCAAGTGTGTGATTCTCCGAATGCAGTAGTTTGGAAATAGGACGGTCACATTGTTCATCGACCTATAGTTCAAATTGATGCATGTGCGCCTCATATATGCTTGTTGAATTTCTTGTTCTTCCTTCTATCTAAATTTGATGTCGATTTGTTATTAATTAGTCCAAGCCTTCTATATGTAACCTGGATTTTTAAAATTTATTTCCATTTATTTTGCTCGGTATTTTGAGATATATATCTCCCCAAACCATCATCGTCATGATCATAGGACTTAATACCATGTTACTGTAAAGAGATAACATCATCTCCTCTTCCCAAGGGACGCATTGGTTCCCCAACAGACACAACGGTTGGCACCCAAGGAATGCAACCGTTCATTACCCAAGAGACATCCATTGATATCCCAAGAGTCATACTTGTTGGCATTCCAACAGTCACTATGTAATCTATATAAACCCATTGAGGCTAATGAAAATATTGTCGGTTTCTCTTATCTCTCTCTCCGATCGTATATCTCCTTCTTCTATATTTCTTCATGGTATCAAAGCATCCTCCCTAACTGGGCGTCCCCTTCGTCGGTATCCAATGGAACCGATCTCTCCCAACCTTAAGTTTCTCATCTCCAAATTTCCAAATCTCATTACCACCCGCCTTGACTCCACCAACTACATTCTCTGGAAGTCTCAAGTCACCGGCGTTCTCAACGCTCATGGCTTCCTTGGGTATGTCGACGGAACTCTATCCTTCCCTTCTCCCACTATACCAGATCCTCGCTCCACCACCACTGAACCTCTTCCTCCTATTCCAAATCCAAAGTTTCAAGAGTGGTTGATCACTGATCAGCACCTCTGTATTTGTCTTCAAGCAACCCTTACCACCTCCGCCCTTGGTATTATTCTCGGTGTAACGTCCTCTCGTATTCTCTGGACGAAATTGGAGCAACGTTACGCCATTCTTTCCGAAGGTCACATTGAACTTCTCCAAGACAAACTCAACAACCTCACCATGGAAAACGAATCCATGACAGCCTATTTGGACCGTGCAAAGAACATTTACGATCAACTACAAACGGCTGGTCCCGATACTGTCACCACCCGACAAGTTCTCCGACAGACGCTTCACGGTCTTCCCTCTACTTATAATTCCTTCCGTGTTATAGCTCGCAATCGCGGGATACCATACACGGTGGAAGAACTTTGGAGTAGCCTTATTGCTGAAGAAGCTAATATGCTGTTGCAACGTCACGCACCATCTTCCGAGACGTTACCAACCTCCGGGACAACTCTCGTTCCGGATAACACTTCTGCTCTCTTCACCAACTACATCCATCGGGACAACCGCTCAAGACAGTAACGCTCCTACTCGGGACATGTCCCGAGTAATCGTGGCGGTCGTGGACGTGTGGCATCTCATTTGAGTCAATCTCGCCCTCCATTACTCCCTATTCCAGGCAGATCCCCAGCACAAACCGGGAGATCTAGGCGTCGTATCCCTACCGATCCGACTGGTTGCCCTATTCCATGCCAAGTATGTGGGAAACCAAATCATCACACACTTGATTGCTTCTGGATTCATGAGCATGTCCACAAACCAGAAGCGCATGTCTCTCAAAGCACTCCCTCTGCGGAGACAAACTGGTTTCTTGACACTGGGGCCACTGACCACATCACTTCTACTGCGGGACATCTTGAGTCCTCGACTCCTTACACTGGTAATAAAAGGATCACTGTTGGTACTGGGGTTTCTGCTCCTATTGCCAACATTGGCTCCTCTTCTATCCCCTCTCTTCGGTCTCCTTTACTTCTTCCTGACATTCTCCATGCTCCTGAGTTTTCCAAAAACCTACTCTCAGTTTACAAATTCACCAAAGATAACAACTGTTTCATTAAATTCTTCTCTACTGGTTTTATTGTTCAAGACATAGACACCGGTCAAATTCTTCTCCACGGACCGAGTAGAAATGTGCTCTATCCACTTCATTCGGAACCAGTCTCCTTCTTTGCATCTTCTTCCTCGGGTGATCTTTGGCACACCAGACTTGGTCATCCAGCTTCTCCTGTTGTCTCAAAGATCGCCTCCGGTCTATCTGTCAAGCTGTCTCCCCTGAAGTCTTGTTCTCATTGCTCTATGAGCAAGAGTCATAAACTCCAATTCCCTCTGTCTGAATCAAGATCCAAAACTCCCCTTGCTTTAATTCATTTTGATGTATGGGGCCCTGCTCCTATTCAATCGATAAAGGGATATAGATTCTATGTTATTTTTATTGATGATTTCTCTCGATATACTTGGCTCTATCCTCTTTATCACAAATCTGATGTGTTTGCTGCTTTTCAGTCTTTTCAAATCATGGCTGAACGACAGTTCAACACCAAAATCAAAATTTTTCGTTCTGAAGGCGGGGGCGAGTTTGTCAACAACCAGTTTTCTTCCCTATTTCATCGCCTTGGTATCATACACCAAACATCTGCACCATACACTCCGGAACAAAATGGTGTCGCAGAACGAAAACACCGACATATAATCGAAACAACACTTGCTTTACTTCTAACTGCTTCCATGCCCAAACAACATTGGCCAGATGCAGCAAAGACGGCCGTATATCTGGTCAACCGTCTACCATCCTCTACTCAGCAGAACAAGTCTCCTCTTGAGATTCTACATCATCGACTCCTAGATTATAAGTGGATGCGCACATTTGGTTGTCTTTGTTTTCCCTGCCTTCGACCTTATGCGGGTGACAAACTTGAGCCACGATCTCAACCATGCGTCTTCCTTGGTTATCCGGATAATATGAAGGCCTACAAATGCATGGAGCTAAAAACCAGACGCATCTACCTCACCCGGCATGTTCAATTTGAAGAACAGACTTTTCCCTACTTCCAACCAGGCACGAGTCCTCCCGGGACCTCTTCTCCCGAGATGAGTCCTCCCGGAACCTCCTCTCCCGAGACGAGTCCTCATGGAACCTCCTCTCCCCAGACGAGTCCTCCTAATCCCTCTCCTCCCGGACCATCATGTCTCGAGACTTCTCCGAGACATCCCTGTCCTGATGCCTTCCCCGACACTCCTTTCTCTCCCGCATCCGCTTCCCAAATAGCTACCCCTACTCCCAATACACCCCATCTCACTCCTCTTGTTCCCAGGCAACCTCTCCCACATCTCATAGCCCATCAAACACCGACAACCCATCCTACAGCCTACCTCCCTGATACACCTCCTCCCACTCCACCTCCAACGAGTTCTCATCCGCCTGCCCCTCTTCCCACTCATCCCGTGACTACCCGCTCTATGGTTGGCACTTTCCGCCCTCGCCAACCTCTTAATCTCCATGCTGCTATCACATCTGAGGAACCTCTCTCCTTCAAAGAAGCTTCCAAACATCCCCACTGGATCGCTGCCATGCAATCTGAATTCGATGCCCTCACCCATCAACAGACTTGGGATCTGGTTGTCCCCCCCTCTAAATCCAACATCATCGGCTGCAAGTGGGTATACAAAATCAAGCGGGACGCCATGGGGTCTATTGCTCGCTACAAGGCCCGGTTGGTTGCCAAGGGCTTCCACCAAAAGGAAGGCCTTGACTATGCTCAAACATTCAGTCCTGTGGCCAAACATGGCTCCATCCGCCTTCTGATTGCACTCGTTCTTCACTTCGATTGGCCCGTCAAACAGCTCGATGTCTCCAACGGCCTGTATTTTTCCAATACTGTAACGGCCTGTATTTTTCCAATACTGTAACGGCCCTTCAAACAGCTCGATTAGACCTATACTGTAACGGCCTGTATTTTTCCAATACTTTCAAATTAAGTATTTAAAGAAAATTCAATTTTAATTGTATTCTGTAATGGTTGATCAGGAGTCTTAAACTGATTTCAAAAATTTCCTATAAAAATATTTTGGAGTACCAGACTACTAATGAAGTATTTTAGTAAAATCGGATTTCATCAAATCCCTCTAAAAAGATCTGATAAAAATTCATTTTCAGATATTGCAGTTTTGGGTCAATGAATTTATTTTATATACAAACATCTTCAAAATGTTTTCAAACTCCTGCAGTAGCATCCTATGATCATTTAGGGCTCCCCACATTAATTTCGTAATTTTCTGATGTCATCTCAATAGAGAACCTGCAAACCCGCTCTCTAAACGTTTTGGCTAAAATCTAGTATTTTCGTAGTCCAAACCCTGGAACGGTCTTCGTATTCACGATCCTCGTGACAATACGATCCAGTGGGTATGTTTTCGTAATTTTTCAGACACGTTTACTAGTAGGGACATTTTCGTAATTTCGTGTTTGTATTTTCACTAATAACTTTCATTAAAGGGGTTTACCTAATACTAATTAGCCTAATTACCTTCCTAATTACCCCACCTAATCTAACCGTAACTACCCCACCCACTTACCTCCTCAGCTACCCACAACCCCATCTACCCTATCTCATTAATCCTATATAAATTAACCCCTCTCCCTTCTCATTTTGACAGGCAACCCCAAACACACACACACACACAGACTCCCTCTCTCTTTCCCTCTCATTACGTTCAAAACCCCCGCCCTCGTCTCTTTCTCCATCTCTCTATCTCACCCTCTCCCGCTCTCTTCCTCTCTCCCTCATCACTCTGCTCTCTCTTCTCCCCTCAGGGCACGCTCCGCCTTCCTCCGGTGGCGCTCCGCCGGTGAGCACCACGGCGACGACCACCGGCTGCCAGCACAGCTCCCCCGCGGAGCTCCCGACGCTGCCCACCGTTACACGGCGCCTCGACAACCCCCAGGCCATCGGAGACCCGCCAGCAACCCCGCCGCACGCCGGCCTCCTCATCCGCCTCCGCCTTCCTCCGACGCTTCGAAGCCCACCCCCGATCGCCGTTCACCTCGCTGCAGCCCCCAGCTCCGACGTCGCCCGCCCTCCGCCGTCTTCCTCGCCTCCCACCGCCACCGCCGCTGCCGCCTGAGGCGCCAACGCCGTCGCTGCTGTGCCTCGCCGCCGCCGCCGCCACGAGCTCGCCGGTTCACCCCCCGCCCTCAGCCATGCAACGACGAACGACGGCGTGCGTAAGTAATTCGAAATGGCAAACTTGTAAATATCATAACATTTCGTATTTTTCGTATTTTTAATTAATTATTAAATAGGTTTTATTGTTTTAAATCCATAAGTAATTATATAAGACCCAGAAAAATGTGTGACTACCTCTAGAAAATCAGAAATGACATTCTGGACCCAATGGCGCTAGTTTCATCTCAATCCGACGCTTAGTTTTTCCAGAATTAATTTTAAGCCTATAAGTTAAATCCGTTATTTTCGTTCGAAAATCCGTATCTTGTTATTTTCACGTACAATAATATGTGAGAAAAATATATGTTAAAGTACTCTCCGAGACGGTCATTTTGACACCTCACTTGCAACATTCCGATGCAGATTGCATCCAGAATAAATTCTTGAATAAATACTTTACTAATTGAAAAATGGTTTTTAAATTGTTTTTAAGCTTTTAAAAATTATAGAAATTACTATAAGCCTCAGAAAAATATTCCTTCTTGCAGTAAAATTATTTTCACCATATATAGTCTATATAAAATTTTAGAACCGTTTTCGACACCGTTTCAATCAGTTTTAAAAATCAAAACGATCAGATTATTTGAATAGAAAATAGGGTGCGCTTTAACCAAGTGTGTTGAATATTGGACTCCCCGGATTTGGTTTTGATGATGAGCAAACATAAATAATCCATGAACTAACAATTTGTGAGCGCAGAATTGGAGATCGTCGCCAAATTCACGAGAACAATTAAAGCGACATCTCAACACTTCCCAAAGCTCGTATTCATGCCTAAAGCTTCGTTGAAGCTCTTGCACCGTTTTGGAAGTTATGAAGAATCAATCGAAGCTCTCGAAGACCGTTTTATTAAGGTTTATTTATAGTCTTTTTGGCTTCGATCAATAGAATGTTAAGCCTTGAGTATATCTTACGTTTCTATCTTCATAACGCTCATGTCGTAGCTCTAGGATCTTAGTACAAGTTCATTCTAACTTCCTCGAAGCGTCGCGCTTCGATTCGGACTTGTATGTGCATATTAGTTGGTACAAGAAGAAGCACTGACCGACTAGATGGTGATCTAGTCGGTCAGCAACTCTTCTTGGACCGACTAGTTTGATTCCTTAATTTCTTGGACTTTACTGTTTACGGTTAGTCGGTTTACGTTGACTCACCGACCGACTAGTTTGTGAACTAGTCGGTCAGTGATGCTTCTTTGACCGACTAGTTGTGACTTAATGTTCATACTAAATTTCTCCTAAGCTATTGTTTATCGTTAGTCGGTCTAAGAACGTTTGGTGACCGACTAGTTGACAATCTAGTCGGTCAACTTTTGTTCTTGGACCGACTAAGTCAATTTGTATTCAGACTATTTCACTTTGCCTCTTAGTCGGTCTACGTTCACTGACTGACCGACTAGTTGTGAAACTAGTCGGTCAGAAAGTCTTCTTGGACCGACTAGATTTCTAGGTCTGAAATTCTATCTCTTCTCAGATCTTCTCTTAGTCGGTCCATGTTGATTGTCTGACCGACTAGTTGATGAATAGTCGGTCAGTGATTGTTCTTTGACCGACTAATTGTCTCAGATTTCTATCCGTTGGAAATTGACCTAACTTGTTTTTATGGGACCCTATAAATACGAACCTAGGTCATTTCTATCTAGGTTAGAGCTGCCATTAAGAGATTCATTGAGATCAAAAGAGATAGCCATTCTCACTCTTTTCCAAAGCTCTCTTCCTCACAAGAAACCCATTCTCTCACTATTCTAGATCTAGAATCCATCTTGAGAGAAGCTTGTTCTTGGTGAGCTCTTCAAGCTATAGCTTGAATCAAGTCTCCAAATCTCTCCTAGGCACCTATTGCTGGTCATTTCCTTGGTGCTAGGACTTGGTGACTTCATCTTCCTCAAATCCATCATTTCACCTATTGGGTAAGAAAAACTCAAGGTATATGATTTTGTGGTAAGTTTGTTTATTTCATATAAACTCTTTTATATTGCTTATTGGTTCTCTCGGTTGTGAGAGGAGGTTGTGATCCCAGGTTGTGGGATTCACTATTGCCATTGCATGTATGATTTGATCTTGTGAAGGTTTTTCACAAGATATTCATAGTGGAAATCTTGGGTTAGGGTTTCTAACCTAAGTATCCGGAGGGGATCCGGGTGGTTGGGACGTAGGATCACCGGGAACAAGTCGGGGAGACTTGGGTGGATCCGAACCCATTAACATCTCTTGTTAGCATTGTTAATTTTGTTGTTGTCATTCAATTTAAGCTTCCGCAAATTGATTTGGTAGTTGTTTGCAATTTAATTTGGAATTATACTCCTTGTTATTTTAAAGTACTATTCACCCCCCCTCTAGTACTTGTGCAGTAGCTTGTAGGGCATTACATTTGGTATCAGAGCCAGATACTTAGCTATGTCTGCCAATGACAACAAGACCGTGCGTCCACCTTCCAACTATGACACCTTCAGGAACCGTGAAGGAGCATCTTCGGTGATGGAAGGACATTCCTCTACGAGGCCTCCATTCTTCAACGGTACCAACTACGGGTACTGGAAATGCCGGATGGAAACCTTTCTCCGGAGTGCATCATTATGGAGGACTACAATGAAGGAGTACATCGAGCCCGAAGAAGAAGACTTTGAGAAATGGACTACCGCGGAGGTCGCCGCGGAGGTAAGCAATGCCAAGGCAATGAACGCCTTGCAATGCGCATTGGAGCCCGAGGACTTCAATAAGATATGCACATGTAAGAGTGCATATCAAATTTGGAACTCTCTCCTCATTCTTCATGAAGGGACGAGTAGGGTAATAGACTCTAAACTCGTAGTCGTAAACAAAGATTACGAAATGTTTCATATGCAACAGGGTGAGAAGATGAAGGAATATTACGCTCGCTTCGTTGACATAATAAACGAGTTAGATGCCCTCGGCAAGTCCTACACTCAAAAGGAGAAGTGCTCAAAGCTTATCGAAGGACTTCCTTCTTCTTGGGAGAAACGTACCTTCGCCATCAAGGAAGGTAATGACATGAATAAATATACCGTAGTTCAATTAATGGGTACTTTGATGTCATACGAGGTACGCAAAGATAGCAAGGTGAAGCTACAAGAAAAGATGAAGTCTTATTTGAACCAAGACGCGCCTAAGAAAAAGGCGATTGCATTCAAGGCGGCTTCATCCACCTCTACCGATGATGAGGACTCGGAAGAAGAAATGGACATGGAATCTGTTGCACTCATGGCAAAGAAGTTCAATCGCTTCTTCCGAAAGGGTAACTTCAAACAAAAATCTAAGTTTACTTCTACTAACGCCTCTCCACCTTTGTGCTTTAAATGCAATAAGCCAGGACACATCAAAGCGGATTGTCCTCAAAACAAGCAAAAGGAGAAGTGGAAGGCGCCGAAGTTCGACAAGTCGAAGAAGTACAAAAAGGGGTACAAAAAGGGACTTGTCGGAACAACATTCACCGACTCCGAGGATTCCTCAAGCGGAGAGTCGGACGATGAGAAAGTGGAGCAAGCGCACATGTGCTTCATGGCAAGAGAGGAGCATGATCAAGGATCTTCCTCCTCCGATGATAGCGACGACGAAGGCGATGAGGTAACTATGGATGATCTTAGGGATGCTAACTCTCATTTATGGTCTAAATACACTAAGTTAGTAAATAGATATACTAAAGTAAAAGATGACCTAGCTAGCATTCAAACCTCGCCTAAGACTATCATCACCAACAACGACACCGTTGTTGAAGAGTTAAGAAATGAGATTGTAAATCTCAAATCTAAACTTGAACATGTTAGCATTGATGATCCGGAAGAACATAGGATAGCGGATTTAACTTCTCAAAACTCGACTTTGAGTATTGAGAACGAGAATCTTAAATCTCGTGTTTATGTGCTCACATCGCAAGTATCCACATTAGATACTTCTATGCGTTCTCTCAAAGAGAAATATGAGAACACATTAGGCCGAATCAATAGATTCAATAAGGGTAAGGACCATTTGGATAAAATCCTAAGTGACTTACTTCCGGCCAATCACCACATTGGTTTGGGGTATACAATGGGATGTCCATCCAAAGCGGCCACTACTTTTGTTAGGCCAACTTCCGGTGACTCTACGAGTGGTAGCAAACACTCTATTGGTAGTTCATCTACCAATGGTGCTTCCACCTCGTCCACACCCTCTTTTGGAAAGAAACCCACTTCGGGTGGACCTCCAAAGAAGGGGCATGCTTATATGTACACCAATACCATGCCACGTAGGAACACACGTCCTACTCCACCATCTCACACATATGATGATTTTTATGCAACACATTCTCGGGCACGTGCACACCATGTGAGACACCCTCACGCACGTGTTCCCACACATGCATATGTTTACCCACCTCATCATATGAATAATTCTCGTCGTGCACCATTCCATCATGTTCCTTATGCCTATCCACGACATGCATCACGTAGAAACCAACAACGCATGCATGCACCCAATAGGATGATGGCTCCCAAAATTTTCACTATTTGGAGCCCAAAGGACACAAGCATGGATGAAAAACAAGTATATATGAATGCTTATTTTTCGGATGTTGTGTATAGTAGAAATTATGTGGGGAAGTCTAAGTCCAATTGGACTTGGCTTCCAAAGGTCTAACCTTTGAGGACCCAATGACCTTGGGTACCATGATATGAATGTTTTTATCTTTAGGTACTCAAGGAAAAGAAAAAGAAAAGGAGCAACAAATTTAAATTTAGCTCCAAAGGGAATTGGATACTCGATAGCGGGTGTTCAAAACACATGACGGGTGACGCTCAATTGCTCTCCGGAGTGGTTCCCATTGCAAATGGAAATCGCGTCGTATTTGGAGGCAATGAGAGCGGAACAATCGTCGGTGTTGGTAAAGTGGGTAACCCTTCTAAACCCTTAATTAGTGATGTTTATCTAGTTGATGGTTTAAATCATAATCTTATTTCAATAAGTCAACTTTGTGACAAAGGTTACAAAGTTAGCTTTGCGAAAGGATTGTGTCATATTTCAAATGATAATAATAAATTATTATTTTCCGGCACACGCCATAAAGATATTTATATTTTGGATCTTCCTAAGTCATATGAACAATGTCTCGTTGCCAACACAAGTGAACAACACTTATGGCATCGACGCTTTGGACATGTGAACTTTGGAACACTTTATAAGCTTTCGAAATTAAATTCCATTAAAGGTTTTCCGAAACTCGTTTTTGAAAAGAAAAGTTTTTGTGATTCTTGTCAACGTGGCAAGCTTCCCAAATCTTCATTTAAACCTAAGAAAAGCATTTCTACGAAACGACCACTAGAGCTATTACATCTAGATTTATTTGGGCCAACTAGAGTTGCTTCCTTAGGAAATGCAAGATATGGACTAGTCATCGTTGATGATTATTCAAGATTTACATGGGTATTTTTCTTATGTAATAAAAATGAAGCATTTGAAAACTTCACAATATTTGTGAAGAAAGTACAAAATCTCATCGGAACCACCATTGTCACTATTCGTAGTGATCATGGGGGTGAATTTGAGAATGAGTCTTTCTCAAATTTTTGTGATGATCTTGGAATTACTCACACGTTTTCTTTCCCTCGCGCACCTCCTCAAAATGGTGTTGTTAAGAGGAAGAATAGAACGCGTGTGGAGTGTGCTCGCACTATGCTCGAAGATAGTCAACTTGGTTATCAATTTTGGGCGGAAGCGGTACACACCGCTTGCTATGTGTTTAATAGAATACTTTTGAGGCCCGGCACCAAACAAACTTGCTATGAATTGTTGTTTGGTAGATTGCCTCAAGTTAAACATTTTCGTGTTTTCGGCGCAAAATGTTTTATTAAAAACACATATGATAATTTGGACAAGTTTGATCCGAGATCGGATGAGGGGATATTTGTTGGGTATTTGTAACGACCACTTTTCGTGGTACGTTGTTTGTGCACGTGCTTTTGACCGTGCACGTGTTTATTTTAAACTTTATTCGTTTGTGAACACTTTCGTGTGATATGCCGTTGTGAACGTCTCTGAGAGTATTAAATAGTGGCACTAATTCGGAACAACGTTTCTCGAGTCGTTTTCCCACAATTTAATCTCACTCGATGAGACGTGACGATTTTCACTCTTGACGGGAGACGTTTCTATTTTTAGTTTCGTCGTCCGACGTCGAATTTGAGATCCGTCTTCTTAGTTAGCTCACATTCGTCATTACGATCACCCCGATATTTATTTTATAATTTTTGGAGTTTATTTGACCACTTTTATATTTTTAACAAGTTTTATATTATTTTTAATAATTAATTTTTAAATTATTTTCGGCCAAATAAAATTTATTTGAGTTTAAAACATTTTAAAGAATTTTTGAGCCAATTTTCAGCTCATTTGGACCAAGTCAAATCCTTGGGTGGGTTGGAGAAGTTGAATTTCAAATTTTAAATTATTTTAAACTTCTAATCCTATTAGATTTAGCCCTAGACCAAGTCAACCCATCTACACTATATAATCAACCTCTAGGAAGAACTATTTTCGCAAGAAATTAGCCCTAGCCTCTTCCAAAACCCAAATTGGACGTTGCGACGATTCGTCGCAACGTTGCGACGAAGCAGCTCCGCACCGACCGAGAGAACGGCCTCCGTTCGCCCGCTCTGACCGATAGCCAAGCCCGCACCCGCTGCTGTCGCCACCCCCGCACCCCGCTCCCCGCTCCGACCGAGGACATCTCTCGGTCTGACCGAGAGATTTCCCCGCCTCCGCTCCGCTCCGCAACGTTGCAACTGCAACGTTGCAACCCCCGCACCGACCGACGCTCCCGCCCGCACCGACCGAAGCGCTCCCCCGCATCGCCCGCTCCCCCGCTCCGTTGCAACCCGCCTCGCTGCAGCCCCCGCATCCGCTCGCCCCGACCGACAGATCCCCTCGCTCCGGCCCGCTGTGACCGAGCGCCCAAGCCTTGCAACGCTCTCCGCTGCACTGCGACCGACCCCCTCGCTGTGATCTCTCGGTCTGACCGAGAGAATCCCTCGTAGCGGCTCGGTCTGACCGAGCGACGTTCGTCGCAACCCCGCATCCGTCGCACCGCTTGCCACCGTGGGCCCCCCAAGTTCTCCAGAGGTATTGTGGGTCCCCCAAAGGTCCCTAGGACTACTGTGGGCCCCACCTAGGTGTGTTCTCTTCGACGACTTGCCGCGTACAACGTCGTCGCACGTCGTAACCCGTCATCGCACGTGCGAGCTTTGGAATCTGGAATCGTCGCCCGGGGTGATGCTCTGAACTTTCCAGCGAGGAAACTATATTGGAATCTGGACTTGGAGCGCGATATTATTATTCCAACCCCCGGCGTCGCTACCCGACGCCGGTGTAGCTTTCGCGTCGTGTTGAGGTAACGCTTTGCACCCCTAGGACCCCCAACCCAATGCATGCTAATCAAGACTAAAATCAGTATTTTTAAAGTATTTTAAATGTTTTAAATTCACTAATCAAGATTAATAATATGGACTTTAGGCCGGTGGACTTGTGCACGTAGGATAATTGTGATTTTTGGACTCATTGGACGGTGTGCTCAGACGTCGGACTTGCAGGCAAGTGAAACTTGCCAACTCTTATGTAGGGCCATGTTTTTAGGCCACTTCCTTGTTCCTAGCGTAAAAGAGACTAGTCAGTGAAATGATAGCTGGCTAGACGCCTACTTGATCTAGTTTGACAACAAAGCTAGATCCGTCACCTAATTGATCTAGCTTGACAACGAAGCTAGATCCACCCCTTTAAACTTGTTGTTCATGCATACTAAACTGTCACGTTTACTTTCCTTATCTGTACGCACATTTAACTGCCATGCATTGCATTCTACATGTCATCCAAGTTGAATATTGCATCCGTAGCACACGCTACATACTTGTACTTGCTTGTCCTGGCTAGGTGCACCCCTACGCCATCATGAAAAACACTTCCTGGCTCGTGTTCCAGAAGCAAGCATTACCGTTCGGGGGTAAGGCCCTGGCTCGATACACGTGGGATGGGGTAAGAGTTAAGCGGCCAATCAGCTGGGAGTCTGCCTGATCAGAAACTGCAACTGTAAGGCGTAAACTCTGGGTGGGGCGGAGTTAAGCGACCAATCAGTGTGAAAGAAAGTCATTTCAGCTGTAAGGCGTAAACTCTGCACATGACATGAAAACATGACTAGAGAAATCCTTGTAAATGTTATTAGTCTTGCCACACTTGCCATGCCATGCTAGTTTACTTGTTGTTTTCTTTACCTGCTGCACTCATACTTTAACTGCCATGTCATTGCATCATGCTAGAACTGCTAGGTTGCTTTACTTTCAGTTTCAGTTTCCTTGCACAAGTCTCTTGTAGACTTGCTGACATGTGCCCCTTGCTCTTTTGGGTGTCACATGTTAGACCCTGAGCCAGAGACCGTTGCTGAGTACGTGATGATTTGCTGACGCTGAGTCTGAGTCCATGATTGCCCAGGAGGATTTTGGTGGACATCGGTGACCATTCTTTGAGTCTTTGTTGAGCTTTATTTTGTTTTAGGCCTTTTGTTAGTTGTTGGTGCGCAGCACCGTTGTTTTGTACGTTGTACTTTTGTTGGCCATGTTTGGGCCTTTAGTCTCTTTTTCTTTTAGCCTGTTGGCTTTTCTGCGATGTTGGAATTTATATTTATGGATATTATGAGATTATTCTTTTGTCTCATTTCATTATTATTATCTTGTTTGCTCGCGTTGCAAGGACCTGCAGTTTTAAATTTGTTCGACGCTTATCGGACTTGCAGCTTTGTAGCTTCAAGTCTGAGCAGACCTTCTCACGCTTCGCCTCCATATTTTTGGGAAGCGGGGCGTGACAGGTTTTGTTGGTGGCCCATGCAGGTCCGTCTTGCAATTGCGAATTAACGGAACAACGATAATAACAGAATGTCCATTAAATAAATTGCAACATCCGAGTCAGAAGCCCTGAGTCAAGTTGTTTTCTTAGGACCCTAGGTGATAAGAAGGCTTAGTTAGACGTCCGTGTTTGCTAGTTAGAGGCCTCTGATTGTTAGTTAGACTCCCTGTCAGCAATTGATTCAATTGTTGTAGGAGTTACCTTTGTGGTCCTTGTCTACCCCTGACCATATTAGACCTCTAAAATTTCCTTTTGTCGTTCACTTGGGTTCATCGATTTCGGACCAAGCTGAACGCATTTCATTACCGTCCAGCCCCTTAGAAGGTCTTAGTGTCTAGTTCCAAATCTTTAGTTGGTCGACCGTAGGAGTTTCCTCGTAGATTCTCCTGATTCATAACCTAGGCGTATGAATGTTTTGATCATCCGACCAATTTCCTTGCCTCGATTCACGAGATCGCCCCGTGACGATCGTCGTCAATTTTCAAACATCGCCATTGCAAAACTTGAACCTTCTGAAAGTATTTTTCAATCTTCTCTTCCACTAAGTTTAATTTTGTTCAAAATTTTAATATACCTATATTTCATCCTCCTTCATTGATTTAAATTTTTAAAACGTTTGTCGGAATTTCTGAATACTAGCTCATGGTATTTTCCCAGCCTATATTTTTTTTCATACTTATGTAAATGTGTCGTTCTTTCATATATTAATTTTACTTTTGCCCTGCCCAATTCGATTTATAATTTTCCCTCTTATTTGTGTTATTCGAATGATACGTCGTGTCTACTTTAATATACTTTCAAGACACATGGAATTTCAGCTTTCAGCAAGTTGGACTTTGCTCGTCGTTTTCGCTACTTCAGATTTTTGCAAAATTATTATTTTCATAATCACTTCCTGCTTTAGATCCTCCCTGATTTGATTCTAAGGATTTGCTATTCGATCTTGAAAATTCTTATACTAAGTCATTATTATTATTTTTCCGTGCACCATACATACTTTCAATTATTTCCGTACCAGACTTGTTGTGCTCGTATATTAAGAATCTTGTGTAAGTCAGTTTCTCATTTTTGGCAAACCCTGGTTCTCTAAAAAGAAGTTTCAAAATTGATTATTTTAAATCTTCCGTAGCCTAAAAGTTTTGAAAGCATTTAACCTGAGTTTAAATTTTTCCGTTACTTGATTTCACTCTTCGACTTTCCAAACCCTTTTGACAACATTATATTAAATTACTGACGTATAAAACTTTCTAAACCATGTCCTTAATATTCGTGTAAATGATTTTACTTCCTTTTCTTGATGATTTGCGATAAGCCAATAAAACATTTCCCCTTATCATGAATATTCGACTCAAACTTATTTTGAACAACTCGTTTTATCGATCCCCAAATATTTCTTTTCAGACGAGGATTTTAATTTTGAAGAACAACAGTTTTCAGATTTCACGTATTTTAGCTTGTGCTACTTACCACATTTTCTTTTTCCTCTCCTATATAAGCATCACTACATCTCCCTTTTCCCTCAACCTAAACATCACCATTGAGTCAATGTTTCGTCTAACCAAGCTGTCTCCTTGTATTCGTCCTATCTGAACTCGTGCTTATCGATCCTTCTCTCGTCACGCTCTCGACCTCTCTTTATTGCTTAGGCCTTAGGGTCCTTCAATGTCTGTGTCAACTCTTAGTTGTTAGTAGACCCTTGGACCCTTGTGAGGTTGTCGTGGTGCACGTACCTAAGTTGTGTACGTGGGCTTGAATGAGAATTCCCATAGTATATTGATGTTTGCCTATTGAGTGATATATATATATATACTCGGAGTTATTCGTGATAGTATGAAGTTGTTGTGTGTTAGTAGTTATAGATTTTTGTGTGGATAGCTATACTATACTAGGGAAGCCTGTGTATATAAGAGTTAGCGTTGAAATATCTAAGTTGTGTATGTAGTAAGAGATACTTATAATGGTTGAAATAAATGTTTGGTAAAGCTATGTGTATGTTAGTAGTGATAATAATAAGAGTACGTATGGTTTAGAGGGTAGGCCTATTATGTGACCTATATGTTAGCACGTATGAGGGTGTGCTCGTATGTGGGTATGTATTGTGTTTAGACGTAAGTAGTTATGTTTTGTTGCCTGAGTATATAGGTGATATACATATGGAAGTAGGAGTATGATTTTGATTGATATTGCTTGCTTTTCGGGATGTTGCATGCGTGCATACCGTGAGGTATACACGACTATTGCACATCTTAATTATGTATGTGTGGATGTGTTAGTATACTAATTATAGGTAGTAGGCTATGGTGTGAATATATACATTATTTATGTGTGACTATACGGTGAATGTTTGTACTAGGGAGGGTATTATAAATATGTGGGTAATGGTGTCTGTATTATTATTATGGTATATAAATTGATTTAACTACGTGAGTATTGCCTGACTAAATATTAAGTGTGATTGATTTATGGAATGTATATGGTTGTATTGGTAGATGTATATATATGGGAGTGGTATTGGTATATGTATGAATGTCGTGTTACGTATATAGAATATTCTGTTATATGTACCAAGTCTCACTCAAGCTTGAGTGGGTATACTCTAAGTATATTGAATGTATGTTTGTAGTTCGAATATAGCAATGTTTGATGTATGTATAGCGATAGGAGTGTTTGTGCCTGGTTGTGCTACGCACATGATTGTGGGTCGCTACGCCAGTATATAGTTATATGTGCTGGTCTTGTGGTATAGTTATTTACTAAGGACTTGCTCGTGTGAACGTATGTGTACTAGCTAAAACTAGGTGTATATGTGTGCTAGTTATATAATGGTATGATTGGTGTATGTAAATGAAATGTTAGCGTGTATGGGTGTGCACCATGCACGGGTAAGTATGTGCTTAGTTATAAGTATTGATGACTATGATATATGTGGCGTGTCGTAAATGCAGTTATAGGACCGTACGTGATGAGAATATATGGTGAACTATTCGCATGTATTTGAATGACTATATATTGTGAAACTATAGTAGTGGTGAATATATATATATAGTGAAACTTGATTAATTATGGTATGGTGTGACTGCTTATGTGGATGTGCTTAGTATTGGATGTATACTAGGAAATATTAGAGGGTAGTATACCCTTGATGTTTGTGCATAGGTAGCTATCTATATGTAGAGCAATGATTGTATTTGCTAAGTGTGACACTATCCTTATGTGAGTACCTGAACTATTGTTTTGTGAGTAGTAGTTATATAAGGGATGAATGTTTATATATATATATATGATTGAAATACATGTATGAATTTGACGGACTATAATAGGTATAAGTGTATAACGTACGATAATATATATATACGTGTTGGTGGTGTTAATGTTTGACTACCTAGTGCATACCTAAGCACTTGTAATGACAATACTTGGTTTAAATTATAATGTGGCTTGATTGGGGTAGTTACTAGAGTGACTAGCTATATTAGAAAGTCCGAGGACGGACTTTATTCTAAGGTGGGGAGGATGTAACGACCACTTTTCGTGGTACGTTGTTCGTGCACGTGCTTTTGACCGTGCACGTGTTTATTTTAAACTGTATTCGTTTGTGAACACTTTCGTGTGATATGCCGTTGTGAACGTCTCTGAGAGTATTAAATAGTGGCACTAATTCGGAACGACGTTTCTCGAGTCGTTTTCCCACAATTTAATCTCACTCGATGAGACGTGACGATTTTCACTCTTGACGGGAGACGTTTCTATTTTTAGTTTCGTCGTCCGACGTCTAATTTGAGATCCGTCTTCTTAGTTAGCTCACATTCGTCATTACGATCACCCCGATATTTATTTTATAATTTTTGGAGTTTATTTGACCACTTTTATATTTTTAACAAGTTTTATATTATTTTTAATAATTAATTTTTAAATTATTTTCGGCCAAATAAAATTTATTTGAGTTTAAAACGTTTTAAAGAATTTTTGAGCCAATTTCCAGCTCATTTGGACCAAGTCAAATCCTTGGGTGGGTTGGAGAAGTTGAATTTCAAATTTTAAATTATTTTAAACTTCTAATCCTATTAGATTTAGCCCTAGACCAAGTCAACCCATCTACACTATATAAACAACCTCTAGGAAGACCTATTTTCGCAAGAAATTAGCCCTAGCCTCTTCCAAAACCCAAATTGGACGTTGCGACGATTCGTCGCAACGTTGCGACGAAGCAGCTCCGCACCGACCGAGAGAACGGCCTCCGTTCGCCCGCTCTGACCGATAGCCAAGCCCACACCCACTGCTGTCGCCACCCCCGCACCCCGCACCCCGCTCCGACCGAGGACATCTCTCGGTCTGACCGAGAGATTTCCCCGCCTCCGCTCCGCTCCGCAACGTTGCAACTGCAACGTTGCAACCCCCGCACCGACCGACGCTCCCGCCCGCACCGACCGAAGCGCTCCCCCGCATCCGCTCGCCCCGACCGACAGATCCCCTCGCTCCGACCCGCTGTGACCGAGCGCCCAAGCCTTGGAACGCTCTCCGTTGCACTGTGACCGACCCCCTCGCTGTGATCTCTCGGTCTGACCGAGAGAATCCCTCGCAGCAGCTCGGTCTGACCGAGCGACGTTCGTCGCAACCCCGCATCCGTCGCACCGCTTGCCACCGTGGCCCCCCAAGTTCTCCAGAGGTATTGTGGGTCCCCCAAAGGTCCCTAGGACTACTGTGGGCCCCACCTAGGTGCGTTCTCTTCGACGACTTGCCGCGTACAACGTCGTCGCACGTCGTAGCCCGTCGTCGCACGTGCGAGCTTTGGAATCTGGAATCGTCGCCCGGGGTGATGCTCTGAACTTTCCAGCGAGGAAACTATATTGGAATCTGGACTTGGAGCGCGATATTATTATTCCAACCCCCGGCGTCGCTACCCGACGCTGGTGTAGCTTTCGCGTCGTGTTGAGGTAACGCTTTGCACCCCTAGGACCCCCAACCCAATGCATGCTAATCAAGACTAAAATCAGTATTTTTAAAGTATTTTAAATGTTTTAATTCACTAATCAAGATTAATAATATGGACTTTAGGCCGGTGGACTTGTGCACGTAGGATAATTGTGATTTTTGGACTCATTGGACGGTGTGCTCAGACGTCGGACTTGCAGGCAAGTGAAACTTGCCAACTCTTGTGTAGGGCCATGTTTTTAGGCCACTTCCTTGTTCCTAGCGTAAAAGAGACTAGTCAGTGAAATGATAGCTGGCTAGACGCTTACTTGATCTAGTTTGACAACGAAGCTAGATCCGTCACCTAATTGATCTAGCTTGACAACGAAGCTAGATCCACCCCTTTAAACTTGTTGTTCATGCATACTAAACTGTCACGTTTACTTTCCTTATCTGTACGCACATTTAACTGTCATGCATTGCATTCTACATGTCATCCAAGTTGAATATTGCATCCGTAGCACACGCTACATACTTGTACTTGCTTGTCCTGGCTAGGTGCACCCCTACGCCATCATGAAAAACACTTCCTGGCTCGTGTTCCAGAAGCGAGCATTACCGTTCGGGGGTAAGGCCCTGGCTCGATACACGTGGGATGGGGTAAGAGTTAAGCGGCCAATCAGCTGGGAGTCTGCCTGATCAGAAACTGCAGCTGTAAGGCGTAAACTCTGGGTGGGGCGGAGTTAAGCGACCAATCAGTGTGAAAGAAAGTCATTTCAGCTGTAAGGCGTAAACTCTGCACATGACATGAAAACATGACTAGAGAAATCCTTGTAAATGTTATTAGTCTTGCCACACTTGCCATGCCATGCTAGTATACTTGTTGTTTTCTTTACCTGCTGCACTCATACTTTAACTGCCATGTCATTGCATTATGGTAGAACTGCTAGGTTGCTTTACTTTCAGTTTCAGTTTCCTTGCACAAGTCTCTTGTAGACTTGCTGACATGTTGATCGCTCCGGGACGTACACCCAAAGAACGGTTGTAGTTTTACCGCAAGCGCACGGTATAGCGGCGAGCGGGTATCGAACACAGGGAGGACGAATGACCGTGCTTGCTCCTAATCAACCTGGCTATTCAAGAATAGAGAGAGTTGCCTGGGGCGATCCTGTCACAATCGTCAGACAAATGTGCGAAATATCAAATCAAATAAAGAACGTCTAGGGAATGGGGAATCCCCGCTACTCACCGTGTTTCATAAATGTGGTTCGTCGGTATCAAAATTTCTAGAATGAGAATTTGGATGAACTAGTTGCAACTAGATGTGGAACCTAGCTCACGCTCTCGCGCTGTTGCCGGTCTATAGCTATCCTAGGGTCGGGTCCAATCTCTTGCAAACCCTAGCCTAGGAAAGCTAGCATTAGGATCAACATCATCGTCCAATTGCGCACCGAGCCCAATCTCTTGCAAACTCGGTCCACAATCTAAATTAGGATAGTTCCTACCCGTCCAATCTCTTGCAAACGGGTATCGGCACGGAATTGCAACCGGAGATCCTAGTATTGGTCCAATCTCTTGCAAACCGATACTTCGAAAATCCGACTCCAACCCAATTCGGATTTCTAGGGCTTCCTATCAAATTGGGATCCAATCTCTTGTAAATCCCAATTGATATGAATACCTAGCTATCCGTAGTGATTCGATCCCAATCTAATCTCTAATTATTGATTCTAGCACAATTTCTACCGATTTATCACAAATACGAAATTGGGCTTGTAGGGTTCATCCCCACGCCCCAAGACGTGGAGACTACTCACAAATCATAGCAATAGCACAAAAATAATCAATGAAATAGACAATGGAATTCATCACAACAATGATATAAACAATAAAAATAGAGTTTTTGGGGAAGAGAGATGCAAACCAAAGTAGTTCTTCAATTAATCCAACAAAAATCCAAGTTTTTCTCTTCTCCAATCACAAAATAATAAAGCTAAAAAGTAATCTCAAAAAGCTGCAAAAAATCTAAGAGATGGCTCCTAAAACTAGGGTAAAAACAGGGCTTAAATAGCCCCAAAAATCGTCCAAAAATCCTGACCAAAACGCCCCTGCACAGCCTGTTTTCCGCAAATTTCGCTACAGGCAGCGCATCGCACTCGGCCGAGTGACAAAAGTCGCTCGGCCGAGTGAAAACCCTGTCATTTTCCAGTAAGTCGGGGGCTTCAAGGGTCTTCAGTTCGGAGGCGGCTCGGCCGAGTGAGTTGTCGTCACTCGGCCGATGGCTTTACTGCACTCGGGCGGACGCGGTTTACCACTCGGCCGAGTGGGTCTTCTAAAGCTCAGGTGGCCGAAAAACAGTAACTTCGATCTTTTTGAGGGCCTTCGTCTGGGCGCCACTCGGGCGGACGTGGTATCGTCACTCGGCCGATGTGGTCTCCGTCGCTCGGCCGAGTACACATGGAAAACGTGTCTGAACGGGTCGGCCGAGCAGTGTCTCGCTGGTCGGCCGAGTGGCTCCTCCACTCGGCCGAGTGGGACACAAAAGATGTCCAATCTGATTGTTTTGGCCTCCTCGTCGCTCCTGCGACATCCATTCTTCTTCCGCTCCTCTCCAACAGTAAAATATCCCTCGGGGAGGTCGTCGGTGGCCGTGTAGAGTAAGCGCGTCTCGAGATCACTCCTAATCGTGCCAAATCACCTGAAATGCGACAAAAACAACAAATCGTGAAAAGCATCGCAATATCGTCGATATATCGTGAAAAACATGATTTGGGCGATCTAAATGGCATGCAAATCCACGGGAAAAAGGTGTAAAATATGGAGTGATCAAAATCCCCCAAGCTTGCCTCTTACTCGTCCTCGAGGAAGATAAGTAAAAGGCGAACTCGGTGGATTCGGAAAAAGAAAACGGCGAAAAACGAAAAAAAATGAAAACCGAAGAAGAATGAAAACCAAATGAAAATAAAGACGGAAGAAAGAAGCGAAGAGGTAGGGTGCTAGATTATTTTCTCAGGACGTGGGTTTCACTTACTCTTATAGCATGCACCGAATGAGAAATACATGTCAAAGAATCTTATTTTGATATCATAGTATAATAGTGCAAATAGAAATAGAAAACCCACGAACAATGATATAATCATGAAGAACGGAATGATCTTAAAATTAACATTGCCTGAATCATTTAAAGCGGTATACAAATCACAGATCACACACTTTTCAATTGAACGCTTTCTATCTGGAGTATAAGAGTATCACACTATAGAATAGAGAGAATGGAAAAGTTTGGGTTTCATGAAATGAACGCTAGGCTTAGATTTCTGGATTTCGTGAAGCTAGAAACAATCTCACCGAGTATAGAATATTACTTAGCCTAGGTTGTCGTGCGATGTCAAGTAGTCACTCTCTCACACATCAATGGATCCCCTCCCCCAAGCTTATCTATAAGCGTGGTGGCACAAAAATATTTACATCCCCATTTTCATATAGCTCCAAAAGCAAAGAAGAGAAAGAAGAAAGAAAGAAAGTGAGATGGGATCTTTTATTGAGGACTTTTCCTCTTTTCTTCCTCTTTTTTTTTCTTCTCTTTTTTTTATAAGCAATATATACACAATGATCCCAACTCAGAGAGAGATAATGATATACAAGAATGTTTTTCTCTCTTTTTTTTATTTATTATTTTTTTTAGAAGAAGGGATTTGGAGCTAGGAATTAATAGCGGGGGAAATGCCATAAAATAGAATCACTAAGGGGAGATTCACCAATGATTTTTAAAAGTAGAGAATGATGTTCAAGATTTGTGGAGAAAGAAATATATATAACTCTCGGTTCACTCTATAAGACATGCACGACAACTTCAGCAGGGTAATCTAATCTACTCAGTTTCGATCACAAAAAAGCTAACTAATCCAGATATATCATAGCTAACATCATTCAATCATCCCGAAGTGAAGTGTACAATTCATGCATATAGAAGTGATATAGGAAAAGAAATCGGTACTCCAGATATAAGCATTCAATGCGTGAATCTTGGTGTGTTTTCTGTGATAGCATACATATGAATATTCAGGCTCAGTTAATAATAAAACTTCATCCATTTTCATGCGGAGAAAGTGTGGGTTACTATTCTAGATGCGAAGCAAGTCATAGCATATGATATCAGAAATAAAATCTAAGACATGACAAATATAGCATGCATATAGAATAAGCTAACTCCACGTAGACATCATCACAGAAAATTCATCTCTAACATGAGATGAAAAAGGAAAGAAATAAAGATAAGAAAAATAAAACTATGCAATGCGGCACACAGAGAAATAAGAAAAACGTGATGCATGGCAAAATGAAAGAAAATAAAGAAAAATGAGTGCAAAAGTGAAAAGAAACGGTGTGAAAAACTAAAAATAAAGGTGGCAAATCGAAAAAGAACGTGAGAACTCACTCCACCAAGCTAAAGTGCACAGTGTCCTCAATGTGTAAAGTGTGGCACACAGAGAGACAAGTAATGAGAGGGGCAAGTGAGGATGCATGCATGATGGAAAGAAAAAATATAATAAAACGAAAAATACAGAAACGAAAATATGATGCGGATATGATGCATGCACAGATATGAGTGATACGAGTATAAATGGGTCACCAAAAGCTCTCCCTCTCTCCCAAAAAAGATATATAAATATACGGCAAATGAAAATCACAAAAAAGTGAGGGGAGGGGGGGTGGTCAAAAAGGCATCAGGACCCAGCAGAAACGGGCAGCACAACGGCAAAAGGAATCGATGGCATCAAGGGTGCCTAGGAAGGTGGTGCTGCGCCGTCTCCGTCCTGAGGCGGAGGTGGTGGTGGTGGTGGTGTAGGCTGCTGAGCTGGGGTGGGCGTGGAAGTGGAAGCAGGTCTAGTGTGTGTGGAAGTGTGAGTGGGAACCTGCTGGGTGGGTGGTGGTACGCGCGGAAGACGCTCTAAGATCTGTGTCATGCAGTAGTGGATCTGAGGGATCAGGGCAGAGCGTCCAGCCATCGTAGAGACGGTGGAGGACAGGGTCCTAAGGTCAGCTCTAAGGCCAGTCACCGCCAACTCAAGAGCACGTATGCTCTGCAGTATAGTGTCGGGCGGGGGTGGTGCAGAGGGACGCACCGGTCTAGGCTGCGCGGGGCGGGGCTGGCGTACGCGAGTGGAGTATGTAACGGGCTCAGCAGGGAAGGGGACAAAAGGTGCCGCGCCAGCAAATGTGGGCCTGGCCTCAGTGTGAGGCCGGGGCACCGGCTGGTGAGAAGTAGAGGCAGCGGTAGCAAAGGAAGCGTGCAAAAGTGGCAACGAAGTGGCAAGAGAGGTCAGTGGCCCAGAAGTGTGGACAGACGCCACGACGCTCTCGGAGAATACAGCGGCTGTGGAGACAGAGGACTCTACCGCTGGGGCGGAACTGTGTGGACCAAAAGGCGCAATCCCAGCGGAGATCATGCTAGCCATGGTCTCCACGACCGCGGTAAACGAGGGCGCTCCACTCTCGACAAAGGTCAGCGGGCGCTCGGGGAGTGCGGAGCAAAGAGGCTCCACGGACAGAGGGCCAGAGGTGGCAACGGGAGTGGTGGGGACAGCCTCGGAAGTGGTGACAGTGGTGGAAGTGGGCTCAGCAAAAGTACTCTCGATACTGACAGAGGTGGGGACAGAAGTGTCAGGAGCAGTGGAAACGTCAGGAACAGGCCGAGGGGCCACAGGGTCGACAGGGTCGGCAGCAGGCTCGGCAGGGTGTGCAGCAGGGTCTGCGGGAGCAGCCTGGGCAGCGTGGGCAGCGTGGGCCTGCTCGGCCTCGAGCACGTACGCAGCGGGGATGATGACATCCATCGCTGGGAGCCAGTCAACGTGGGCCGGTGCAATCTGGGTCCGAGCTGGGCTCGGGAGAATCATGTAGTCGGCACCGAAAGGGCCGTGCAACCAGACCCAATGACGCTCACCATGCGGACGCAGCATCTTCATCCGGGCCATAACGTCTATCGACAAGGAAGTGGGGCCCGGAACGCGTCGCAGGTCGTCAGGTAGGTCCTCGCCGGTCATCATGGTAAGCAGGGTGATCAGACCGCCGCAGCATATCAGTGAGCAAGCGCCCACCGACACAATGATACGATCTAAAAACCAAGCCGCAATGTCGATCACGACGGCGGGGACAAGCTCATCTCCATCCCTAGATAGAGCTCTGGGACGTGTCATCGCGTAGAGCATGTAAAGCTCTGGCGTAGACATCGTGCCCGGCTCATATCTGGCCAAAAAGGTGGTCGCCATAAGGCGCTGGGCAATACGTAGGCAGGGGTGGACAATGGCCGAGGCCTTGGCCCTACTAGGGTCAAAGGCGGCGTGGTGGCCTGTGATCCGGGCCCAGAAGGCACCGGCGTCGAAAGAAGGTGGGGGGATGTGGGTAGGGCCGTAACCGTGATCGGCTCCGGGGACTGCGGGCCATGAGAAGAACGCTCTCATCATATCGAGAGTGACCTGGCACTCTCGATCCATGAACCTAAATGAGCATCCCTCATCGGTCTGGGTGATTGAACTCAAAACCTCAAGTGTCGGGCGGGTAAAAGTATCCGCCGACACCTGGAAAAAATCTCGCCAGCCCACGTTGTCGTACAACGTGAGCATCCCCTCAAGTACCCCCAGGCGTCCTAGGTCAGCGAGGTGTGCAAACTTGGAGGGTACGATCGAGCGCTGGGAGATACGCTCGAAGACGGCGCGGTGTGCGTCGTCTCAGAACGTAATCCCGAGCGGCCCGACCAGTGGAGCCGGTGGTGGTGGCTGTGGATCGGCAGGGAGAGGCTGTGCGGGCTGTGGGTGCACTGCAGGCTGTGCGGGGTGTGCGGGGCCTGCAGGCTGTGCTGGGTGTGCGGGGTGTGTGGGGGACGGTGGAGGAGAGTCCTCCAACTCGTGGGAGGGGCCGGCATCATCCGACCGCTTCCGCTTGGCGGAAGCTCTCTTCGACCGCGGCCGTGTCCGGGGCGGCATATCGGCCCCGAGCGCACGCCGAAAAGTGAAAAGTGCGGCGTGTGCACAAAGAGTGGAAAGAGTTTACCCAAACACGCCGTGAGTGCTAAGCAGTGGAAGCGTGCGAAGTCCGCGCCTCCACGAAGTCCTGAGCAGCCCGTAGAAGCTCCCCTGAGCTCCCCTAAGCTCCCCTAAGCTCCAAAAAGCAACCTGCGCATGGAAAAGCGATATCAGCGAGTAATAATCAAAATGTATGGAGCAATAGGGGTATAACAGATAGATATGGGAATTGATTCGGGTTAGGGGTTCGATTAATACACGGATCCTCAAAAACTACGCAAAAAGAGGAGAAAATGGTGAAAACAAGCGAACCGGAGGTGACCGGGCGGTGCGCCGCCGGCGGCGACTCGGGCGAGGCGTCGGCGGGCTCGGCCGGCGGTGGCGGGCCGAGCGGCGGCGGGGCAGCGGCGGTCGGGCGAGTGAGGGTCGAGCGAGGGGGAATCGGGCGTGGGAGCTGAAGGGGCGCGGGCGAGAATTGGGGATTTGCGTTTTCGAATTCCGCGCCCCCCTCGCCGCTTATATATAAAAAAGTTACGACTCGGCCGAGTGACGTTCTCACTCGGCCGAGCGAGGAAAATAAGAATTTCTCCCCGATATCGCTTCAGCCGAGTGGCTTTGCCAGCCTCGGCCGAGTGGAGTAAGTCCATTCGGCCGAGTGACTCAAGCTACTCGGCATGACTCGCCCTAGGAGGGTATCCGTTTTACTCGGCCGAGTGAAAATGTAGACTCGGCCAAGTAGCAGTTCTAATGAAATGAGGAAAATAGACAGAGAGTTGGGTACAGCAGACTTCCCTCGTTCGTGAGCGGCTCAGCCGGACGAACTTCTGGACTCGGCCGAGTGACTAGTATACTCGGCCGAGTGAGCCTTGTGTTCTGCTGTTTGTCTTCGTTTGGGCTCTAAACTCCGTCTTTCTTCCTCCAGTCGATTTCATGCTCCTCCTAAGAGTCGAACGCCTTCTTGGGGCGCTCCTCGTCGTCGCGTTCATCCTCCTCATGATTATCTACCTATCTCCTCTCCTGTCAAGAAAAATAGGACCCGTTATCACAGAATTTTTGGTCGGATGACTCAAAACGCTAAAAATCTCTAAAACGAAAATAAAGAAAAAGTAAAAATAAAGCAAAAACCGTCGGGTTGCCTCCCGACAAGCGCTCGTTTTAGGTCGTGAGCTCGACCCCCTATAATTTTCAATCAATGCGGGATGTTTGGTGCATATGAGATGCACCCGTCAAACTTCCCGGGGAGCGCGCTTGGATTTGGACGTGGCGGCGTAGCGTTCTCCCTCGGAGGTCTCTTGTCTCGATAGTATTGGGGGGAGGATCCCCCAAGCTAGCATTTGCCCCGGTCAACGGCTTAACCGGCGATGCTGATTTCCGTACCGGCGGAGCTTTCTTTGGAGACTTTGATTTCGAGAGCTTGCAGAGCTCTCGAATCCTTGCGACATCAGCGTCGCCTTCATCAACTTCAGCGGAGAAGTCAGGGGAATCATCATTATTGTCTTCATGGCCTAAATCCGGGCCTTCTTCAAATTCTTCATCAAAAAGGGCGCCAATTGAGTGAGGAATCGTCTCCTCTATCACCTCATCGAGGAGGTCCATGTAATCAAGCTCCTCGTGGTAAGGCATGTGCTTCATTGCCTTAGGAATGTGGAGCTCCACCTCGATGTTTCTGACGTTTAAGGTTAAGGTACCTTCGCGCACGTCGACGATCACTCCGGCGGTGGCGAGGAATGGGCGTCCAAGTATCAATGAGGTGTCTCCCTCTTCCTTAACGTCCATGATGACGAAGTCACATGGCAAGCATATTCCACCCGGGACTTGGAGTGGGATGTCTTCGGCAATCCCCACCGGCCTTGTTATCCGGCCATCGGCTAATTGAATGCGCATGTCGGTGGGTTTCAACTTTGTCACGGTGTTAAGCTTTAAGAACATGGAGAGGGGCATGAGACTCACACTAGCCCCAAGATCGACCAACGCCTTTTGGAGAGGCACGCCGCCCAAAGTGCAAGGAATCCGAAAACTCCCCGGATCTTTAAATTTTGCCGGCTCCTTTTCTCTCTTGGTGAACCAAGAGCCCTCCTCGGCTAGCATGATCTTCTCCTTCCTCTTTCTCCCCGAAATCAAGTCCTTCAAGAATTTAGCATACGTGGGGATCTCCGCGATGGCGTCGAGGAAGGGGATATTGAGGCTAACTCCTCTTAGATACTCGAGGAATTTCGCTAGCCTTTTCTCCATTTTCGCTTTCGCTAGTCTTTGGGGGAATGGGACCGGTGGCATGAAGCGCCTCTCCTCAATTAATAGCTCCGCCCTAGATTTCTCCTTGTCTCGTGGCTCCTTCTCCTTTTCAATCTCAACTACCGGCTCAACCGGCTCCAAGCTTTCCTCCACGGCCTCCTCGGTAGGAATCATAGCGGGGGTGGTGTCCTTCCCGCCTCTAGCAGTAACGGCAACTACGGCATTGATGTGGCCCGTGTTGCCCCGTGGGTTTTGCTCCGGTTGGGCCGGCAATCTTTGAGTGTTCCGATTGAGCAACACCAATTGCTCCGATATTTGAGCCACTACGGTATTAAGAGACTCTTGCCCCGCCTTCAAAGTAGCATTCACCTTGTTTTGCTCGACCATGAACGCCTCCACTCTAGTTTCGAAATCGGATCGTTGTGGAGTTTGCGGAGGGTTTTGATTTTGATTCCTTCACCCTTGGTTGAATCCGGGAGGCCTATATGGTGGAACTTGTTGCTTTGGTTGGAAGTTTTGTTGTGGAGGCCCCCTTGGCGGATAGTATTGTTGTTGGGGTGGTGGTGGTCGAGCTTGATTAGGCGGTTGTTGTGGCGGGTTCAAAGCTCCTTCATTGTTGGCGTAGGAGAATCCCGGATGATTTCTTGCGGCCGGATTGGACCAATACCCTTGGTTCCCCGCAACATATTGTACTTGCTCCAAGGATCCTTCTCCTTGCTCTCCTCCTGAGTACATGACTTGAGATTGGTCTTGCCAATCACACATTTGGTTGGTCGGTGCGGAGGTGGATGGGCTTCCTTGGGGCTCCGTGATAAAATTCTCCAATCTCTCCACCACCTTGTGGAGAGAATCGAATTTGCTCGTGAGCTCCGCTACGGCCTTTGCCTCGTAGATGCTAGTTGGCTTTAAGGAGGATGTGGAGTGTCCTCGCTCATCGCCCCATTGTTGGTTATTTGAGGCCATCTCCTCAATTAGGGCCGTAGCTTCCTCGGGAGTCTTTGACAAGATTGCACCATTCGCCGCGGCATCAATAATTTGCTTGGTCCCCGGTTGGAGACCGTTGTAGAAGCTATGAACTAGCTCCCAATCCTCTATACTGTGGTGCGGGCATTGGTGCTGCAAATCCTTAAATCGCTCCCAAGCTTCATAGAGCGTCTCATGTGGTCCTTGCTTGAAGGACATGAGAGCGCTCCGGATCTTCACCGTCTTGGATGGTGGATAGAATTTGTCAATGAATGCATCCGCCAACCCGTCCCAAGAGGTGAAAACTCCGTCAGCTTGCGTCCTCAGCCAATAGAGTGCTTTGTCCTTTAGCGTGAAGGGGAAGAGGCGCAGTCTGATGGCATCGATGGGGACCCCCGGCATTTGGAAAGTGGCGCACTTCGACAAGAATGATTGGATGTGGTAGTGGGGGTTCTCATGAGCGTTCCCATGAAATGGGTCTTGTTGCATCAAAACCACCAATCCCGTCTTAAGCTCGAAGTTCTTGTCGGCCGCCAACTCCGGCACGGCAATGGATGACGAAGTAGAAGAGGTCTTGGGCCGAAGCCTATCGCGAATAGAAATTATTCTCGACATCCTCGCCGCCAATTCTTCGGGAGTTTCCGGGTTGGTCATAAACCGCCCTTCCGGATATTGTCTCCTTTCGGCTCTAAGTCTCCGCGCGGTACGTTCGATCTCGGGATCGAATAATAAGGCTTCGGGGTCCGCCGTAGATCTCGTGTACATGCACAGGGAAAACAGAGTTTCAAAGAGATGATTAGTACCGTGGAAGGGTTAGGTAAGAACAGTAGGGGAAATAATAATGGTAATAAAAAAAATAAAAATAAAAGAAAGAAATAGCTAGGGTGAAAAAGAATCAAACGCAATCGCCTCCCCGGCAACGGCGCCAAAAAACTTGATCGCTCCGGGACGTACACCCAAAGAACGGTTGTAGTTTTACCGCAAGCGCACGGTATAGCGGCGAGCGGGTATCGAACACAGGGAGGACGAATGACCGTGCTTGCTCCTAATCAACCTGGCTATTCAAGAATAGAGAGAGTTGCCTGGGGCGATCCTGTCACAATCGTCAGACAAATGTGCGAAATATCAAATCAAATAAAGAACGTCTAGGGAATGGGGAATCCCCGCTACTCACCGTGTTTCATAAATGTGGTTCGTCGGTATCAAAATTGCTAGAATGAGAATTTGGATGAACTAGTTGCAACTAGATGTGGAACCTAGCTCACGCTCTCGCGCTGTTGCCGGTCTATAGCTATCCTAGGGTCGGGTCCAATCTCTTGCAAACCCTAGCCTAGGAAAGCTAGCATTAGGATCAACATCATCGTCCAATTGCGCACCGAGCCCAATCTCTTGCAAACTCGGTCCACAATCTAAATTAGGATAGTTCCTACCCGTCCAATCTCTTGCAAACGGGTATCGGCACGGAATTGCAACCGGAGATCCTAGTATCGGTCCAATCTCTTGCAAACCGATACTTCGAAAATCCGACTCCAACCCAATTCGGATTTCTAGGGCTTCCTATCAAATTGGGATCCAATCTCTTGCAAATCCCAATTGATATGAATACCTAGCTATCCGTAGTGATTCGATCCCAATCTAATCTCTAATTATTGATTCTAGCACAATTTCTACCGATTTATCACAAATACGAAATTGGGCTTGTAGGGTTCATCCCCATGCCCCAAGACGTGGAGACTACTCACAAATCATAGCAATAGCACAAAAATAATCAATGAAATAGACAATGGAATTCATCACAACAATGATATAAACAATAAAAATAGAGTTTTTGGGGAAGAGAGATGCAAACCAAAGTAGTTCTTCAATTAATCCAACAAAAATCCAAGTTTTTCTCTTCTCCAATCACAAAATAATAAAGCTAAAAAGTAATCTCAAAAAGCTGCAAAAAATCTAAGAGATGGCTCCTAAAACTAGGGTAAAAACAGGGCTTAAATAGCCCCAAAAATCGTCCAAAAATCCTGACCAAAACGCCCCTGCACAGCCTGTTTTCCGCAAATTTCGCTACAGGCAGCGCATCGCACTCGGCCGAGTGACAAAAGTCGCTCGGCCGAGTGAAAACCCTATCATTTTCCAGTAAGTCGGGGGCTTCAAGGGTCTTCAATTTGGAGGCGGCTCGGCCGAGTGAGTTGTCGTCACTCGGCCGATGGCTTTACTGCACTCGGGCGGACGCGGTTTACCACTCGGCCGAGTGGGTCTTCTGAAGCTCAGGTGGCCGAAAAACAGTAACTTCGATCTTTTTGAGGGCCTTCGTCTGGGCGCCACTCGGGCGGACGTGGTATCGTCACTCGGCCGATGTGGTCTGCGTCGCTCAGCCGAGTACACATGGAAAACGTGTCTGAACGGGTCGGCCGAGCAGTGTCTCGCTGGTCGGCCGAGTGGCTCCTCCACTCGGCCGAGTGGGACACAAAAGATGCCCAATCTGATTGTTTTGGCCTCCTCGTCGCTCCTGCGACATCCATTCTTCTTTCGCTCCTCTCCAACAGTAAAATATCCCTCGGGGAGGTCGTCGGTGGCCGTGTAGAGTAAGCGCGTCTCGAGATCACTCCTAATCGCGCCAAATCACCTGAAATGCGACAAAAACAACAAATCATGAAAAGCATCGCAATATCGTCGATATATCGTGAAAAACATGATTTGGGCGATCTAAATGGCATGCAAATCCACGGGAAAAAGGTGTAAAATATGGAGTGATCACATGTGCCCCTTGCTCTTTTGGGTGTCACATGTTAGACCCTGAGCCAGAGACCGTTGCTGAGTACGTGATGATTTGCTGACGCTGAGTCTGAGTCCATGATTGCCCAGGAGGATTTTGGTGGACACCGGTGACCATTCTTTGAGTCTTTGTTGAGCTTTATTTTGTTTTAGGCCTTTTGTTAGTTGTTGGTGCGCAGCACCGTTGTTTTGTACGCTGTACTTTTGTTGGCCATGTTTGGGCCTTTAGTCTCTTTTTCTTTTAGCCTGGTGGCTTTTCTGCGATGTTGGAATTTATATTTATGGATATTCTGAGATTATTCTTTTGTCTCATTTCATTATTATTATCTTGTTTCGCTCGTGTTGCAAGGACCTGCAGTTTTAAATTTGTTCGACGCTTATCGGACTTGCAGCTTTGTAGCTTCAAGTCTGAGCGGACCTTCTCACGCTTCGCCTCCATATTTTTGGGAAGCGGGGCGTGACAGTATTCCTCACGTAGCAAAGCCTACCGGATATACAACAAAAGATCCTCTACGATCGAGGAATCACTTCATGTCTCTTTTAATGAGAATTTTACTACTTCTAGAATTTCAAATGATAATGATTCTATGGATGTTTTATGTGATTCGTTTGAAAATTCTAAGTCTATTGATTCAATTGATTCTATTGAGACTAACCCGACTAATGAAGTTGTTGAGAATGTGCCTAGTGATCAAGGTATTCCCAAGCGGCTTCATACCGTCCGCGACCATCCCCATGAGCAAGTCATTGGCAATATTCATGATAGTGTCAAGACGAGATCGCAAGTCCACCACTTCGCCAATAGTGCCTTTGTCTCATCAATAGAGCCAAAGAATATAATTGAAGCGTGCGAAGATAGTGCTTGGATCCTTGCCATGGAGGAGGAACTCATTCAATTCGAGAGGAATGAGGTATGGGAGCTTGTTCCTTTGCCATCGAAGAACCACACCGTCATAGGGACAAAGTGGATCTTCAAGAACAAATCCGACGAAAATCAAGTCGTCATCCGGAACAAAGCTCGGTTAGTTCCTCAAGGCTATCGCCAAGAGGAAGGTATCGATTTCGAAGAATCCTTCGCTCCGGTAGCTAGACTAGAATCAATTAGACTCTTATTGTCTTATGCTTGCCATAAAAATTTTAAGTTATTTCAAATGGATGTTAAAAGTGCATTTTTAAACGGAGATGTTGTTGAGGAAGTTTACGTTTCTCAACCTCCGGGCTTCATAAATGAAAAATTTCCAAATCATGTTTTAAGCTAAAGAAAGCTCATTATGGTTTGAGACAAGCTCCTCGAGCTTGGTATGATCGCCTAAAGAATTTTCTTTTGGATTTGAATTTTAAAATGGGCGAAGCCGATGCTACACTTTTTGTTAAGCATGCGAATAATGATATTTTATTAGTTCAAATTTATGTTGATGATATTATTTTCGGTGCTACTAACTTCACTCTTTGCGAAGAGTTTTCTAATGTTATGAAGGAACAATTTGAGATGAGCCACATGGGCGAACTCAAATATTTCTTAGGTCTCCAAATTCGCCAATTGAACGATGCAATCTTCATCCACCAAACGAAGTATACGGTGGAGTTGCTTAAGCGATTTGGAATGGAAAGTGCTTCCGGAAAAAAGACTCCAATGAGCACGACTACGCATCTCGACAAGGATACGGGCGGTAAGGATGTAGACATTCGTCTATATCGAGGTATGATAGGTAGTTTACTTTATCTTACCGCAAGTAGGCCCGATATTATGTTTACCGTATGCATATGTGCTCGTTATCAGTCTCAACCAAGGAGTCTCACTTAGTAGCGGTAAAGCGTATTTTCCGTTATCTAAGTTATACACTTGATTTTGGATTACTTTATCCAAAATCTAGCACGTATGAGTTAGTCTCATACAGTGATGCCGATTATGCGGGATGCAAATCCGAAAGGAAAAGTACTAGTGGCACTTGCCATTTTCTAGGAAATTCTCTTGTCTCTTGGTTTTCCAAGAAGCAAAATTCCGTATCACTTTCAACCACCGAGGCGGAATATATTGCCGCCGGTGCCGCTTGTGCCCAGGTTCTTTGGATGAGACACACTTTGAAGGATTTTGGTATTCACTGTGATACTAGCCCTATCATGGTGGATAACCAAAGTGCTATCTGTCTCTCAAAGAATCCGGTGCACCATTCCCGATCAAAACACATAGATGTCCGACACCACTTTTTAGATGATCATGTTGCTACGAAGGACATCATTTTAGTGTACGTTGAAACCCAAAAGCAAATCGCCGATATTTTCACGAAACCCCTAAAGGAGGACTCCTTTGTGCGGTTGTGTCGAGAATTGGGGATTATGGGTGAATCCGAGATATAGGATTCATATTTCATTCAATTATCTTGCATGCTATTCGATTTCGCGATATTTCGTTCATGCTAGCTTTATTGAATTTTTGGGAATTTCATGTGATACGTTTGAATTTTTGCTCGAATTCGTATTTGAAAGTCGTATTTAAGATTTCGATGTTTTATGGGGTAATTTAGATGACTAATGAGTGAGTTATGATGTCCCATCCAAGTGGTTTGTGAAGAGAAATCAATTATCAATTTTTGGACTCTTCTAGTCGGTTTCAGTTCATTTGTCAACCGACTAGATGCTCATCTAGTCGGTCAGCAAATGAACTCAGACCGACTAGTTCAAGCTTTTAGCTCTCTATTGTCATTGACTTCTTTTAGTCGGTCATAGTACACTTACCGACCGACTAGATTGAAAACTAGTCGGTCAGTGAGTATACTGCGACCGACTAATTCTAGCCCTAGAAATCTCCTGGTTGCCTCTGTTTCGACTTAGTCGGTTCAAGCTCATTGACCGACCGACTAGATCGTAATCTAGTCGGTCAGTGCTTGAACTGTGACCGACTAAGTGTGTTAGGGCAAACGTGTCTTTTCCTTTCCCGAACGACTTAAGCTCAAATTTATTCGACTAAAAATCATTTTAGTCGGTCTCTTTCAAAGCTCCAGCCCGAAAACTCCCAAACCCCTCTCGAGCCCCTTCGTCTTCCGTCGATTTCCGGTCAGATTTCCGGCCATCCGCCGCCGCCGATCGGTCTCCTAGGTATCCCTCCTCCTCCTCCTTGGTCGATCTCCTATTCTAGGGTTCGATCCTTGGTCGATCTATTCTAGGGTTCTAGTTTGTGTAGTTCTTGTGTTAGGGCTTGTGCATCTAGGGTTTGTGTATTTTGATTTTTCAGCTCTAGGGTTTGCGTAACTTCGTTTGCTTGTCCTCGTCGTGCCGCAATCATGGCAAAGACGCGGATCCCTATCACCTCTTCTGGGGCTTCCCCAATGTCTATAGAGCCTTCCAACCGTAGGAATCCATCTAAGCCCAAGCGTCGTGCCAAGTCTACCCAAGCTTCTCCATCTTCGCCTCCTCTAAAGAAGCCGAGGACGGCAACAGTCAAACCCAGAAAATCTAAGACTAAAAAGCCCATTCTCCACACTCCAGCTACCCCTCCTGATTCCGACTCTGAGTTTGTCCCTGAGGACGAGTCCGGCCCTAGGGAACCTACTCCTCCTCCTCCTCCGAAGACCCGTAAGGCTAAGGGTAAAGCTCCTATGCCAGTCGGCGGTGTAGACATATCGTTGTGCCGCGATGACCCTCAGTGTCTCGCAGTGTACAACCGTATAGAGCACTGCCCACTGTTGTTAGAGCATTACGTTCAGTTTTCAGATTTTCTCGGCCTTGCTGATCTTCTCTCCTATAGTGGCCTATTGGATTATCTTCTCTCCTATATCCTCGCCTGGTCAAATTGTTCTATGCCAATCGTGTCCGAGGCCTGTCTGATGAGAGTCACTCCATCGAGACTACTGTCTTGGGAACTCCTATAGTTCTCACGGCAGAAATCTTGGGGGAGATTCTTGGTTGCTCGTCGCCTGGTCTCCTTCCTTCTGACATTTCCGTCGATGATATCACTTCCTTGGATCAGTCCGTTCTTGCTGATATTTTCCATGTGATCCCTCCTGCCCTCATTGGAGTTCCATCGAAGTCGTTCAAGCCAAATGCATGGGTATTGAATCTTATTCTGAAGTCGTGCTTGCTTCCCAAGTACGGCTCATCTTCACTTCCATCCCAGCCATTTTTGAAGCTTATCTACGCTCTTTTCTTGGGTTGCGAGATTAATTGGGCTCGCGTTATACTCGATAAGATGGACTCTTTCGAGTGTATAGGCAAGACCAATAAATCTGCGCATATTCCATATCCGTGTCTGCTGACCCTTGTCTTTCGTCATTTCCGAGTCCCTCTCCCTCCTTACGATGAGCGTCCCTTGGGTCCCCCTCTAAACGTGACGGCCGTTAAGAAATCTCTAGCGGCGCTTCGTCACGTGCAGAGGTCGACCGCATCTGGTTCCCAGGCTACCCCCTCAGCTGCTGCAGCCTCCACTCCTCCTGCTACATTAGATGATGTCGTACGCCTTCTTCGTCGGCACGAGTCGCGTTTGGCTCGTACCGAGGAGGTCGTCTGCCGTATGGCTTAGATGATGGGGATTGATCTTCCTCCTTCAGTTTCTGAGGCCGAGGAGATGGACGATGAGGAGATTGACGAGCTTGTCACTTCCTTAGCCCGTGGCAATGAGGCCACTGCTGCTGCTGCTGCTACCACTTCTGCTCCTGGAGTTGGCACCACTTCCGGTGCCCCAGAGACTTCTGCTTCAGTAGTTCAGACTTCTGAGCCTGCTGCTGATCCTGTTGCCGAGCCTGCTTATACTCCTGCTGAGACCCCTGCTGTTGAGCCAGTTGTTTCCACACCTGCCCCGTCGATCCCATCTGTTGAGATGCCTCTTCTCCCTGCAGAGCCTGAGTCCACTCCGTCGACTGGACCCACGGACCCTGCAGATCCAGCAACTTCCTCGTGATCGTCTGTTCCGAGGACTCTCCACTACTCTTTGGATGATATACCTTATTGAGAGTATTTTGGGTTAGGATGGAGATTGAGGGTTGTTTTGATGTATTTTTGAGTTTTCTGGATGTCGGTGTTGGATATTTTGATGTACTTTGGATGATGTTGATGATGATGTTGTATTTTGATGTTGACGATGTATGCTGTATTTCTTTTTGATGGGTATGTTGCATTTGATGTATCGATATCTTTTTGGATGTACTCATGATGTTATCATTTCTATATATACATCGGTGTTCATGTTGTGATATTAACTTCGTCGTGCACATTAATTCTCATTCAATGTCCATGCTGTGTAAAATCGTCGCTCGACGATTGAAAAACTTGGTTAAATAGATTTAAATTCTATAATTGTATAGAATTGTTTTCCATGCACAAATTTAACCAAGAATATTGAATATTGAAGAGTATGTTTCTTTATTCAACAAATGAATAATTATTTGGTATTGTTTTGGATGATTTTGATTATTTTTTTGATAATGGACAATTTGGCACACCTTGATTTGATTTCCACATTTTTCCCTTGGTGTCAATTAGGTCCATCGTCATTGTCTACGACTCCCGATGTTGGATTTTCCATTTCCTAGTTGTTGTCGTTGTATGCCCCCCATTTTTGGGATAATGCCAAAGGGGGAGAGATAATGATAATAAATAGGGCAAATGAAAATTTAACTCAATTTCCAAGAATCTAGGTTGATATGTTAGATTCAGGGGGAGTTAAGATATATATAAGGATTTTCAAAATCCGATATTTCAAAAATCGATTCTCTTTATTTATTTTACTCGTCTGATTGATGCAATTCATATATATTCATTTTGGAATTAACGTGTCATCAATGCAGGGGGAGTAAGTATTTTACTTTTGAATCATTATTTTTGATTATTATTTATGTTGGTTTGTCATCACCAAAAAGGGGGAGAATGTTGAATATTGGACTCCCCGGATTTGGTTTTGATGATGAGCAAACATAAATAATCCATGAACTAACAATTTGTGAGCGCAGAATTGGAGATCGTCGCCAAATTCACGAGAACAATTAAAGCGACATCTCAACACTTCCCAAAGCTCGTATTCATGCCTAAAGCTTCGTTGAAGCTCTTGCGCCGTTTTGGAAGTTATGAAGAATCAATCGAAGCTCTCGAAGACCGTTTTATTAAGGTTTATTTATAGTCTTTTTGGCTTCGATCAATAGAATGTTAAGCCTTGAGTATATCTTACGTTTCTATCTTCATAACGCTCATGTCGTAGCTCTAAGATCTTAGTACAAGTTCATTCTAACTTCCTCGAAGCGTCGCGCTTCGATTCGGACTTGTATGTGCATATTAGTTGGTACAAGAAGAAGTACTGACAGACTAGATGGTGATCTAGTCGGTCAGCAACTCTTCTTGGACCGACTAGTTTGATTCCTTAATTTCTTGGACTTTACTGTTTACGGTTAGTCGGTCTACGTTGACTCACCGACCGACTAGTTTGTGAACTAGTCGGTCAGTGATGCTTCTTTGACCGACTAGTTGTGACTTAATGTTCATACTAAATTTCTCCTAAGCTACTGTTTATCGTTAGTCGGTCTAAGAACGTTTGGTGACCGACTAGTTGACAATCTAGTCGGTCAACTTTTGTTCTTGGACCGACTAAGTCAATTTGTATTCAGACTATTTCACTTTGCCTCTTAGTCGGTCTACGTTCACTGACTGACCGACTAGTTGTGAAACTAGTCGGTCAGAAAGTCTTCTTGGACCGACTAGATTTCTAGGTCTGAAATTCTATCTCTTCTCAGATCTTCTCTTAGTCGGTCCATGTTGATTGTCTGACCGACTAGTTGATGAACTAGTCGGTCAGTGGTTGTTCTTTGACCGACTAATTGTCTCAGATTTCTATCCGTTGGAAATTGACCTAACTTGTTTTTATGGGACCCTATAAATACGAACCTAGGTCATTTCTATCTAGGTTAGAGCTGCCATTAAGAGATTCATTGAGATCAAAAGAGATAGCCATTCTCACTATTTTCCAAAGCTCTCTTCCTCACAAGAAACCCATTCTCTCACTATTCTAGATCTAGAATCCATCTTGAGAGAAGCTTGTTCTTGGTGAGCTCTTCAAGCTATAGCTTGAATCAAGTCTCCAAATCTCTCCTAGGCACCTATTGCTGGTCATTTCCTTGGTGCTAGGACTTGGTGACTTCATCTTCCTCAAATCCATCATTTCACCTATTGGGTAAGAAAAACTCAAGGTATAGGATTTTGTGGTAAGTTTGTTTATTTCATATAAACTCTTTTATATTGCTTATTGGTTCTCTCGGTTGTGAGAGAAGGTTGTGATCCCGGGTTGTGGGATTCACTATTGCCATTGCATGTATGATTTGATCTTGTGAAGGTTTTTCACAAGATATTCATAGTGGAAATCTTGGGTTAGGGTTTCTAACCTAAGTATCCGGAGGGGATCCGGGTGGTTGGGACATAGGATCACCGGGAACAAGTCGGGGAGACTTGGGTGGATCCGAACCCATTAACATCTCTTGTTAGCATTGTTAATTTTGTTGTTGTCATTCAATTTAAGCTTCCGCAAATTGATTTGGTAGTTGTTTGCAATTTAATTTGGAATTATACTCCTTGTTATTTTAAAGTACTATTCACCCCCCTCTAGTACTTGTGCATTAGCTTGTAGGGCATTACAAAGTGTTTTTGTGATTTCAGGTACCAATCTTCGTGCACCAGCTCTTCCAGCTCCAACCTCGTCTTGCCACGACGAGCTCGATATAGTAAGTCACGACATATTCTAAGTTTAGAAAACTAGTCTACTGTGCTTGCATGAACTTGTCACACTTCACCACTTATAGCCTCGAACGGCTATTTGACTTGAACCAAACTAGAGAACTAAAATGAAAGTAATCTACCAAAGATTACCTTGCCAACTTTCAACTTAGGTGGTTGTAGCACGCAACTACCAACTTGGGTAAATTATGTGCTAGCCACACTACCATGTGCTCAAAGCACGGAATTAACAGCTTTTGGTGTTGGGCTTGTCTTTATCCTACTTGCTGGTTTTCAATGAGGAAGTCAACCAGTTGACTTGGCCTGACTAGCAACATGTGGAACATCGTGTGGAATATCATGTGTGGAATATCTGGTGGAACATCTCGGGGAACATCTTGTGGAACATCTCGTAATGGATACACTTCACTGGGGTTTGGGGTAACTCATTGTAGTGAGAGTGTGGGAGCTATGACCGGGGGTTCATCTACTTGCACGTCCGTGTCTACAAGGTCTGCCTGCGTCGGCAAAACTACAAGGTCTGCCTGCGTCGGCAAAATTACAAGGTCTGCCTGCGTCGACAAAACGGTCCCTGGCAATAGATGAACTTTATGGTTGCATATCATACTCTCCTACATGAGTCACGTAGTTACTTTTGCACAGTCACCTTTACTTTACGCATTACAGTCACCTTTACTTTACAGTACATGCACTTTACTTTCCTTACCAGTATAGTTACCATACTTGCCTCACTTTACTTGCCAGTACAGTTTTACTTTACGCATTCCATGCACGTTGCTTTCTACACTTGTACAGACACTGCACCGTACTTTACTTTCACTTTGGTCTGCTTTGTCATACTTGTACAGTACCTCTCTCTCTTTATTTAGAATTGTTGTGACTTACCTACGGTTCCATTTCCGTGGCACCGCAGACAACATACATATGGAGGCAGATACTCTTGAGTTAATAGCGCCAGACTTCGACCATGAGACCGCAGCTTTCAGAGCTATTTTCAGTGGTGTACTGTATTTTCTTTCTTTCAGGTATCGTTGGAATATTTGTACGGTTGGATTGTAATAATGGATACTATTTGGGTATTTTTATACATCTCTACATCGTGGCTATTTTGATTTCACTGGTTAACTGCAGAACCTGCGCAATTATCAAATAAGTAACGGGCCCCTGAGAGCGGGTCGTTACAAGTTTGGTGGCCCAACGCAGGTCCTCGCTAACTACCTTGTGAACATTATAGCAAGATCAGGATGTATTATATAAGATACTCAAATTAACCTCGAGTACGGGATGTCTCGAGTGTTCACCTGTATTGGATATACGGGTGAAGTGTCCTTATTACCATCTTCATTAGGTCTTCCTTACTTCCTTTGAACTCTTAACCCTTGCTTAGGAACTCGTGTTCCATTCTTGGTTATACCCTCCCTAGTAACCTCTTTTGCTAGCAGTTATCGTGATTTTTCATCCTTTGAACTATCTACCCACTTCATCACCTTTCCTTCAATTGATGATGGCACTCATATGAATGATGATCTTCCTTCAATGGACCATGATACCGGTCAATGTGCTTGGCTAAAGTCTGTTGGATCAACCTGGCTAGACTGGGCATAAGTGATCCTGGCTTAGTCACTTCCATGGCCGTGTCTGCTGGACCGCAAGGACGTAAATCATGATTATGTAACGCCATCGATCTTCATCACTAGCACCCCTTTCTTTAGCTAGTGATGGCCTTCTGATCATTCTACTAATTCTTATAATTCTTCCTAATCACTTTTAGTTCGTCTGAACTCTAGCTACGTTTATTCTAAGGAGGGTAGCATTCGGTTTTCGGTCACCAGAAGTTCGAGTTCGACAACGGAAGCAAATCGAAGGACGCTCAGAAGTATTGGAGGATAGTGCTGGTGATTTGAGACGAGCCAAACCTGACGTGTAAGTGTAGGCTGTTTGCGTCTTTTGAGCTAGTGTTTCTCTTCTAGCCCCTACTTCTATCTTGTACCCGTCTTTTTCTCTCCAAGGGTTTGACTTCCTTTCCCACCGACCACCTTCCTTCCCCCTCTTTATTTCGTTTGTCCGTTTCCCCCCTCGAGACTCGTGCCCGCCGAACCCTACCCTACCTAACCCCGACTTTCGGTGCCCCTCCCCCATTTTTAACCCCGCTCCTTCCTCCGTAAGCCACCCCGTGGCTTCCCTCAGACATCACCCCCCTCCTCCTCCCGGCCTCTCCCCCAAGAGAGCTCGATCGGACCCCGCATCGCCACTCCGATCTCCGATCTGCCAGCTTCCGCTTTGCTCCATCCCGTAGGCCCTAGCTCCCCGCCATGGATCGCCAGCCAGTCGGAGCCCTCGCCGCCGCAGATCGCCAGCCGTCGATGGCCCGCCGACGACCTTGGGGTCTGTTGGGCTTAGCAGCAACCCTCGCCGCCACCCATGCTTTGGCCGTGTGGCCGGGATATTGGGAACCCGCTGCTATGGGTATCATTGTGAGCTCGTTTTTCTGGTTCTTCCCCCTTGAGCTGCCCAGCTTCGAGTGCTTCTTAGGGGTGCTCCTTAGTGCTTGTAGGTCCCTAAGTTTTTGGTCGTTGAACTGCTTAAGGCTGATGGTGTTTACCGTAGATATCGACCAATGGTGTTGGGAAGGAGTATCCTTAGGATTGGGTATTGGCATACTTTTGGGCCTAGGCGTTGAAGTTGGATGTCGGTCTTGTGCTCGGATTTGGGAGACGGCTAGGATGTTGGTTTCTTGTTGGATGTTATGGAGACTGCTGGGACAAGTGGTAGCGATGATCTTGACCCTCGAGAGTTGGCCTTATACTTGCCTGTATGTGTCGATCTGGGTAATGGCTTGTAATCTGGTAGCGTGGCAGATGAAGCCCTTTGTGTTCGGCTGGTTAAGTTGTAACCGTAAGGACGCACTAGGTTTATCCCTTACGTTTTTGTATGTTATGGCGATGATTTACATGATTGAGACCATGTAATCATCGTTTATATATTCTAGACGTTCCGTTCTTCTCTTTGGTGTGCTTGCTTCTGACTTGTCATCTTATGTCCCAAGTTCGATCAGATGTCATCATCATCCTCATTATCATTTCCGAGTAATGCCATTATTTTATGTTTTGCCTACTTGATAAATCGGAAGCAGCTATGGTGATAATATATATTAGTCACATCCCTTATTTTCTTACCACATTTCATGTTATTTACAACCTGATTTACTAGGTTACTATTTTTCTATCATTTATATGTTTGAGCTTCTTCATAAAATCAATTATTTTCAAAAGGGATTTTTAAATTCCGAGGACGGAATTATTTTTAAGAAGGGTAGAATGTAATGGCCTGTATTTTTCCAATACTTTCAAATTAAGTATTTAAAGAAAATTCAATTTTAATTGTATTCTGTAATGGTTGATCAGGAGTCTTAAACTGATTTCAAAAATTTCCTATAAAAATATTTTGGAGTACCAGACTACTAATGAAGTATTTTAGTAAAATCGGATTTCATCAAATCCCTCTAAAAAGATCTGATAAAAATTCATTTTCAGATATTGCAGTTTTGGGTCAATGAATTTATTTTCGATACAAACATCTTCAAAATGTTTTCAAACTCCTGCAGTAGCATCCTATGATCATTTAGGGCTCCCCACATTAATTTCGTAATTTTCTGATGCCATCTCAATAGAGAACCTGCAAACCCGCTCTCTAAACGTTTTGGCTAAAATCTTGTATTTTCGTAGTCCAAACCCTGGAACGGTCTTCGTATTCACGATCCTCGTGACAATACGATCCAGTGGGTATGTTTTCGTAATTTTTTAGACACGTTTACTAGTAGGGACAATTTCGTAATTTCGTGTTTGTATTTTCACTAATAACTTTCATTAAAGAGGTTTACCTAATACTAATTAGCCTAATTACCTTCCTAATTACCCCACCTAATCTAACCGTAACTACCCCACCCACTTACCTCCTTAGCTACCCACAACCCCATCTACCCTATCTCATTAATCCTATATAAATTAACCCCTCTCCTTTCTCATTTTGACAGGCAACCCCAAACACACACACACACACACAGACTCCCTCTCTCTTTCCCTCTCATTACGTTCAAAACCCCCGCCCTCGTCTCTTTCTCCATCTCTCTATCTCACCCTCTCCCGCTCTCTTCCTCTCTCCCTCATCACTCTGCTCTCTCTTCTCCCCTCAGGGCACGCTCCGCCTTCCTCCGATGGCGCTCCGCCGGCGAGCACCACGGCGACGACCACCGGCCGCCAGCACAGCAACGCCGGAGAGCTCCCGCCGCTGCCCGCCGTTACACGGTGCCTCGACAACCCACAGGCCATCAGAGACCCGCCAGCAACCCCGCCGCACGCCGGCCTCCGCCTCCGCCTCCGCCTTCCTCCGACGCTTCGAAGCCCACCCCCGATCGCCGTTCACCTCGCTGCAGCCCCCAGCTCCGACGTCGCCCGCCCTTCGCCGTCGTCCTCGCCTCCCACCGCCACCGCCGCTGCCGCCTGAGGCGCCGACGTCGTCGCTGCTGTGCCTCGCTGCCGCCGCCGCCACGAGCTCGCCGCTTCACCCCCCGCCCTCAGCCATGCAACGACGAACGACGGCGTGCGTAAGTAATTCGAAATGGCAAACTTGTAAATATCATAACATTTCGTATTTTTCGTATTTTTAATTAATTATTAAATAGGGTTTATTGTTTTAAATCCATAAGTAATTATATAAGACCCAGAAAAATGTGTGACTACCTCTAGAAAATAAGAAATGACATTCTGGACCCAATGTCGCTAGTTTCATCTCAATCCGACGCTTAGTTTTTCCAGAATTAATTTTTAAGCATATAAGTTAAATCCGTTATTTTCGTTCGAAAATCCGTATCTTGTTATTTTCACGTACAATAATATGTGAGAAAAATATATGTTAAAGTACTCTCCGAGACGGTCATTTTGACACCTCACTTGCAACATTCCGATGCAGATTGCATCCAGAATAAATTCTTGAATAAATACGTTACTAATTGAAAAATGGTTTTTAAATTGTTTTTAAGCTTTTAATAATTATAGAAATTACTATAAGCCTCAGAAAAATATTCCTTCTTGCAGTAAAATTATTTTGCACCATATATAGTCTATATAAAATTTTAGAACCGTTTTCGACACCGTTTCAATCAGTTTTAAAAATCAAAACGATCAGATTATTTGAATAGAAAATAGGGTGCGCTTTAACCAAGTGTTTTTGTGATTTCAGGTACCAATCTTCGTGCACCAGCTCTTCCAGCTCCAACCTCGTCTTGCCACGACGAGCTCGATATAGTAAGTCACGACATATTCTAAGTTTAGAAAACTAGTCTACTGTGCTTGCATGAACTTGTCACACTTCACCACTTATAGCCTCGAACGGCTATTTGACTTGAACCAAACTAGAGAACTAAAATGAAAGTAATCTCCCAAAGATTACCTTGCCAACTTTCAACTTAGGTGGTTGTAGCACGCAACTACCAACTTGGGTAAATTGTGTGCTAGCCACACTACCACGTGCTCAAAGCACGGAAGTAACAGCTTTTGATGTTGGGCTTGTCTTTATCCTACTTGCTGGTTTTCAATGAGGAAGTCAACCAGTTGACTTGGTCTGACTAGCAACATGTGGAACATCGTGTGGAATATCATGTGTGGAATATCTGGTGGAACATCTCGTGGAACATCTTGTGGAACATCTCGTAATGGATACACATCACTGGGGTTTGGGGTAACTCATTGTAGTGAGAGTGTGGGAGCTATGACCGGGGGTTCATCTACTTGCACGTCCGTGTCTACAAGGTCTGCCTGCGTCGGCAAAACTACAAGGTCTGCCTGCGTCGGCAAAACTACAAGGTCTGCCTGCGTCGGCAAAACGGTCCCTGGCAATAGATGAACTTTATGGTTGCATATCATACTCTCCTACATGAGTCACGTAGTTACTTTTGCACAGTCACCTTTACTTTACGCATTACAGTCACCTTTACTTTACAGTACATGCACTTTACTTTCCTTACCAGTATAGTTACCATACTTGCCTCACTTTACTTGCCAGTACAGTTTTACTTTACGCATTCCATGCACGTTGCTTTCTACACTTGTACAGACACTGCACCGTACTTTACTTTCACTTTGGTCTACTTTGTCATACTTGTACAGTACCTCTCTCTCTTTATTTAGAATTGTTGTGACTTACCTACGGTTCCATTTCCGTGGCACCGCAGACAACATACATATGGAGGCAGATGCTCTTGAGTTAATAGCGTCAGACTTCGACCATGAGACCGCAGCTTTCAGAGCTATTTTCGGTGGTGTACTGTATTTTCTTTCTTTCAGGTATCGTTGGAATATTTGTACGGTTGGATTGTAATAATGGATACTATTTGGGTATTTTTGTACATCTATGCATCGTGGCTATTTTGATTTCACTGGTTAACTGCAGAACCTGCGCAATTATCAAATAAGTAACGGGCCCCTGAGAGCGGGTCGTTACATATACATGGAGCAGCCTGCGGGCTTTATTGATCCTTCCTTCCCTCACCACGTCTGCAAACTCTGGAAGGCCTTGTATGGCCTCAAACAGGCACCGAGACAGTGGTACACCCGTTTTTCAACCTTCATTCGTCTCCATGGCTTCATTCCCAGCATCGCCGACTCCTCCCTCTTCATTCGGCACTACAGTGGTCAGACTACAGTGATCTTGCTTTATGTGGATGATATTCTCTTCACTGGATCCTCTTCCTCGTATATCCCTCAATTCATCACCTTATTATCTCCAGAATTCTCCCTTAAAGACCTTGGCGACCTCTCCTACTTCTTGGGTCTGGAAATACAACGACACCGTCATGGTAGTTTCGTCCACCAAACTAAGTATACTAAAGACCTCCTTCAACGAGCGGGACTTGCCAATTGCAAACCTGCCCGAACTCCTGTCTCGGCTAAGCTGTCACATGTTCACCCGGATCCTCCTCTCTTAGATGGTTCTTACTACCTCATCATTGTTGGCGCCCTTCAGTATCTCACACTGACCCGTCCAGATATTGTGTTTGCCATCAATCGGGTCTGTCAGTTTCTTCACAGTCCATGTGAATCTCATCTCACTGCTGCCAAACGTATTCTGCGGTATCTCCAATCTACTCCGACTCATGGCATCCTCCTTCGCCCCAGTCCACTGTCACTTGTTGCTTTTTCTGATGCTGACTGGGCTGGTGATCCCACTGATCGACGTTCTATCAGTGGTTTCTGCGTTTTCCTTGGCCGAAACCCACTCACTTGGAGCGCTAAGAAGCAGTCCTCCATCTCTCATAGCTCCACAGAGTCTGAATATCGCTCGTTGTCCTTGACTGCTAAGGACATCATTTGGCTCCAACTTCTCCTGACAGATCTGAAGATTCCTCTCCAGGATACCCCTCTTCTCTGGTGTGACAACAAGTCGGCTCTTTCGTTATCATCCAATCCGGTCTTTCACTCTCGAACGAAGCACTTCGCTATCCACTACCACTTCATTCGTGAGCAAGTCACCTCCAACAATATTCGTGTTCGACACATATCCACCGAGGATAATCCTGCTGACATCTTCACAAAGAGCCTCCCGACTCCGCGGTTCGAACTTCTCCGGGACAAACTGTTCGTCATCTCTGATGCTCAGTTTGCGGGGGCGTGTAAAGAGATAACACCATCTCCTCTTCCTAAGGGACGCATTTGTTCCCCAACAGACACAACGGTTGGCATCCCAAGGAATGCAACCGTTCATTACCCAAGAGACACCCATTGATATCCCAAAAGTCATACTTGTTGGCATTCCAACAGTCATAAAATATTGTCGGTTTCTCTTATCTCTCTCTCCGATCGTATATCTCATTCTTCTATATTTCTTCAGTTAATACTTCTAATCAAAATGCCCGATGTAATCTCCAAAGAAGAGTAGACCAAGTAATTAAGTGTACAATTAGAGAGCAGATTAGACCTTTGATTACGCTACATCAACTAAAGAATGAATGGACAGCTGGGACTATATAATTTGCCGCATGTATGTGTGTCAAAGAATGTTCTTCGTACAAAACGGTTGACAACTTCTTGTGCCGCAGGCAATATTCAAAATCATTATTCTAATATTTGCATGTCATTAGCTAAGTAATAGGCTGGCAAAATTTTAGGTCGAATTCCAAATCAAGTATGAAAGTGTAATCTGTTTTGTTGACTGTATGCGTTTTCATGTGATTTGCACTTCATGGATAGTAAGTTCACACGTATTGAAACGCATGCAGCTATATATATAGACCTCTAGCCTAGGTGTGAATGAATGAGGTTCTACCTTTGCTAATTTTATCAACATCTCTTTAGATATATATATATATATATATTTAGTAATTTCATGATAAATTTCTCCAAATGTATGAAATCATAACTCTGCGCATGACCAATATGTTGAACGTGGCAGCAACAATATGAACTTGGATTACAGTAATCCAATCATTTCCTACGTTTGTTATGAACACATTAGCATCTGATCGATAACCAGTTTGATTTTAGGCGCAGATGGTAGGGTAGCGCAAGTAGTAGATCGAGCAGCTTAAGGTTGAAGACTGCAGGATTGCTTGTTGTTGCAGTCGGGCTCGACTCATGCTCAAGAAATTAATAAATTACGTGACATTTTTTTGTCTTAATAAGCCGCATGTGTTTTCTATTAGTAACACAGAGAGGTCTTCGTGTAAAGAAATCAAACTGAATGGAAGCTCACGTTAGCTACTTCGGGCTAGATTGGTAAGAGAGTCTGCAAGACTGGGGTTTTGTTTAAGTTGAACAAACCTCGGCTTCTGAAATCATAGTTTCATTCAAGTTGAGTGAGTGTTTGGTAACTGATTTTATTGCTTTCTTCCTCTCACGGCTTGCCAAACTCAAAGATTTTCTCAAACTGTGGTTTGCTGGATTTTGGGGACCTCCAAATCCAAATTAATGAAACTCAATTTTAATATCCAATCAATATTGCACCACTTCAGAAATTAATGTTTGGGGCCTCAAACTCTATCGAGTCATGAATTGAAAACGCTATCGCCAAGCTAGACCATAATATTAACAAATAGTTGTTGCTTATGTATTTTTTTGCTATCAAAATTTGTTGTGATTCACTGATCACTGTAAAAAAAGTTGTCGATTACACTAAATCAGTAAAAATTACTCATCACAACGAAACAGTAAAAACTGAATGGTAAAAAAACTTTATTGTTGTCACCAGAAAATAATTACACTTTAAGGTAAACCTCAATATACAAAAATAACTAATTACAACTTTTACCTCCCTTGCTAACTTCCCTCTCTGAGATAACTCCTCACAATTCTCTCTGGAATTAGACTCCCTTCTTTCACCAAAGAAGCTCTCCTCTCTTTTGTTTCTCCTCTCTCTTTTACTTCTCCATTTGGTATTGGGATGTCTTAACTCCTCAGCCCTCAATCCTTTTTATAAGGTTCGCAGGCTCCCCAAAACGTCATTGATGACGTTTTTGTGCAGAGGACATGAATGGTGAAATGCATGTAAAAGGGGACTTGGAAGGTGACACCAAAGCAAGAAAAGCGCAAAGGAAAGAAATGCTTTTCCAAAGGCAGCTGGATCTATCATTGCCCAAGCAGCACATGTGGGCTTGGACTATCAATTCGTCCCCTCCAGCTACATTTAAAGTGATTGTCATTTAACAACCATTCCAAATATGTCTCTATACAGCTTTAGCTTTTCCCTTGTCATTACCTTTGTGAACTTGTCTACTGGATTTTTCTTTATATGGATCTTCACTAGTCTCAGCAGCTGTTGATCCATCACCATGCGAATCTAGTGTGTTTGTCGATATGTTTTGTCTGAGCATGTTGAATTCTTGCTCAAATCCAAAGCACTTTGACTATCACAATATACCTTGTACGATTTCTGCTTGATTCCTAATTTTAGAGAAATTGATTAAAGCACAGTATTTACTTACCAATTTCTGTGATTACAAGACACTTCGCATAGCGCAACTCAGTTATGCAATCTTGACTGCCAAGCCACATCTCCCCCAACAAAAGTATAAAGAAATATAGATGTAGATTTTCTGCTATCAATGTCTCCAGCCATATCTAAATCTGCATAGCCTTCCAAGATTAGCGTAGCTTCTCTGTAACACAGACATGCCTTTGAATTACTCTTTAGGTATCTGAGAATCCACTTGACTGCCTCACAAAGTTTCTTTCCTGAATTAGAAAGGAATCTACTCACTATTCCCACCACATGGGGAATGTCGGGTCGTGTATGTTGGTCTAAGTTAGCTCACTCACTAAGATCGTAACTTAAATTTGATAATGCCAACCAAGTCATATGGCTCTAATAATTTTATCTAGTGAGTTTCAGATCAAAAGGATGCCAAGCAGAACCAAAATCTGCAAACAAGGGTTTGGCACGGTCGTGGCAAATCAGTATGAGCTTGCAGACGTATCAAATGTATCAAACATGCAACTGCCAAAGTGGTATGGTCATGCAGGAGCCAACATGCAAGTGCCAATGAAGCAGTAACTTTGAGAATTTTCCTACATGAGTCGACACGACCGTGTGCCCAGACGGCATGGCCGTGCAAAGCATACAGAAGAAATGGCTATTTCCTGCATAGTACCAACATAGCCGTGCTAGATGCACGACCGTGCCACAGGATGCGAAAATTCTGAACAAGATACTATTCCTTTGGCACTGATGTGCAACTTGCAACACAGCCATGTCACATATGCAAAAAAGTCAGATTCACCAAGATTTGACTAGTTTGGCGAGTCAAACTTCTAGAGTTGACTTCCTATGATGGCTAGGAGTTTCTATTGATGTTGAAGACTAATTTCTTTGGGGTTTCCAATTTAAAGAAATTTATTCAAATCTTGAGGACTTAAATGGAAGATTTGGAACTTAAATTGAATATTAAGGTTTCGATTGGAAGAGGAATTCTAATCTTCTATTTTAAACAGCAAGAGACCCCTTCCTTGGAAGTACATTCATCTAAACAAAAATTTCAGAGCGCAATCATCCTCCTTGTTAGCCAAAAATCATCATTTTTATACAAGCTTTATGAGTTGATCAAGGAAGAAGAGAAAGAATATTTTGTAGCTGCGATGCTAAAATGTTCATACCTTTTTCTACAGACGTCAGATTCAAGCACGGTATGCGCCTACGTGATCATCACGATACGATCTATACACAGTTATGCTTTGATTACATTTTCTGTATTTGATCTGTTTTTGGTGTAATATTGTATTATCAAATAACTTCATTCAGAAGTTACCATTGAGCTCTATTATTCTTAAATGATATTGTGTACGGTTTGATCACCACCCTCAAGTATGATCAGCTTTTTCTTTTTGGAAATAAAAGAAGTTTTTAAATCCTTGGGGAGAGGTTAGAGCAGAGGCGGGGAGCCTATGCAGAGAGCCATTCCATTAAAAATATGTGTGCTTGCATATCTTTGATCCTGTGATTAATTTAATTTGTGCCATACACCCTATTTATACATCCCCCTATTGGGTGTTTTTCAATTGGTAGAGAATATGACTTCTTTGGACTCAAAGTCTAGTGAAATTTCGATCCAATGGTACAAATTCCATACATATATCCACATGATCCCCAAAACCAAAAAGAATGACAATCATATTTATGATTATCAATGTTTGATGGAACCGATTATAGTTATTGGAAACAATACATGCCCATTCACATTAAGAAAGTTGTTATAGCTTTGTGGAGAATAATTAGTGAGTGCCTCACTTTAGTTGAAAAATCTACACCTGAGTAGCAGAAGGAGAACGTTAGTTATAGAATTTAAATGCTAAGGTCATGAGCATCTTGTATTGTGGTCTTAATAAAAACAAATATGACCGTATTAGTTCTTGATTCACTGCTAAGAACATTTGGACTGGGCTTCAATTCACTCATGAGGGGACGTCTGAAGTAAAGAAAACACGCATTCATTTGTTATTGCAAAAGAATGAAAATTTTGCTATGCTTCTAAAGGAAACTATTGATGTCCAATTTTCTCGTTTTGCAGATAGAGCACTTAGAAAGGACATCCTAGAGGAAGACTTGTTGTTAAGGTCTTATACTCCTTATTTGGAGATTGGATCTAAATGTAGACCGCAATTGAGAAGGCACGTGATTTGGCGAACATCACTTCCTAGCAACTAACAGGAAAGTTGATGGCTTATGAAGTTCAAATGAAAATGATCAATGGAGATGCACCAAAGAAAGAGGAAAAGCATCCAAAAGAAGAGAAAACCAAGAAAAATCTAGCTTTCAAGGCATCTAGGTTTCACAATTAGGATACGAATGAATCAAACAATGAGAATATGGCTTTCATCACTAAGAAATTCACCAATTTCCTACGGAAAAATAAGAAGAAAACAGGAATTATTAGTGGAATTAGGAGAAATAAATAAAACGATGAAGAGAGTTCTACTCCACAGCACTTCAGATGCAAGAAGAAAGGGCACATAAAAGCTGATTGCCCTCTTCTGAAGAAATAAATCGAAGGAAAAGGAAATTGATGAAAGAAAAAGATCACACAAGAGAATAATGTTGGTTGCTAGGGGAGAAAGTGACGCAGAGGAACTTTCAGACGATGCATTGGACGACAATGGGACTTGTTTCAAGGTGGTAAGCGAAAAGGTAAAAACCGGTCCCTTTGGTCATAATTTTGAACCTTGTGAACATCTCCGAGATGTTTTCACCATCCTACATCTTAAACAACTCATATTTAGATCTAAATACACATTGTTTAGATTTCTTTACCTTCGAAGTCCCTTCATGACAAATCTCCAAAATATGCCAAATTTCATTGGCCGTTTTGCACATGGAGATGCGGTTGAACTCATTGTGAGTGAGGAGGTAATAGAGTGCATGCATACCCCTCACATTGAATTTGATTGAGTCCTTCTCCGCCTTTGTCCTTGAAGTCGCGGGTGTAGTAGGCTTCTCAAATGGAATGTCCCATATGTCTTGACCTTCCAAGTATATCATCATCTTGATCTTCCAACTTGGGTAGTTGGTTCCGTTGAAGACCGAGGGTCATACGGTTGATTTACCTTCTTCATAAGACGCAGATATAGCGTTGAATTCCTGTGTTGTTGTATGCTATAATCTCGTTCTGATACCAATTATAAGGACCGGCTTACCCTTGCAATACTAACAACAGCACACTATAGGGGTGAATAGTGTAAAGGCACACATTGTATATTTAAAAATTAAACTTGTAAATACAGAATTATAAATGCAAGAGGAATTTAAACACCATAATAATCCAAACGCAAACATAAGATATTACCCTGGTTCCCCAAATTTGGGTACGTCCAGCCACACCAAATATTCGCTATAATCCTACACAAGGTAGTGAATACAATCACATAAAGAGATACCTCACATAGAGGATTTTGTCCTACACAAGTACCCAACCAACACTACACAAGGGTCAAATTTCCACACAGAGAATTAGGATTAGTCCTACACTAGGACACCAAACTCCCACAAAGAGAGTAACCAACTCCTACAAAGAAAGTATCTGATTCCTACAAAGAGAATTAGGGTTTCAAGAAACACAATGAAACAAATAAACGGTTACCTAAGAATTGATGATGAACTTACTCATTAATGAATGCAAGGAATGAAAGAGATCTCCAAGTGATGAGATTGAGCTTGATTTCACTTGGATGATTTCCCTTGAGCTTGACTTCAATGCATGAAGGATATTTTGAGCTCTAAGAGGGAAATAAGAGAGTTTGAGAGTGGCTTAATGATTCTCAAATGATTTGCAATTGTTCCAAAAAGTTCTAATGAAATCATCCATCTCCTATATATCGGAAGCCCAAAGGAACCTTCAAAACCAAGCAAAAAGTCCAAAACAGAAAATCTGCAACGGCTCTATTTTGTCAATTTACGGCACAAACAGTCGACTGATGAACAACTGACAGTCAACTGGTCAACGGATATAAAAATCCCAACGTCTATATTCTGAGCCAGAACAGTCGACTCTAGAAGACTACACAGGCGCATGTCAAGGTGCAGGCGCCTGAATATCCTTCAGCAGGCGACTGTCACTTGGGATGTAAATGGAGCTGTAAAATGCAACATTTGCACCAGCGCCTTCAGACGATAGATGACCATTTCACAAGCACATGTAATTAGACAGGCAACTGAAAATACTTCATCAGTCGACTGACTTGCAAAGTGGGATGAAACCCAGAAAATGCAAGTTACACACTTGGCACACAGATTAATGTAGAAAAATTCCAGGCGCCTGTAGGACGAAATGCGACTGTAAATTGAGCTTCAGTCGACTGTTCCAAAAGCTCAAGATAGAGTCAATAAATGTTTGACTTGAGCTGTGCATATCAGTCGGCTGTAGAAGGCTGGGCAGGCACCTGGAATCACCCAGTCGCATGTCATGCCTTCATCAGTTGACTGTGGAGTCAAAAACTCCAGTTTGAGTTTAAGGCATGGTGAACCTATTGGGATTATTTCCAAAACAGCCTGTATTTTAGGCGTGTTTGATTGCATGTGTGACTGTATCTTACTTCAGTAGTTCGATTGTTTTTCGTCCGAGTGTTCTTGATTCTACGCGAGCGCGCCTCTATTTTTGAATTTTTCGCCGTAGCGTAAATAATTATCTTTAACCCTAACTAATTACTTTTAGCTAATCATGTTACTAAGTACCAATTACATTTACCCCTAATCTTAGATCTACCCTTATTAAACCCACCGTATTGTAAGGTGAGGTCCAACACACACTTTAAATCAAACCCCATCCCCCTTAATGCTTTGTTTCTTTCATTATAAACCCCTCCTCTTCATAGGAAGAAGGCAGCACGATCAACCATATCCTCTCTCTATGTTCTTCCCCCTCCCCAAACAACAACAACATCATCATCATACCCTTCTCCATCCTCCGTGCAAACACCTCAATCAATCACCCAAATCAATCACAAAAATCAAATTGAGAGATGGAGAAACAAAAATTGAAAGTGGAAATCAGATCTGAAATAATCAAATCCCCTCCCCCTCTTCCATTCTTCCCCCTCCCCCTCCTCTTGGCTGCCGCACAACCACCCAACCCACACGCGCCTCCTAGTAGCCCCATGTGCCCAGATCTGCAAACCCCCTCCACCAAGGCCCCCGCACCTCCCAGGGCACGGCCCTCCGCCCTGTGATGCATCCGAAATGTAACTCTAGAGCAACCTAGTTATCGCGCGAATTACACGGAGATAAATCCCCGGCAATGGTGCCATAAACTTGACCGGCCTGGAATTAACTCCGAAACGATGTCGTTTACCACAAGCGCACGGTATAGTGGCGAGCGGGTATCGAACACCAGGAAGCGGTGCTATACTACCTATCTACTCCTAGGTTGAGTTAAACTTGCAGGTTTATTGGTGGATGTGGAATATGGAATGTTGTAATGGTGATGGATGAGAAGGTCGTGTCACTCGATATCGTAAGCAAGGAATTCCACACAATATAAAAGAATAAAATCTAAAAAGACTAAGGCCTTAGGACTCGCCGCTAGGATTGTCGGATGTCGACGCTAGGCTAGGACTCTTACATTGCATTGGTTTTATTGGGGATTGTAGCATCTAGGAAGTGAATTCATGCGTCTGTGCATCATGAATCAAACATACCGTATTAACTCCGCTCTCGCGATAGGCGCATACGATACGTGCATTAAGGATCTACAATAATCTCATCATTCTTGTGGGTCGAATGCTCTCAACTCGTACCACTCTCGTGGGTTAGAGCTTCGAGGTATTTTGGTGGCTCTTATTGACGTAATGGTGGTAGCCGTCAATTAGTGGTATAGTTCGTCGATGGATCTCATCAAGACACGAGCCGGGCATGGTCACGAGCCTCAGTTGAATCCACTAACTCCCTAATTAAATCCATAAGATACTCTTTAAGCTAATCGATTCCACCGACTGTGGACACGATCTCAGTACGAGTTCTCATAGGAATTTTGCAAGATCAACCAAAATACTCCCCCTTTATTGTCCAACGCATCATAAAAATCATATCTTTGCATCTAAATCCTAAAATCCTAGGGCTAATCCATTAGCCCTAGAAATAATTATTCAAGCATAGCAAACATTATGAAAACAATAGAGATCATTGCTAGCATCATAGAAAAGCAATAAGAAGAACTGAAATAAAATTAAAGAGATAAAATACTTAGCTTGATACAAGATGAGGGGCATATGGTGTAGCCTAACTTCCAATAGATCATCTCCAAAACTATCTAAAAAAGGTCTAAGATCTCAAAAAACTCTCCAAGGTCCCCCTCTAATGACGGCTACAATTCATATATATATTCCCCTCAAAACCCTAGCAAATAGCCCAAGAAACCCTCTGAAATTCGTGCTCAAAGCCAAATCCGAACGCAACTTAAGTTCTGGGCCCCAGCAGACTCGGTCGAGTAGCCCCGTACTCGGTCGTGTCAGCAGTATGGTAGGGATTCCTCCAAAAACACTGCTCTATCTTCTTGGACCGAGTAGGGTCTGCTCGGACCGAGTAGGTAACTTCTCAGTCGAGTAGGTGGTCGAGTACAGATTTCAGCACTGCAGCATCAACTTGCAGAAATTCCCCAAAGCTCATCCGACCTCCAATTGGCACGTTCTTAGTGGTGTTGGAACCGTCTTAAAGTCTACTATCTGGAAAAAAATCAGAAAATACTGAAAAATCCCAGATGATAGCATATTTGACAAGAGTGCACGGCTGTCTGAAAATTTGGGCGTTCGCCTTACTCGACCGAGTAGCCTTCGTGCTCGGTCGAGCTAGAGTGCATGTTCGATCGAGTCATCAGTGGGTCTAAGCTTCTCCTCAAATTTTCGTTCTTCCTGCTCGAGTCGAGTCGGTCCTGCTCGGTTGAGTCATCAGTCTGCTCGGGTCGAGTATGTCCTGCTCGGTCGAGTCGGATATCTGATGTAGGAAGCTTGAAGTTGGGTTGACTCAATCGGGTCACCTCTCTGCTAGATCGAGTGGCCCGTGCACATTGGCTGAGTCTGCGTCAGCTCGACCGATAGGGATGGAAATAATGGCATGATCCGCCTGGCCCGACCTGGCCCGACCCGGTTTTGACCCGGCCCGACCCGGCCCGCAGCCGGGTCGGGGCAAGCTTGGGCTTTGTATGCGCCCCGGCCCGACCCGACCCGACCCGGTAAACTATAGAGGTTTACTATTTTGATGCGGACCATGCAGTCAGTGAATAACCTATAACGCATACTCTATTCCACGGTTCTCCTAATTGGGCCAATTCCCAATTCCAAATTACCATATAAATCAAAATTCTCCCAATTCACAAATAAAATTTGTATTTGGGATTCATATGGATGGCACTAATGACTTGACCCGAACGGCCTGACCCGGCCCGACCCGGTTTTGGTAAGAAAGAACCAGCCCCGCCCCGGCCCGCGACCCGCCCCGCTCCGGCCTATAGATAGGTCGGGGTAAGCTTGGGTAGTTAAATACCCGTCCCGCCCCGCAATATTGCCATTCCTATCGACCGAGCAGTAGAATGCTGATCAGGCCGAGTCGCCTGGGAAAGTGGCTTGGGCCTTGGCTATTGATCCTTTCGCTTTCTCTTCCTCATTTCTTCCTCTAGTCTTCTTCTTTGGCACCTCAAGCATGTCATCATGAGTCTCCTTGGTGCTCTCACGTCGCCGATCGTCTTATTGACTCCAAATTGTTCCAATATCATTCCAAATCCCTAAAATGGACATAAATGCTCCGAAAGTCATATTGTTCCAAATAATAGCGTAAAAGCGCATAAAATAGGGGTTTGAAGGGTGAAATGCGTCATGAAAATATGCGATAAATCATGTAAAATAAGAGCATATCAAAATCCTCAAGCTTACCTCTTACTCTTCCTCGAGGAAGACGAATACGAGGCTCACCGGGAGGTAAAGCTAAGAAAACGAAAAAGAATATGAAGTGGAAGGGGCCGCTAGATTATTCTCTCAGATCTCACGACATTCACCACATGACACAACGACTCAGAAAGTAAATCACACACTACCACAGAGATTTCATATCTTATATAAACAAAGTACTTGAGAGTTAAGAATGAATGAAAGAGGTCTCTCTGGTATTCATACATTTAGTCTATATCAACATCCTATGTTTCATAGCATCGAATATGCATAACATCGGTAACACACTTTTCAATCAGAAGATATAACTGAAGCGTGGAAATTCATTCAAGGCATGCAATAAAGAATAGAATAAAAATCAAGACATACACATCCTCATATCAAATCATAAGAAATCCCCATAACTAAATTGTTTCGTTAAGTTTCAGCATTATCAAACTTTCCCGTTCGTGCACAACTCCACTCTAATGTCATCCTCACTCATGTGGTCAAAAGATTCCCCCCAAGCTTGAATTGAGGCGTCGCATCCAAAGAAGTATTTGTGGATTTGGAATTTTGTTTTGGTTTTCCCAATAGTATATGTATTGCTCCAAATAATGAAAATTGAGCTCTTCTTTGAATTTTGAGCTTTTCTTTTCATTTCTTTTTTGATTTTTGTAGGCACAATGGTATTTGTATTTTTGGTTTTTGGCCCATTTTGGCTTTTAAGACTTTTTGGAGCAAGCTTTTCTTTTCTTGGGAATTTTTGGAAATGGATGCGGTAGAAATAGCTTTGGGAGTGAAATCGAGTGACATGTAGAGAATATAAGATATATGCGGAGAAGGAATAGATGTAACGCTTGGTTCACTCAAAAGTGTGCACAAACGGTTCTGTAAAATAATACATCAACTAAACTCGTATATTAGCACGGGTATCCTTAATCATATCAATGAGTAGTGAAGTCAAGCAGTAATATTTTCAATTATATCAAGCATGCAATAAGAATGCGAATAAAAGATAAAAGCAAGGCTTCAGATACTAGTGATGGTTGAATCTTGGTGTATTTCCAATGAAAGCATACTAAATACTACTCTACATATTCAGTTTCAATAAGCTTCATGCATTCGCACTAGAGAGATCATCAAAAGAATATTTTCAAGTACTTATAAGGATTAGGATTATGAAATTCTCTAAGTAGCATGACATGAAAAGTAAGCGTTGTGAGAAAGGTGAAAGCATGAGATAAAACATCACAGAGAATTCAACTAGCAAAAGAAAGAAAAGAAAATAGAGAAATAAAAATTGAAGAAAGAAATAAAAGAAAAATAAGCACACAATATGATGCATGAACACACATAAAAGGAAAATAAGATGGAAAAATTGAAAATATGATGAAAAATTTGAAAATTTTAAGAATCCTAAAACACAAGTAAAATATGCAACTAATGCAACTAAATGGCATGGAAATGCACTCCCCAAGCTTAAACTTCACATTGTCCTCAATGCGATCATAAAAGGAAAAATATGAGGAACAACGATAAATATGATGGGTGAATGAAAAATGATGACATGAATGACATAAAATCCTAATGCAACTACATGCACATGCAATGATGCATGAGAGCGACTTCCCCCATGCTTATACCAAACAATCCTATTCAAATGAATTAATCAAAAATGTCACGGCTTTGCTAAGCGAGATCAAGTCAAACGAATAAGACAGTTAGTATTTACTTGAAAGAAGTGCTCGATGGTGGTGATCAAAAGGATGTGGCACATCAAAATATTAAGAGGGCAATTAACATATATAATGGGTTTGGGGTGTAAAAATTATTGTTGCCGTCATATGAGGTGGTATTTTATTCTAACAAATCAAGCAAATCTAAACGGTCCTCTTGCTGTCAAGAGGATTCGTGTTTATTGAAAGCATAAAATACTACACTACTCGATTGATATCACCTATAGCAAAAGGCGGATCCAATATCTTTGCCAGTGCAGGCAACTGCTCCAACTGCTCCTTCCGTGGCTCTGCTAGATGCATGTGTCCACGGACTCCATCAGACTCCAGCAATGCGGCTCCCAGCATCTCTCCAAGGACTCCACATGTACCCTGCAAGAGATAAGCCGCATCAATCTGATGTGGAAAATTCTTCCCAAAAATAAATGTATTCCAAAGAGCGTCATCAACATAAGTATTTAAAATTAAAAATGGTTGACAACACTTTCCTGGAAATAAATCTCTAGTCACGTGCACCACGTCGATCAACTCCTCGTTGTTCGCCTCAGGTTGTTTAGGCAGCTTTGGCATATAAGCGTGGGTCTCATCAGGAAACTCCTCATCATCGTCAGACTCGTCCCAATGCACCTCCTGATCATATTCAATATCGTCCATGGGTGCTAACTCCTCGCTCTCCTCCTCGTATACATCCCATCGTACCTCTTGATCATATGTATGTGTATCCTGCAAAAGGTGCAATGAGTCATCAAAAACTAAATCATAAAAAACATCATACACTGGAGGGGAATCAAATGTAAGAAACGAGTGGGTAAAGAGATCTCTCTGAGTGGGAGCAGTAAGCTCTGGTGGGTGATTCTCTGAGGAATGCTCAGCCTCCGTAGAAGGTGGAAGTGGTGCAATCTTCTCTGTGGCCTCCTCCTGAACATTAACCTTCGGCTCTGCACTAATACTCCCTGAGGGTCTCGTTTCAGTTATCTTATCAGAAGTAACTGCAATCGTGCCAGGTGTCACTGTCTCGTCGGAGGTGACAACGTCCATATTCTCATAACGCACTACCTCAGCCTCCTCCTCGGGCTCCTCAGGTATAGAAGGCAATATAAACTTAATCTTCTCCTTTTTATGCCTTCTTCTTCCTTTCCGTCCTGGAACCTGAGGCACCCTATAGTATGGGTTGGCCTTCTCAATAGTAGGTGCAGGTGGCTCTATGGGCTCCTGAATCTCGGCCACAGTATAAAAGTGGGTCTTGTGCCCCTCAACTAGAACGTAGACTACATCATCAATTGTGCATGTGGAAGAGATACGATAAATAATAAAGTTTTGAAAGCCAAGCTCAAAAGGGTCACCTGCCATTATTGTTAATGGACCGGTGTATCAAACTGTGTCCACGATGCTTCTCAATAGGTCCATATATGTGTCCTCCTCTGGCAGCTCGGATGTCTCTATTTGTGGAGTGTTGATGGTGTAAAGGTGGATATGATCACCTTCAAGTGAAGCATACACTCCATCTATTATAGTAACTGCACCAAAGACATTAGCCATAACAAAATCGATGAATACTTGGTCGGATGATTTACCTACCATAACGGTTAGCGAACCGGTAGATCGAGCATCATCTATCATTTGCTCCAAGGTTGCTGCCAACTGCAGATCACTGAACTTTTCCACATGCATTTTTTTCATAAACTCACGTGAGGGTCCCTTTAGCCTTCTAGCGAAGACATCAAATAGCTTGGAACCATCCCACTCATGGTCTGACTCCGTCTAAAACATTCCTAACATTCTTTCGAACTCGCACAAGGCTTCTATGAAGGACTCGCCATCAGCTTGATAGAATGTAGTGAGATATGTATAGGATCGTATAGAACCCGGTCGCATCTTTGGAAGCACCATCGCTGCATCAACTGTACCTAATCAAGCAAAGTAAACAACCTGGAAAAGACGTCAGTGGTACAAAGAGAGATAGAGATAATAATAATAGCATGTGGTGGGAAAAAATCTCTCTGTTTTTTTATGTTTTTTACGCAATCTAATCAACCTAATTGTGGTAAATAGATAATATGGTGGAACGCCTCCCCGGCAACGGCGCAATAAACTTGATGCGTCCAAAATTTAACCTAGAGCAACTTAGTTATGACGCGAATTACACAGAGATAAATCCCCGGCAACGGCGCCATAAACTTGATGCGTCCGAAATGTAACTCTAGAGCAAACAAGTTATGGCACGAATTACACGGAGATAAATCACCGACAACGGCGCCATAAACTTGACCGGCCCGAAATTAACTCCAAAACGATGTCATTTACCGCAAGCGCATGATATAGTGTCGAGCGGGTATCGAACACAGGGAAGCGGTGCTATACTACCTATCTGCTCCTTGGTTGAGTTAGACTTGTGGGTTTATTGGTGAATGTGAAATATGGAATGTCGTAATGGTGATGGATGCGAAGGTCGTATCACTCAATATTGCAAGCAAGGGATTCCACACAATATAAAAGATAAAATATAAAAAGACTAAGGCCTTAGGACTCGCCGCTAGGACCGTCGGATGTCGATGCTAGACTAGGACTCTTACATTGCATTGGTTTTATTAGGAATTGTAGCATCTAGGAAGTGAATTCATGTGTCTGGGCATCATGAATCTAACATACCATATTAACCCTGCTCTCGTGATAGGCGCATACAATACGTGCATTAAGGATCTACAATAATCTCACCACTCTCGTGGGTCGAATGCTCTCAACTCGTACCACTCTCATTGGTTAGAGCTTCGAGGTATTTTGGTAGCTCTTATTGACGCAATGGCGGTAGCCATCAATTAGTGGTATAGTTCGTCGGTGGATCCCATCAAGACATGAGCCGGGCATGGTCACGAGCCTCGGTTGAATCCACTAACTCCCTAATTAAATCCATAAGATACTCCTTAAGCTAATCGATTCCACCGACCGTGGAAACGATCTTAGTATGAGTTCTCTTAGGGATTTTGCAAGATCAACCAAAATACTCCCCCTTTATTGTCCAACGCATCATAAAAATCCTATCTTTGCATCTAAATCCTAAAATCCTAGGGCTAATCCATTAGCCCTAGAAAAGATTATTCAAGCATAGCAAAAATTATGAAAACAATAGAGATCATTGCTAGCATCATAGAAAAGCAATAAGAAGAACTAAAATAAAATTAAAGAGATAAAATACTTAGCTTGATACAAGAGAAGGGGCCTATGGTGTAGCCTAACTCCCAAAAGATCATCTCCAAAACTCTCTAAAAAGGTCTAAGATCTAAAAAAACTCTCCATGGCCCCCTCTAATGACGGCTACAATTCGTATATATATATTCCCGTCAAAACCCTAGCAAATAGCCCAAGAAACCCTCTGAAATTTGTGCCCAAAGCCAAATCCGAACGCAACTTAAGTTCTGGGCCCTAGCTGACTCGGTCGAGTAGCCCCATACTCGGTCGAGTCAGCAGTAGGGCAGGAATTCCTCCAAAAACACTACTTTATCTGCTCAGTAGGGTCTTCTTGGACCGAGTAGATAGCTGCTTGGTCGAGTAGGTGGTCGAGTATATATTTCAGCACCGCAGCTTCAACTTGCAGAAATTCTCCAGAGCTCATCCAACTTCCGATTGGTGCGTTCTTGGTGGCGTTGGAACCGACTTGAAGTCTACTATCTGGAAACAATATCAGAAAAATAATAAAAAAATCCCAGGAGATAGCAGATTTGAAAAGAGTACACGGCTGTCTAAAAATCTGGGCGTTTGCCTTACTCGGCAGAGTAGCCTTCATGCTTGGTCGAGATAGAGTGCCTGCTCGATCGAGTCATCGGTGGGTCTGAGCTTCTCCTTAAATTTTCGTTCTGCCTGCTCAGGTCGAGTCGGTCCTACTCGATCGATTCGTCAGTCTGCTCGGGTCGAGTAGGTCCTGCTCGGCCGAGTCGGATGTCTGATGGAGGAAGCTTGAAGTTGGGGTGACTCGGTCGAGTCACCTCTCTGCTCGATCGAGTGGCATGTGCACATTGGCTGAGTCTGTGTCAGCTCGACCGAGCAGCAGAATGCTGCTCGGGCCAAGTCGCCTGGGAAAGTGGATTGGGCATTGGCTATTGATCCTTTCTCTTTCTCTTCTTCCTTTCTTCCTCTAGTCTTCTTCTTTGGCACCTCAAGCATGTCATCATGAGTCTCCTTGGTGCTCTCACGTCGCCGATCGTCTTATTGACTCCAAATTGCTCCAATATCGCTCCAAATCCGTGAAATGGACATAAACACTCCGAAAGTCATATTGTTCCCAATAATAGCATAAAAGCGCATAAAACGGGAGTTTCGAGGGCGAAATGTGACATGAAAATATGTGATATATCATGTAAAATAAGAGCATATCACCCTGCTCTTGCGCGTGCCACCTGCTCAACCTGCCTGGCCACCGCCCACGCACACCCATGCGTGCCGCCAGCCCATCAGCTCTACCCCCAAGGCCGTCGCCCCCACCTGCTCCGCCCTTGCACGCACCCCCTCAGCCCTCCTGGCCGCCACCCCTTGATCCCTCTGCAACAAAACGAAAAAAAGGAAAAAAAGAAAGAAGAAACAAACGAAGAGAAGAGACAGATGGAAAGGTGAGGGTTATTGGGGTTTTCAGAGTTAAGTTATATTATTTAAGTTAGTTTAAGCTATAAGTTATTATATAAGTTATAAAAATATATAATATTAAGTTTTAAGTTTTAATTTATATATTAGATTACAAAGTTTTACTTAAGTTGTTATTATTAGTTTAAGCTAATATAATAAAAAGTTAGTTTTTATATTTGTATTATAAATTATTTTAAGTTAATGATAGATATGTATTAGTATGATAGTATTAATATATAAGTTGTATTTATAAGTTGTGTAGCTCACTTGACTCGTAACACATGTGAACCAGGTATCTCCACTGCGGATCGAACCGCGCTTTTCACGACATGACGTATCGGTAACTCATCATACTCTAACTATGGGTTTTAGTAAAACTATAAAGATGCATACCAAACTAGTTTCATTTCATTAACAAAATGTCTCGTTTGAACAGTTAGCTAAGCTTGATAATCTGCATAGTATCGTAAAAGACTCGATTGGACTACGAGTCGTACTTGATCGTAAAATGTGTCAATCTAGATAATGATTCCTAAATTGCAACTACGGTAACATCACAGACACTTAGGGTTTTGGGGTAACTTATAATAGCGAGTGTGCGGAAGCGACTAGTCCAGGCTTTGTTGTCACCGTGCAGGTTCTGGCAACCCATTAAAAGTCAACCGGTGAAAAATTCACCAACTTGATCACAGATTCTTGAATAGTATTGCATGCTTTGTATTCACAGTTTTGGTTTAACCCAGGTACGTGCACCAGTGGTATGAGATGGACTCTTGGTTGCTCACTGTACTCCGCATTATAAGCCACAATCTAGGTTCGGCACAGCTATACTCTCGTAACCTGGACTTCTTTAATAATGTTTATTTAATTGCTGATAAATTATGAAAGTTGTAAATCTGCAAAGCTACGTTTCTGCTCTATTTCCATTCCATTATTGTATGCACTTTTACTTCTCGTATCTTTAGATTGCCATGCTTGCATATTGTTTTAATCTCCATGCTAGAGATACTTTGAGTTACGTCTGATCCTGACGACCCTTCTCTTTGTGGTGGACCTGCCAGATACTCCACAGGTTGACGATGTGACACCTAAGTTGGCAGACGCTGAGCTTGCAGTTGAGTTTGACCAGGAGGACGCTGGTTACTGATAGTGAGTGTGAGAGTGTATGTTATCTTATGTTATTCTTTTTCAGAGTGTGGCTTGGTGTGTATTTATATTTGGGTTGTATTTCCTTGTCTGTATGCTGCTGGTTTGTAATAAGGTTGTATTGCATTTTCATGTATGAGTATATGGTATATTTCTGCAATGGAGCCTATATTGACTTCATTGGTGCCTAGCATAACTTGTGCATGTGCTGAACAGTAACGGGCCCTGGGAGTGTGTCGTTACAAGTTTGGTGGCCCATGCAGGTCCGTGCTAAATACCATATAAATAGTACATGAAGTTCAGAATGTGCCGTATAAAATACTCAATGGAACTAATCAAACCTTATGAAACGCAGGTAAACAATGGAAAGGAACACTTCAGGAAGTAAGGACAGTTCTTTTTGATCCGGGACCAATCACCCAAATGTGGGTCCCAACCAGAATGATGCTGGTAATGGAGCCAATAACGGTCCAGACATGACAGCACTCCCGACTGCACCATTGACTGCAAAAGATTTCATGCTGGGTATTTTTGCCCTTCAGCAGCAGCTGGGACAGGCTTTTCTTAGAGAGTCGAAAGCTGACCCGAGTACTTATCACTCTCGAGCGATGAGCCCGAAGACCTTCGCTGGGACTGAAAACCATCTCCAAGTGGCTGAATGGCTCAGGAGCATCACTGATGATCTGAGAGCATCTTGGATTCGAGAAGAAGCATGGGTGGCTATCACCAAGAGGCAACTAACTGATGGTGCTCGAGACTGGCGACCGGCGGTAAATGACCGCTTGGGATTGCCAATTACATGGGATGTCTTCACTAATACCTTCAATGTCCAGTACTTTCTGCCACATGCAAAGATCATGATGAGGATGAAGTTTATCAATTGAAGCAGGGCTCGATGACCGTAAACCAGTAGGACGCTGAGTTTTTCAGGATCAGCAGGTTTGCCCCGGAGATGGTTGTGGATGCATTGACTCGAGCCCAGCATTTTCAGCAGGGACTCAACATCGAGATTCAACGGAAGTTGGTTACTGCTAGTCTGACCACACATGCTGCAGTTCTTACCATTGCCCATAACCATGAGATGGTCGAGAAGGAAGCAGAGGAAGAGCTTAGACTAGCAGCTTCTGTGAGGCCCCCATCGACCCATTCTGGGCTGAGCAGACTGCTACAGATGCACCGCTTTATCCAGCAGACACACTTTAAGAAACCAGGGCAACAGCAGCATGCCCTCTCGGTCTGCCACTTTTATGGGAAGCCTGGACACATCAAGTCTGAGTGCCGAAGTCTTTTAGGCCTTTGTCTGGTTTGTGGGGTGTCTAGACATATGGCTTGGGTTTGCCCGCATTATAAGTCACATGCTCCAACCCCAGCTCCCCGTGCTACCCGGCTGGGAACCTTCTACATCGTCCACCTCTACACCCACATCAGAGAGTGTTTCAACAAGTAAGGCACTAGCCACCACCAAAACACCAGGCTTACACCATGACTGTCGAAGAGGCCGAGGCTACCGGTCAAGTGATCACAGGTACATTTCCAACATAGTTAGTAATCCATTTCTTTCATTAGCATTGGTTGCTTAGATTAGTGTTTGTAACCTAAGTATCATATTAGTAGCTGGGAAACCTGCCATCTCCTTGTTCGACTTGGGATCATCACACTGTTGTCTAGCGAGTCGATTCGTTCGCACCTACATCGTTCCTGTCAAAACTTTAACTACTGGTTGGAACGTCAACACGGGTGACGGAATGATAAAGGCGACCAGTGGTTATCCTCAATGCCTCGTGGTGATTTGTGGGCGAGCGTTATTCGCTGACTTCATGATGATCGATATCCCGAACTTTGATGCTGTATTCAGGATGGATTGGTTGGGAACTTTCCATGCCACCATTGACTGTTGTCGAAGGAGGGTAGCCTTCGATATTCCTTAGCATCCAAAGTTCAAGTTCATTAGTGAAAGCAGATCTGTAGGTCCGGTGAAGTACAGAGCCAGGTCGACCGAAGCAGTAGCAGTCGCAATGGAAGCGGAGCCAGATATACCAGAGGTGGTTCGAAAGTTCATGGATGTGTTTTCAGACGACCTTACAGGTTTGCCTCTAGATCGCACCCTCAAATTTTCCATCAAACTAATACCAGGAGCCCAACCGATGTCCAAAGGACCATATCGTTTAGCACCATCTGAGCTAGAAGAATTGTGGGCCCAACTTGAAGAGCTACTAAAGAAGTGATGGATACGACCCAGTGTATCTCCCTGGGGATCTCCTATATTTCTGGTGAAGAAGAAATACGGATCCATGCGTATGTGTGTTGACTACCACGAGCTGAACAAAGTCCTCTTGAAGAACAAGTACCATCTACCGCTCATCGACGATCTTTTCGACCAGCTCGGAGGTCAAGCGTCTATTTAAAGCTACATCTGAGGACAGGGTACCATCACGTGAATGTGAAAGATGAAGATATTCCCAAGACTGCATTTAGAACCAGATACGAACATTATGAGTACTTAATAATGACGTTTGGTGTGACCAATGCACCTTTAGCATTTATGAGTCTCATGAACCAAGTATTGTATGAATACTTGGACAAGTTTGTAGTAGTCTACGTCGACAACATTCTCATCTACTTGAAGAATGCGGTGGAGCTTGCAGAACATCTCAGGAAGGTTCTTGAGACCCTGAGAAGACACCAGCTTTATGCCAAATATTGTAAGTGCGAGTTCTGGCTGAACGAGGTGGCATTTCTAGGTCAGGTGGTGTCAGAAAAAGGGATCGTTGTCGATCCTGAAAAAATAGCAGCTGTTCAAAACTGGCCATTTCTCCGAACGGTGACCGAGATTTGAAGTTTCTTGGGACTCGATGGCTACTGCCTGAGGTTCATCAAATACTTCTTGAAGATTGCAGGAGCCATGACGCGATTGATGAGAAAGGATGTGGTGTTTGTTTGGTCAAAAGCATGTGAGGATGCTTTTGAGGAGCTGAAGAAGAGGTTGACGACTGTACCCATTTTGATCATTCCAGACCGATCAGGAGGATTTGAAGTCTTTGGTGATGCATCTGGCAAAGGACTTGGATGCGTGCTACATCAGCACGATCGAGTCATAGCATATGCATGCAGGTAGTTGAAGATCTATGAGAAGAACTACCACACTCATGATCTTGAGTTTGTAGCAGTAATTTTTGCATTGAAGATTTGCAGGTACTTCCTATTAGGGGGCACGTGAAGGTATTCTCGGATCATAAGAGTCTGAAGTATCTCTTCACTCAGAAGGAGCTCATCATGTGTCAGAGACAATGGATTGAGCTCATGGTAGATTATGACATTGACCTTCAGTACCATCCTAAAAAGACAATGTCATACCTGATGCATTGAGTCGTCTACCAGCGGTGATGACCCTTAAGACTCAGTGGAGGTTGTAGCAAGAGATCCAGAACATGGGTATAGAAGTGATTCTACCAGGGATGACTGCATCTTTGATGCGCATGCACATCCAGTCGACTTTGGCGGAGAGGATCAAGACTGCTCAGGTGGATGATGGGAAGCTGCGGAAGATCAAAGACCTGGTAATAGTAGGCCAGAGGCCAGAATTTTGGATTCATGCAGATGGATCCTTGAGGTTTGAGGACATGATCTATGTACCGTCTGGCGCCATTGGAGAGGAGCTGTTGGAGGAAGCTCACAGTTCTCCATACTCTATACATCCTGGAGGTACCAAGATGTATCAGTATCTGCGACAACATTACTGGAATACATGTTGCAAGCATGTATGCTGGACTTCAAAGGATCATGGGAAGACCATATCCATTTCGTGGAGTTTGCATACAACAATAGCTACCGGTCTAGCATTGGCATGCCACCTTTTACGGCACTGTATGGGAGGAAGTACCGATACCTCTTGAGCTGGGACAATGTAGGAGATCGAGAGTTAATTGGTCCTGAGCTAATCACAGGAGCCATGGATGTGGTTCGAACCATCAGAGAAAAGCTGTAACTGGCTCAGGACCAGGTACAAGCATTGGGCAGTAGCGAAACTTCGACATCTGGAGTTTCAGCCTGGTGATCATGTTTTTCTGAAGATCTCGCCCAACCGAGGATTGATTCGTTTTGGTCGGAGAGGAAAGCTTAGCCCTCAATTCATTGGGCCTTTCGATATTCTGGAGAGAGTAGGAGAGGTGGCATACAAGCTTGCACTGCCCCCTACCTTGGAGGGAGTGCACAATGTGTTCCACATCTCGCAGTTACGTCGCTATGTGAGCGACCCTAGTCATGTCGTGGACTACTCGAAGATCGCAGTTCGGCCGGACTTGACATACAAGCAGCAACCAGTGGTGATTCTAAATCGACACCAGAAAGTCTTCAAGAACAGGACTATTGATATAGTCAAGATGATGTGGTGTCGCGACTCGCCACGAGAGTCTACCTGGGAGCGAGAGGAGGAGATGCGAGGATGTTACCCCTACCTTTTCCCTGCCCAATAGAGAATTCCGAGGATGGAATTATTTTAAGGAGGGTAGGATGTAACGGAATGTATTTTAGGCGTGTTTGATTGCGTGTGTGACTGTATGTTACTTCAGTAGTCTGATTGTTTTTTGTCTAAGTGTTCTTGATTCTACGCGAGCGCGCCTCTATTTTTGAATTTTTCGTTGTAGCGTAAATAATTGTCTTTAACCCTAACTAATTACTTTAGCTAATCATGTTACTAATTTCCAATTACATTTACCAGTAATCTTAGATCTACCCTTATTGAACCCACTGTATTGTGAGGTGAGATCCAACACACACTTTAAATCAAACCCTACCCCCTTAATGCTTTGTTTTCTTCATTATAACCCCCTCCTCTTCATAGGAAGAAGGCTGCACGATCAACCCCTCTCTGTTCTTCCCCTCCCCAAACAACAACAACATCATCATACCCTTCTCCATCCTCCCTGTAAACAGATCAATCAATCACCCAAATCAATCACAAAAATCAAATTGAGAGAGGGAGAAACAGATATTGAAAGTGGGAATCAGATCTGAAACAATCAAATCCCCTCCCACTCTTCCATTCTTCCCCCTCCCCCCTCCTCCTGGCTGCCGCACCACCACCCAACCCATGTGTGCCCCCAGCATCCCCACGCACCCTAGATCCGTAACCCCCCTCCACCCAAGGCCCCGCACCTCCCATGGCGCCGCCATCCACCCTGCTCTTACGCACGCCACATGCTCAACCCACCTGGCTGCCGCCTACGCACACCCGCACGCGCTGCCAGCCCATCTGCTCTGCCCCAAGGCCGCCGCCCCCACCTGCTCCGCCCTTGCACGCACCCCCTCAGCCCGCCTGGCCGCCACCCCTTGATCCCTTTGCAACAAAACAAAAAAAAGGAAAAAAAGAAAGAAGAACCGAAAGAAGAGAAGAGACAGAGAGAAAGGTGAGGGTTATTGGAGTTTTGAAGATTTAAGTTATAATATATAAGTTAGTTTAAGTTATAAGTTATTATATAAGTTATAAAAATATATAATATTAAGTTTAAATTTTTAATTTATATATTAGAATATAAAGTTTTACTTAAGTTGTTATTATTAGTTTAAGCTAATATAATAAAAAGTTACTTTTTATTTTTGTATTATAAATTATTTTAAGTTAATGATATCTATGTATTAGTATGATAGTATTAAAATATAAGTTGTATTTATAAGTTGTGTAGCTAACTTGACTCATAACAGTTATGAACCAGGTATCTCCACCGCGGATCGAACCGCTCTTTTCACGACACTGCGTATCGGTAACTCATCGTACCCTAACAATTGGTTTTTAAAAAAAATTATAAAGCTGCATGCCAAACTAGTTTCATTTCATTAGAAAAATGTCTCCTTTGAATAGTTAGCTAAGCTTGATAATCTGCACAGTATCGTAAAAGGATTGATTGGACTACGAGTCGTACTTGATCATAAAATGTGTCAATCTAGATAATGATTCCTAAATTGCAAATACGGTAACATCACAGACACTTGGGATTTTGGGGTAACTTATAATAGCAAGTGTGCAGGAGCGACCAGTCTAGGCTTTGTTGTCGCCGTGCAGGTTCTAGTAACCCATTCAAAGTCAGTCGGTGACAAATTCACAGACTTGATCACAGATTCTTGAACAGTATTGCTTGCTTGGTATTCACATTTTGGTTTAACCCGGGTACGTGCACCCATGGTATGAGATGGACTCTTGGTTGCTCACTGTACTCTGTATTATAAGTCACGATCTAGGTTCGGCACAGCTATACTCTCGTAACCTGGACTTCTTAATAATTTTCATTTAATTGCTGATAAATTGTGAAAGTTGTAAATCTGCAAAGCTACGTTTCTGCTCTATTTCCATACCATTATTGTATGCACTTTTACTTCTCGTCTCTTTAGATTGTCATGCTTGCATATTGTTTTAATCTCCATGCTAGAGATACTTTGAGTTGCTTCTGATCCTGGCGACCCTTCTCTTTGTGGTGGACCCACCAGATACTTCATGGATTGACGAGGTGACACCTGAGTTGGCAAACGTCGAGCTCGCAGTTGAGTTTGACCAGGAGGACACTGGTTACATAGAGTGATTGTGTGAGTGTAAGTTATCTTATGTTATTCTTTTTCATAGTGTGGCTTGGTGTGTATTTGTATTCGGGTTGTATTTCCTTTTCTGTATGCTATTGATTTGTAATAATGTTATATTGCATTTTCATGCATGAGTATTTGACATATTTCTGCAACGGAGCATATATTGACTTCATTGGTGCCTAGCAGGACTTGCGCATGTACCGAACAATAACGGGCCCCGGGAGTGTGGGTCTTTGCAATTTCTATGATAATCTGAAGGCTCACTAAATTGGAAAATGCATGTGCATGTATGAGTTAGTCCATCTACCAGGGCATTACATTAAACCTAGACTCAAAAAGAGAAAAGCAATAAATGAAATATTACATGTATTACATTGCTTCTCTTAGAGTCTATGGATTCAACCTTGATGCTCTCCATCTTCTCCAAGCTTTGGCACCCCTTGAGTCCAAGCTTTGGTATTGCTTCTCTTGATGTCCATCCTTACACCAAGCATTTAGTCTCCAAAAATGATACTCTTGAAATGTTAACTATGAGACTAAAAATGAGAGACATTAGCAACAACATAATGTTGTGATCATCATCAAAATAACATTGGTATAAAACATCAATACTCAACAACAACATGTCGTATTCATACTGCTCTTACCATGCTCATATCATACTCATACCATGCCCTTTTATGCTTTTCATTATGTTTTTATTATATGTGTACTAACCTTTTTATTATAGAGAAATATTTGTCGAGCAACCCTCGCTGACAGGCATTTCATTTTGTTTTGTGAAATGTCCGTCAGGTCTTGATAGTTAGTTTCATGAGGATCCTGTTGCTGAGATCGAGCCAGTGCTCGAGAATTACGCGGAGTTCCAGCCTACTGAAAATTAGAGCAAGTATTATCTTCGCATCAGCACTTTTAATTCCTAATAATGTAATTCGTGTGTGGTGTTGATTTTGGCCATGCTAGGCCTATGTTGTATTTTATTTCTGGACGCTTTGGTTTGTAATAATGTTACATATGATGTTTATTAAGTAAGCATAAAAGAACCTGTAGTTTTAATCACAGACGCTTAATGTGTTTAACCCAAGGAGAAAGAAAAGAAAACGAAAAATATAATTCTCCATGTTTTAAGCACATCACGAGTCAGTTCACGTTCTATCTCCCAAGTATAATGGGAAGCGTGGCGTGACATTGGACCATCAAAATTTAAGAGAAACAAAATGCAGTTATCATCAAGAAACATGAATAGAGTTTGGCAAATGTTGTAGTGGATGAATGGAAACACTAGAAAAGATATTGTAAGAAATAATAATTCTAAGCAATTATAGGTGTGATCCCTACATAAAATATGATGAGAGAACATCACTTAAGATTGTTTAACCATATACGATAAAGACAAATTGATGCACTCGTTAGAATGGCAAGACATATGAATGTTAAGAATAGAAGAAAGAGATGTGGAACAAAGAAGACAGTGATGGAAGTGCTAAAAGAAGGAATATGAAAGATCTTGGTTTGATAGAAGTGAAAACGTTAGCTCATAATACAGAGAAAAAGAGTGTCCGACGTCACGATCCGAAGTGATCAAGATCCAACCTTTTTTCTATTGAGTCCATAAAGCAAACCACAATATTTTGTGATGAATGCTATGATGATGATGATGATTAACTTATTTGTATGTTTTGAGATCCTTAAAGGAATTCTAAGTGTTTGTAGTCTTGATTTGGAATGATAATGTAACGTACTAGACTGGACCAACTGTAGCAAGACTTGGCATCAAAATTTGTTGAGCCTTAAATTGAGGACCAGCCTTAACTTTAGGCTTCTCCATTCTCGAATCCTCAAGAGTCAAGCCTACCGGCCGTCCAAAACCAAATTTTTAACACGCTATGAAAATTTTATTAGATTTTTTATTTTTTTGAACTAGAAGGGGTAATTATTAAAATCTATATGTCTTGCATTGATAACGACCTATTTAGACAACCAATTTTACACACACACACACACACATAGAGAGAGAGATCCTTGATAACTACATATATATATAAACACACTAGGGCACGATTCATTTAAGATTTTCTCCCGTGAAATCTTAGTTCCCAACCATTTTTTACACAGTCAGATTTGTGCGGAGCAACAAATTCGGCGTAGAACAATAAATTCGGCGAGGGCGTCCTTAAGTCGGAACAACAAATTAGCGTAAAAAATATAGCGGGCGCCAAATTTAGCGGGCGCCTTCGGCGTAGGCGCCTTTGAGTCGAAACAACAAATTAGTGTAAAAAATTGCACGGGCGCCTTCGGCGCGGACGCGGTTCATTTAAGATTTTCCCCGTGAAATCTTAGTTTCCAAACATTATTTACACAGTCAAATTTGTGTGGAACAACAAATTCGGCGTAGAACAATAAATTCGGCAAGGGCGCCCTTGAGTCGGAACAACAAATTAGCGTTAAAAAATTTTAGCGGGTGCCTTCGGTGCAGGCGCCTTCGGAAAATAAAAATAGTTGTGTTCTAAGTTAATAGATAATCTTTCCCCCTTTCTATTTGAATACTTGTCGAATCACATCAGCATTCTTACATCAAACTCACAGTCCAAACACCCCCAACCGCGCCCGCAGCAAAAGGTGATAGTTGTTAGGGTTTCAATACGTTCAAAAACCAATTGTTTATTAAAATCTTTTTTCAAAGGTCTGCAATAACAAATTGAATGATCAAAAATATTAAGAAATTGATTAGGGGAAAGGTTGAAATACCTTCCCAAGCTAGAAGCGGATCACCACAAGCTCGCCAGGGTCGTGGATCCAGAGAATGAACTCGCGTCCGCCTCTCAGCTCGTCGCCACTGACTGCTGCCAAGCTCGTTTTTACCTTTTTAACCTATTTTTCCTCTTTGTCCCTCTCTCTTTCTCTCCGGTCGCCAAAGGACGAAGGGAACGCGAAGAAGCGGCGGATTTCGTTGTATGTGGGGTTGGATTTCAAAAATCAAGCGTGCAACAAAAAAATGAAGGTTATTATTATTTCCCATGAACTTGCCACTAAATTTTCAATAAAGCAATCGCCGGTATACTTCTCCCTTTCCATTTCACCTTGCGAGGATTTCTCTTCATTTTGATGTTCTTGTGGCATTTTGATCTGCAGAACCTGAAGACCTTCAAAAGACTTTGTTGTTATAGTGAAAGGACTTCCAATAAAGCAAGCACGCAAATGGCTGTTGCTATCCCCAAAAAAAGCCATTTGCTCTCCCCCAAAGTAGACTTGCTTTCCCAAATCAAATGACAGGTTACGAAAAGAAATGGGACCCACAAAAATCAAAAATACAAATCATTCATCTCAATTTTTAATCTCAACCGTTCATCATCCAAGATTAAATCATGGCCCTCTTTCTATCAACCGGTTTGTCCTAGTCAGCTTGTTCTAGTCAGCCCTAGGATTCAAAAATCACTGTCAAATGTAATATATATATATATATATATATATATATATATATATATATATATATATATATATATATATATATATATATATATATATACTAGGATCCATTCGGATGGATCAAACATGCGGATCCATCCAAGTGGAATTTAAATCTAGACAATGTAAATAGAAAATTCGACTGCTGGATGTCATCTAACATGTCTAAACTAGCTCCAAACAAAATTTCAACTAATTTGGACATGTTTTGCCCATGCATCAAGTGGTTGCAAAATTAGCCGACTTTATAACTATTCAAAAACATCGAGTTTGCAACCACTTGATGCATGGGCAAAACATGTCCAAATTAGTTGAAATTTTGTTTGGAGCTAGTTTAGACATGTTAGATGACATCCAACGGTCGGATTTTCTATTTACATTGTCTAGTTTAAATTCCACTTGGATGGATCCGCATGTTTGATCCATCCGAATGGATCCTAGTCAACATATATATATATATATATATATATATATATATATATATATATATATATATATATATATATATATATATATATATATATATATATATATATATTGCGTGTATGTGTGTGTGTGTGAATGCAGTTGTGTTTTATGCGAGGCAGGAACAGAAGAAACCACGAACCATCTATTTTTTGAATGTAGCTATACATGCTATATTCTAAAGAGGAGTTTACTTAAGCCGGGGGTCTCAGAACCCCTTGACCAGCGGCTACATAAGGTGGGGGACTATTTCTTACTACACTTTGCTAAGAAAGATGCACTGAGCATTCTAGCGATGACTGTACTTGCTACCTCGGTTTGGCATATTTGAAGAGAACGGAATAGGCGGATCTTTGAGGGTGTTCTAAAACCCAAGACTACCCTTTTTGAGGAATAGCATCCAACATCAGAGTTATCCTCAAGGAGCTAGAACCAATTGAGCCGAAGTCCATCCTTGCTATGGAAAGGTGGGAATTTAGAGATGCAGGATAGTTTTATTACTTGTATCGTGAGTACCATGTTGGTTATTGTACATATGAGGGAGGGAGTGCTGTATTCTTAGTAAAGGGTGACGGTGCTTGTGCCCTCTCCCCTTTCTGAGTTTACCAACTTTTCTACCTTCTATTGTATTCTTGTACATTTGGAGATATTAATAAAGATTCACACTAACCTTTCATATATATATATATATATATATATATATATATATATATATCTATCTATCTATCTATCTATCTATCTATCTATATCTATATTATAAAACAGGGATGTTATCAAGAGAAATTGGATAAGAGATATTGGAAAAGAGAAATTGGATCAGAGATATCTATATTATAAAAGAGGGATGTTATCAAGAGAAATTGGATAAGAGATATTGGACAAGAGAAATTGGATAAGAGATATCTATATTATAAGAGAGGGATGTTATCAAGAGAGATTGGATAAGAGATATTGGACATGAGAAATTGGATAAGAGATATCTATATTATAAAAGAGGGATGTTATCTAGAGAAATTGGATAAGAGATATTGGACAAGAGAAATTGGATAAGAGATATCTATATTATAAAAGAGGGATGTTATCAAGAGAAATTGGATAAGAGATATTGGACATGAGAAATTGGATAAGAGATATCTATATTATAAAAGAGGGATGTTATCAAGAGAAATTGGATAAGAGATATTGGACAAGAGAAATTGGATAAGAGATATCTATATTATAAGAGAGGGATGTTATCAAGAGAGATTGGATAAGAGAATCTATATTATAAGAGAGGGATGTTATCAAGAGAAATTGGATAAGAGATATTGGACATGAGAAATTGGATAAGAGATATCTATATTATAAAAGAGGGATGTTATCAAGAGAAATTGGATTAGAGATATTGGACAAGAGAAATTGGATAAGAGATATCTATATTATAAAAGAGGGATGTTATCAAGAGAAATTGGATAAGAGATATTGGACATGAGAAATTGGATAAGAGATATCTATATTATAAAAGAGAAATTGGATAAGAGATATTGGACAAGATAAATTGGATAAGAGATATCTATATTATAAGAGAGGGATGTTATCAAGAGAGATTGGATAAGAGATATCTATATTATAAAAGAAGGATGTTATTAAGAGAAATTGGATAAGAGATATTGGGCATGAGAAATTGGATAAGAGATATCTATATTATAAAAGAGGGATGTTATCAAGAGAAATTGGATTAGAGATATTGGACAAGATAAATTGGATTAGAGATATCTATATTATAAAAGAGGGATGTTATCAAGAGAAATTGAATAAGAGATATTGGACAATAGAAATTGGATAAGAGTGATGTTATCAAGAGAAATTGGATAAGAGATATCTATATTACAAACGAGAGATGTTATCAAGAGAAATTGGATAAGAGATATTGGACAAGAGAAATTGGATAAGGGATATCTATTATATAAAAGGCGGATGTTATCAAGAGAAATTGATTAGAGAATTTGGACATAAGAAATTGGATAAGAGAATTTGGATATCTATTATATAAAACAGAGAAATTGAATAAGAGAAAATATAAGAGATGAGATTTTGAGGGATAAAAGAGGAGGTGGGAAATTTTACACATACAACCCCGGTTTTTGTATTTTTGCCTATGGACACTCCCCACACACACACCCACACTTTTTATTCTCACCCCTTCTGGCCATTTTCTTTCCAGTTCTATGAAGTTTTGAATCTTATCCTACTAGGACAAAGCTTTGTCCTACGTGGAAAGTTTATCCTTGGTGGTAATGACAATTTTGGGGGGACTTAAATTTTGGGGGAAAACTTAAATTTGGGGGGAAACTTGAAATTTTGTGGGAAAACTTGAAATTTGGGGGAACTTGAAATTTGTGGGGAAGAAAAACTCAGTCATTAAATAAACCGTGCCCTATGGGCACGGGTAATGACTAGTATATATATATATATTGAAATTGGCGATTTAGGTTTAGTTTTCCTCCCCCTCTAGCCGCCGGCAGGGCAACCTGCCGTCAGCTAGGGCTGTTGCTTCAAGATCGCCTTTGGTTGGTTGATTCCCTTCGAGTTCTACGCGTCGTCTTCCACAATCGATCCAGATCTGCAATTGCGTCACCTTGCAGCGCTTGCATCGCCGTTCCTCCACATCCGACTGTGTCGCCGTTCTGCTGCGTCGTATCTCCAGAACCAGAGGCGAGGTTCTGATCCCTCTGCGCCGTATCTCCAGATCCGACTACGCCGTCGCTCCACAGTACCGTGGACGGCGACTGACCGGCCACATCCGGAGGCGAGATCGATTCCCGTTCGCCTGCCCCGGAGTCATCTACACATCCGACATCCGACGGAGACTGACGAGCCACAGATCTAGCGGCGAGGTCGATCCTGTCACAGACTGGGCCAGCAGCGTTGTCGAGGCAACGACTACCGATGGCGAGGACCGACGACAGGCCGTCGCACCGTCTCTGGGTGACTCTCGTGCTCAGATCGCAGGGTTCTGCGACGTCATCTGTTCTAATCCAGATCTGCGTCACCTACGGCAAGGGCTTCTCCTTCGGTGGCAAGGGCGAGGCCATCTACTGCAGATCCAGTTTCGGCCTGCTCTCAAGGTCCACGTGTAGATCATGGGCAGCAGATCCAATCTCGCCTCTATTAACGCGGGAAACCCTTATCATAGATGTTCTCCATACTGTCTTCAAAGGATGTCAACATCTGCTGTAACAAAGTCAACACCTAATAACGTTGAAGAATATCCTCCGCTACAATGGAATTCTACTAACAATCGGAAGGAGAAAGATTCTGGCCAATCATCTGCTCCTTTGAGGGTGGCGAAGACAAGTCGTGAAACCTGGAGTTCGCTGTTTTCTGTAGGGCACGCTGTTGAAGAGGTTAGCAAATGCTCTTACTATCCTCCTCGGGAGGTTACTTCAGGCAAGACTGTCCCATGGATTCCGCAAGAAGCAATCTCTACAAATGTTGCAAAATGGAGACGAACACTAGCCGGTTATATTGTGGGTGACAAACCTTTTTATTCTCATCTTCGTGCATGTGTCCATCGTTTGTGGCGGCCAAAGGGTACTCTACAGGTCCACTCTAGGGAAAATGGCATTTTCTTCTTCGTGTTTGAGTTGGAGTAAGATTGCAGCATGGTGCTCCAAGGAGGGCCTTGGATGTTTGATAAAAGGGTGATAGTGATGCGATGCTGGACTCCAGACCTAACAATGGACAGAGATCTTCTGTCATCAATTCCAGTATGAGTGAGATTTCCCGACCTGCCCCTTAAATTTTGGTCTGCAGAGTGCATAAGTATTGTTACGACCTAAAGATCGCGATAGCCCGACCTTCCATCCAAAACCGACGAAACACCCAGCCGGTTCGCCCCTCCCTCCTGACGAGCAACCGACCCAATGACAGGGCGTTCTACGCCCGAACCTCAGAGGCCCGCAGGGCGCCTATCAATCCTAAAGCCTGACACGACTGGGAGAAGGGCGCACTCTGCCTCGGACGTTGATAGGGGCCCTCTCCAGCACGACCCCAGCAGGATGCGCACCCGTTCTCCCCCGGTTTACCGGAACAGCACGCACAGTGTATGTCCAGACCGCTCGTCCTTGATCCGGGCCGGACTGGCAACCCGTCATGGGCCCCGCCCCTGGGAGGCGCTCCGACGGTTCCTTGGCACATCGGACACGAAAAACAACCTAGTACAAGGACGATACTGACATGTACGCCGCCCGACCATCTGACAAAGCACCCCCTGGCTGTTGTGCCCCCTAACACTTAATGCTTTCGGCCCTGACACCCTGACAAAAGCGCCCCTGGCCGTTGCGCCGTCTGACAAAAGCGTGGCTGACACCCCTGATCCTTACATCCTCGTCCGAAGCTTCTGCTGACAGCAGGGCCAGCTCAGCACACCCAGTCAGCATGCCAGGTCAGCCCCACCTAACTGCATCAGGTATAAATACCCCTTCGCCTCCAACGGGTAAGGGGTTGGCAAATTTACTCTGAACTTTATTACTCACACATAAGAGCAAAGGTCGTCCATATCTTTGTTCTTCCACCACTCATAGCTCGTCACGTACAGTTGACTCACCTTCAGTCCGACCTGCGTGCCTAGCCCCCGCTTTAAGTCCTATTACTGACTTAGGCATCGGAGAGACTAAGGGTTGGACCCCAACCCGACCTTTCTGACGAGTTGCTCCTTACGCAGGTTAGCTTGTCACCATCGATCGCGCTCGCCCCTGCACCAGGAAGTTCGGCCCTTCTAACCGCGTCCTTCTGGATTCGACACCGTGGTCAGCCTTCACAACCGGTTTAACCTCATCATCCCACTAATCACCTGTTAAATAGCCCTACCTTAACCCTCATCATTATCATAACCACCGTGCCCTTGGTTCCCCTTAATACAAATTCATTGTACGCGAGTTCTACCCCGCAACAATTGGCACCGTCTGTGGGAATCGAAGGGACACACCCATGTCAGATCCCATACTAATCAACCGAAACCCTGACCACGGCAAGAACCCTATGGATCAAGAATCACACTCTCACCCCATGACTCCGACGACTAATCCACTCCTCTTGGTGGAGGTCGAGACAGTCCAGGCCTCAGCTCGTGCGGTACAACAGAGCTTCGAGGCCTTCTCTAAGATAATGGCGGGCTTCGCTGCAGCCCAGGACCGAAGCGCCCCCCGGCCCCTCCGAGCCCCGAACGTGAGGCGAAATCTTCACCCTCAGTTCGACGAAGAAGTAGGGGACGAAGGGCTCGCCGAGGAGATAGCGGCCCAACAAAGACTCTTGGAAGATGAGATGGAGGTCGCACGGCTGAGGAGGCGCCAAGAAGAGGCGACTGCCGCACAGATGCGTCTGGATGAAGCGGCCGAGGCCGCCCGGCAAGCCCGCCTCGACGAAGAAGCCGCTCGTCGCCAACTCCGCTTCATCACCGCGGAGAACGAGAGGCTAAGGCGGGAGAATGAAGAGAACCGGGATATCCCGTAAATGTCGACCTCGGGCTGACGACGCACCCCAGATCGCTTTTGCGAGGAAGCCATCCGTCAGCAACTCCGCTTCCTCGTCGCAAAGCACGATGGGTTCCGGAGGGAGGACCGGGAGCAGCGAGGGACCCATAAGGAGCCAACTTTGGGCCGGTGATACCGGAACGCCCGTAGTCCGCCATTAGCTGGGCCGCCGCCCGCGCGGGAGAAGTCCCCCGCGAAGACCACCCCCTCCCTTCCAGGGGCACGCTGACCGCCGGCAGCCGGGGCGATGCCGGAGTCAAACACCGGATCGGTCAAGGGAGCGCACACCTGAGTGCCCCACCTACCCGGAGGAGGCCACGCCACTGGCGCGGTGGATCACGTCGGCCTTGAGACCCGCGAGGTTCAAGGCCCCCCCAGTTGGCCACTTACAGCGGAAGAGGCGACCCTCTCTCGCACGTACAACAATACCGGGGGGCGATGGAGACACAGGATGTGGATGACGCATTCCTGTGCCGGCTTTTCTCACAGAGTTTGCAAGATACAGCATTGGAGTGGTACTACGGTTTACCCGTGAGATCCATCGGGAGCTTCGGCGAGTTGTCTCATAAATTCTGCAAGGAGTTTCGGGCCAGGCGCACAAAGAAGAAGCCTTTGGACGACCTCAGCACGACAGTCCAAGGGGAAGGAGAGACGACGGGGAAATACCTACGCCGCTTCCAGGACGAAAGGCAGGCAGTGGTGGCCTGCGGCGATGAAGTGCTCATGCTAGCCTTCAAGACGGGGCTGCGGAATCCAACATTTTCATGAATAAAATCTCCGGGTCAAAATTTTCATGAATAAAACCCGGAGGTTGCGGAATCCAAAAGGCTTGGGTCTCGGGTCAAAATTTTCATGAATAAACCCCGGAGGTTGTTCTACATAAACTTCTTCTTTAAGAAAACCATTTTAAAAATCACTTTTGACATCCATTTGAAATAATTTAAAATCTTTAAAACATGCAAATGATAATAGCATCCTAATAGATTCAAGACGTGCAACTGGTGCATAGGTTTCATCATAATCATTACCTTCTTCTTGATTATAAACGTGTGCAACCAATCGTGCCTTGTTTCTAATTACCTGACCAGATTCATCCAATTTATTTTTGAATACCCACTTGGTACCAATAATTGAATGATTTGATGGTCTGGGAACTAATTCCCAAACATCATTCCGTTGAAATTGGTTGAGTTCTTCTTGCATAGCCATAATCCATGAACTGTCTTCACAGGCATCTTTGATGTTCTTTGGTTCAATGGTTGAGAGAAATGCACAATGTGCCATTTGCTCTATTTGGCTACGAGTTCTTACTCCATCTGTAATATCTCCAATGATTGACTCTGATGGATGATTTGGAACTTGTGCAAATGCCTTAGGAAGATCTGCATTATCTGAAATAGACTCAACAGAATGTTTAGTAGGATCAATTTCATCAAGTTTCATATTATCTAAGGAATTAGAAAGAGGTAATATATTTTCTTCATCATCAATGATGGGAGAATTTGATGAGGGGTTCTCATCAAATATGACTTGAAGTGATTCTTCAATTGTTGAAGTTCTTTTATTATATACTCTGTAGGCTTTGCTACGTGTTGAGTATCCAACAAAAATACCTTCATCAGATTTAGAATCAAATTTGTCAAGTGCATCTTTAGTATTAAGAATGAAACATTTACATCCAAACACTTTAAAATATGATACACGAGGAATGCGATTAAAGAATAATTCAAAATAAGTTTTATTTAGTAATGGCCTAATAAGAACTTTATTCATAATGTAACAAGTAGTTGCGACAGCTTCTGCCCAAAAATATTTTGGTAGATTACTATCACAAAGCATTGTTCTTGCACATTCTTGTAAAGTTCTACTTTTCCTTTCTACTACTCCATTCTGAGGAGGAGCACGAAGAAAAGAAAAATTGTGTGTAATGCCATTATCATTACAAAACTTGGTAAAACATTCATTTTCAAATTCTCCCCCATGATCACTACGAATATTGATAATGTTAGAGGATTTGATCTTTTGAATCTTTTTACAAAATACTGAAAATTCTTCAAAAGCATCATTCTTGTTTTGCAAAAATATAACCAAGTGTTCTAGAATAATCATCAACAATGACAAATGCATATCTACTTCTATTCAAAAAAGCTACTCTTGAAGAACCAAACAAATCTAAGTGTAGGAGTTCTAATGGTCTCTTTGTTGAGATAACGTCCTTTGATTTAAAAGAAGATTTGTGCATTTTTCCTTGTTGACAAGCATCACAGAAATATTTGTGTTTGAAAGAAATATTTGGCATTCCATTAACTAACTTGTGTTTTGAAATACGTGTTAGGTTTTTGAAATTGGTGTGTCCAAAACGTTTATGCCATAAAAGAGTATCATCTGATGTAATCATTAAACAATGATTATGAGTGGTAACAGACATGCATAAAATATATATGTTATTCTTACGCTTACCACGAAATAAAATAGATGACATATCAGAATCATAAATGATGCAATCATTTTGTTCAAAAACTATTTTGTAATTTTTATCACATAATTGACTAATAGAAAGCAAGTTGTGTTTCAAACCGTCAACCAGGAGAACATTTTCAATGATAGGCTGATTTGTATTACCAACTGTTCTAGTGCCTATGATTTTACCTTTGTTGTTGTCACCAAAGGTATCTGTGCCTCCATCTTTATATTTAACGGTTGAAAGCAAGTTGACATTCCCCGTCATATGTTTTGAACATCCACTATCCAAAATCCATCTTTCTTTCTTAGATACCTGAAAGATAAAACATTAAGCATTGGTACCCTTTGTTCGAGTGTCCTTGGGATTAGATTTTAGGAAGCCAAACCCAAGTGGAATTTGGCTTTCTAATGTAATTACTAGAATGAAAAATAGCATGTATATAATGAGAAATATAACTATTTCTTTCATTTAAACATGAATCCTTAGGAACCCATATACTAATTGTATTAGGTTTCCTAGGAGATGATTTTGAAATGTTGATAACATTTCTTTGTGACGAAGAAGTAGGAATGTTTACTATCTTCGTGTAAATAAATGCGTGATTCTTCTTTTGTGGTTTAACAAAAATTGTTTTTCCACAAGATTAAGATATGTCACAAGACTTAGGTGCATCCTTATGAGAATATCCCAAACATTGCCTATGATTTGCTGGATATTGAATTTTTAGCAAATCATCAAGATTTGTCTTTCCTTTTTTAAATTTATTAACATTGGATGACATCTCATCGTGTTTCATCTTTAGTGATGAAATACTTTTATCTATTTCGGATATTCATGTATGCAATTCTAGATTCTTAGTTTTGAGAAGATCATTCTCTTTACTAAGATCCAAAACTTGAGAAGAAGTATTCTCAGTGCTTTTAGAAGATGATAATTCTTGATATTTAAGAAGGAGATCATCATTATTCTGTTTCAATGATTTATGTTGACTATTCAATTAGCCAAGAGTTAATATGTAATAGATTTAATAAGAAAATTTAAAACTACTGGGTTAAGCTGTAAGTAGGCTTAGCAATCTACTTCAAATCTAACACAGTAACAACCCAAGCCTGAATTATAATTAACATTGTGCGGCAATAACATCCGGAACTATCTAGTAGCTAATGGCGATGCATAAATATGTAGCTAATGGCGATGCATGTATGTATGCATAAATTATGTCTTTAAACTACTCAATTGTCCATGTAAACTGAACTGTGCAAAGGTATAAATGATGTATCTCTTCAATCAGACATATGTGATGTACTTATGAAAATGCTTTAAAAGTAAAAGTACTGCTTTGGATGTATATATGGGATGTACTTATGAAAATGACATCAAAAAATACATATTTTTTTAAAAAAAATATTCATCAACGTTTACAAGTAATTACCTAAGAAACACCTTTGGTTGCTTCAAAAAAGCCTTCTCAATCTGCAACTTGAAGCAACTATAACCAGTGAGCAGATAATTTATGCTTTGTTTCAGAGAAAATGAGTAACTATATCCAGGCAACAATGACAACCACCAGACAGGTCAAGATGTTTAGTGCTAGAGAGATTGCCGAGCCCCATCTCACCCAATTGCCAATAGAAATGGCAACATATAATTATGTTATTCGCTAATTTTCAAAAAAAATACCTCTATGTTTCATCGTTTTCACAATATACAATCTTATGCGTTGAAAATATAGTTGGAATTAACATTGAAATTCACTTTTCTCAAGTAAAACAAAAATACTTGTTACTCACAATTTTGATTCCAAATTTTGATTGGCCTTCTGCAATTCCTGAAAATGAATAAATCTCGATGGATTAATAGTGAGATTGACATGAGGAAAGAATGTTAGTTCATATCCAAAATTTCCATCTCTGTTAATGTCACAACTTAAATACCATTAATTTGATTCCAAGTGCGATGAAAGGGAGAGATGGGTCCAATGTTATAATCCAAGTAGCACTGCTTGGTTTAAATCAATGCCATCATTTTCGCTTAATTGACAAGCCATGCGCACCACACTTGGAATTGGTCCATCCATCAATATATATGGCTTGGTCTTTGAGATACGTACACATGTCTCTCAATACACCACGATCACAAGATGCAACTTTTCATTGTGTCCTATCTTGATCACTATTAGATCATGACAATACATGCATGATGCATGTACACAGAGGTTTTCAAAAACATCTTTTAAGGCTGTTACACCTCAACACCGCCACATTTGCTATCAAAATGATGGATGCAAAAAGGATATCCTACCTTAAGGATTAAGCAGGCATGATTGTTTTTCATGATATACAATGAAAATTGGTAAATTTCTTGCTAAGGAATTTCATCTACATTCTTTGCTTTGTGTTTGTCCCACTTCCCTTGTACTGAGAGAAACGAAAATGCAAATGCAACAAGCCTGTAAGGATTCACCTTCTCGACTTTTAAATACACTAAGCGTCTGAAATAAAACTGCAGCTATTTTTACATATAACTAATAGAGCAACTGCAAAATGCCATATACAACATATATTAGCAAATATGAATGGTGGTATTACCATAATAAGGAGAACATTAAAGAGAACATGAAAATACTGACAAAAGACATCCATAAAGTTCTACAAGACCTTTTAACATAAGTATGATATTAACTTGTTTCAAGATATGCTATGTGAATCTGAAACATATCGACATATCCTAAAAATTCAAAACCGAGATACACTCATCCCTGCATAACAGAAAGAACGGGAGCACCCCCAAGATATACTTGGTAAACAGAAACCTTTACTCCTTAAGCACAACATGAAATATGTTAGTAATACTATATTTTAGTTAATTAAATATTAACCACTATGAACAGCATTCTTCCCATCCTAAGAAGCACACAATCAAACTCCTTGTTTGTTTGGTATAACATACCAATCATAACTAAAATCCTTGCTTGTTTCAAGATATGCTATGTGATTCTCCAAAGGCTGCCCATATCACTCTGCTTCAGCACTTTCTGCAACGAGAACATCAAGTTCTTCTCTGATTCCCAGCCCTACATATTACACAAAAGTTTCGCTCTAAATCAATTAGCAGAAAAACAAATCCAGAGTACAGTGTGCCTGCTAAAACAACCCAATTAATGCAGGGGGGAATTATGAGAAAATTTTCTTTTCCCATTCACCTTCTCACATTGCACACATATCAATTCTTAAGCCATACCTTCTCAATAAGATTGAGCAAAGATAGCACATTAGCTATATCATATAATCTCCTTACTTTGGCTGCATTATTGCCTTGAAATAAGAAATCATGTATTTGAGTGCATAAACAACTAAAAAAAGAAAATTAAACAAGCAATATACAAAGATAGGTTTATACTTCTAGGTTGAGATGGGTCGTGGACATCACCAAGCAGCAATCTTGCAGCCTCATCAAGTGACACAGTGTCCACATATTAGCAAATTTGCTAGAACAAGTCAATGCTCAGCATTTGCAGGGTAGTAACACTGAAACATAAAACTATTCTACAGTAATGGATGCGCACAACTCTCTAATATTATGCAAAATTCTGCACAAAAACGATTCTAGTGCTTTACATAAATGAACTGAATATGGGTTTTCTTGCATTCAATACAATTGTTATCTTTATCAGCATATCTGCAAAAACAAATCGAAGCATCCAAAAGAGCCAAAAACATTGTACTCTTTGCTTCTCACTCTATGTGTTTCATACTATTTCCCAGTAATTAGACTTCTAATGTAGGAGTCATGCCAAATGCCATAACAAATCTTTTATCCACATGCATTCCACGGTCATAACGTTTTGATGAACAAATCTAAAGCTCATGCGAATACACTAGCATTACTAAAATTCCGAGAAAAACACCATTTTTTTAAAAAATCGTCCATATTTTAAGAATGATTCAATAATAACAAATCATAACTTGCATCAACAATCTCAACATTTCAACAAACCAGAAGAAAAGCATGCAAGAGAAAAGAAAAAAGTCACAATTTTTATTGATCCAAAGAAGGAAGAAAAAATGTGCAAAGAAAAAGGTCATGATGCTCACCTGACCGTAGCTATGGCTTGGGGTTGAGAAGAGCTGTTGACGATCGCCTGAGGAGAGCTTAAGCATTGACGATCGCTTGAGTAGAGCGCATGAAGAGGGCTCCAGATGGGCTTGGGGGAGAGGAGATCGCGAGCTAGGGCTTGGGGGAGAGGAGATCGCGAGCTAGGGCTTGGGGGATAGGAGATCGGATGCGAGATGGGGCTAGGCGAGATGGGAGAACGAGAGAGCAAGCGAGCTAGGGCTTGGGGAGATGAGATCGGAGCTATGGCAAGATGGGGCTAGGCGACAGGGGAGAACAGATTGTCTTGCAATACCCTCTTTCAAGGAATGTAGCAAAAGGTCCTTTCTTCGCCCAATTTCTCCTAGGCGTAACAGCGCCAAGTGTTGTTTAGCAGAATTTGCAGAACTGCCATCATCCAGAATTCCTTTAAGCATTTCTACATTGGATGTATATTTGATGTCACCAGCAGCTAGACAAAGTATAACCACATCAACTTGGTGTATATATGCGAGAGCATGTACGTTCAGTTCCGTCTTAGCATTCACCAGTGCCTGCATATCCTTCAGATTGGTGCGGGCTTCGTCGGTGGCCTCATCAGATCCATCAACTTCCTCCGCGACAAGTGGCCTCGACTGGTCACCGACATTGCGACGGGCACCCTCGACGATAGGATCGCCGAACAATCGTTGCGATGCTTGGTTTCCGGCCTGCCCAAGCCTGATCATGGCCTAGCCAGTTTCGTAAGGGAACAATGTTGCAGTGCGGACTGATCCGGGATCATAACCAAGATATGGCCCAATGCCAAGTGCCTGAGAATGATTGTGATGGGCTCGATATCGCGGTATGTACATATGCTCGAGTTTTACTGTGGCGGCCTTCCGATCGTGAGCATGTGTTGGCAAGGGGTGCGTCTAAGCAACGGTTTGGATTAGAGTGGGAGTGACACACGCATAATTTTCCAGAAATCAATTTTACTCCAAGCGCTCTCCCGCGATAGCAATTTGCTTTGGCCCGATGGATGGCATCAGACGGCTGCCATTTTTAATAAACATTTTTTACAACTTTCAGAGAAAAAAGTTGTAATACACATTTTTTACAACTTTCAGAGAAAAAAAGTTGTGGTGTCAAAATTAACATTTACAACTATGCACGAAAAAAATTGTAATACCCATTTTTTACAACTATCCACGAAAAAAGTTGTAATAAACATTTTTTACAACTTTCAGAGAAAAAAGTTGTAGTATAAAAATTAACATTTACAACTATTCACGAAAAAAGTTGTAATAACCATTTTTTACAACTATCCACGAAAAAAAAGTTGTAATAAAATTTTTTTACAACTTTCAGAGGAAAAAAGTTGTGATAAACATTTATTATAACTATCAAAATGGAAACGTTGTCCCATGAAAGTTGTAAATGACTACTATTGTTGTAGTGTTTAACTGCAAGTAGACCAGACATCATGTTTTCAGTATGTTTATGTGCACGTTTTCAGGCAGATCCTAAAGTTTCACATCTAACTGCCGTAAAACGGATTATTAGATATGTTAAATATACTTCTGATTTTGGTTTATTTTATCCTAAAACAAACACATTTGATTTATTATCATATAGTGATGCAGATTTTGCTGGTTGCAAATCAGACCGTAAAAGTACTAGTGGTACATGTCACTTTTTAGGACATGCATTAGTCTCTTGATTTAGCAAAAAGCAAAACTCTGTTTCATTATCTACAACCGAGGCAGAATATATTGCCGCCGGTTTAGCATGTGCTCAAATTTTATGGATGAAACAAACTATTTCAGACTATGGTATTAATTGTTCCACATGCCCTATTATGTGTGATAATAACAGTGCTATTAATTTGTCTAAAAATCATGTGCATCATTCACGTACAAAACATATTGATGTACGTCATCATTTTTTAGATGATCATGTTCAAAAAGGAGATATTATTTTGAAATTTATTTCAACTGAACATCAAGTTGCCGATATTTTGACTAAGCCTTTGAAGGAAGAAACTTTCATTAAGCTTAGAAGAAATCTGGGCATTATTAGTGAATCAGAATTTGATTTATAAATATGTTCATTTATTTTTTATTTTTGTGAATTTTTCTATAATTTTTTGGCTCCTATTTATTTTTATCATGTTACGAAATTTTGTAGCATGCCAATTTTTAAAATTTCTTCTGTTTCATGACTAAATTGACCCCTGGTTTTCAGTTTTTTTCTTCTGTAACTTTTCATATACAGTTTTGACATTTTTTCTTTTACGAGAGAACAATTTTTTTAAAAACACACACACAAACGCAATAATTCTTTACTTACCTATTTTCTGTTCTGTTCTTCCCTTGCTTCCCTGTCTCGAAATTGGGTCACTGTTTATTCCTTCTTCTCCTTGGAATTTGATTAAGATATTCTTTGATTGGTCTTTATCTAATATCCTCTTCTCATACCAAGTGGCACGTTTCCATTCGCCTTCTCCACCTACCATACTTTCTGTTTGTTTGCACTAAGGCTTCACATGATGACAACCAGATATTAACTCATATTTCTTTCCAAGAAAACTACGAAGACACATGGCTTCTTCTCATTTGTCTCTCCTTAATTCACTTCTTCACGTTGGTACAAGCACTTGCATTCACTTCTTCCACCAACTGTACTTTATGTTGACTTGAAGTACTCCTTCATAAGAAGACAGCAGGATATTATTTTGGAGAATGCACTTACACTTACACCAGTATATTATTTTCCCTCTTTATTATTTTTTTCTTGCCTTTGAATGACAGCTATACTTTAAATTCTATTTTTTTTCATTTGTTCCAAGACATCAACTACCCCATTCATTTCGGCCTGACACCCTATCTTTGCTATGGAAATGCCTTTGACCCATTATCTCACCAACTTCCCATACACCTAGGGACTACACACTATTTATTTATTAATTTTTTAAATGCCTTCTATCTACCATGCTTAATGTTTGTTCTTATTTTACTATTTGTTTGTATGAAGCCAACGGGTATTTTTAAAGCCAACGGGTATTTTCGAAACCACCGCCTGCGTCTCTTCATCTACCTCTCAATTCGGTTTCTGTATTTTGAAATTTTTTCAGTTGCTCTAACCCATTCGGTTTTGGCAACCGCTCCCACTTCCTCTATCATGGCACCTGTTCGGTTCTCTATTCTTTTTATTTATTTGATTCTCCTTCAACTTTATTTCCTATTCTCTGTTTATCTCTCTTCTTCCTTGAATATAGTTCTCTGTTTTTATCCTTTATCTTCTCTCCACCATGGCCGAACCTACTCCTCCTTCAACCACCAACCGTTTTTGCTCCCAGGCTGCCAAGGATCGGTATTTATCTTTCGAGGCTACGCGTTTGAAAAATCTACGGAATGATGTAATTTTTACTTTTTAGATAGTTTCAGGGCCTTGGTCATATCATATCATGTATCTCTAAACTCAAAACTACATCATCTCCTAACCCATTTAATTCTGAGTCAAAATTCCTATTTTTTAGAATTGGCCTATTAGGATTTTTCCTAGCCTTCTAAACAACTATATTTTCGTTGACTTTTGACCTGATACTTTCAGACAAGGATCTATCTGTTGTCTAGCCCACGTCACCAAAATTTTGTGACCGTTTCAAAATTAGCAGTAGGGCTGTTGACGAACGAGCTTGAACGAGCTTGAACAGGGAGCTTGGTTTTGTTCATGAACAAAATCTATGTTCAAGCTCTGTTTGTTTACTAACCGAGCTCTAAAAACATGTTCAAGCTTGTTCGTTAAGCTTACCGAACGAACGTAAACGAACGTAAATGAACATTTACCGAGCTTGTTCACGAGTAATTAATCGAACGTTCTGTTTGTTAACAAGACTTATCGAGCTTGTTCGTGAACAAGTTCAGGAACATGTTCGTGAGCACACAATCAATCTTGTTCATGAACAGATTTTCAATCAAACAAACGAACGTCAATTTTTTAATCAGGAATAATACTATTTAAACATAATTGCCAATGACTAAATCAATTAAATAAAACAATTAAATATTTGCAGGACAAAAACAAATAAATCCAGCATAATAGCTCCATAAATCCCATTACAAGCATCCATTTAAGTATAGTAAAAAATATAGTATTTGTCTAAATTTACTATTTTTAGTACATGTTTGTTCACGAACACTTAACGAGCTTGTTCATGAACATCACTTAACGAGCTTGTTCATGAACACTTAACGAGCTTGTTCATGAACATAAATGAACGAACATAGTTATGTTCAAGCTCTGTTCGTTTATTTACCGAGCTCTAAAAATCTGTTCAAGCTTGTTCATTAAGCTTCCTAAACGAACGTAAACGAACATCAACCGAGCTTGTTCACGAGTAGTTCGTCGAACGTTCTGTTCGTCAACAGCCCTAATTAGCAGGCTACGAATTTTCCTAGCATGCCAAACTGTTTTTTGGTCTGAAATTTTCCAGAACAGTTTCTGACCGTTCTCCAACGTTCCTTACAGTTTCTGAACGTTGTGCAACGTCTCTTTTGTAAGGACCCTGTCTATGGGGAAAACACTAGAAGGGGGTTGAATAGTGTTTATGCAAATTTAAAAGGAATTTACGCCAAATAAAATGCAATCCAACAAATAGTGCGGAATAGAAAACAACCCAAAGAGAAACACACGCAAACGCAGTTATGTTTCAAGGGTTCGGATTACCCAAGTCAACTCCCGACTTGTTCCCGGTAATCCTACATCCCTACCACCCGGATACCACCGGATACTCAAGTTAGAACCCTAACTTGAGGTTTCCTTAAACCCCACTTGTAGCAACCCTACAAGTGCAATCGAATACAATCGATGTCCTTGACTCCCACAACCAGGGAGCAAGCAAAAACCACTCTCACAACCGAGAGCACAATTCAAATAATGAAGTTATGAAATCTGAAAGCAACACTTACAATCACATATGCCTTGAAGTAGAACTTGAAGGAGAAGTGTGATGTGTGTTGAAGAACTCTCTTGGAAGAGAGAAGAAAAGCCCTTTCTCTTGACTGCACCAAATGCCTAGAAGATCAATCTTTGGTTCTAGGTTGGAGAGCAAGAGAACAAGATTTGGAAATACTTAGGGCTTTGGATTTGAAAGCTTTGATCTTTGGAAATGAAAGCTTGAAGGATTTTGCAATGAATGAGTAACCTTCCAATGAAACAGTAGAAGCTCTATTTATAGCTTTCTCAAATCCACAAAACAGTTTTGGCAAAAACCCAATCGAAATCCGTGAGAAAAATCTCAACGGATATAATCTGAACTCGCGACAGTCGACTGATGAACAAACCACAGTCGACTGTTGCACAGTCAGCAAGGGTAGGTGAGAATTCATAACGGTAACTTACCACGTGGACAATCGACTGATGAAGCCAAGACAGTTGTCTGTAAAACCAACAGGCGACTGGCCGAGAGAAGAGTAAGTTAGATGAAATACTGGAAATCTCACAAGATACAGGACATACGACTGATGCAAGGAACACAGTCGACTGTTAATCAGAACAGGCGACTGTATAACCTTAAACAGACGACTGTCACAGACAGGAGAAATTTCCAGGGAGCTAAGTCAAAGAATAGACTTACAGACAGGCGACTGTTGCAGCATAGACAGTCGACTGATCTAATATACAGTCGACTGTATATACAGCATAAGTCGACTGGCCATAGAAATCGGATCAAACAGAGTTTGGGCAAGGAGAGACAGGCGACTGATGAACCATTCACAGTCAACTGTCGCTAAGACAGGCACCTGATAAACGTTCAACAGTAGCCTGCGCGAGATAATCAGAGAGGACCCAAAAACTGTATTGTAATAGTCTGTGCATAACAGGCGACTGTAGAACAAAACACAGTCGACTGTTTTTGAGACAGGCGACTGTAAACTGTTAAGCAGTCGGCTGTTATAAACAATCCTAGCACAAACAAAAGAGAATTGAATTGAGATCAAAGGACAAAGGTCTAGTGATGTCCTATGACCGAAAGTAGATGTGTGTGAGTGCTCCATCAAAGTTCTACTTCTAAGCTACATACTAGAAGAGATAAAAGAAAAGTTACATTGACGAATAATCTCTTCTTTCCATCGTATGAGCTTGAAGTCTTTACGGAGCTTCAATCATCAATCTACGATCATCCAATTCATATTATTTGCCTTCAATCACGTTTGTGAGTCATCCATTGCTAGTTGATCTTCATAGTAAGCTTAGGCAATGGATTAACTGCAAAATAGGGGATTAGTCACAAGTATTTATGTTTGCTCATCATTAACACCAAGTAGGGAGAAGTCCAATACTCAACATTCTCCCCCTTTTTGATGATGACAAACAAACATAAACAAAAAGATAAATAGTTGTGCGTAATGAAAACTTACTCCCCCTACATAGATGCCAATCAAGTTAGCCAACAAATATTAGAGCATCTATATAGTAATTGAAGCAAATGAGTGAGCTAAGAATGAATTTAATTCAAGAAATCTTAGGAAATAAAAATCCCTATTCATTGTAATCTTACTCCCCCTGAATCTAAGGCAACGTAAATCTTAGATTCAAGCGTTAGAACATACTTAGCACATCCATTATGAATCTTGTATGTTTATTTCTCTCCCCCTATGGCATTATCCAAAAAGGTGGGAGCAAATAACAACAACAATAATAGTGCTAAAATATGAACTAACAACAATCAAGGAGTATAAAGATATATCGAATCAAAACTCATAAAGTCTCATCATATACACATGTGAGTAATGGAATTGAAATCCAATAACATTTTAGATATTCGAAAAGAAAATAATTTTCACAAATTCATCACTTCAATGAAAGAGCATGAATTAACCAATATCAAATTCTTGTATTGTCTCAAAAACACATCAAAAAGAGTGAAGCATACATAGAGACAATATATCATACATCACACAGAAGTTAATCAATATAGCATAGTGTGACACAAAAGAAAGATGCAACATCATATATATAAAGAAGCTGAGTACATCATCGGGTGGTTATCAACATGTCCACCCCAAAAAGATACATCATGAGCAACAAAAAATAACTACATCATGACGACATCATAGAGTAAGCAATATACATATATAAAGAGTGTCGCATACAGCATCATCCATCATACAACGACAAAACATATATCATCATCACTCAACCTAAGCAGAAACAGACCCCACAAAATAAAAACAAGGTCTTCAGGTGAGTGAAGAGAACAGCATCAGCAGCAGCTTCAGTCGATCTGAATTACTGAGGGGTCCGACGGACGGTCGGAAGATCGAAACAAAAGCCAAGCAGAGCGACGAGTAGGAAAAGCTGGAGACTTCCTCTTGGAAGACGAAACACGAGCAGCAGATGAACCAACAAGAACATGAGGTGGATTCTGGACAACAGAGGTCGGAGACACAAGGGGTTTTGGCGTGAAGCCAGGAGGAGGAGAAACACAAGCAGGAGAAGTGTTCTCAGAGGTAGCAAACAGGTCACGAAGCTCGGGAGGAACAGGACAAGCAAGATGCTTACACGAGATAAGCTGAAGCTTAAGCAAAAGCGAAAGCTTCTCATCAAGGGAAACAGACAGCATTTCAAGAGCACAGATACGAGCGTCCAACTGACGAAGTAGGAAGTCCGTGGACCGAGAAGGATGCTCAACAGCCCGAGATGAGGGTTCAGCAGCATGCACGGATGGGATAGGGTCACTGACAGAGATATGAAGAGGCTCACCCGAAGATTGAGGCAAAGAGGGAGCCGGATCAGGTTTTGGAACAGGCTCATTGAGGAAATCGAGTGAGACATTAGGGAAGAAATGATCGAAAAGAGCTATGGCTGAGCACGGAGCTAGGGCAAGAAACAGAATGATCAAACCCTAAGAAGACACGAGGTAAAAAGACCACCAAAGGGAATGTGAGACGAGGAGGACGTGAACTCAACCTTGTCCATCCTGTCAAGGAGGACACCGACCCAGTTCATGGGCATGCCAGAGAGAATAGCATACATACACTTTAGTATATCCTGAGACGGCTGATCGGACGATCCATATCTCGGCAGAATGTTGGACTTCACCACTAGGTGAACAGCCCAACCCCGTGCAGAGAACATGGATGATCTGACACCCGAATCAAGAGCTAAAGGAACCTCTCGAAACATATCCCGGAGAACAGACTGATCAAGATCGTCAATCTCAGAAAAGCTGATATCAGTGGGGAGGGAGCCGACAGAAGGACTCCTGAGGATAGTCCCTAAGAGTGAGGGAGTGAGCTGAATGGGGGTTCCCTGGACGACAGTATCAAGTATGCCAGTAGTCGAATACTCACCGCGAACGCGGTTCGCATAGAAGAGCTTCACCAGAAATGGGTAGGCTCTGGGGAACTCGCTTTGAGAGAATCGAAAAAGGTCGGCCAGGTGAGTAGCGGACAGAATGTCAAAGAGTCTCTCAGCAGTGAATGCGGGGAAAGCAATGTACTGCTCCCTAAGCAGATTGATCCCAAGAAGAGAGTGAAGCTTTGCCAGACAAAGATCGTCTCGACAAACGGGAACCAGGGGATCAGAGGGAGGTACAGCAGGAGGCTCTTCGGACGAACTGGATGCAGAAGGAGACACATGAGGAATCTCAGCAGCAGGCTCACTGATGTGAACACCAATAGGCTTGCGCTGACGACGAATCAAGGGCTGAGCATCGCTCGACGAAGAAGTAGGGGAATAACCCGGCGACGAAGAACGCACGGGAGACCGAGCATGCTTGGTTCGAGCTTTATAGGGTTTCTTTCTCTTAGCGATGAGTTTCTTAGGAGCCCTAGGTTGTTTAGTAGCAATGATCTTCTCTTTTCCCTTAGGTTTAGGAGCCATGGAAACAAAAGAGGAAGAACAGAAGCAACAATCGTAAACAACGTAGGTCAAAAGAGAGAAAGCACACCAACCGAGAGAAGACAGACGATCGTGAAGATGAAGATCAAAGACGACGGTAGATCACGATCGACAGCGATGTTTAGGAGGAGATCGATGGTTGAAGGCACGAAATAGATTGATTTTGTAGAGAGAATCGAGCGGGAAGTTGAACGGTCGATGCGGAGGAGAGAGAAAAACAACGTGGGGAAATGATCGCATCGATTGAATATAAATTAGGGAGAAACAATCTGAGCCGTTGGATCAAAGAATCGACGGCTCGGATCAAATCAAATGAACCGACACAGCAAGAGACAGTCGACTGGAGAACAAAAGTCAGTCGACTGTATGAAGTGATAAAATTAAATCTCAGAGAGATGGGCAGTCGACTGGCAAGTATAATGCAGTCGCCTGTCCGCTGGACAGTCGACTGACATATACACAACAGTCGCCTGTCTGCTGGATAGTCGACTGACATATACACAACAGTCGGCTGGCCGAGAATTAATACAGATCACAAGAAAAACAGAGAATACTGTGAAAAAATTCGACAGAGAGTACTGTCGCCTGATGACTAAATTGCAGTCGCCTGTTAAATTAACAGTCGACTGTAAAACAGTCAACAGTCGGCTGTACGATAGATATCAATTTCATATGGTGGATATAGAGTAGGGTAGTCGACTGTCAACAGAAACACAGTCGTCTGTCCTGGTCCAAAAATGCACAGTGAGATAGAATTCCAGAGAATAAGAACACTCACCCTAAGACCTATACTCTAATCACAAATACATCTTAAAATCATTATGAAAATTATAAATCTTTTGAAACACAAATTATTCCAATCAACTTCGAAAACTCATGAAATCAAATAAGTCACAATTGTCTTTCTTAATCTCATAAAACAATAAAGCACATGAAGAAAGACAATCACAAATATATGAGCTCAAATAAGGAGTTATAGCATGAAAATTGAGCTTCTAGATTTCAGATTCACCCATAATTCCTAATTCTCTACGCAACCTCACAAATGTATCTTCTTTAAGAGGTTTAGTGAAGATATCGGCAATTTGTTTTTGGGTTTCAATGTACTCTAAGATGATGTCCTTCTTAGCTACATGATCATTTATAAAATGGTGTCTCACGTCTATGTGTTTGGTACGGGAGTGGTGTACCGGATTCTTGGAAAGATAAATAGCACTTTGATTATCAACCATGATAGGGCAAGTATCACAATTGACACCATAGTCACTAAGAGTGTGTCTTATCCAAAGAACTTGTGCACATGCAAGACCCGCGGCAATATATTCCGCTTCAGTCGTGGACAATGACACCGAATTATGTTTCTTAGAGAACCAAGAAACTAAGGAATTTCCTAAGAAATGGCATGTGCCACTAGTACTTTTCCTGTCGGACTTGCATCCGGCAAAGTCGGCATCACTATATGAGATTAACTCATATGTGCTAGACTTAGGGTAAAGTAACCCATAATCTAGGGATTGATTGAGATAATGAAATATTCGTTTAACCGCAATCAAGTGTGACTCCTTAGGTCTTGCTTGATATCTAGCACATATACATACGGAAAACATGATATCGGGCCTACTAGCGGTTAAGTAAAGTAAGCTACCGATCATACCTCGATATAGACGAACGTCTACATCTTTTCCGCTTTCATCCTTGTGAAGATGAGTAGTAGTACTCATGGGAGTCCTTTTGCTTGAAGACGATGCCATCCCGAATCGCTTAATAAGCTCCCCTGTGTACTTTGTCTGATGTATGAAAGTGTCATTCTCCATTTGTCGAATTTGCAATCCAAGGAAGTAGGTGAGCTCTCCCATGTGGCTCATCTCAAACTCATCCTTCATAGACTTGGAAAATTCTTGACAAAGATTAAAGTTAGTAGAACCGAAAATAATATCATCTACATAAACTTGAATCAAAAGAATGTCATTTTCATAATCTTTAATGAAGAGTGTAGAATCAACTTCTCCCATTTTAAAACCTAAATTCAAAAGAAAGGTCTTAAGGCGATCATACTAAGCTCTAGGAGCTTGTCTCAATCCATACAACGCTTTCTTAAGTTTGAAAACATGGTTTGGAAATTTCTCATGAATAAAACCGGGAGGTTGAGAAACATAGACTTCTTCATTTACAAAACCATTTAAAAATGCACTTTTAACATCCATTTGAAATAATTTAAAATTCTTATGGGATGCAAAAGATAAAAGCAATCTAATAGCTTCTAATCTAGCTACGGGGGCAAAGGATTCTTCGAAATAGATACCTTCCTCTTGCCGATAGCCTTGAGCTACTAACCTTGCTTTGTTCCGTGTGATTACCTCGTTTTCATCCGTCTTGTTCTTGAATATCCATTTGGTCCCAATAGCTTGGTGACCACTTGGAAGAGGTACAAGTTCCCAAACTTTATTTCTCTCGAATTGCGCTAGTTCTTCTTCCATTGCCACTATCCAAGAGCTATCCTCACAAGCTTCTTGAATGTTCTTTGGCTCAATGGTAGAAACGAATGCGCAATGGGAGAATTCTTCAATTCTTGATCTCGTTCGAACACCCACACCAATATCTCCAATGATTTGGTTATGGGGATGGTTGTGAACGGTTGGATAAGCTTTGGGTAAACCTGGATCCCTAGGAACAACTTCAACAACTTCGTTAGAAGTGTTAGTCTCAACAATATTATCATTAATCTTAACATTATTAAGAGAATCACAAAGAATATCTACATTATCATCATCAACATGAGGAAAATAAAAATCTTCATAAAAAGATACGTGAAGTGATTCCTCAATCGTTGAAGAAGTTTTGTTGTATATCCGGTAGGCTTTGCTACGTGTGGAATATCCAACAAAAATTCCTTCATCGGATCTTGGCTCAAATTTGTCTAAATTACCAAAGGTGTTCTTTATAAAACATTTTGAACCAAAGACACGAAAATATTTCACTTGAGGCTTTTTATCGTAAAACAACTCAAAACAAGTTTTGTTTGTTCGGGGTCTCACTAGGATTCTATTGAGTACATAACATGCCGTGTGCACCGCTTCTGCCCAAAATTGTAGTCCTAAATGACTATCATGGAGCATAGTGCGAGCACACTCAATAAGAGTCCTATTCTTTCTTTCTACAACACCATTTTGTGGTGGTGCACGAGGAAAGGAAAAGTTATGAGTTATCCCGGAGTCATCACAAAACTTAGTAAAAGACTCATTCTCAAATTCTCCACCATGATCACTACGAATAGTGATAATGGTGGATCCTAAAAGATTCTGAATCTTCTTTGAAAATTTGGTAAACTCTTCATGAGCTTCATTCTTATTAGTTAAGAATGAAACCCAAGTAAATCTAGAAAAGTCGTCAACGACAACTAGTCCATAATGAGCATTACCTAAAGAAGCGGTTCTAGTTGGCCCAAACAAATCTAGATGTAGAAGTTCTAGGGGCCTCTTAGAAGTAATCCCTTCTTTAAGCTTAAAAGATGATTTACTTAGTTTACCTCTTTGACATGAATCATAAAAGTTTTTCTTATTAAAAACAATCTTAGGAAAACCTTTGACTAGATCATGCTTAGCTAACTTATATAAGTGCTTGAAGTGAACATGACCAAAACGGCGATGCCATAATAGTTGTTCACTTGTATTAGCAACTAAGCAATATTCTACGGTTTTAGGCAAGCTTAAATAATAAATATTTTTACGCCTAATACCGGAAAATAAAGTATTTGAATTACAATCAACAATAGTACACAATCCTTCTCCGAAGTTAACCTTGTAACATTTGTCACAAAGTTGACTTATGGAAATGAGGTTGTGACATAAACCACTAACAAGATAAACATTAGTAATTAGTGGTTTGGAAGGATTACCAACGATACCTACTCCAATGATGGTTCCCTTTTGATTACCTCCAAAAGTGACTGTTGCACCATCTTTGATGCTAATCACTTCGGAGAGCAATGAGGGATCTCCCGTCATGTGTTTGGAGCAACCACTATCAAGAATCCATCCTTTCCCTTTAGAGCTAATAAGGCATTTATTGATCTTCTTCTTTCTCTTGGGTACCTATATAATATACCATAAGCTTATGGTACCCAATGTTTGTTAGGTCCAAGGGGATTAGCCCTTTGGAAGCCAAGTCCAAGTGGACTTCCGCTTCCCAACATAGTTACTATTTCTAATTACATCATGAAAGTAGGAATCAACATAAGCATTCCTAACATTTGGACTAGTGTTCTTAGGACACCAAATAGTGTACATCTTGGGAGTCCTATTCCTAATTGCATGCATATGAGTTGGATTTCTATGTGGTGCATGCTTCTTAGGAACATGATTTCTAGCATATATATGAGGTGGAGGATATACATTGTACATTCTTGAATGATATGTATTCTTGGGAACATGCATATTATATGAAGGATATTGATCATGCATGACATGTGGAGAATTAGCATACATGAAAGAATGATGCGTATGAGCATATGGGTATGTGGGAGCACGTACATGAGTATTTCTCATGTGTGGTTGTGTATGTGTCCGTGGGTGCGGAGCATAAAATGTGTCATGATTATCCACTTGTGAAGTAGGATGTTTCCTACGTGGATGAGTATTAGTATACATATAAGCATGGCCTTGCTTTTGGTTTCCACCCTTAGTGGGTTTCTTGCCAAAAGGAAGAGAAAGTGATGTGGTGACATTCTTGGTAGGATTGCTACTTATAGTGTCTTTGACACCACTTGTGGATGCACCGGAGGAAGGCCTCACAAAATCTATAGTAACACCACTATAGGAGGTGCGATCATTAGATGCATTCGCTTTAACAAATCCAAGGCCAACACGATGTGTGGTCGGAAATTGATTTGCAAGCAAATCATCCAATTGTCCTTGTCCCTTATTGAATCTCACAATACGGGAGGACATGAGCTCATATTTCTCCTTTAAAGAGGAAATGTTGGTATCCAAGGTGGACACCCGTGCTTTGAGCTCGTGCACTTGGGTTTTAAGAGAATCATTCTCTAATCCCAATTGTGTGTGGCATGTAACTAGATCACTATTATCCATGGGATGTGTTTGATCTAGTTGAGATTTGAGGGAATTCACCTCATTTCTCAATGTGACATTTTGAGAAGCTAAGTTTGCTTTCTCAAGAGTTAAAGTATCAACAATGGTGTCATTGTTGATAATGCATAGAATGGATGACTTGCTAACTTTTGATTTCTTTAAGCTAGAGTATCTAAGAATTAAAGATTGGTATTTAGTAAATAGTTCTTCATTAGCTATGCGAAGTTCATCCATTGTTACCTCGGTGTTATCTGTATCGGAATCACTCTCATCCGAGAGTGGGTCTTCAAGTGCCATGAAGCACATGTGGGCGCTCTCACCCTTCTCATCATCGGAATCGCTTGATGAGTCATCACTTGAGTCATCAAAGGTACCGACGAGTCCTTTCTTCTTGTCTTTCTTGTTCTTGTTGGACTTGTGGTACTTTGGTGCCTTCCACTTTTCTTTGTTGTTTAGCATCGGGCAATCCCTCTTGATGTGCCCTGGCTTATTACACTTATAACAAAGAGAGGAAGTAGCATTAGTAGATTTAAAACGTTTGTTGGAGGGAAATTTACCTTTGCGGAAGAAGCGTTGGAACTTCTTCGCCATTTGGGCCATTTCACCCAAATCCATCTCGTTCTCGGATTCATCACTTTCGGAGGATGACGAATTGGCGTTGAACGCCAAAGCTTTCTTCTTGGCCTCCGAGGGATTCATCATGGCTCGAATCTTCAATCGGTTATCTCGTCTTATTTCGTAAGACATAAGAGTCCCGATGAGATTCACCACGGTGTAATTCTTCAAGTCATTGACCTCTTCAATGGCGATTGCTCGTCTTTCCCATTTAGAGGTCATCCCCATGATAATCTTCCTTACCTTTTCAGGTTCGGTGTAGATTTGGCCAAGGGCTTCCAATTCGTTTGTGATGTCAGTAAAGCGTCCGTACATCGACGCAATGCTCTCATTTTCCTGCATGTGAAACAAGTCGAAGTTTTGCACGGCAACATATAACTTTGAAAGCTTTACCTTATTCGTTCCCTCGTGGGTAACGATGAGATGGTTCCAAATTTGATATGCACTCTTACATGTGCATATCTTGTTGAACTCATTTGGGTCTAACGCACAATGAAGAGCGTTCATTGCTTTAGCGTTGTTGACTTCGGCGGACTTTTCGGAAGTCGTCCATTTCTCGAAATCATCTTCGGAGGGCTTGACATACTCCTTGTGGAGAGCTCTCCAAAGAGAAGCACTCCTAAGGAATGTCTCCATCCTACACTTCCAATAACCAAAGTTAACACCATTGAAACGTGGAGGACGTGCCGTAGATTGACCTTCGAAAAGTGTGGACGCTCCATCACGGTCGTGATTGTTGTACGTAGGCGACGGAGGAACGTTGTTGTTGTTGGATGCCATAGATAAAACATTGTGCTCCGATACCAATTGTAAGGACCCTGTCTATGGGGAAAACACTAGAAGGGGGTTTGAATAGTGTTTATGCAAATTTAAAAGGAATTTACGCCAAATAAAATGCAATCCAACAAATAGTACGGAATAGAAAACAACCCAAAGAGAAACACACGCAAACGTAATTATGTTTCAAGGGTTTGGATTACCCAAGTCAACTCCCGACTTGTTCCCGGTAATCCTACGTCCCTATCACCCGGATACCACCGGATACTCAAGTTAGAACCCTAACTTGAGGTTTCCTTAAAACCCACTTGTAGCAACCCTACAAGTGCAATCGAATACAATCGATGTCCTTGACTCCCACAACCAGGGAGCAAGCAAAAACCACTCTCACAACCGAGAACACAATTCAAATAATGAAGTTATGAAATCTGAAAGCAACACTTACAATCACCTATGCCTTGAAGTAGAACTTGAAGGAGAAGTGTGATGTGTGTTGAAGAACTCTCTTGGAAGAGAGAAGAAAAGCCCTTTCTCTTGACTGCACCAAATGCCTAGAAGATCAATCTTTGGTTCTAGGTTGGAGAGCAAGAGAACAAGATTTGGAAATACTTAGGGCTTTGGATTTGAAAGCTTTGATCTTTGGAAATGAAAGCTTGAAGGATTTTGCAATGAATGAGTAACCTTCCAATGAAACAGTAGAAGCTCTATTTATAGCTTTCTCAAATCCATAAAACAGTTTTGGCAAAAACCCAATCGAAATCCGTGAGAAAAATCTCAACGGATATAATCTGAACTCGCGACAGTCGACTAATGAACAAACCACAGTCGACTGTTGCACAGTCAGCAAGGGTATGTGAGAATTCATAACGGTAACTTACCACGTGGACAATCGACTGATGAAGCCAAGACAGTTGTCTGTAAAACCAACAGGCGACTGTATATACTTCGACAGGCGACTGGCCGAGAGAAGAGTAAGTTAGATGAAATACTGAAAATCTCACAAGATACAGGACATACGACTGATGCAAGGAACACAGTCGACTGTTAATCAGAACAGGCGACTGTATAACCTTAAACAGACGACTGTCACAGACAGGAGAAATTTCTAGAGAGCTAAGTCAAAGAATAGACTTACAGACAGGCGACTGTTGCATCATAGACAATCGACTGATCTAATATACAGTCGACTGTATATACAGCATAAGTCGACTGGCCGTAGAAATCGGATCAAACAGAGTTTGGGCAAGGAGAGACAGGCGACTGATGAACCATTCACAGTCGACTGTCGCTAAGACAGGCACCTGATAAACGTTCAACAGTAGCCTGTGCGAGATAATCAGAGAGGACACAAAAACTGTATTGTAATAGTCTGTGCATAACAGACGACTGTAGAACAAAACACAGTCGACTGTTTTTGAGACAGGCGACTGTAAACTGGTAAGCAGTCGGCTGTTATAAACAATCCTAGCACAAACAAAAGAGAATTGAATTGAGATCAAAGGACAAAGGTCTAGAGATGTCCTATGACCGAAAGTAGATGTGTGTGAGTGCTCCATCAAAGTTCTACTTCTAAGCTACATACTAGAAGAGATAAAAGAAAATTTACATTGACGAATAATCTCTTCTTTCCATCATATGAGCTTGAAGTCTTTACGGAGCTTCAATCATCAATCTACGATCATCCAATTCATATCATTTGCCTTCAATCACGTTTGTGAGTCATCCATTGCTAGTTGATCTTCATAGTAAGCTTAGGCAATGGATTAACTGCAAAATAGGGGATTAGTCACAAGTATTTATGTTTGCTCATCATTAACACCAAGTAGGGAGAAGTCCAATACTCAACATCTTTTAGAGTCGTTCATAACCGTTTCTAAAAACTATAAAAGGAGGGGTACCCCCTCTCATTTTCCACACACTTTTCTCTTCTTTATTCTGATTTTGTTGAAAGCAAGCCATTGATTTTCTTAAGCAATTCAGCCATTAGTTGTTCTTTTCTTATTTGTAAAAAGAAATCTTTAGATTTCTTTCTTCATTTAAGAACGGAAGAACTTGGATTTTCAACATCACTTTTGGAAAGGTGTTTGTGTTCATAATTGCAAGAAGAAATCAATAGATCTCTCTCTTCTTTTATGAACCAGAGAACTTCAAGTATTATTGTTCATTACATATCTTATACATCTTGAAGTTCATCTTTTAAACACCATCCTTGAATTTATTCTCTAAAATTTATACCAAGGCTATATGTGTTTTTCTATTTCATTATTTAACAGGTTTGAATCTCTGTTTAGAGATTATACAAAGTTTGGGACACGGGGAGTGTCGCCATTTTTGTAAGTTTGTGCTTGCGGGGCAAGTGATTATAGTGGATTGAAAATCTCTACAGGGAGTAGAGGACTGGAGTAGGATCAAGAGGATCCGAACTAGGATAAATCTTTGTGTTTGCGATTGGTTTAATTTTCAGCACTTGTCATTTTATTTCTGTGCCATCTTTGCAAATATCAGTAACGTTTCATTTGCAACATTTTTATTATATACACTATTCACCCCCCCTAGTGTATTGATCCATACAGGCTAAAATTACACTCCGGTCTTTTTTTTACATATATATCCTCACTTAAAAATTTCTCTCAAAAAGAAAAAATTTGCAGAAAAGAAAAGATGTCGGAAACCTGGCTGATCCCTAAAAACATAGCCTAATCGCACATCCACGCAGATAAGATATGGAAAATATACAACCATGCAAATAATCATTTCACAGGTATGTAAAATAATCTAAATAGTGAGTGACGGGCTAAAAAATTTTTTGAAAAACTTTTTACCTTTGATCCATATTATTAATGTTTTATTTATGCGTTAACCCTTATTTTAAAATTTCTTTAATTATTTTGGGCTTTTGGGCCAAAAAATAAAAAGAAAAATTATTGTGTAAATAGGCTAATTTTCAGACTTTTTGGGCGATGAAAACAACCCATTAGGGTTAATTGGGCATCCCCTAAAAAATTGGCCCGTTAAGGGCTAGTGTTTTCAAAAAAACCTAGGGGGGCCCGTGGCGTCCCGCCGCGGCGGCGGGCCGCGGCACAGCGCCGGGCCGCGGCACAGCGCCGCGGCCTACAGGCCGCGGCACAGGCGCGGCCGCCGCGGCCTCAGTCCGAGACTGCTGGCCGCGGCCTCAGTCCGCGGCCGCCGCGGCCCATGGCCGCGGCGTTTTAGCCGCCGGCGGCGCTTGTGGGGCGCCGCCGTTTCGTCCTGCGGGCGTGCGGTGTATGGATCAAGGTTGGGGGGTAAAAAACAAATTTTTCAAGCATTTAGATCTCTAAAAACTGATTTTTTTTGTTTTTAGACATGCAGATCTAAGTAAAAAATGTGATTTTTACCGTGTTTTTAAACTTTTTGATCCTAAAACATGCAGATCTACGGGAAACGCAAGTTTTGATCTAAAAAGTTTTGAAATTTACCTCTAGATTCGACAAGGGAATTTAGATGACGGTGCCCTTTTCGCTCCACGTTGAGAATATTACGATCTTCTTAGACTGAGCGGTTGATGGATCTCCTTCCTCACGTGTCGCCGTCTTTTCCAACGAGCGTGATCGTGCTAATAACGTGTTGTGAAGGGAAAAGTAGGGAAATAGGTGTAGGAGGTTAAGAGCCCCCTTACGCTCTTATTTATAGCCTTCAATGGTGAGCCGGATACCCAATGTGCCTCATGGGCCTATTCATAACACTAAGTAAAAATTAAAACAATTAATTGGGTTTGAAATGCGTAATAACAAGTGCATGTAGCAGCCGGGCCCACCCATTTCACGCGCTGCGCTGTAAAGCAAGCAAAAAAATGAAAGAAAAAAAATCGGCGCGCGATTGGTTGCCAACGGGAGCGAGGGACCCATGTTTGCAAGAATCCCGTGTAATTCCCTTGAAATCCGGAGGAAAACAAACATGGCTCAAATTCTCTCTTACACCAGCCACGTAGGAGAGATTTGCAAAAATTCCAGGCTTACAAAAGAACAGGCAGAAGCAAAAGGAAGATGGATTCCTTGTAAACATTTGAGAAATAGTGCTCAAAAATGAAATCCAAGCCAACTTCGTTGCAAAAGAACAGGTCCTTAGTAAAAAATCTAAATAAATAAATTTTGCCAGCAGGTACGAGGAGTGGAATTAAGCACAAACTTAGGATATAATAGCATCTTTATGTATTATTGGGCTTACACATTTTGAATTTGTGGTTTATATCATATGTTTGAAACGGGCCTTTAATAGGTCGTAGCTCGGCAAGACTTACGATAAGCCGCGGTTAAATGGGCCTTAAATTTCGGCAAAAGCACACCCCCATTTTTGATAGGGCCAGGGCCTAGTTAGGCTTCGGAAGGGTGTGGGGTCACATTTGGCACTTGGCCATTATCATCCCTAGTTGTGATTGATCGCTGAGTTATGCAAATCCTTAAAGCAATATTTTATAACTCCTAGGCCCGGTATGGCACCTGGCTAGGCCCATTAATAAATTTATGTATCTTGCTCATGCCAATTCGATGCAAACGAAATGAAAATAAAACGATTTTTTTCTTCTTTTTTTAAATTAAACAACACAACGATTGACCGGTTGGTCATGCATATTGTACCGCCACCGACTCTACGTATCTCCTTAAAAACATTTCTTTCCTAATTTCGTCGTAAATTTCCCCTAAATTTTCTCCCCAGAAAAGGCTGCCTAATTTATATTTTGTCACGTACGTACGTATCTCATGCCCAAACGAACGCCTGAGCAGGCTCTTGCCACGTGTCTCCCGCGAGCGGCCACGTTACAAGCATGTACGTAAATTCAACAAGAAAACAAAACCCCTTTCATCACCTTTTCATCGTTTTTTGCTCGAACCTTAATCAATTCATCCCCGCTCCCACCGAAGAAGTTGTTGGCGGAGATGATCTCCAAGATGCTCCGGCGATGGTCGGAATTATCCCACTGCAAGCACTGCACTCTCCTCGCACTCGCCGTCGCCTTCTTCCTCTTCTCATACTCGAACATCTCCTCAATATACAGCATCGACTTCGGAGCCGCCAAGCACTCTCCTCCGTCCACACCGGCGCCCACGAACATCTCCCACGTCGTCTTCGGAATCGGGGCGTCGGCACGCACGTGGCAGGCCCGCAAGTCCTACGCCGAGCTCTGGTGGCGGCCGGGGGTGACGCGGGGGCACGTGTGGCTGGACAGAGCTCCTCCGCCCCACCTTCTCCCGTGGCCGGCGGCATGCCCGCCGTATCGCGTCTCGGCCGACACGTCGAGGTTCGGCAAGCGGGCCCCGGCGGCGCGCATCGCCAGCATAGTCAAGGAGTCGTATAGAGAGACGGGGGGCGAGGCCGACGTGAGGTGGTTCGTGATGGGGGACGACGACACGGTGTTTTTCACGGAGAATTTGGTGGGGGTGTTGGGGAAGTACGATCACGAGGAGATGTATTACATAGGGGCGGGGTCGGAGAGCGTGGAGCAGGACGTGATGCACTCGTATGAGATGGCGTACGGAGGGGGAGGGTTCGCGGTGAGCGCGGCGGCGGCGAGGGAGCTGGCGAGGGCGATGGACGGCGGGTGCCTCGAGCGGTACGATCATTTGTATGGGAGTGATCAGAGGGTCCACGGTTGCTTGACCGAGCTTGGGGTTCCTCTCACCAGAGAAGCTGGCTTTCATCAGGTAATTAATTTGATTCTTTTTCCCCTTGATCATTTGTATGTGTTTATATCATGCCAACTTGTAAATCATTGGTAATAAAGACGGTAAGGTGTGTGGGATGTTTATTAAGTAGATAATCATTTTCCGAAAAATCAAAAATCTTGAATCAACAATAAAATTTAACGACAGAATAAATTGTAAATGTAAATTAAATGGAATTACACAACTGCCACTAAAATTTATACGGGTTCTATCTAATTCTTGTAGTACCTCTATTGATACATGGGTCCGGCCCACAAAGCGGAGAGATATTTTCTGCTTGGAAAGTGTGGCCCACTTGAAGTGCTAGTCCTCAGCCCAATAGCCCAGATGCCAACTGAGGAAGGCGAATTCTTACCTAGTCAAGGGGCCAGCTTATTTGTCCGTTGGGTCCCGCTAATCGCACAGAATTGGTTAGTAATGGCAGAATGAACCGGCTTCCTGTTAGGAGATGGGTATGTCCTCGAGGCGATTTATCTCCGTGTACATGTACAAATATCTTGTTCTAAATAACAGTAAGCTGTTTGGTAAGAATTTACATATGTTAAAAATAATGTAGTCGACATTAGAAATTAGGTAAAGCCTTGAGACTTAATACGGGATTAAACAAGTATCGAAAGGGGCATCTTGAACATTGGAGAATTGTTTGACCGTTATTAACATAAGTCTAAAATCATCTGTGGTCGTAAATGTTTAGAGAAAAGGATATCGAAACATCGGATAGACCATTGTGCTTTTGTCTTCACCATGGAGTGGTGACGATGATCTCATGGTCGTTCGACTTGGCAAAGTCGGAAATGAGACACATATGCTCATTGGAGAATGAGTTCACTGAACGACCCAACAAGATTTATCACATGGTTAACATAACAAATTTGTTTGTGATAACTCTTAGTGATGATAGGCTAGTTGATCATTATACTTGAGGTTATTGTACGAACCTGTACGTGAACGGTGTCACTTAGATCTCTGGACTAGCTTCGGGGAAAGGCATGTCGAAAGGTCTTTGGTTGGGTGACACTTGAAGCATGCGAGGAGAGTAATGACTAAGACAGAATTCGTCTCTCCTATATGGAGTTAGTGTCGCACATGATGGTTCGGTCTTTAGTGAAAAACTTTGGCCAAAGTATGTTGAAAGAAGTCCAACATTATTTGACTAAAGACCGATGGAGACTAACCAAGTTCAAGTTATTAGGGTTGACAGTTTGATCGTAGCCTAGGCTTGACTAGGCGAAATAGTTTTAACGAAGGGACTAAAACTGCGTCATTCATCATGGATACAGTCAGGGTGGTACCGACAATACTCATGTCAATGAGTTAACCACATTATTATGATATCGAAACATGGACGGCACCTGCTGCTCGTGGTCACTGCCATCTAGGGTCTCGAGCCCCACCTGTAATAGGGTCAGTCTGTAGAGTCTCACACAGAGTGAGACCTTCGTCAAGTAATAGGTAGAATTAAGAGAGATGATGCATTGGATGAAAGAGAATTAAAACGTCACAAATTGTTTGTGACAAACCTTTAGAATACTTAGGATGTGGGTTAATGCATATGATGCAAAAGATAATAAAATATATTGTAAATTGTTTACAAATATATTTGATAAATAAATAAATATGTCACAGTTGTTTGTGAGCATATAATGCATTGAAAATGGAAGACGATTTTCCTATGAAAGTCACAGAGAAAACCGTGCTCAAATCGGAGTTCAAACGAGCCCAATAAGTCTATTTAAAAGGTGTTCTAAAATAGAAAGCCCAAAGAGAAAAGCAACCCAAAAGTTTTTTTTGAAACAATAAAAAGGAAGGGAAGGTCACTTGAGACCGGCCCGTTGGGCGGGGTCAGAATAATAGCCAGCGCCTAATAAGGCACTTCTGAAATCGGCACCCAAAAGGGCGCCATTTGGCGCCTCCGAATTCGGGGCCCGCAGGGTGCCTGACGCGCCCTGCAGGGCGCATGCATAGCACGCCCAGTTGGGCTGCACGTGCAGCCAGTTGGTGGGGCCCACATGGTGGGCCCCACAAGCTTGGTTTTCAAACCCTAATGGGCATTTTGGCTTGCGGCTGGATTTTGAGCGAAAATCAAATTTTGGGCTACCTTTGGACAAACATTTGAGGGGTCAAACGGAGTCAGAATTGAGCTCCGTTTGTTTCTATGCTATCACCGTTCAGTGCTCTTCAATTTGCTATATTGATATCACTTATGAAGCTCAACGTTGAGGGATGAAAAATTAGCTAAAGATCGGCCTTCATAGAAAGTAAATTTTAATCAACGTTTTTCTCCAAAACTTTAGTCCCACATCGGATATGATGAGGAGGGGAGGGGTCAGCTGCCTATATAAATAGGGGCCAACCTCTCTCCTTGAAACTGGCACCAAGCTCCAGATCTGAGTAAATCAATTAAATGTGAGCAAGCTCGGATCTAAGCTTAAATAAATTATTCACTCTTATTCCTAATTCTTCCTTGCTCCTGATCAGGCTCTAACAAAGCTACGAAGTAGTTCGGATCAGATTTGAAGTCTTGATGGAGGATCTACTCAAGGCGAAACTTTCTTTGGCACGTGGTTGGCTCGGTGACAAGGGGTCTTGCTCGCCTCGGGACGTGGTTCGATTCGGGATGTGATTCGGCTCGGGATGCGGTTTGGCTTGGTAGAAGCGACACGGGGCATCTCTTCGGAGATAAAGAAACGTTGCTGAAAACGACGCTTCATATTCGGCGGAAACGAAGTGACAGGTATGTAGTTTATTTACATGTGTTTATAATTGCAATAGGTTGATAGATATATCCTTAGGGGTACTGGTCCGGGTATCCTGTTTTTTATGTTACTCGGACCCTACCCGATAAGGGACCATTTCCTAAAATTTGGACCCAGAACCTACCTAGTATGACCCTATACCTGAAACTGTCCGGGTATCCTGTTTTTTTATGTTACTCGGACCCTACCCGATAAGGGACTATTTCCTAAAATTTGGACCCGGAACCTATCTAGTAGGACCCTATACCCGAAACCTACCCGGAACCTATGGTTCCGGCTAGGTTCCAGGTACCCTGTAAAATCTAGTTACATGGTTGCGACAAGTTGAAGTGAACAGTCAAATTTGTGAAACTTTTCCATGGCTGCAAGCGTCACAGGTTGAAGATTTCATTATAAATTATTACTAGTTTGGTGGACAGCAGACCGCTATTTAGTGACATTTGATGTAGATAAAACGTGTCTCATTATTCAACAGAGACCATATACTTATAAATAGTTAACATTTCAATAAATCTGATGTGGCATTTAATGTTTACATGGGTCAAACATTGATAATGAAGAATTTATTCATTTTTTCTTGAAGAATTTCAACTGGGTAGTGTTTTGGAACGAACTGAAGTGGTATGCAACTGAACCGGAGCAAGGTAAGTATAATTATGAAGATGCTGATGAGATGCTGGATTTCTGCAATAGACTTGGAATTGAAACTAGACGCCACTGCATCTTTTGGGAAGTTGAAGATGGTATTCGGCCATAGGTCCATTCATTGAATCAGAATGATCTGATGATAGCCATTAGTAATCGTCTTACAGATCTACTGTCTATGTGTAAAGGTAAGTTTAGACACTACCGTGTTAACAATAAGATGCTTCACATGTCTTTTTATCAGGATATGCTTTGAAAAGATATCAGAGCATTCGGGTTGTGGTAATCCAGGTTAACTGTTAAGTAGTGGTGAGGTGTTAAGTAGTGGTAATCCAGGTCCGTATATCGGTTCTGGGTCTGGGTACCCGTTCCCTATAGATGGGAACCAGAACCGGACCCGATACACTTCGGTTCCTAATTTTCCTACCCGGAACCTACCCGAAACTAATGGGTATCTACCCAAAACCTACCCGTTCGGGTAGGTTACAATCGGGTATCTGGGTACCATGTACCCATGCACACCCATACTTAGGGGTTGGTCGGACCCAACCCCTAGATAGTAGAGATTCTGGCTAGGGTTTAATCTTTAGGGATGTTAACTTAAAATGGGTTTAAGGTCTATTTTTCTGCTGCTTGTTTTGATTTCGTCGTCCATCCAACTTATGATGGACGTCGATTTTATCGTCCTAAGGACCTAGAAAATCGTACACTTCCGTTATCTCCATTTCCGAAGGGGCTCTTACCGTCATGAATGAGGAGCCGTTATATACTGGCAAATGAAATCATCGCATATAAATGGAAAAGATGACAATGAGGAAAATGGTCAAACTCCAGATGTACTGAATACTATATACTCTGACAAACTTCTCTCTTACTTTCCACTTTAATATTTCTACCTCTATAACTTGGTGCGACATCAATCGGTCGATCTCCCCATTAGGTCGATCTCGTTGCCCAAGTCATCTTAAGTCCATTACTGACTCAAGCATCGGAGGGGATTTGGATCGGAACCCAGATCCGACCCCCTGATGATTGTCTGTGATGCAGATAGCCCGTGCAACGACCCAGTCAGTAGCTCGTCAAGTCACTCAGTTCGACTCAGAGTTATGTCGAGCTTTGTCCAGAATCAATAGAGATAGGTCGAGCTCCATCCCAGTAGCTCAAGCTTGGCTTTCTCCGACTCGGGTTCCATCCACTGTGGTTCCCTTTCAACAGCTGACGAGCGTCCACCTTATCAGATGCGTCCGAGTCAGTCAACCTTACTGTTGGTTGAAACCCATACGACAACAACATCCATGTTAATTAGAGAGATCACTAATGTTCCAGTTAACTTAGATGACAATGTGTGTCACTTGGTTCCAATTAGGAAAAAATCAAACCTGTTAAGAAATTTGGAGAATAAACATATGAAAAAATTAACTTTAGCTCTCAAAAAGCTCTCAAACATCTTTGTTTTTGCTATCTATAAATGCTAAATGAACCATTAAAAAGGCTTTATGGATTAGCTCTCGAACTTTTATAAAACCCTAACCAAAATATGCTTAAATAACCTTCAAAACAAATCTCAAACTGTTATAAACGGGCTTCTTGGTGGGCCTACCCGTTAGTGGGTATCCACCCATTATGTAACCCTACCACTATAAATATAGGGCTATGGTCTCCATAGCCGCCAAGTTTACAACACGTTATCAGCACGCTCAAAGCTAAGCCGAACCCCTGCCGACGGACGGACGCGACGAACGGACGCGACGCGAACGGGCTTCCTTCACCGAACGTCGCTAGATCCGGCGGGTAGGATCTAGAGGTAACTTTCTCTCTAGATCTAAATTTTGTATATGCGCATATGTGGTGATTTAATTCTTTTTGGCTCAATCGATTAAAAACACCGTTTTTATCGCTAAAAATCACCCTTTTTCAATTAAAAAACGTATTTTTGGAAGAAAAAAATTGGGTTTTTTCCACTAAAAATCGGATTTTTACCCGTTGTTTTTCCCCAAAAATCACCCAACCCCGAAATAGGGTTCACCGACGCTCCCCCCCCCCGTCGCCGGCAGCGGCGGGGGCCTTCCCGCCGTCGCTGCGGCGGCGGGAACCCCCCCGCCACTACAGGCGGGGATTTCCCCGCCGCCTGCAGCGGCGGGCATCCCCCGCCGCCGCCGGCGGGGGCAACCCCCGCCGCGGCAGGCGGGGGCTCCCCGCCGCCTGCTGCGGCGGGGCAACCCCGCCGCCATCGGCGGGGGCAACCCCCGCCGCGGCAGGCGGGGCCCCCCCCCCCGCCGCCTACTGCGGCGGGGCAACCCCGCCGCCAACGGCGGGGGCAACCCCGCCGCCTACAGCGGCGGGGCACCCCCGTCGCCAGCGACGGGGGCAACCCCCGCCGCCTGCAGCGACGGGGGCAACCCCCGCCGCCGCAGGCGGGGGCAACCCCCGCCGCCTGCAGCGACGGGGGCAACCCCCGCCGCCTGCAGCGACGGGGGCAACCCCCGCCGCCGCAGGCGGGGGCTCCCCGCCGCCTGCCGCGGCGGGCACCCCCCCTCCTCCCCGCCGCCTGCAGCGGCGGCCCCCCCCTCCCCGCCGCCTGCTGCGGCAAACGGGCCCGCCCGCCAGTAGCGGGTACGGGCCCGGCGTGAGTACCCCAAAACCCTAACTAGGGTTTCTGACCCAGAAATTTTTTTTTTTTTTTTTCGAATTTTCAAAATTTTTTCAGATTTATTGCGATTTTTTTTTCTCGTTAAAATCTGGACCAAAATGCATGTGATTTTTACTCATCGCAAATTATATTTGGATTTATGATTTTCTTTAAAAAACGTTTAAAAATTAAGAAGATCCTGCGACCGCTCTGCCGTTAGTCAACTAACCTAACGGTGCATGACGTTGCCTAGTGGTCCAATAATTTTTAAACGGTAGATTTCATTTTCCATTATAAACTGCCTGTGATGAATAAATAAATTGCCTGCGATGTATAAACTGCCTGTGATAATGCCTGCTGCATTATAACTGCCTGCGATGAATGGTTAATATTTGCTGTGGTTTTGGATCGGCTAGTTTATCACCATTTTTATTTTTCATGCATTATTTTCCTTTTGAGAGAAAAATGTAGTGAGGATAATTTTGTAAAATTACAAGCCCGGCGGACGCTTCAAGAAGATGAAGGACTATTCCAGAAGAATAGGGGCCCCACGGGGGTTCCCGAGTTGTACTTTCTTTCTTTTTGGGACTGTAATGGACTGTAATTATTTATGGTGATTAGCCGATCCACGCAGCAAATATTTATGTCTGATGTGCTTGATTATTTATTTTTGCGCAAAATATCTAATTAATGCTATCTTTTTACATGCTAGAGTAATAAATGGCCAAAATTGCGAGCGTCGATTTCGACGTTTTGGATGCTTCAGGAAAGAATTACTTAAGCTGGCAGCTGGATATAAAATTCCATCTGCGAGCACAGGGATTGAGTCACGCCATCGCCTTAGGCGATAAGGTTTCTGACATAGATAAAGCGAAAGCAATTATCTATATCAGACGCCATATCGATCGGACCCTGAAGGCCGAGTACCTAACGGTGGAGGACTCGTATGAGTTGTGGACCGCCCTCGAGGACAGGTATAAACATCAAAGGGATGTTATCCTACCTCGAGCGCGATATGAATGGGAGAACCTCCGTCTCCAAGACTTCAAGTCTATTGCCGAGTACAACTCGGCACTCTTTAGCATCACCTCACGCCTGAAGTTGTGTGGTGAAAAGGTGACGGAGGAACGCATGTTAGAGAAGACGTATACATCCTTCCATGAGAAGGATGTCATACTGATGCAACAGTATCGTGAACGAAAGTTCACAAAATACTCTGAGCTTCTCTCATGCCTTCTGATGGCAGAGCAGAATCGTGACCTCCTTCTGGCCACCCACAACTCACGCCCTACCGGCACTGCTCCTGCGCCTGAAGCGCACCACAGCTCCTTCCAGAAGAAAAGGGGCAACTTCAAAGGCAAACCCCAGAAGGGCAAGACCATGAAGAAGCAGGCTCGAGGACCCCCTCCAAGAAACAACCAAGAGGGGAAGAAGAAAAATGTGTGGAAGAGAAAAGACGACGGCCAGACTTCTGCCCCCAGAAAGGACTGGGAAGATAAATGCCACAGGTGTGGCATGACTGGACACTGGTCCAGAAATTGTCGTACTCCACGCCACCTTCAGGAGTTGTACAAAGCAAGCCAGAAGCAAGCTGAGACAAACCTGGCGGTTCAAGAAAACCTGGCACCAATCAGGTTCATCGCCGAGGACTTCTCCAACGATGACCTGCTCGACTGAGGACATTTATCTACTTTATATGCATTGTAGTTTTTCCTTTTGAGAAACAATTTATCTGCTTATCTCTGGCATGTTTTAAGTACTTTTCAGACATCAATTTAATTTTCGTAGTATATACCTTTGTGTTTTTTTTCTCCTTATACTGCGACTTTTCTTTAAAATAGATGGACTTTAAATGCCTAGTGGACAGTGCCTCTACGCACACGATCCTCCAAGACATCTGCTTTTTTCAAAGCATTAATAAATACGATGGCACCGTAAATACGATTTCCGGTCCATCAAGTATCATTGAAGGATCAGGGGAAGCACATTTTATGCTCCCCAATAGTACAAAACTACTCATAAAAGATGCCCTTCTCTCCCCTAGCTCACATAGGAACCTGTTGAGCTTTAAAGATATCCGCTTAAACGGATACCACCTAGAAACGGTGAGCAAAGGAAACAGTGAATACCTTGATGTAACGTTCCATAAAAACGGTGCTAAAAACACCGTCGAACGTTTCGAGGGACTCCCGTCGGGTCTCTACCACACAAGGATCAGAGCAATGGAAGCAAACACTTTGGAGCACCAGAAGTGCCAAAATCAACCAGAATTCAAACTCTGGCACGATAGACTAGGACACCCTGGAAGGAATATGATGCGTCGCATCATATCCCAATCCCGTGGAATTAATCCGAAAAGCCTGACGCTACTTCGGAAGGGTGCAAATCCTTGTCCCCCTTGTTACAAAGGGAAATTGATTACGAGACCATCCACCCTGAAGGTGGACTCTGAGTCTCCAAGCTTCCTAGAGAGAATACATGGTGACATTTGCGGGCCTATTCACCCCGCAAGTGGACCATTCAGGTACTACATGGTACTAATCGACGCATCTTCAAAATGGTCATATGTGTGCCTCTTGTCCACCCGCAACGTAGCCTTTGCAAAGCTACTTGCACAAATTATAAAATTGCGGGCACATTTCCCAGACAACCAGATCAAGAAATTGCGTCTGGACAATGCTGGGGAATTCACCTCACAAGTCTTCCTAGACTACTGCCAAGCAACCGGCATAGAAGTTGAACATCCTGTAGCTCATGTTCACACCCAGAACGGGTTGGCCGAATCTCTCATAAAGAGACTACAATGGATCGCTAGACCATTGTTAATGCAATGCCAGTTGCCGGTATGTGCATGGGGACATGCCATACTGCACGCTGCATCGCTGATAAGATTACGACCGTCAGGTAGTCAATCTTATTCTCCGATGCAACTTGCATATGGGAACCCGCCCGATATCTCTCACTTGAGGATATTCGGATGTGCTGTCTATGTCCCCATAGCACCACCGCAGAGGACCAAGATGGGTCCTCAACGGCGTCTTGGTATCTATATTGGTTTCGACTCACCATCGATCATTAGATACCTCGAACCCCTTACAGGGGACGCCTTTAAAGCGCGTCTAGCAGATTGTGAGTTTGATGAAAGCATTTTTCCAAAACTAGGCATTAACACACAGAAGCCAGAAGCTTCAAAGACCATTACATGGGACACAAAGACCTTATCCCATTTTGATCCGCGCACAAATCAATGTGAAGAAGAGATCCTGAAGATCCTTCAAATTCAGAACACAGTTCACATTTTACCGGATAAATTCACTGACAACCAGAAGATTGTCAGATCACACGTCCCTGCTGCAAATACGCCAGCTAGGATTGACATACCCAAAGATGGATGCAATCCACCTGCAGCAGAAGCGGCCGTACCTCAACAAAAAAGAGGACGACCCCCAGGCTCCAAAGATAAGAATCCTCGAAAGAGGAAAAATCCTGGAGCAACAATAACGATACCACCACAGGATGCTGAGCTCAGCCCAGCTACCTCTCCACTCCTAACAACCCCTGAAGAGGAAAATATAGGAGAAATTTCATTAAACTATGTACGTACCGGGGAGGTACTGGACAGAAAAAGCACAATCATCGATGATAACTTCGCGCTCATTATTGCCACTCACGTCACTGAATACGACGATGAGACCGATCCACGCTCTCTAGCAGAATGTAAACGCAGAGAGGATTGGCCAAAGTGGAACGAGGCAATAGGAGTAGAGCTGGACTCACTCTCGAAGCGCCAAGTCTTTGGACCTGTAGTCCTAACACCAAAAGGTGTTAAACCTGTGGGATATAAATGGGTATTCGTGAGAAAAAGAAACGAGAATAATGAGATCGTGCGCTATAAAGCGCGCCTTGTTGCACAAGGTTTTTCCCAACGACCAGGAATAGACTATGACGATACCTATTCTCCGGTCATGGACGCGATCACCTTCCGTTTCATCATAGGCCTATCCACGAAGGAAGGTCTGGATATGCAGCTCATGGACGTTGTGACTGCATACCTATACGGAAATATAGATAAGGACATCTACATGAAAATCCCAGACGGATACAAACTACCGACAAAAATGACAGAAAGACCTCGGGACGTCTATTCTGTCAAACTCCAGAGATCACTGTATGGTCTCAAACAGTCAGGTAGAATGTGGTACAACAGGCTGAGTGAATTCCTAGTGCAACAAGGATTCACAACAAATGAAGTCTGCCCTTGCATCTTCATACGAGCAAAGGGAACAGGATTCGTAATTATCGCCGTCTACGTAGACGACTTGAACATCATCGGATCTCCTGCAGAGATAGATGAGATATCCAAAAGTCTCACACAGACTTTTGAGATGAAAGACCTCGGCAAAACGAAGTTTTGCCTAGGGCTACAAATTGAACATTTAAGCGGAGGAATCCTGTTACACCAATCGACATATACAAAGAAAGTGCTGAAGAACTTTCTTATGGACAAATGTCATCCGCTTAGCACACCAATGGTCGTCAGATCATTGGATGTTGAAACAGACCCCTTCCGACCGCTGGAAGAGGGGGAGGAAACACTGGGTCCTGAAGTACCCTACTTAAGTGCAATTGGAGCACTCCTATACCTGGCAAACTGCACGCGTCCCGATATAGCGTTCGCAGTAAATCTACTAGCCAGATACAGTTCAGCGCCCTCAAAGCGCCACTGGAACGGAGTGAAACAACTTCTGCGCTACCTCCAAGGGTCTGTAGACATGGGACTATACTTCAAGAAAGGTGTATCCGCCGACCTGGTCGGTTACGCAGATGCGGGATACAGGTCCGACCCACATACCGCAAAGTCCCAGACCGGTTTCGTATTCACATACGGTGGGACGGCCATCTCATGGAGATCCGTGAAGCAGACATCCACAGCGACCTCGTCCAACCACTCTGAGCTCATCGCGATCCACGAAGCTAGCAGAGAATGCTTCTGGCTTCGATCAGTCATCAACCACATCCTCAAGACCACCGGCCTGAAGACGGGAGATCTTGGGCCTACTACCATGTACGAAGACAATGCTGCCTGCATCGCTCAACTACGAGGTGGCTACATCAAAGGTGATAGGACGAAGCACATTTCCCCCAAGCTCTTCTGGACGCATGAACAGCAAGTGGACAACCAGATCGACATCCAGCAGATCCAGTCCTGCAACAACCTGGCTGACCTATTCACTAAAGCTTTGCCTCGCAGTACCTTTAGAAAACTTGTACTAGGAATTGGGATGAGACAGCTGAGAGATGTACAAGCCTGAAGCTTGAACTTATCAGGGGGAGTTAACGTAGTGCTGTACTCTTTTTCCTTGACTGTTGGTTTTTCCCACTGGGTTTTCCACAGTCAAAGGTTTTAACGAGGCAGCCACATTAACTCAGGATCCAGAAGTATCCACCACTGATGTTATCCATCGATCAGGGGAAGTTACAGAGACTTGTACTCTTTTCCCTTAGCCACAGGTTTTTCCCACTGGGTTTTCCTTGGCAAAGGTTTTAATGAGGCAAGCACTCTCAAACTTAGAGATCCAGAAGTATCTCCAACCCCATGATCAAACAAGCTTCATGAACCCTGAAGTGTTCACCATGGCTTACAACAATGGATGGATAAGGGGAAGTGTTATAAACGGGCTTCTTGGTGGGCCTACCCGTTAGTGGGTATCCACCCATTATGTAACCCTACCACTATAAATATAGGGCTATGGTCTCCATAGCCGCCAAGTTTACAACACAAACCATCTAAATTGTAAAACTTCGTACTACAAGGTTAACATTGGGACAAACGGGGATCGAGTGCGAATTAAATTTCGTGGAGGTGGAGCCGACATTCCTCCATCTAGTAATTCTAATTAACCACATGTTTTGACACTGCATGCGTTCTTCTTTCATTGAGAAAACTAACAAGTTTCCTCTTAATGTTATAGAAATCATTAAATAAGCTTAATTAATTAGTGAGAAACACACAATAATTTGAATTTAAAGACCCTAAGGATTTCATTTAATAAAGTTCGTTATGTCAGAACTAGCTGAATTTAAACGAAAGATTATGATGATAAATGACTGATTTTGTTGAAAAATGTTTCAAACTCAAAGTTTTGGGCTTGACACGGCCGTGCAGAGTTGGCACGGCCGTGTAATGCACATACAGACTGTCCAATTTCTGGATAGATTGTGAAACAGCGGTGTAAGCTATGCACAGCGGTGCAAAGTCAATAGAACTTTCGCAGTCTGTTTCGCATGTTGTGACACGGCCTTTCCAATTCTTGCACGGCTGTGCCGACAATAAACGAGCCAGAATCTTTTTTTTGAGTTGGGTTTTGATCTAAAACCTAATCTAATCAGACGACGGCTGAGATTCCACACGACCCTAGATACTATTTAAACCATTCACATGGTTTATTTTTGAGAAAGTGGAGAGAATAGAAGAATAGAAGATTCGTCATCAAGCTTTCTTCTTCCTCACGCATCTAGAAGCTTTGAGGAATGTTTTGGTGAGTGATTTCTATTGCTTTCTATTAAAATTCTTTGTAATCTTCTTCTTGGTATTTCTCTTTTCTGATTGAGGGATTATTTGAGATAGCTTTTGGTTTTCTTCTTTTTGGTGAGATTTGAGATCTCTTTACAGTTTGGTGAGAAGAGTTTGAACTCCATCCTTGGATTTTTTTGGTGCTCTCTTTTGTTGAAGAAGATTGAAGGAGTCGGGTATAATTAATCTAATCTTATTAGTGGAAACCATCATCGGGAAGCTGGACGTAGGCGTCGTTAACATGCCGAAGCAGGGTAAACTATGTGTCTCTTGATTTGTTGCTTTCCTGGTTTTGTTACTTTTTATCTTGCTTTTTTGGTTGGATAGTGCTATTGTGGTTTATCACTGTAAGATCGCGACATAGCAGATTGTTGGGTAGATATATGCCGGAGGAGCATCCTCTATTTTTCTCGCAACAGATTTGAAGAACGATAGATATTGTGTCTATGAACCAACACCCATTAATAGTTAGCATTAGATTAACGAAGATTTGTAGAAACTAAAGATCTAGACATGCGTTCTAGCCAAACAACACAGATCTAGATATATAACATGCAGAATCTTAAATTACCACCTTCTCGGTTTAGCAGAAGCGTACCTGAGTCCATCACTAATAATCTGAAAGAGATCCTGACGATAACGCAACGGAAAATCTTCCAGAATAGCACGAATCAACCGTTGGAGAATCCCTTTAGCCTTCTCCCGGTTTCTCTCCTAGCGACGGGACGTAGAAAAGATGGCTCAACTTTGATAGTGTATTTCGGGGACCATTGTAGGGATCGTCTAACCCTTGCAATACTAACAACACACACTAGAGGGGGGTGAATAGTGTAATAGAAATAAAATTGTCCAAATAAAATTTAACTTGCAAATGCGGAATTATAAATGCAAGAGGAATCAAATGGCACAATCAATCCAAACGCAAACACAAGGAATTACCCTGGTTCCCCAAACTTGGGTACATCCAGCCACACCAATATTCACTATATTCCCACACAGAGAAGTGAATACAAATCTCACAAGGAGATACCCCACAAAGAGGATTTATGCCCTACACAAGGACCCAACCAATCCTACACAAGGATCAAGACTCCCACACAGAGAATCACAAACTCCCACTCAGAGAATTAGGGTTAGCCCTACACTAGGACACAAGAACTCCCACAAAGAGAGTTAATTCCCACAAAGAGAATTCCCTAGTCCCACAAAGAGACAACCTCCCACAAATAGAGAAACTCCCACAAAGAGAGTATCCTAATCCCACAAAGAGAAAACCTCCCACAAAGAGAGAAACTCCCACAAAGAGAGTATCCTAATCCCACAAAGAGAAATAGGAAAACAAATTACACCCTATAAAGTAAATACTCTTACCTATGCCTTGAGATGCTTACTCATCAATGAATGCAAGGCATGAAAGAGGATCTCCAAGTGTTGGAATATGCTTGAGAGCACTTGGATGATTTCCCTTGAGCTGGACTTCAATGCATGAAGAAAGATGAGTGCTCAATAGAGTGAAATGAGGGAGCTTGAGAGTGGCTTAAAGATCTCTTGAGATTTTCAATAGAATCAAGAGTAATCAAGAATCAATCTAGAAGTTTAAGCAAAGACAGCACACTCATATATATAGGAATCCTATATCAAGCCCAAAAACCCAAAGAAACAGCCAAATAATCAAATCTGCAACGGCTAGAAACTGGGTGAAAACGACAGGAACAGTCGACTGATGATCATAAGTCAGTCGACTGATCAATGGCTAGAAAATATCCAACGGCTATAATCTGAGCCAGGACAGTCGACTGACGAAGTCAATACAGTCGACTGACAAACAGGACAGGCGCCTGTAAAACCTTCAGCAGACGACTGCTGCAGGGGATGGAACGAAACAGAGAGCTGCACTCTTTCTCCAATTCTTCGCACAGGCGACTGATGTTAATACTACAGTCGATTGTCGAATAGTCAGGCGACTGTACATTCTTCATCAGTCGACTACTGTAAAGTATGGAGAGAAGACCGAGAGATGCAGAGATTGCACTTACGCTAGACAGGCGACTGGTGGCCAAATATCAGGCGACTGTAAACATACAGGCGACTGAAAATCTGATTGACAGGCGACTGTGCCTAAAGCTCAAGTTTGAGTCAATTGAAATGTTGACTTGAGCTGTACAAATCAGACGACTGTAGAAGGATATACAGGCGACTGGAAATCACCCATTCGGCTGTGTTTTCCTCATCAGACGACTGACGAAAGGAGTGAACTATTGGGTTGGATTCTATGATAATCCTAAGGTTCACTGAGATGGTTGAATGCATGTGCATGAATGAGCAAACCATCTAGCAAGGCATTACATCAACCCTAGACTCAAAAAGAGAGAGAAAACAATAAAGTAAATTACATGGATTACAATGCTTTCATAAGAGTCTAAGTCTTCAATCTTGATGCCTTGATTGCTCTCCATCATCTCCAAGCTTTGGCACTCCTTGAGTCCAAACTTTGGCTCTTCTTCACATGATGTCCATCCTTACACCAAGTGATTAGTCTCCAAGAAAGATATCCTTGAAATAAACTGAGAGACTAAAACAAGAGATTCATTAGCAACAACATAATGTTGTGATCATCATCAAAATAAGATTGGTATGAAACACCAATACTCAACAATATCCCCCTTTTTGATGATGACACACATTATGTAAATCATAAAGAATTAAAGCACAAAGCTAATGATCTCCCCCTACTTATATGCACCAATTAAATAATGAGCTACAAAAAGGTAAATACTCATAAACCAATAATAACATGGTGACATATAATAGGCATGGGTTACATAAACCAATTGCAAAGAATAACGACATGCAAACATGAATGGTTTATCTAAACCCATATATCTCTCCCTATAGAGATATCTCTCCCCAAATGCATATGTATATATCTCTCCCCCTATAGATATGATCACATAATGCATATATCTCTCCCCCTTGACATCGTCAAAAAGGTGGACATCAAAAATATCTCCCTCTATCATCTTAACCAAGATGTGACAATATGCAAGAAAAGAAAGATATGTATGATACCAAATATAAAATTTAGTGGGTATCAATTCATTATCCCATGCTCCCCCTAGATCATAGAAACGGTCAACTTTTGACTTCTAGGATCTAATACCATTTAATTAATGGAGCCATGGGCCATAAGTGTATCAAAGCAATAGATATGAAGAGAATCAAGCTTTGAAGATACACAAAGATATTGCCAAAACAAATAAAACATGAAACATGTTGGCAATAAACAAGAGGTTTGGTTTGAGACCCAAAATAACCAAATATAAATAATGATTTCAAATAACCTCCAAAATGAGAGTTAAAATATGTGTTAAAATAATTTAAACATATAATATATTAACTCCCACATTGACATACACATGGATAATGCATACATGTCAATAAACCCCAAGGTCCCAATTTTCATGAAAATAAATTTGAAAAATATTTTCAAAATCATGAAACACACACAATCAATGGGTATGCTTAAAATAAACATAGAAGCACAATACACATACAATATGCAAAAGTGTGAGAAACCTAAACATTAGGTAACCAAACCCAAGAGGAGTTTGATCTCCTAACATAATCACACGAGGTGATCACATCCCTAACTAGAGAGTTGATGTAACTATCTCTCTCTTGCACACTAGCCTTAGTGGGAATCCATAATCTCAAGGATTTCCTAGGCAATGGTTTTGCCTTAGCAAGAGGGAAGGATGTGGCTTGCTTAGGTGTAGAAACAAATTTCTTAGCATGCAAAGAATGAGGATTTTGCTTCTTAGCAAAAAATGAAGATTCTTCATTCTTCCTCATCACCTTGTGATCTACATGCTTCTTGTTGGTGTTATTGTTGTACAAGAAAGCATGGTGATTCTTCTTAGGTGCTTTAGCAATATTTCTTGAATTTGCACCAAAAGAAGAATTAGAGGTGGGTTTGAGAACCACATTTTGAATATAACCCAAACCTCCTCTATGATTTTGCTGGATGTTGTTTTTCCAACAAATCGTGAAGTGAATCCCTAGAATACACAAAGCTTATGAGCTTCCGGGATTCATCTTCACATTTCAACATAAGTTATTGAATGTGAGCATCTAAGCTAAGGTTTTGAGCAATGAGATTTCCATTAGAAATGCTCAATTCCTTAACTTGATAGAGAAGTGTGTCTCTCTCACAAGTGTCATAAACATGCCTTTCATCATGAACTACACTTGGAATAACTAGTTTATGCATTCTACTCTTAGCAATCTTATATTTTTCTTTTAATCTATTGTAAGAGTTGATGCACTTACTAGCCTTTTCGGAGGCCAAGTCAAATTTGAACTTGAGCTCCTCATATGAGATCTTTTCTTCCTCGATCTCAACAACAACATCATCATCATCCTTGCAAGAGCTTGATGACGACTTCTCCTCCTTAGCCACGAGGCGCGAATCCTCATAGGAATTGTATGCGTCAAGCCAAGCATCCAACTCTTCTTCGTTTAATCCGGAGGGGATTGGAGTAGGAACATCCATGGCTACAAAGCATGCGTGAGCATCCTCCTTTGTATCCTCTTCTTTGTTACTAGAAGTGTCCTCACTCGAATCATCAAAGGTCCCGACAAGTCCCTTCTTGTGATTTTTGGACTTGGTCATCCCTTTCCAATGCTTCTTCCCTTTACCCTTGTAAGATTCTTTAGTGGGTTTGGAAGGGCATTCGGTGGACAAATGACCTTTTCCATTGCAAGTGTAACAAGTAGGAACCTTGTTAGAAATGGAGGCAAACTTTGACAAAGACTTACCTTGCTTGCATTTGAGGAAAGCTTTGAATTGCTCGGCAATATCCTCAATTTCTTCTCCACTTGCATCTTCTTGCTCATCTTCTTCGCTAGGAGCTTCTCAAAGGAATTTCCTCCTCCACTTGATTGGCTCCTCCTTGGCATGGAATGCAACCCCCTTTGGCTTCTCTAGCTTCTCGGGCTTTGTTGGTTGAATCTCCTTCTTGTGTGGAAGCTTTACTTCATACGCCATGAGATTTCCAATGCACTCCTCAACGATATATTTGGACGTGTCATATGACTCCAAAATTCCATTGGCCCTTGACTCCCAACGAGGTGTAAGAGAGTCTAGGATCTTCTCAACACGATCCTCTTGGGAAATTGTCTTCCCGAGTCCCTCCAAAGCGTTCACAATATCGGTAAACCTTGTGAACACCTCTGAAATGCTTTCGCCTTTCTACATCTTAAACATTTCATATTTAGATCTAAACACAGTTTGTTTAGATTTCTTTACCTTCGTTGTCCCTTCATGACAAATCTCCAAGGTGTGCCAAATATCATTCGTCGTTTTGCACATGGAGATGCAGTTGAACTCACTAGTAGAGAGAGCGCAATGTAATGCATTCATAGCTATCTCATTGAACTTGATTGAGTCCTTCTCCGTCTTTGTCCTTGAAGCCGCAGGAGTAGTGGGCTTCTCAAATGGCACCTCCGTGATGTCCCATAGGTCTTGACCCTCCATGTAGATCATCATTCTGATCTTCCAACTTGGGTAGTTGGTTCCGTTGAAGAGCGGGGGTCGAACGGTTGAGTGACCTTCTTCATGAGACGCGGATGAGGCGTTGAATGCCATCGTTGCAGTATGCTGTAACCTCGCTTTGATACCAATTGTAGGGATCGTCTAACCCTTGCAATACTAACAACACACACTAGGTGGGTGGAATAGTGTAATGGAAATAAAATTGTCCAAATAAAATTTAACTTGCAAATGCGGAATTATAAATGCAAGCGGAATTAAATGGCACAATCAATCCAAACGCAAACACAAGGAATTACCCTGGTTCACCAAACTTGGGTACATCCAGCCACACCAATATTCACTATATTCCCACACAGAGAAGTGAATACAAATCTCACAAGGAGATACCCCACAAATAGGATTTATGCCCTACACAAGGACCCAACCAATCCTACACAAGGATCAAGAGTCCCACACAGAGAATCACAAACTCCCACTCAGAGAATTAGGGTTAGCCCTACACTAGGACACAAGAACTCCCACAAAGAGAGTTAATTCCCACAAAGAGAATTCTCTAGTCCCACAAAGAGACAACCTCCCACAAATAGAGAAACTCACACAAAGAGAGTATCCTAATCCCACAAAGAGAAAACCTCCCACAAAGAGAGTATCCTAATCCCACAAAGAGAAATAGGAAAAAAAATTACACCCTGTAAAGTAAATACTCTTACCTATGCCTTGAGATGCTTACTCATCAATGAATGCAAGGCATGGAAGAGGATCTCCAAGTGTTGGAATATGCTTGAGAGCACTTGGATGATTTCCCTTGAGCTGGACTTCAATGCATGAAGGAAGATGAGTGCTCAATAGAGGGAAATGAGGGAGCTTGAGAGTGGCTTAAAGATCTCTTGAGATTTTCAATAGAATCAAGAGTAATCAAGAATCAATCTAGAATTTTAAGCAAAGACAGCACACTCATATATATATAGGAATCCTATATCAAGCCCAAAAACCCAAAGAAACAGCCAAATAATCAAATCTGCAACGGCTAGAAACTGGGTGAAAATGACAGGAACAGTCGACTGATGATCATAAGACAGTCGACTGATCAACGGCTAGAAAATATCCAACGGCTATAATCTGAGCCAGGACAGTTGACTGACGAAGTCAATACAGTCGACTGACAAACAGGACAGGCGCCTGTAAAACCTTCAGCAGACGACTGCTGCAGGGGATGGAACGAAACAGAGAGCTGCACTCTTTCTCCAATTCTTCGCACAGGCGACTGATGTTAATACTACAGTCGATTGTCGAATAGTCAGGCGACTGTACATTCTTCATCAGTCGACTACTGTAAAGTATGGAGAGAAGATCGAGAGATGCAGAGATTGCACTTACGCTAGACAAGCGACTGGTGGCCAAATATCAGGCGACTGTAAACATACAGGCGACTGAAAATCTGATCGACAGGCGACTGTGCGTAAAGCTCAAGTTTGAGTCAATTGAAATGTTGACTTGAGCTGTGCAAATCAGGCGACTGTAGAAGGATATACAGGCGACTGGAAATCTCTCAGTCGGCTGTGTTTCCCTCATCAGACGATTGACGGAAGGAGTGAACCTATTGGGTTGGATTCTATGATAATCCTAAGGTTCACTAAGATGGTTGAATGCATGTGCATGAATGAGCAAACCATCTAGCAAGGCATTACATCAACCCTAGACTCAAAAAGAGAGAGAAAGCAATAAAGTAAATTACATGGATTACAATGCTTTCATAAGAGTCTAAGTCTTCAATCTTGATGCCTTGATTGCTCTCCATCATCTCCAAGCTTTGGCACTCCTTGAGTCCAAACTTTGGCTCTTCTTCACATGATGTCCATCCTTACACCAAGTGATTAGTCTCCAAGAAAGATATCCTTGAAATAAACTGAGAGACTAAAACAAGAGATTCATTAGCAACAACATAATGGTGTGATCATCATCAAAATAAGATTGGTATGAAACACCAATACTCAACAACCATGACCGCTAATAATTATAGGCTAGCCTCCATAGCACTAGGATTTCCAACTCGGACCATCAACGAGTTAAAGCCCGATAGTCTCTACGCATAAAGGCCCTATAACCTGTTTAACTCATTTAGCTCATTTAATTAATTAAAACTAGATCACTAATTCATTGGGCTTAATATGACAGCATAGCACTTATATAATTACTTACCGCATATTAGCCCAACGTTGGATTAAGATCCAACTTAGTTGGATAAGTTCCAACAATCTCCCACTTAGGCTATATGCTAAACTTTATAATTATACTTCATAGTGCATACAAACAAACAAGATCTTAACTTACTATCATTTCTTTAATGAGTCAAAACCAATCCGGTCCATCAATTATATTAGCAAAGGATCAAAGAGATCTTCGCCGCAACAATTGCAACTCGACCCATCAGTGGTCACCGTGCTAATACAAAAGAATGACATGGATTATGAAGTGGATGTGTAGCATGGAAATTACATGTGATGTGATCTAACATGTCTATTTCCAACTGATCCTCCTTAACCTTAGTGAGATCAAAAACATAAATACATATTTTCATACGCATTTATAAACATAGAGTTGAAATATGAAGCCAAACTAAAAACTGAACTTTATTTCTGCAGAAATAAACCATAAACCAAATATGCATAACTGAAGGCTGAAATGTTGTCAAAATAGAAGCACTACAAAGTTACAAACTTCCACTAAAACAGAATATCTTCAGGTGACATGACACCCATACGAGCAACATGCCCATGAAACGTTTTGGGTGGCAGTCCCTTAGTAAGCGGATCCGCAATGTTTAAGTTTGTACCAATGTGCTCTATAGACAACTATTTCTTTCCAACTCTCTCTTTAACAATCAGGAACTTGATAGCAATATGCTTTGATTTCGCTGAACTCCTGTTATTAGTGGCAAATGCTATTGCAGACATATTGTCACAAAATAATCTGAGTGGCCTTTCAATGCCATCTACAATTCGCTGCCCCGTGACAAAATTCCGTAGCCATAGACCATGATTGGATGCTTCATGACAAGCAATGAATTCTGCAGCCATAGTGGAAGAGGCTATAATAGTCTGCTTAGCACTCTTCCAAGAAATGGCGCCTTCTGCTAATGTATAAACATAGCCTGTAGTAGATTTCATGCTGTCTTTACATCCAGCAAAATCAGAGTCGGTATATCCAACGATCTCAAGCTTTTTCGACCTCTGATATACAAGCATGTGTCCCTTTGTCCTCTGTAAATACCGTAAGACCCTTTTGGCTGCTTTCCAATGGTCCAATCCTCAATTGCTCAAGTATCTACCAAGCATTCCTGTAATGTACGCCAAGTCTGGACGTGTACATACTTGAGCATACATGATACTCCATACCGCTAAAGAATAAGGAACATCCTTTATTTGTGCTATCTCAATTTCACTTTCAGGGCACTGATTGAGACCAAACTTGTCTCCCTTAGATACTGGGGTATCACCTGGTTTACAATTTTCCATTCCAAATCTTTGCAGAACCTTTTCAATGGATGCCTTTTGTGATAATCCAAGTATACCTCAAGAACGATCTCGATGTATTTGAATTCATAAAACAAAAGATGCATCACCAAAATCTTTCATCTCAAAGTTCTTAGCTAGAAAGTTCTTGGTTTCATGCAATAAGCCTTTATTTTTACTGGCAAGTAAAATGTCATCGACATATAAAACCAGAAATGCAAATTTACTCCCACAGAACTTATGGTATATACATTCATCAACCAAATTCATCTCGAAGCCAAATGAGATGATAACTTGATGAAATTTAAAATACCATTGTCGAGACGCCTGTTTGAGTCCATAGATGGATTTCTTAAGTTTGCAAACCATATTCTTTGGGTCTCCCGACACAAAGTTTTCTGGTTGCACCATATAAATTTCCTGATCAATGTCCCTGTTAAGGAACGCTGTTTTAACATCCATCTAATGTAACTCAAGGTTGAAATGATCTACTAATGCCATTATTATCTTGAATGAGTCTTTCGTGGAAACCGGAGAGAAAGTCTCATTATAATCAATGCCTTCCTTTTGAGTAAAGCCCTTAGCGACAAGGCGTGCCATATATCTTTCCACATAATCTTTTGAATCCCTCTTGGTTTTAAATATCCATTTGCAACCAATGGGTTTCACGTCTTTAGGTAATGGGACAAGATCCCAAACGTCATTGTCCTTCATCGATTTTATTTCCTCATTTATGGCATTTATCCATTTTAGAGAGTTAGAACCATTTTTGGCTTGGTGGAAGTTGATTGGATCATCTTCCATCACACCAATATCAACTTCATGTTCTTGAAGATATGCAATGTAGTCACTTGATATTGCACTTCTCCTCTCCCTGGTGGATCTCCTTAATGGCAATGTTTCTTGAGGTGCAAATGTTTGTTCTTCCTGAATGGGAGGAGCAACAACATTGTCTTGAATATTTGTGTCTTGTTCTATAACAGGAATAGAATCCTGATCAATAACATGATCACATGTGGGAATATCTACATATTCCTCTTCGAAAACAATGTCACTTCCTAAATCTCCCCCGGCAAACCCGGTATCATCAAGGAATCTTGCATTTCCAGTCTCAAAAATATTCTTATTTGTGGGATCGTAAAATTTGTAACCCCTTGATCTTTCAGCATACCCAATAAAGTAGCAACTAATTGTCTGTGTGTCCAGCTTCTTTTCAGCAGGCCTATAAGGCTTTGCCTCAGATCGGCATCCCCATATGTGCATATGCTTTAGACTAGGTGGTTTGCCCGTCCAAAGCTCATATGGCATTTTATTAGTTGCTTTAGTTGGGACCCGATTAAGTATGTAAGCTGCAGTTTTCAATGCTTCTCCCCAGAGGCTTTCTGGTAAAGCAGAATGACTAATCATACTTCTTACCATGTCCTTAAGCGTTCTGATTCTTCTTTCAGCTACACCATTCATAGTGGGCGAACCCGGCATGGTGTACTGTGGGACAATACCGCATTCCTCTAGGAATTTAGCAAATGGTCCTAGACATTGTTCACCTGAACCATCATACCTGCCGTAGTATTCACCACCACGGTCAAACCTAACAGTTTTAATCCTCTTGCCTAGTTGGAGTTCAACTTCGGCCTTATAATTTTTGAACATGTCCAAAGACTGAGATTTTTCATGTATGAGATAAATGTAGCCATATCTTGAATAGTCGTCTATGAATGTTATAAAATATTGCTGACCATTCCATGCAACCGAAGGGAATGGTCCGCAAATATCCGTATGTATAAGTTCTAAGACTTCATTTGACCTTTTGGCTTCAAATCTCCTTTTATTAGTTCGTTTTCCCTTTATACAATTAATGCAGATATCAAAATCTGAAAAATCTAAAGGTTTGAGAATATCGTTTGACACAAGTCACTCAATTCTCCTTTTCGAGATGTGACCTAATCTCTTGTGCCATAACGAACCTGAATTCTCATCAGTTAATTTACGCTTTAAAACTTGTGTACACACATGCAAAGTTTCAGTTGTAGCAATTGTATCAAGCATGTACAGATTTTCATTCTCAGACAAATAACCAGAACCAATAAAAATGGAATTGAGAGACAAACTGAATTTCCCATTTGCAAAAGAACAAAAATAACCAGATTTGTCCAACGCAGAAAAGAAATAAGGTTTCGTCTAAAAGACTGTACAATAAATGTCTCAAACAAATCTAAATGGTTTCCAGTTCTTAAAGATAATATGAAATTCCCAATTGCGGCAACTCTCGCCTTTTTGCCATCGCCCACAAAGATGAATCTTTCAGCATCATTTGGCTTTCGGCAGTTCAGGCAGCCCTGCATCGACACACTGATGTTAGTAGTTGCATCAGAGTCTAACCACCAAGTGTCTATAGGTACAGAAGTTAAATTAACTTCTGAGCAAACCAAATTGAGAAGAGTACCTTTCTTAGCACGCTAGGTGTGGTAATTAGTGCACTGCTTCTTCACATGCCCTTCAGCACCACAAAAGAAACAACTATCTTTCTTGACAGTCTTTACAGGCTTCTTTTGTTGTTTCTTAGGTGGGGCTGTAACTGCAACTTCCTTTCCCTTTTTTCCTTTTATTGTCTTTAGGGGCAAAGGCAACATTTGCATTTTGAGTCTTATCCTGCTTCAGTCGGTCCTTTTCCTATACACAGTACGAGATGAGCTCATTCAGAGACCAAGTCTCTTTCTGACAGTTGTAGCTCACCTTAAACTGATTGTACTGTGCATGAAGGGATATTAAAACCAAATGCACAAGCAGGTCCTCAGAGAGGTCAATCTTAAGTGCTTTCAACCTTGAAGCGAGATGGGACTGTTCCAGAATATATTCCCTTATGTTGCCTTTTCCTTTATACTTCATTGAGATCAGGCTTGTCAGAATCGTACCAATTTCTGCCTTTTCGTTTCTGACAAACCTTTTCTCAATATCTGCAAGGAAATCTTTAGGTGTCGTGATCGAATCAGACATAGAGCCCCGAAAGGCTTCAAGGATGGCTCTCTTCATGATCATGACACACATGCGATTAGACTTTTCCCACTTCTTAAACTCCCTCTTTTCCTCAGAGGTACTCTTTTCCATAGTAATTGGGGGACAGTCAGTTCTAATCGCAAGGTCCAGATCCAATATCCCAAGAACTATAAGTAAGTTCGCTTTCCAGGATTTAAAATTCGAGCCATTAAGCACCGGAATTGAGTTTAAGCTAGCAGTAATATTTGCAAGAGTAGTAGCTGAAAAATAGGACAATAAACATAGACAAACATGCTAACATAAGTATTTAATTGTGAAGCAAAATTGTAAATTCAAAATTGCATGTTCCCATCTCAAGATATCCCCAACTAGCTTAACATTTATCTTTGGATAATCTATTAACTAGCAAATGATATCTTGTCGCAGCAATCAAATAAAGACAATAATTAACATGCCAAGATTAAAACTTCCTTTGGGCCGAATTAAAATTGCATGCATAAGTCTCGACAATCATCACTTATTTATTGCTACAGGTGTGGATAAATTAGCATAGAACGGTAATCTGCCTTTGGGCTGATGTAGCATACATGAATAAAATATGCACACAAAATTCCTTTTGTATTTAAGAAATGAAATGATGCAAACAACAGAGCCCACTTTGGCAGGATGATGATTACACCAAGTCACTCCAAAAAAATACATACAACAAAATTTGACTTTATTATAGCACAATTAATACCGAATTTCATTAACGAGGAGAAATATCGAGATAAACTTTTATTTACTCTCATGATCCAATTAAAATTCATTCAGGCAACTAATCATACATTGTATGTATTTTAATCTGTTTACATTCCGAAATAATAGCAATTTTAATAGTAGAACCCACTTTGGTGGAATTTCACAAAAAAATAGAATTATTTCGAAATATATATATATAACTGAATATTTGCCTAACGAAGTAAAAATCGGAATGAACTTAATTTTAACGCACAAATAAACCGAATGAGGAAATATACACAAGATGTCCTTTTATTTCATCTAATTATTTGTGCATTAATATATTCAAAATAGGGCTTAAAAGAAAATAATTGTAGCCCCAAAATAGGGTTCAAACATACCAAAAATTCAATTAAGCCCAAAATTGTGTAGTTGCCAAAACAAGCCCAAATTAAAAGCCAATATACTGAAAATTAAAGAATTATTATGAAAAATAATCTGTTTGGGCCCAATTTGACCCAAAGTCTGCTAGGGTTGGAAACCCTAACAAAAATTTTGGCACATCCAGGGGCCAGCCGCCGCTGGCCCCATTCCCTCAGATCCGACGCTGGCAGAGGGGGCCGGCGCTGGCCTCAACCTACAGGGGCAGCGCACCGCCGCCCCTTACCCATCTGAATCCCGACGGGGGGGACAGACCCCCCCTTTTTTCTCTGTGAAATCGCCAGACCCCCCACGAGAGTGGGGGGTGTGTTGTTGCCGGAAAACCTGCAGGGGCGGTTCACGCCGCCCCCTCTGTAACCTAACGAGGGCGTGAGCCGCCCCCATTTGGCCGCGATCCCGCTGGAGGGGGGCGGCTGGAAGCCGGCCCCCCTCTTTTGCTGTTCGACTGCGGCAGACCCCCCGTCGGTGGGGGAGCCTGCTCTGCCTGCAACTGTGTAGGGCACCCGTCGCCGGAAAATGATCTTGGGGCAGCGCGAGGCCGCCCCCTCTTGGAACCCCATGGGGGCGGCGGCGGCGCCCCCTTTGCCAGATAACTAACCGGGGGGGTAGTGCCCCCCAAAAAAACCCCCTTTTTCTTATAACTTGCAGGGGCGGCTTTGCCGCCCCTTTCTGATCTGCGTCGACGCCGGCATCGCCAGCACCGTTCTTCCGACGGGGCGGCAAAGCCGCCCCACTTTTGCTGTGTCGGCGGCGGCCGACGGCCGCCCCTGATCTAGGGTTTAAAAACCCAATTTTTTTAAATAGGAAAAAACAATAAAAACCCTGATTTTTCATAGATCTGAATATAAAACAGATTAAAAATCAGAATTTTATTAGATCTACAATGAGCAGGCAGAAAAATTAAGATCCACAGCATGCAGGCTCTGATACCACTTGTAGAAACTAAAGATCTAGACCTGCATTGTAGCCAAACAACACAGATCTAGATATATAACATGCGGAATCTTAAATTACCACCTTCTCGATTTAGCGGAAACATACCTGAGTCCATCGCTAATAATCTGAAAGAGATCCCGACGATAACGCAACGGACGATCTTCCAGAATAGCACGAATCAACCGTTGGAGAATCCCTTTAGCCTTATCCCGGTTTCTCTCCTAGCGACGGGACGTAGAAAAGACGGTTCAACTTTGTTTGTGTATTCTGGGGACCATGAACGCTAATATTTATAGGCTAGCCTCTAAGCCCTAGGGTTTCCAACTCGGCCCATCAACGAGTTGAAGCCCAATAGTCTCTAAACATAAAGGCCCCACAACATGTTTAACTCATTAGCCCATTTAATTAATTAAAACCAGATCACTAATTCATTGGGCTTAATATGACAGCAAATCACTTATATAATTATTTACCGCATATTAGCCCAACGTTGGATTAAGATCCAACTTAGTTGGATAAGTTCCAACAAGATTGAAATAAAGTAACTATTTTTAAACCTCGAGGTCTTATACAAATCCTAGGCTCTAATTAGCATTGTTCATTACAATATTAATATATTTGCAGTGTGATATTTGCATTTACTGAAAGATCCATTTTTAAAGTAACAGCCTAACAGGTGCTAACTCTATTCAAGAAACACGGCTAGTGGACTGATGATTACTACTATCGGGTTTATCGGGTTTATCGGGTTTATAAACACGGCTAGCATTGCCCCCCTAGGCCCACCCAACCTGGTGTTACCCACACTGATACAACCCCCAAAACGAAGTAGGCCAAGCCCACGGCCCGGGGGGGAGGGTGTGTGTGTGTGTGCGTGTGTATGTGTTGGGCCCAAACCTGAAGGCCCCAAAAGTGTATCAAATCGCGACGGCCCAAAGCCAACGTCGGGGAAGCTGCCGACCCTCCACGCTTGAGGAAACTGCTCCCCAGATTGTGCCCGCCTTGAACTCCAGTCAATGTGTCATCACGTCCGCCTTCATGCCCCTTGAAGAGACCATCAAAGCGGGCGGACATGAATGGCGAGATGACAGGACGCCATAAAGGCGTTGACATGCAAACTCCTATAAGAGGCCAGAAACGACAAGGGATCGAATCCTGAATACTCAGATCTCAGGTATTCCACCTCTCTAGACCTTTTCTTCCACCTTACATTTCTGCTCCATAGCTCGGCTAGAGGACTCGCATATTAGTCTCTTTGTGAACCATACTCGATCCCACCGAGCCTCCTTCAAATAGTGCTGACTTAGACATCGGATGGGACTTGGTCGAAACCAAGATCCGACCCCTTAACGAGTTTTCTCATCTGTGCAGATTGAAGAATACATTAAACAGCCGAAGCCACCCTTCGACGCTCCTTCGTTCGGGTCCGAATGTTCTCGAGCCAGAGCCCGTTCGACCGATCGTCCCATAAAGCCGTCACTCTTCTAAAGCTTCCCTTCAGCATAACGATGCACGGATCCACGCGTTCGCACCCAAGCAAATGCTCGTACAACTGACCTCGGAGGCGCATGCGTCTCACGTGACCGCGACGACCCCCAGACATCCAAACTATCAACCAGTGATGAGAAAACACCCTGAAACATCTGGTGCAGTCTGTGGGAAAGAGATCATCTCCCACGGCATCCACATCAACATATATGGAACAACACAACGACGGAGCGGACCGAATGCTGACCATCCTGGAGGAGGGCTGTTACATCCAGCACGAGACCGAGCACAGCCGCTCCACATGAGAACCCACGATTCGTATCGGTAATCTGCGAACAACTCGACCATCTCACCTAGGACATGAACACCAACTTCCAAGCCCTGCAGCAGCCATTTAGCATCTCTCAGGTCCACAGCACCCCTTGGGAGCAAACCTGACGGGGTTTTTCGACTGCTCAGGGGCACGCCCCCGTTGCGCTCAACCATAGTCGCGGACCGCGATGGTGAGGGCCTGAACCAGGAGCAATCACTTACCCACACCTCTCTTCAAAATGAGGGAGGAGGGAGAATAGAATGGACTAAGGAGGAAGCAACTGCATTCTCGTCCAAGCGACCCCGCTCGGCCGAACGGCAGTCGTCCAGCCATACGATCGCCGAGGATCACCAGGGCAGAGCAGAAGCCCGCACCAAAAGAGACCCAGGAGTCACGAATATCTCCGTCACAGGGAGCACACCCGGCTACCGACTCCAATCCCCAGCCGGGAGGGCCGTGGAGGAGGCCCCTCCCACATCCCCGCTGATCCACCAAAGCCGTCCGAGCACCGAGGAGAAATGCCTCCAGGACAGATTGACCTGGAAGCCCCAGGGGATGACCGATGCCCACTGATAAGGAGTATCACCGATGCATGGGTGCCCTCCAGGTTCAATGTACCGACGTTGAAGAAGTACGATGGCACAGGAGACCCCCAGGAGCACGTGCAAGACTACCAGGGAGTCATGAGGTTCTAAGGGGCTGACGATGCCATGCCATGCCGAGGTTTCTATCACATCCTCAAGAGCTCCGCCAGGGAGTGGTATAACATCCTCCCCGATCAATCCATCAGCAACTTCCGTGACTTGTCCCAGATGTTCTGCTAACAGTTCATGGCTGGACGACAAAGGAAGCCAGGCTCGGACCTCCTGTTCAACATAATCCAAAGGCCGACGAGACTCTGAGGGGTTACATGAAGTGATTCAACGCCCAGAGACTAAACATCGAGAATTGCCCCAAACTGGTCATCATGACAGCCCGGAAGAAAGGGCTCCGGCACAGAGGCTTAAAGAAATCGCTGCATGACCCCCCTAAGGGCCTCGTCCAGGTCCTGGCTCGTGTAGAGCGATTCATGTTGACGGATGAAGCCTTGGCCGTGGAAGAAGGAGGTCCCCCCACGGAGGCCAGGAGGAGCTCAAAGTGCGGCGAAGGCAAACACCGCGAGTTGGAGGACCACAAATAGGAGAGGAGGCCCAGGAGGAAGCCACACAGAGGGGAATCGGCACCCACCAGGCTGAACGCAACCCAGGACGTCGTCCTAACGTAGGCCCAAAAGAGTGCCACATCAACAAGCCACCCCCGATGATGAAGGGGGGACGAAGAGATGAAGAGAAATACTACAAGTCTCACAAGAATAACGGCCACAACACCGACGACTGTTGGTACATAAAGAAGACATCGACTAGCTGATTAGTCGAGGATATTTAAAAAATTTCGTCGATGCTTCGTAGGCAGGCTATGGAGAAGGCACCTCGAGGCAAGTAGATAAGGGGAAGAAGGTGAACGTCGTCAACACCCCCGTACGCATAATTGAAAAAGGAGTCAGCCGATCGACTGCGTCTTATGGCACCAGGCGAGTGACACGCCCACCCGTATCTTTCCCACTCTACGCATTTCGGTTTTAAATGTACCCACTGTTTTCCTTCTACTAAAATAAATACACGAACATGAGTTCTTGCTCACAACTGTGCATCCTTCAAGATTTGGTAAACGCATGCCAGACCCAACGTTGCGATCGGTCGTAAGGTTGGGGGCAACTCCCCCAACAGGACCGCTCAATTATGCGAACGACCGTAAGACTGGGGGAAACTCTTCCAACAGGACCGATGGAACTGTCGATCGGTCGTAAGGCTGGGGACAACTCCTCCAGCAGGACCGATTAAACCCTCGATCAGTCATAAGACTGGAGAAAACTCCCCAAGCAGAGCTGAACAAGCTCGCAAACAGTCGTAAGGCTTGGGGCAACTCCCCCAGTAAGACCGATGGAACTCTCGATCGGCCGTAAGGCTGGGTGCAACTCCCCCAGCAGGACTGGCCTAACCCTCTATCAGCCGTAAGGCTGGAGGGAACTCCCCCAGCGGAGCCAATCAAACTCGCGAACGACCGTAAGGCTGGTGCAACTCCTCCAGCAGAACCGCTTGAACTCTCGATCAGTCATAAGGCTGGGGGCAACTCCCCCCAGCAGGGCCGCTCAAACTCTCGATCCATCATAAGGCTGGGGCAACCCCCTAGTAGGACCGATCATACCTTACGATTAATCATAAGGCTGGGAACAACTCCCCCAGCAGGTCGATCATTTGGTCGACCATAAGACTGGGGTGGCACCCCCAGCTGGCCAACCGATCCGTCAACCGTAAGGCTGGAGGAAAATTTCCCAGCTGGCCAGCCACACATGGACGGGGGGACTCCCCCAGCAGGCCGATCATTCGATCAATCATAAGACTGGGGGTAGCTCCCCCAGCTAGTCGACTGACCCGTCGACCGTAAGGCTGGGGGGTAACTCCCCCAGCAGGCTGGCCACATATCGACCGTAAGGCTGTGGGCAACTCCCCCAATAGGCCAATCACTCAATCGATCCTAAGACTGGGGGTAGTTCCCCCAGCTGGCCGATCGACCAGCTGGCCGTAATGCTGGGGGTAACTCCCCCAGTAGCTCGGCCACATATCGACCGTAATGCTGGGGGAAACTATCCCAGCATGTCAATCATTCTATTGACTATAAGACTGGGGATAGCTCCCCTAGCGGGCCGACCGATCTGTCGACCTTAAGGCTGGGGGCAACTCCCCCAGCAGGCTGACCACTTATCGGCCATAAGGCTAGGGGCAACTTTCCTAGCAGGCCGATCATTCAATCGATCGTAAGGTTGAGGGTAGCTCCCGCAGCAGATCGACTACGCATTGATCTCTGGGCCGGGGAAACTCTTCCAGCAGGCTGACCACTCGATCGATCGTAAGCCTTGGGAAAATTCTCTCAACTGGCCGACCGTGCGATTGAACTTAGACCGATGGATGGCTCCCCAGGCAGACTGATCGCACCATTCGGTCCCAACCAGTGAAAAACATCCTCAAGAAACCATTCCCGCTGCTCGAGCCACCAACTGACCTCGACACGAGCAGCAGGAAGAGGGGGCAAGGCCAAAACAACGACAACACGATAGCGCGCAAACACAACGGATATACCAAAAAGAAAAAAACTTCTATTATTCATCCGGATTGTTACAAGTAGGGGAGAAAACAATAGAAAAGACACCATGACCGTCTACGACGTGGGAGCCCAGGAGGAGCTCTCCCCAGTTGCTTCAGCAATATCCCTTGTCCCAGCAGGCTGGTCGGAGGTAGTAGAGGAGCTAAGAAGCATCTACCGAACCTGCTCCTTGAATGCCAGTAATCCCTCCAAGAAGGACTTCGCAATCCTTGGGGCCATGACGTCCTCGTAACCCCTCACAACTTCATCAACAAGCCGCTGGGGATCCGCTCACCGCAGGGAACTGATCTTGGACCAAAGTTCGGCCCTTTCCTTCTGGTGCGCCTCCCGGACAAGGGATAATGCCTACTCAGATTCCTACGCGGAACTTTCGACAGCGGCCCGAGAAACGTCGGCGGCCGCCAACGCCTCCTTCAACCTCTCCACATCTAACGTAAGCTCGATGACCTTGTGGAGTGTGGGCCGTAACTCCTTATGAGCCTCTTCGGCTGCTCGATCAGTCGCATCTGCCCTCAGATGCTCCCACTAGAAGGCCACCTTGAGCTCGGTGACTCGCTCCGAGCGCCACTGCACCTCTACGACCATCAAGGATGCCTGCGAGATGAAAGGGATGAAGGTCCAACCAAACAAAATGGGAGTAGGAGAAGAAGAAACCTACCTGTTGAATCTGCCATATCATGCAGTCCACCAGACTTTTGGAGTGGACCCTCTCCAGGAGAGAGCGGTCCCCCGGCAATGCGGAGCTCTGCGCCAACTGGACATCCACGTCATGGCCGGTAAAAACCGCCCCTCCAGACGGGGCATCAAGTCCAAGCCCGAATGCAGACAGTACTCATCCCACATCGATCGGGGTAAGCTCGACATGGGGGTAGGAGAAGGCTCCCCCAAGGCCTGAGGGCTTCCCTGTGAGGTGGCCGACGAGGGATGCGCCAGTAGGGAGCTGCCATTCCCTTTTCTCTTCTTCTCGGGCCTCTCAGAAACCGAGGAATAACGGTTCTCCTTTGGCCTCTGATCTCCGGTCAGCGCGGCAGGACCCTAGGGAGGACCAGCCGAGGCCCCCTTGCCGAGGACCAGGTCGGCAGGAACATCATCTAGGCCCACCACAGCAGGAGAAGAACATGCAGCAGCCAGGATCGGAGCCAGACTCAGGGGAGCATCAATTGGACCCATCACGACGGGAGAAGAGCATGCATTCGGGGGAGTATCTGCCATCTTCATCGTCCCGATCGGTGGCTCAGCGGCACGGATCACCTCATCCTCCATGCGACGCTGTGCATGACCAGAGGAGCTTCCTCGAAAGCCCCGAGCACCCCGACGGATGAGTTGATGCACGTCGTAGGGGTGGCTGAACTCTTGGACCGCCATTCCTGTAAAAGAAGGGAGAATCAGGGTAAGCCAAGGAGAATGACGAAGTCTAAAAAGTGCCTGTACCAGGGGACCATAAAATGCTTTTGAGGAGGAGACCGTCTAACAAGGGCCAGACCAATTTCTCCCCTCTGGACAAGGCCGACAGGAATGTAACCGCGGCCTGATCGACCTCTGTTGGGTCCAGCGCCAACTCGTAGGCGCCTGAGCTCCCCAGCCAGTTAAAATTTTTGGCTTCCCTAGGGAAAGTGATAAAAAAACATAGTCGTTCTTCCAATGACGACCCAGCGGTGCAAGCCCAGCAGACACTGCCTGCCCCTACTAACGTCAATGTGAAGCCATGTTGCCGAAGAGATAGCCCTAATTTTGTAGAAATGGAAGAAGAATGGAAAGGACGGCTCCAACCCGTGCAGATGACAGATCACGACGAAGACGACCAAGACTGGAATTGAGTACGAGGTCAGCTGGCACAAGGACACTTGCAAAAATTCCAAAACCTGGATGATGAAGGGGTGAAGAGGAATGCGGAGCCCCATCCGAAACATCTCGACGTTCATGCCTATCTCACGGCACCCAAGAAAAAAGATCATCTCGTCTTGAAACGGGACCCGAACCCCATGCGGGTAAGAAAGATATTCCGCACTAAGTCTCTCAGCAGTAGAATAGGAGACAATAGAAGCTGCTTCGAGAATCGTGGGAGAAACCTCGGATCCCTCAGCCCCAGAAGGATTCCCTCGTGGGATCAAATCCTCAAATAGCAAACCCTTACCTTCACGTGGGACGAAGATGCCCAGACGGCCATGATGGAATCATTGGCATCAGGCGGTGGAGTTCTTAGCCTCAGCATCCTCCCCATTGAAAAAAATGAAAACGAAAGAAAGGAAGGGGGTTACCTTGCGAAAGTTGGAGAAGGGGATGTCGAAGAGGAAACATGGAAAGACTCAGCAACGATGAAAGAAAACGGAGCGAAATCAAGAAGCGCTGAAGGAACCCCAAAACCATGTCTTTTTATATGTAGGACAACTCCGAATCCAGGCCATCCAAAGAAGGGCACACGTCAACATCTCCCTAAAGGCAGCCCTCCGAATCCCACTTCCAAAGGGCGGGAAAATTCCTGGCTCACAACACCATGATGAACTTCATTTAATGCGACACCTCGACTGATGCGTCTGTCAAATCCACACGAATCACATCCCTCGGACCGAACCGTTAAAAACCGAACGGCCCGAGCAATGGGGAGCAATTGATAACAACCCCCAAAATGAAGCAGGCCAAGCACACGACCCAGGGGGAGTTGGGCCCAAACCTAAAGGCCCCACGAGCGTATTAAAATCGCGGCGGCCGTCGCGGAAACTGCTGACCCTCCACGATTGAGGAAACCGCTCCCCAGATTGCACCCACCTTGAACTCCAGTCAATGCACCATCTGTAGGATCCTGTCCAAAACAAAGTTAGGATCGATAATTAAAGTGGAGACTTACGCTTGCGTATGCGGAACGATAGTCTCGGAACTTTGCCTTCGGATTCTCCACGACGGATCGAGTCTTCTCACGAACGGAGTAAGGCTACTAATCCACAATCTAAATCTCTATTTTAGATTAAGAACTTGGAAGGAGGGAGAGGAAATATTTCTGCAGAGCTTCGCTATGAAGAAGATGCATGCATGAATTTCATGCAAAATGTGTAAGGAAAATGGCTACCCTTGGGTCTTATTTATAGCCCCCAAGGTAGTTATTTTAGGGTAAGTTGTTCCTTTGGAACAACTTAATTAAGGTGTACCATGATGCATGGCACATTATAAGCTTAAGTTGTACCATATGCATGGTACAACATAAGCTTAAGATATTCCCCCTTTATTAGCCATATGTCGCATGCATTTATGCATATATAATGCGACTTTCCCACTCATACAGAGATCCTCTCCGCAAGGGAACAGATTCCCTTTGCACATGACTTCGTGTGCGCGACGTTCGAGGTCCGTATTCCCTCGTACATCCCCCACAAGGGTGTACAAACGTCTTCCATATCCAACATCTCCCACTCACACTTGAGGGGATTGTAAGAGAACGTCTTTCCCTTAGTTCTTTCATCTATCATACCGAGAAATAGACCGTGCGACCGTCATGCGCGTAGAGTCTGTTGTTGTGCACTTGTTAGAGATACACAACGACCTCGAAGGTGCAAAGTTGAGTAGTTCAACGCATGCTTTACCCTAGATTATTTCTTCGCATTTCTTATACTTTATATTCAACAATTGAATCCCATCTGGATTACAATTGGCTGGCCAGCTTTGAATCATTAAAGTCTAAATGCGAATATGAAATCAATCTTCCTCTTCTTGTGAACCTTCTGATCTTGACTTGATTCGCTTTTCTAACGTGCCCCGCCGAGCCGAATTACCATAGCCCATTAGTAACACGCTAAGATAGCGATCATCTCGTCAAATCTAAAGGAACCAATTGGAGTCCTTGAGGGTAAGAGTTAAGACCCGTATGGCCTTTGAGTCTCACATAATAGCAAACACTATTGCTACTAACTCAGTGGTCGAAATGCATACGTGGTATGAACACGTACTACAACATCACTCCTTTCCCAGGGAGAGTATGTCTTAATGATGTTGTACGGATGAAAGATCAGACACCACAGTGCCTATCTTTTTGAGTCCCCTTACTACTCGTGAAATATTCACGGACTCTCATCCTGCATAAGACAGATAGGATTTTAAAAAATCCAATGAGATCTTTATATCCTTGTGATACAGATCTCAGATCTTTTGTAAGCATCCGTATGATGCAGATCTTTTATTCGACTATCTTGTTTTAAGTCATGACTCTAAATCATTTGTCTAATGATTTTGACTTTAAACTAGTCTCATCTCTATCTTATCCATCTGATAAGATAAGGCGGTTGCTCATGTGAGAGAGCCAACCTTAATCTGTCCGACATACACACAATAAAATAGCTGAGACCAAAACACAAATGTATATAAAATCATTTGTAAGAAACTTGTATGCAAATTAAATTTTGATCTTCTATAGACATGGGAAATATTACATGATACAGCTCAGCACCTACGCATTCCCATAGATGATAAGTGTTTGAAAAACACATCTCTGGGGATCGCCTTAGTAAGGGGATCCGCTATCATCTCATGCGTGGATATGTATCCTATGTCTACTTCCTTCCGTTTATCATAATCCTTCGCAAACTTGAATCGAATGTCAATGTGTTTGGTCTTACAATGAAATTTAGGATCTTTGACATAGGCAATCGAAGCTTGACTATCACTGTATATAGGAACAGTGCTCGAGTCAGAGGCATTCGTCAGCCTGTCTAAGAATTTCCTAAGCCAAACAGCTTCTTGGACCGCCATGCTGAATGCTACGAACTCGGCTTCCATGGTTGATAGAGCGATGCAGGTTTGTTTCTTGCTGCTCCAGGATATTGCACCATTCCCGAGTAAGAAAACAAAGCCTGAGGTAGATCTTCGCTCGTCGAGATCACCCGCCCAATCAGCATCGGTATAGCCTTCGAGTCTCAAGGTATTGCCTTGATAGCATAACGCATAGTCCGCAGTCCCTTTGAGGTATCTTAATATCCTCTTCACCGCTTTCCAGTGTGCCTGCCCTGGGTTGGATTGGTAACGGCTTACCATACCAACATCATAGCAAATGTCGGGTCTAGTACACATCATGGCGTACATCAGACTCCCGACAGCACTGGAGTATGGAACTTTTTCCATAGCTTTCTTTTCTTTTGGATCTTTGGGACACATCTCCAAACATAGACCCTCGCCTTTGCTTATTGGAGTATCAATTGGCTTGCAGTCCTGCATATTAAACCGTTCTAAAACTTTCTTTATATACGTCTCTTGAGAGAGAGAAAGAAGTTTCTTGGAACGATTCCTTGAGATCTTAACCCCAAGGATATATGCAACTTCACCCATGTCTTTCATCTCAAAGACGGATGAAAGCCAAGCTTTGATATCCAATATAAGACGCTTATCATTTCCGGCTATAAGTATGTCATCTACATAAAGAGACATAATTATATACTTGTTTTTAATCCTCTTAATATATACGCAATTGTCTTCGTCGAGCATGGAGAATCCATACGACAAAACAACTTCTTGAAAGCGCATATACCACTGCCTTGAGGATAGTTTAAGACCATATATGGATTTACGAAGTTTACAAACCTTATGTTTGTTTTCTTCTTTTACGAACCCGTTTGGTTGTTCCATGTAGATCTCCTCATCTAGTTCTCCGTTAAGAAAGGCAGTCTTTACATCCATCTGATGTAATTCGAGGTCCAAACAAGCCACCATTGCCAGAATTAAGCGAATCGAGGTAAAACGCACGACAGGAGAGAAAGTCTCTTCGTAGTCTATTCCTTCCTGTTGCGTGAAACCTTTCGCAACAAGGCGAGCTTTATATTTCTCGATGGAGCCATCAGCCTTATGCTTGATTTTGAGAACCCACTTGTTCCCAATGGCTCTACGTCCCTTAGGTAAATCAACCAAGTCCCAGACTTGGTTTGTTTTCATGGATTGAAGTTCTTCTTCCATTGCCGCTATCCATTTATCTTTAGCAGGGCATGTGACGGCCTGTTTGAAGTTTGCAGGTTCGTCATCATCTTGTAGTAATGTCATGAATGTTTGAGGAAATTCATCCTCAAATCTCAGAGGTGTTAGCCTCGTTCGATTACTACGTCTTGTTTGAGTTTGATCACTCCCACTTGGAATGACATCACTCCCACTTGGAATAACATCACTCCCACTCGGATTAGGATTGGTATCGTTCGTATCATCCATTGGTGAAGTTTGAAACGTATTTTCTTCTTCACCAAGGATTCTCCCACTCGAACGTTCCGATCCTTCTTGATCCCAAGTCTCAAACAAGGATAAGTCTTGACTTATCTCACCCTGTCTTGGAAACTCTTTTTCCAAGAAGACAACATCCCTCGATTCGAATTCTATTAGACCCCCATTGTCCTCTTGACCGACGAAAACATATCCTTTGGAGTTTTCAGCGTATCGGATGAAGATACACTTCCTCCCACGTGGCCCAAGTTTGCCATATTTGTGAGAGGATAAATGTGCGTAAGAGGCACAACCCCAAGGTTTTAGAATGTTTAAGTCTGGAGTTCTATTGTTCCACAACTCATAAGGAGTAGAACTTACCGACTTCGAGGGTACACGGTTTAAGATGAATGCTGCCGTCAATAATGCGTCACCCCAAAAGGTGATAGGCAAATTTGCCTGAGACATCATTGATCGGACCATTTCCATCAATGTCCTATTCCTTCTTTCCGCAACACCGTTTTGTTGTGGAGTGTAAGGCATAGTTACCTGATGTACTATGCCTTTTTCATCACAAAGTTCCTTAAAACTTATTGATTGATATTCACCGCCCCTATCGGTTCGCAAAACCTTAATCTTGCGATCTAATTGATTCTCCACCAAACTCATATAGTTTTTAAAGCAAGCCAAAGCTTCACTTTTGTGGGATATCAAATAGATATGTCCGAAACGGGTGAAGTCATCAATGAATGTGATGAAATAGGACTTCCCGTGTCTTGTCTTAACATTCATTGGACCGCAAATGTCCGAATGGATAAGCTGTAATGGAACTTCGGCCCTTGTGCCAGTTCCAAACGGCTTGCGACAAGTTTTCCCTACAAGACAATGTTCGCAAGTTGACATTTCAACTTTTGAAACATTAGATAGCAAGCCACTTTTGGCAAGTCTATCCATTCTAGTTGGTCCAATATGACCAAGTCTTGCATGCCAACAAATGATTTCAGACTCAGAGTTAGAAGCATTTGTCAAATGAAAACTTTCATTAATGGAAGAAGCAACATCATACATTGTATTTAAAACAATTAATCCATTACAAACATTACCAGAACCAATCAAAGAATTATTACAAACAAGGTCAACACATTGTTTATAGAACCTCCACTCATAATCTAAAGACATTAACATGACCACGGAAACGATATTCCTTCTAATATCTGGAGCAAAGAGGACGTCGTGCAATAATAAAGTCCGGCCGTTGTCGAGAACTAGCTTGCATGTTCCGACGCCTTTGACTTCAACACGTGTGTTGTTGCCGACGTATATCCACTTTGTTCCTTGAGTTATCTTTCGATACTCTACGAAGAACCTTCTGTCCTTCGCAACGTGGTCTGTGGCCCCTGAATCAATCAACCAAAAATAGTTAGATTCAGCAAGAAACACGGAACTAGAAACACATATGTAACTAGCCCTACAAGTTACCTTGTCACTTCCATCCGTACACTTACGGGCGAAGTGACCGTACTTGTTGCACTTAAAGCACTTGATCTTCTTCAAGTTTTTCTTCTTTGAGTGCACATTCTTTTGCCACTTTTTGTTCTTTGTCTTCTTTGAGGTCTCCGGTTCTTGCTTACGTTCGTTCACAAACCTTAAGCGTTTCCGCTTATTTCCTCCATGTGAGGAACTAGCGGCCACGTGCACTTCTGCACTTGGTTTTGCGGCTTGAATCCGCTCTTCCTCGAGTTCGAGGTGTTTCGAAACATCGCTTAAAGTTTTAATGCATTCATTATGAGTGAGATGCATTTTCATGTTATCCCAGCTATCTGGGAGTGAACGAATGACCGCTTGGATCTGCTGTTCGTCAGACAGCGTAACACCCGCATCCTTTAATTCAGATATAAGATTCGCCATGTGGCGGAGATGCTTTTTCATAGAATGATCTCGCCGCATCTTGTACGAATCAAATTGAATATTCAAGGAGCGGAGTTTGGTAACCGAAGTTCCACCAAACTTTATCTCTAGCTCAGACCATATGTCTTTAGCTAGGTCGAATTCCCGAAATAGGCGCATTATGTCATTGTCCATCGCGGACAGTAACGTAATACGTGCTATTTTGTTCTTTCGAGTCCAAGTGTCATAAGCTTCCCGGTCCCTTTTGTGTTGGGCCGTATTGCCCAACTCAGGTTCTACCATTATGTTTTGGAGTGTTTCGAGCACATCTTGCTCCTCCAAAACATATTGGATCTTTATTGACCAAAGTTTATAATTGTCGCCGTTGAGCTTTTCACCTTTGTTAAGCTCTGCGACAATATTCTTAGAAGCGGTAGACATTTTCGATTCAAAAAACTGCAAAGAGAATGAAAAACACGATCAAAATTCTATGCATAAAGTTTCGATTCTTTAAACACTTGATAAGTTCCTTGGATGCGTTGAAATGTTACTCTAGAATCGAGAAGTTCACTACGTTCCCAACTACCATCTAGTAGTAACTTTCAAAGTATCCCTCTTACTTATCTCAAGTAAAAAGAAATCAGAAATAATACCCGTATGGTATTAGCAGCGGAAAATCACTTTGAAAAACTTATCTTTCAAAATAGAATAGGTGAGAATTAGCGCAAAGAATTTTAACGCAACAATTGCCAAGCCACGAGACCTGTTCTACACACCCATGGGTTAGATAACCACGGCCGGATCGTGGTAGGACTTGGAATTCTAAATTGCGCTATCCCGATTTAAGGACGGGACATAACCTATTTGAAAAAACATCTTTTTCAAAAATTTGAAAGCACGTTGGCTAGTCTCCGTAGAGTAGAGCACAACGTCACAAGTACATTGGCTAATCTCCGTAGAGTAGAGCACAATGACATGGCTAATCTCGCATGAAGTAGAGCACTATGGCTAATCTTCAAGGAGTAGAGCCCAATGAAAACTTCATTAAAACGTTAGTTCCGTATGAACTAGTCGGCACTGTGGTTAGCCCCGTATGGACTAATCTACACATTCGAGTTTGACCAAGGCCATTTGTTACCCCGTATGGGTCATCTGGCAAGTTTGCAATCGACCCAGACCATTTGTCGGATTGGTCGACCAAAAACACAAAATTGGTCGACCAATTTTCGAATTCAACTTCTTCCCGGTCAGGGCCTCTGCCCTGACCCGGGCTTGGCCAAAGGCCGGCCAGGGCCTCTGCCCTGGCCGGCCAGGGGGCCTGGCCCCCTCGGCCAGGGCCGGCCAGGCCCTGGCCACTGCCAGGGCCTGCCGGCCAGGCCACTGGCCGGGGCCAGGGCTCCTGCCCTGGCCTCGGCCAGGCCCTGGCCTGAGGCCAGGGCGCCGGCCCTGGCCTCTGCCAGGGCCGGCAGGCCGCTGGCCGGGGCCAGGCCCTGGCCTGAGGCCAGGGCACCGGCCCTGGCCTCTGCCAGGGCACCGGCCCTGGCCTCTGCCAGGGCCGGCCTGGCCCTGGCAGTGGCCAGGGCGCCGGCCCTGGCCTCTGCCAGGGCTGGCAGGCCGGCCAAGGGCCGGCCCTGGCCACTGCCAGGGCCGGCCTGGCCGGCAAGGCTCTGCCACGGCCGGCCACTGCCGGCCTGGCCCTTGGCCGGCCACTGCCGGCCTGGCCATGGCCGGCCATGGCCGGTCATGGCCAAGGCCATTCGGCGTTGGCCGGCCATGGCCCCTTTGGCCATGGCCGGCCACCCCCTTTAAACGGGGTTGCCGCACTCATTCCTCCCCCTTGATGGGGTGGTCGCCGGTGGTTATTGGCCGTAGCCAACCCCCTCCGCATGGGGAGAGGGGTTGCATGGCCTTCATAGCCCATTTGGCCATGGTGCACATGCACCAAATTTTCCTCTTACCCGATGGAAATAACTTCCATCATCTTCCTCGATGAAGCACCCGTTCGTCGATGAAGCACCCGTTCGTCGAGAATTTAGTTATTTTCTAATGGCCGTGTGCCAAAAATGAATAACTTACTACGTGAACGGTCGGTTCTTCCCGTCACGGAGAGTTCCTACCATATCCATAATGATAGGAGACCCTAACGTGAAAAGAACAACCGCTGCGTTCTCTCCGTCACGAAGCGTTCCTACTATATCCGTAATAGTAGGAGACCCATTCGTGAAAAAGACAACGACTCGTTCGTAGTTTCGACGGGGCGGTGGTTTGACCGGGGCGAACCCATATGGCTCTGATACCAATGTAGGATCCTGTCCAAAACAAAGTTAGGATCGATAATTAAAGTGGAGACTTACGCTTGCGTATGCGGAACGATAGTCTCGGAACTTTGCCTTCGGATTCGCCACGACGGATCGAGTCTTCTCACGAACGGAGTAAGGCTACTAATCCACAATCTAAATCTCTATTTTAGATTAAGAACTTGGAAGGAGGGAGAGGAAATATTTCTGCAGAGCTTCGCTATGAAGAAGATGCATGCATGAATTTCATGCAAAATGTGTAAGGAAAATGGCTACCCTTGGGTCTTATTTATAGCCCCCAAGGTAGTTATTTTAGGGTAAGTTGTTCCTTTGGAACAACTTAATTAAGGTGTACCATGATGCATGGCACATTATAAGCTTAAGTTGTACCATATGCATGGTACAACATAAGCTTAAGATATTCCCCCTTTATTAGCCATATGTCGCATGCATTTATGCATATATAATGCGACTTTCCCACTCATACAAAGATCCTCTCCGCAAGGGAACAGATTCCCTTTGCACATGACTTCGTGTGCACGACGTTCGAGGTCCGTATTCCCTCGTACATCCCCCACAAGGGTGTACAAACGTCTTCCATATCCAACACCATCACGTCTGCCTTCATGCCCCATGAAGAGATCATCAAAGAGAGCATGCGCGAAGGGTGAGATGACAGGATGCCATAAAGGCGTTGACATGCAAACTCCTATAAGAGGCCAGAAAGACAAAACACCAAAGGATCAAATCCTGATTACTCAGATCTCAGGTCTTCCACCTCTCTAGACCTTCTCTTCCACCTTACATTTCTCCTCCATAGCTCGGCATGAGGACTCGCGTATTGGTCTCTCCGTGAACCATACTCGATCTCACCGAACATCCTTCAGACAAGTGCTGACTTAGGCATCAGAGGGGACTTGGTCGGAACCAAGGCCGACCCCCTCGGACGAGTTTTCTCATCAGTTTAGATCGAAGAAGACATCAACCAGCCGAAGCCACCCTTCGGCGCTTCATCGTTCGGGTCCAAACTTTCTCGAGCCCGAGCCCGTTCGACCGATCGTCCCAGGAAGCCGTTGCTCTGTCGAAGCTTCCCTTCGGCACAATGATGCACGGATCCACACGTTCCCACCCAAGCAAATGCTCGAACAACCGACCCCAGAGGCCGCATGCGTCTTACGTGACCGCGACGACCCCGGACCTCCAAACTATCAACCAGTGGTAAGAAAACACCCCGAAACACACACGACGGCCAAACGGTTCCAATGCCCAAACCGCTATGAGATGCTACCTAGGCTTAAAGCGGAATTGAACCAAACGGCTCTTGGGCAAGAGAGAATTAGCACCAACTAACCAATTCCCTCAATGATCTTGTGATAGAACGATGCAGGCACATGACAACATACGACAATAAAAGAGCTCAAGAAGCACAACAAGATACACATGAGTTTATCCCGGTTCGGCCCCTTAGGCGACTATATCCAGCAATCCGATGCAATAACACCAACCCACATTCTTCCTCTTCCTTCAATACATGAGATATGGCTTTAAGCAAAACAATCTAACTCTAGACCTCTCCTCAATCCCTCAGAATCTCTCACTCAAGTGAGAATCCTTGATAATAGAGCTCCTATAAGAAATATGGCTCTTCAAGGGACGCACTCCCACCATCAATGAAGATATATATCCTTGGTAATAGAGTTCCAAATAAGTGAGATACTTTCCAATGGACTCAAGATCTCACACTAGAAGGAGAAGAAGAAACACTCACTTGGATCTCTCAAACTCAAGAATTTGCTTTTACTCAAACCCTAGCTTTTATGGGCTCCAAATGATCTCTAAGCAATCTACAAGCAATTTCCAATTCTTGGTTTTCTCTAACATCTCTCAAGCAGCTCCGTTTATAACCCCCCAAGAGATGCCCCCAATTGTGGACATTGGACCGAGAAACCGCTCAATCCAATGGTCAGAAATCGAGCCGAGAAAATAACTCAGCCGGCTGTCAGACATCTGGAATATGTGTTCCAGACGTCTGATCCCAACCAAGTGTATGGACGATGTGTTCCAGACGTCTGGTCACCAACCAGACGTCTGAGTCAGTCTGTCCAAATCTAGAGAGTTGCAAGGAATTATATAAATTGCCACCCAGGCGGCTGATGGTGCTCAGCCAGGCGCTGAGCTGCTCGATTTTTAATACAACGGCTATGTCAGACGACTATGCTGGCTCGTCTAGATGTCTGGATCTACTACTCTAGACGTACGACAATTGCACCCATTCAGAGTTCTAGAAACCACTAGATGTAGGCTATCTATCAGACGTTTGATGCATAAGCATCAAGCGTCTGATCCTGGTTCCAGATTGGATTTCGCAGCACAAATTACAACATGACCAACCCGACCCCTTGACTGGCCAGCATGACTGTTGTAACAGCTCTACCTATCTGTGATAACGGTTAACAAGCAGCTGTAACAATTATATATATATACTAGTCATAACCCGTGCCCGCGGGCATGGTTCATTTAAGATTTTCTCCTGCGAAATCTTCGTTACCAAAAAATTATTTCCACGGCCAAAATTGCGCGAAACAACAAATTAGCGTAAAAATATTTAGCGGCACTGATTTTTTTCCCAGATGCATTAATTGCATGCACTCTTCTATTCTCCAGAAACGTTCATTCCCCAAAAAGTTTCATTTCCCTAGAAACGTTCATTTCCATAGAAATGTTTTTCCCTCCAAAACTTTTCACAAAATCTCATCTCAACCATTCATTACTCAAGACTAAATCCAAGCCGTCTTTTTATCAACATGTTTGTCCTAGTCAGCTTGTCATAGTCAGTCCTAAAATTCAAAATAAGTTATGTTTAATATATAAATTAGTCATAACCCGTGCCCGCGGGCAATTTTCTTTTAAGATTTTCCCCCGCGAAATCTTTGTTCCCTAAAAAATTATTTCCACAACCAAAATTTAAAAGAACAACAAATTAGCGTAAAAATAATTAGCGGCACGGACACCTTCGATGTGGGTGCCTTCGATGTGGAACAACAAATTCGGCGTGGATGCATTCGGTACGAAACAACGCGCGAGCGCTTTCGGTGAGGAACAACAAATTCGACACGGGTGCCTTCGGCGCGGAACAACAAATTAGCGTAAAAAATTTAGCGGAATAGCAAATCCGGCATAGAACAACGGGTGAACGCATTCGGCGCGGAATAAAAAATTTGGCGTGGGCGCCTTTGGTAAGGAACAACAAATTACTGTTAAAAATTGCGCGAACGCCTTCTGTTGGCACAGAACAATGCACGAGCGTATTTGGTGCGGAACAACAAATTCGGCGCGGGAGCCTTTGGCGCGGAACAACAAAAGCGAAAAAAATTTAGCGTGGGCGCAGTCGGTGCGAAACAACAAACCTCAGGGCATTTTTCGGTGACTGTATTAACTTAAACGGAACAACAAATCTCATGTTATTTTTCGATGACGGTATTAACTTAAATTTTTTAACGCTAGTTTAGTGTTCCGTTGAATTTTTTACGCTATTTTTTATTTTGTTTAATTTAATGGATCATGTTTCTTCACAATCTTTTCCAAGACACTTTTAATTTTAAAGTTTTGGTTCCCAATAGACTTTTCCCCCAAAATTTAAGTTTTCCCACTAAATTTTCACAAAATCCAAACTTAACCATTGATTTACCAAGATTAAATCTCAGACATTCTTTATCTTGTTCTAGTTCACCCTTAGAATTCAAAAAAGGTTGTCAAATGTATAATAGACGAGTCATAACCCATGCCGGCGGTCACGGTTCATTTAAGATTTTTCCTCAAAATCTTTGTTCTCACCAAAAATTATTTCTCCCCCAAAATTTAAACGAACAAAAATGTAGCTTCGGCGCGGGCACCCTCGGGCATGGTTAATTTAAGATAGCTTCTCAAAATCTTTATTCTCCCCAAGAATTATTTCTCCCTCCAAAATTTAAATAAACAAAAATTTAGCGGGGGCGCCTTCGGCGCGCGCGCAGTGCCGCTAGTCACTGAACACATTTTGTTAACCAAAGTGCATTGGCGTAGAACAACAAATTCGGCTCCACGCCTTTAGCGCGGGCAGTGCCGCTAGTTACCGCACACATTTTGCTAATCAAAGTGCATTATCATAGGACAACAAATTTGGCGCGGAACAACAAATTAGTGCCAAAAACCGGTGCACGCGGGTACGGTTCATTTAAGATTTGCCCCCACGAAATCTTTGTTCCCCAAAAAATAATTAAAATTTAAAAAAGCAACAAATTAGTGTAAAAATATTTATGGGCGTCGGCGCCTTTCGCGTGGAACAGCGAATTCGGCACAGGCGCATTCGACACGGAAAAACAAATTCGGCGCGGGCGCCTTTGGCGCAGAACAACAAATTCGCGTAGAACAACAAATTCGGCTCAAAACAACAAATCAGCGTAAGAAAATTTAGCGGGTGCCTCATCTTGAAACATGTTCACTGGCAGCTTTCAAAGCTGGACCAAATTTCAAATCTGTACCAAATTTCAAAACCCACATTTATTGTTTCAAAGCTCTTTTCATTTCAAAGCTGGACCAAATTTCAAAGCTCACATTCATGGTTTCAAAGCTTCATCTCAACCTTCCATTTCATTAAATCTAATCCCAGACACTATTTATCTTGTCCTAGTTAGCCCTAGAATTCAATAAACGTTGTCAAATGTATAATAGACTAGTCATAACCCGTGCCCGCGGGGACGGTTCATTTAAGATTTCCCCCGCGAAATCTTTGTTACGCAAAAAATTATTTCCATAGCCAAAATTTAATAGAGCAATAAATTAGCGTAAAAATATTTAGCGGCACGGGCACCTTCGGCGTTGAACACCAAATTTGGTGCCCGTGCCTTCGGCGCGGAACAACAAATTAGCGTAAAAAATTTAGTGGGCGCCTTCGGCGCGAGCGCAGAACAACAAACCTCAGGATATTTTTACGCTAATTTGTTGTCCCGCTAAATTGTTTTACGCTAAATTTTTTATTTTGTTTAATTTAATGAATCATGCTTCTCCACAATTTTCCTCAAGGCACTTTTAGTTTCACAGTTTAGGTTCTCAAGGCAATCCCCCCCCAATTTAATCTCGACAATCTTTCCCAATGCACTTCTAATTTCAAAGTTTAGGTTCCCAAGGCACTTCACCACCCAAATTTAATCTCCACAATATTTCCCAAGACACTTCTAATTTCAAAGTTTTGGTTTCCAAGAGACTTTTCCCACAAAAATTTAAGTTTTATAAAATCCAGTCTCAACCATTGATTTCCCAAGGTCAAATCCCAGCAATTCTTTATCTTGTCCTAGTCAGCCCTAAAATTCAAAAAACGCTGTCAAATGTATAATAGATGTCAGCCAAATCCGGTTCAGACTGCGCATCCCCAGCACAAGACAACCCACTCGCCTCTTTCTTCTCTTCCCAGCTTCCACCAATTAAAGAGAGTAATTACCAATAAGTTTATCAGAGAGGGCTTGTTTGCAAATCAATGGGTTAGAAAAAGGAGATTACCATGTAAACAATCTCATGCTCACAAAAGGTAGGATTGTAATCGGCCGAAAAGTGAACGTAAACAGAGGTTACCATGTAAGAATTCATTCCATTTAACTTTTTTTCACAGGTCGACCTTCGAGGGGATATGTATGGCATGCTTGCAGCACATCCCATTGCCCCGCTAGTATCGCTGCACCACCTCGACTCGGTCAAGCCGATGAACCCACGCAACGGAACCCAACTCGACGCGATCCGGTCCCTAATGGACGCATCCAGACTCGACCCAGCCCGAACCCTGCAGCAAACAGTGTGCTACCTGCGCGGCCCTGCATTCAACTGGTCCATCTCAGTGACATGGGGCTACACGGTTCAACTATACCCGCGCATCCTGCTCCCCAGGGATCTAACAGTCCCGTTGCAAACCTTCAAGACATGGAGGAGCTCGAGAACCGGACCGTTTACGTTCAACACTCGGGAGCTCAGGCCGGACCACCCCTGCGACGCGCCCATGCTCTTCTTCTTGGACGGCGTCGAGGGTTTGACCAGGGCGACTCCCGGCCAGATTACCGCAACAATCACAAGGTATGCCAAGCATGAGGCGCCCGAGGGAAACACACGTTGTGATCTGCCTGGCTTCGCTGCTGCGACGAAGGTGAAAGAGATCACGGCCGTCGCCTCGAGGATGGACTTCAACATATGGAGAAAGGTTGGTTCGATACCGGCAATTTGTTCAATGTTGATCTTGCATTTTTACATGTCAAATGCATTATACATGTTGGTTTTTTGTTTTGATGATAGGCTCCGCGAAGACAGTGCTGCCAGGCGCAACAAAGGCAGCAAGGGAAGAGCATCGAGGTTGACATCAGAGAGTGCTACTCCGGCGAGATCACATCACCACCGTAGCAGCCCAAATCACACCGAATACAGCCGACTAGATAATTAAGGTGCGCACTCTTGAACTCGTCCCTTGACACGAAAATTAAACGTATCAACTAGATTTATACATTATACGGTTGCATTACACTACATGATACGATTGTCGACGGTCCCAAAGAAATCCAATTTGCCTACAGATCAGGTATCGTTCTCCTCAAACTGGTAGCATTAACGGGATTAAGACAGGTGAGACCAGACCAGGGCTTCATTCTCCTCGCACGCTCTGACATTCACCTCCATTGCCTTCATACTCGGCGTAGTTCTAATTTCACAGCATTCTCTTCTAGCTCCACCCTGATACGAAAATGAAATCAACCGCGTAAATAACAAGAAAAAGGGCAGGGTGGAAGCTTACACACAACATTACTCAATAGATCGTATGCTTACCCATTGGAGCCTCTCCGCTGGTGTGGAAACCGTGATCTTAGAAACGGATTCCGCAGAATGATTGCTGCATGATGACAGTTGCCACGGAGTTCTTCTTATGTAATTACTAACAATCTGATTCGCGCGTGTAAACTCCACAGATTCCAAGTAGAAAACATGTGGCATTGTACAAGGATCTTGAGATAGGGGTCTAACATTGAACATAAAAGCCGGGGCAGCCCTATCGTTCCAAGCTCTGAAGGTCTGGAGCGGTATCTGTAGACTCCCAGGTGGATGCAATTCCTCGTATATGTGAACAGAGTATCCCCATGAGACCATGACAGACCATCTTCTCTGGCGATCATAACCGATGACGTGCTGTAGGAGGCGGGATGAATCCACCGTAGCAGCCCTCATGAGGTGGCGAAGCGCGTCATACCGCGACATCGAGGGGAAGATGGGATCGACATGTTCAAGATGGTGGAGGGAAACTAACGGAGCTTGTGGGTGCGCCGACAGGAATCCCGATATGTCTCCATTCAGGTCCATCTGTAACATACAAATGTATCAGAAATGAATGCTCTAACTTATGTACCCTGGCTTGGAGATGAACATACCTGATGAAACCCTGGTTCTCTTGTAAACGAAACCCCGAGCTCGGATATGCAGGACTGTATAAGATGGTCTTCTCCGTACACGCTAGGGTATCGCTTGATGCATCCGTCTAAGTTCCTTGCCAGCGCCTTGGCGAGTGGGTAGCTCACGGCGATCCCACCTCCGCCGAAAGCCATGTTAAACGAATGCTGCTCGTTCTGTCCGACGCATTCGGAGTTGCCCCCGATGTAGTGATAACTCCTATGATCATACTTTGCCAATACCTCAACCAGATTATCGACGAACAGGGCCGTGTCGTCATCGGCCTTCACAATCCATCTTACATCCTCGAAGCCCTCGTTGATCGTCTCCAAGATCATCCTTGCCGTCCTGATGGTGAAGGGATTGTTGTGCCTGTCGTACTCTTTGAATCTGGCAGTATCTTCAGAAACTCGAAAAGGGGGTGAAGTGGAAGGCCATGGGTGCTCAGTCGGGGCCTTGTCGAGCCACACAAACCCACGGGTTTGGTTCGGACGCCACCATAGCTCAGCAAAAGGCCCACGGCTTGGCCACCCTCTAGCAGAGCCTGATAATACAAATACTATGTGGCTGATATTGGTGGCGGCCTCCGGATCACCAGCAGCAGCTGAGGAAGCTCTGATAATGGGGTCCTTTTCAGGGCACTGATTGAAATAGAAATGATCATACAGAATGAACATGAATCCAGTAAGAAGGACTACTTTCATTAGAGATGCTCCCACGTTATCGAACTTGGAAAGCTTGAAACGAGCTTGAAACGAACTGATCATGGCGCCGAGCATATAGAACGTTAGCTTTCGACAACTGCAATGTAAACGTAGAGGTGGTGTAGGATCCAGTTGCTGCTTCGCCTTTTGCCTCCTGATTCACAGCGATGCCTTCATGTGTGCTTCTGTTTCCTGTGGGCATATAGATTGAGGAATTCTATGGTTTTTCCCCCAAATATATTTCCTTTAATGTTCTATCAATTGATGTCTTCGTTTACTTTTCTGGTAAATGGGTGGAAAATTCGGCATGAACAAAATCACAATTAAACAAGAAAAATGAGTGATTGTATCATTAATGGCGATACACGTGCCACGTAATGTGCTGTGGGTTACAATAAACTATGGTGTGTTTTTCGATTAATTTGCTGCTTCTGCCCAAGCAGAAGTTGAAAGCACACTACTAGAAAACATCCCAGCACCAACAGTTAATTTCGTTGGAGCTGTCTACAGCACCAACGGTTTCAACCGTGGGTGCTCGCAGCACCAACGGTCCATAGCCTGTTGGAGCGGTAAATGTAGGTGCTGTACAACACCAACGGTTTGTTTGTAGCACCAACAGTTTGAACTGATGGTGCCATTAATTTTAAATATTTTAAAGATTTTTTATATTTATTTCCACTTTGAAAGACACATAGGATGCCATGTCAGCCGCATTGCCACGTAGGATGCCACGTCAGCCGCATTGCCACGTAGGATGCCATGTCAGCCGCATTGCCACGTATGATGTCACGTGCAATGCACGTGAAACGAGGTTTAATTTCTGTATGTAAATAATTTTTCAAAGCACAAACGATATCCTCCGTTGGTGCTACAACCATTGGAGATTTTTTTAAAAAATCATTTCAAAATGATAACATATTTAATTATCGTAATTCAATTCCCAATTTGTAAACACAAACAAACACAAATCTAAGATCAACTCAATAAAATTCTCATTCTTAAGATCAACTCAATAAAATTCTGAGACTTAAATAGCACTATTTATATCTTAAGTTCAACATAAAAGTAAATATTACAAACAACAAACGATGGTTCTTACAAATTTAAACATCTAAATCCAAATAAAACATAGTCAAAATAACTCCAAAATGTCAATAAAATATCCTTAAAATTATTCATCGTCATATTCACTTGAATAACTTGGTGCAGCTTGATCTTTATTTGCATGTTTGGCCCGAATCGCAGCATCATACAATGCATCCAACCCGTCACTGCCAAACCATCCTATTATTTGCTCCATAGGTAATTGTGGAACCATAGAATCTGCAGATCGTCCAGTGCCTGGAGTTGGACAAGAATTCTCCTGCAATCAAATATAGATATAATTAAATCTAAGTTTAAATAACCACATATATATAAATATAAAAAATGTAATTATTCTATACTACTTCTTGACATAAATATGCACATAATTCATAAAGTAAGACTACATACCATCTTCTCCTTAAGTAGATCATTTTCAGCTTGAAGCTTCTTACATTGTTCTTTAAGTTCTCGCTCCAATCGTGTTTCTTTATGAATGTTCTTCAACTTCTTCCTAGTTGGCCCTAGCCCAAGACCCCTTTCATATCCACCATGGTGACCACCACTTACTGCATCCAGTATAGGTGTCAAATCAGAACGATTTGAGCCGCTTGATAATTCCAGTCCTTGATTTTGAATCTCAGCTCGAACCTTTTCCTATATTTATAAATTTCAAAACAACATTAATTATGAACAATGTTTTTTTCTAAAAATATGTAAATGAGTAACCAATAATTGTTTAAAACTTACAGCATAACGTCGTGTACTCTCATTCGGATATATAATCTCGCCCGACTCTAGATCTGTTAACGTATGGGTGCTTAACCAGACATTCCATGCTGTACAATTGTCGGCTCCCATCTTCTCGATCTGCATGTAGTGTGAAACAAATTAATATGTGAATAAAAATATTTTTTGATTTTAATTTATTAAAGTTAATCACTTACAACTTTTTCCTCTGCACGTGACATACAATCGCTGCCACCTGTATACGTCCCACTATCATTATTATTTGAGTTACGGTTAGCACTGTTTCGAATTGATTGAGCCTACACAAAAATAATTTAGATTGTTAAAATAACCAATAAAAATCAAAGTTCAGCAAATTAGCAAATTAGGGAGGCTTCTGTAGTGTTGTCTCTTTTGATGAAATTGGTATGATTTCCAAAACTATGGGTGAGATCACTGTTTTTGCGTTAAGACAAATTAGTCGCTAATAAACCAATGCGGAGTGGACATATAATCATATCACATGGAAAGCTTAAAAACATAAGGGCTGCATGTGCAATGGAGCTATAAGCTAAACACAACAAAACGGCATCTGAACTTTGTTAATTGCCATATGTTCCAGGCAAGGCCAAGACATATTATTAATGCTAATGATAATTAGCGCCAATATGATCACAAGTTTTTTGTTTGCAAGTTGGTTTAATCCACAGATTAAGACAATGGTTATGAAATGAGCAAAACAGTCCGTGGCTTTATATAAGCAGGATGCAATACATATTAAATTAGATCCCAAATCTAATAAATCTCCAAAACATTGCAATAAGTGACTTAATGGTAGATAATTCTCTCTCACATACATTGTAAGCGCCTAAAACTAGAGATGACGACGATGATGCTGCCAGTGGAAATATGGAAAATACTAAATACTGATCAGTTTTCATGGATACTCAAAAGTAGGACAGGAAGAGTTTATCAATGACATGTACACATCAATGAAAAAACACAGTTCACATTTCAAAAGAATGAATTGAAGTTGGTTAAATATCAGATAACACATACCTTAATGAAAAGAAGTTCCCTTATGTTTTGAAGTTGGATGAATTGAAGTTGGATGAATTGAAGTTGCAATAAGTGACTTAATGAAAAAACACAGTTCATGCATACTCAAAAGTGGGCCTGTTAATAATATTGGGAAGAAACAACATTCGTAATAAGAGTGAAAGGATCATGTCATCTACAGCAGCATTTTAGCTGCAATTACTTACTGTAGCTGTAGCTTAATCAGAAGCTTGTGATTTGTGAAATCGTACCAGGATCATAATTATTAGTAGCAAGATTTACTAGGTGTTGAATGAATTGAATTGACTCATCCCTTGCTGTTTTTGCAGTCTATTAGTTGAAGGCCCAAAGGTCTGGACATATGTGAATTTTAAGAAATACTCATAGAATAATGACTGGATGTTAGGATTCAATCTGGTTGGGATGCAATATTCTTTGACTGTCATCCACTCATTCTGGATACCAATACAGTGGATAATACTGTTCAAATGTCAGTGAATTGTATTCTAATAATAATGTAATGACCTTCACAAAGTTTATTTGGGTTGTAGTAGTCAAAAGATGGTAAGAGAACATGATCATGTTTTTACTGGAAAAACCATAATTCCTAAATTATTGTACATGGGAAACAGTTAACACATACCTTCTTTGCATCACTATCCAAAAATGCACAGAGTGCGGGCCACGCAGACAAAGGTACCCTTCCAAAATCAAGATCATTCTCGATCGCTTTACGTTCCGTTTGAGTCTTTGCTGCTTTCCATCTTAGAAAACAATTAAATTTAACTGTATTTCTGCGCCCTATCACTTTTCTCTGCATCGTTTCCCTCAAGTAATCTCTAACTCCTTCCTCATACCATGGAAGCCGTCTTTCTTTTTCCTCGTCCTCAGGATCCAAAGGACCAAAAAATTCATAATAGTCCTACATAAAACATAGATTTATTAATAACATGTATAAAAATAGATTCTATGATTACAATTTTGATATGATAGTCCAGAATATAAGTATACCTGCGCTTCAACAAAAAATCTCTCAAAATTTTTCTCATGTTCTGGACCCCAGTTCATGTGTAGTGGATACCTAGCATAATTAGAAGCTTCGAAACCACAATAGCTAGAAAAAACATTTGTATATTTCCCAAGTGGACGACAACTCTCGTTCCAGTAGATAGGTCGCTTCCCTTCACCATTTGAGAAGTTCGGCTTTAAGCGTAGTGGTTTATTTGGACCCCTTATACCACCAACCCGTTTAACATTACCTGCCACACCATAACGAGCTATACGAGTGGCAAGTCGCTGAGCCTCACGACGTGGTCTATAACTTCTTCTTCGAAATTCAAGTGGGGGTGCTGAAATTGCATCACAAAAACAGTGAATTGCATCCATAAATAAGCTGCTCAAATCGAGAATAAATGATACAAGCCTGAATAAATTTTAACAGCGAGAAATAAAACTTTTAGCAAGTTATCTCACATCAAGCCTAAATCGTGAAATTGCATCCACTTTTATGCTTGCTTAAAAAATTTGAACAAATTTATACATTTCAACTAATCAATAGAAATTTGTTGACAACATCCACATATGCATTAAACATTAGTATAAGTTATCTCTCCATTAACGGGATGATACCCAACTTAAATGATGGGGGAAAAGAAAGCATTAAATAAGAATAAAGAAAATCTATTTCCCAAGCTACTGTTTAAATGCTCTTCAAATGACTGAAATTCAAAAATAATGTCAGCTTATTCAATAAAATAACTATTTGTTACCTCCTCCCTTAACTACATATCTAGTAACCCCAAACTATTCTTTTGCATCTTATCCTCAATTGAAGCTATTTCCATTAAATGATTACAACAAGCCTGAAGCCATGGTCATCATAAATATTATAAAAACAGCTGAATCCAAAATTCCAAAACAACAGGAAAATTTGAACATTAGTAGTTAAAGCTATGTTATCTTGCTTACAGACAAGCCACTTTTAAGCTATGTTATGTTGCTTATCTAAATATGTGGTATATAAAATATAATTAGAATTTAATTTGCAGCAAGAAGAAATTAGCATTCAGGAAGTTCTTGAGATCTGCCTTTCATTAAGCATGCACTATAAATGTTCACCTTAACTCTACAAACAGCGAGAAGTAAAACTTTTAGCAAATCTTTGTGTGTGTTTTCATTACAAAGTCAATTTCTTTATTTCATCAAGAGCAATCATCTACCTCCACTTTGATGATAGAAGTAAAAGAGCAAATTGATGATAGGAAAAAGTCTACCACCACTTTTAGCAAATCTTTTTAGGCATAAACTTAATAAATGTAACATCAACCGATAATCTCTCAGACAGCGTAGACATAGTCCAATACATAGGCTGGAACCTCCGTATTGATTTTTTAACAACATACAAAAATCTATTTTTAATGTGGCAATTGACTCTGACTGAAGCCAATATCTATATAGCATTTGCAATTCATGATGGCTAATGGAAAACAAAACCCTAATATCATCTTTTTTTTGTAGCATGGTGACCTTGTAAAACTAACTTGTTTTTCTCTACTTTTCGGATGCAACTATTCTCATATTCAGTTAATAAGATTTTTGTTTGCATAAAAAGGAACAGCTGCTAAAGAACAAACGCAAAATTTGTTTCCTTATTGTCCCTTCAGGAACATTAACAAATTCTGCCCTTACACCAACTGAACTTCAAAGTAAAGGGACTCCCTTGGCAGTTACATGATTATGATGCCACTAAGTATAGTCTGATGTCATGGAAACATTTATTGAATGTCCAATTTTGCTGCGTACTTGGCCAAAACAAAATAAAATAACAGTGTTCGTAGAACTCATAGATACCTTTAATACCTTTAGCAAATCGATCACGACTGTTTGGATAGCTAAAAATTTAGGCATAAACTTAATAAATGTAACATCAACAGACACATGCTACCTTCTTTTATCCATATCAAAGCAACGGTATCCCTTTTGACCCCTTATGTGTCTTTATTATGCATGCATTTATAACCCTTTTTAATCTATTTAAGATCACTTTATTTACAGACTTACATAAGCTATTTCCTCTCAAATATGCCCCCTAAGGAAATTATGTGGGTATATTGAAATGTAACATTATACATGCAAAATTTTTGAATGCGGCTAAGACACAGTTATATACATGTTCCAATCATAACATAGGTGACAATAAGAGAGAAATAAATAGTATATAAAAATGATTCATGCACGCAAAAACATATAAAGACTTACTAGATTCATTGGATTCGGATGACCGCATTGTATCATCCCTGATGGTGCGTTCAACATTATCATTTCCACTATGAAGCTCTTGCAAGCTTTTTGACCTTTTTTTCCTACGAGATATCGCTCGTGATGGTCCCGCTCGTGATGGTCCCGCCCGGATTGATGATGCTTCTACTGAAGCATTCATTCTCAACTGCAAAGTTTATTAGTACAAGTAAAAAAGAAAAAAGAGTTACTATAATTTAAAATATTCAACAGTTGAATTAATTTTAAATTTAAGGCAATCAAAATATCATTACATTTTCATCCTTTTGGAAGTTGTTTTGCTGTTGGATGACTTTTTCCTCTTGGAAGATTCTTCTTTGTTACATTGTAATAATAAATCTTCTGAAACTTCAATAGGCTCAACATCATTCCTAACCCGGCTATTATCACCAATATCCGCATATATTTCTTGATTAGAAATGGATGGCTCGAGTAAACTCAAATGATCGGTATCCTCTACATTATCTTCATAAGTATTCGGTAAATAATTATTTAGTTCAGGCACGTCATATGTGCCTCTTGCCTTCCACCGACATACAACACTCCAACCTGCACGCTTAAGGTCTTTAGAATAGTAAACCTGTTGGGCGCTCTCTGGCCAAATATAAGGTTCATTTACATAGGCAATCCGACGAGTATTCACAAGTGTCAAACCATACTTATCTTTTACACAACCAATCACATCTTTAGTATCATACCATGTGCAGCTAAATATAAAGTAAGGATCAGCGCGTCCTTGGTAGGTAAGCGCGATAATGGCATTAAGCACACCGTAATATGCATAACCATTAGCGTCAATTGTTGCAATACCACTATTTTGCGTGGTTCGTTCGATGTCTATGCTTTGGATTTCAAATTTACATCCACCAATACCAAATCCTTTGTAGCACATGACATCCATATTGGGAAATCCAACTAAACTGACCAGTTCATCATCTATTTTTTCCCCATGATCTATCAAATTGTAAATCTGAAAAATTAAACAAATTTTTATCAACAAACATATATATATATATATATTAAAAAAAGAGCCGTAATATGGTTTAACTTAAACACTTACATAGGAACAAAACCACTTGCAAAAAGTATTCTCATGTTCTCTACATACTATTGAATCTTCCATTTGTAGGCCTAATTTTCTTGCAATTTCTGTTTGATGTAATCTGGATAAGAAAGAAAGGATAAACCAAACATATTTTTGAACATCAAAAGCTAAAAATTGCAAACATAATTTGCAACTTACTCTCTATATGGATCTAAGCAGTCAAGAGAGAGGAGTATAAACTGATGGATTGCATGAGCCTCATCAGCTGATAAATGTTCACTGGATCCTTTACCAATAGGACCATCAGCAATGCGCATGGGCCTATTGAGTCTTGTCTCAACACTTTCCTCTAGATAACGAGAACAAAAAGTATTTACCTCATCTAAGAGGTAGCCTTGTTCAATTGAACCTTCAGGCCGACTTTTGTTGCGTACATATTTTTTAAGAGTTAGCAAGTACCTAAAACAATGTTACAAAGAATTAACCATACAAATGAGAATTGAAATGATATTAAATGACCACAAACTAATAGATATAAATACCTCTCGATTGGATACATCCATCGATATTGTACAGGACCAGCAAGTTTAGCTTCAGTTGCTAGATGCATGGATAAGTGTATTATGATATCAAAGAATGACAGAGGGAAAATTTTTTCGAGCTTGCATAAGATAAAGGGTATATCCTTTTCTAGCTTCTCCATCTTCTTTATATCAATATTTTTGCTACACAATTCTCGAAAGTACGTACAATAATCATTAAGCACTAGACCAACAGAATCCTTCATTGATGTTCTAAGGGCTAATGGCAATAGGTGTTCCATTAGGACATGATAATCGTGACTTTTCAACCCCACAATTTTCCCTTTATGAACTTGTACTTTCGTAGAAAATCTCGACGAAAACCCTTCAGGCAATTTTAACTCATTTAATACTTGTAAGAACCTTTGCTTTTCTTCTTTAACCATATGGTACTCAGCATAAGGCATTATGTATACTCCAGGCTTATTTGGTAACTGTATGGGATGCAACTCCTTCTTTGCATTCTTTGATCTTAAATCAAGGCGTGCCTTAAGGTTATCCTTCGATTTTCCATCCTTACATAATACGAGATCAATTATATGCTCGCAAACACCTTTCTCAATATGCATCACATCCAAGTTATGTCGAATCAAATTTGTTTTCCAATAAGGCAACTCGAAGAAAATACTTTTTTTATTCCATCCAGGCACAGGAGATTTGTTTTTATTATGATTCTTTCCAAAGATCACATTACTAAAACCCTTCCACTGATTAAGTATATCTTTTCCTGACAACGGAATAGGAGCCTCGCCGTGTTCCTCCAATCCAGTAAAACTTTCAGCATCAAATCTGTAAGAATGATCCAATGGTAAAAAACATCGATGAAATGGATAGACGACTTTCCTACTGTATGGAAGATGAATGCTTCCTGTCTGAAGATGACATTGAGGACATGCTTTATATCCATGTGTCGACCATCCTGATAACATGCCATACGCTGGGAAGTCATTAATGGTCCATAATAATGCTACACGTAACCTGAAGTTTGTATTTGTCGCTGCATCATATGTCTCCACACCACTTTCAAATAAAGATTTTAGTTCATCAATTAGCGGTTGGAGATAGACATCAATATCATTTGAAGGTGAGTCAGGACCATCAATAAGGAGAGACAAAGTGAAGTAGGATGGATCCATAGCCAACCATGGCGGTAGATTGTAATTCACCAGTATTACAGGCCATGTGCTATGATTAACATTCGGCTGTCTAAAAGGGTTAAACCCATCACTAGCAAGGCCAAGCCTGATATTACGAGGGTCTTCATTAAATGTTGTATTCACCTGATTGAAGTGCTTCCATGCCATAGAGTCTCTTGGATGGCTCATTATTCCATCCTTACTCAGAGCAGCAGAATGATGCCAAACAACTGCCTCTGCTGTTTTTTTGGACCTGAATAGTCGTTGCAACCTTGGTGTTAATGGAAAGTACCTTACTATCTTGAAAGGTATATCTGTACCTTTGCCATTTTCTTTCATTTTCTTATATCTATTTTGTTTGCATACAGGACAAACTTTTAGACTTCCATGTTCTTTTCGGTATAACACACAATTGTTAGGACATGCATGAATCACCTCAGATTTTAGACCCAAGTTAGACATCATTTTTTTTGCCTTGTACCAACTCGGAGGGACATTATTATTAGGCGGCATTGACTCCTTTAGAAACTCCAAAAGCATCGTGAAAGACTTATCGCTCCAACCATTCAAGCATTTAATTTGAAAAAGCCGAACAAACCATGATAGCGTAGAATAACTAGCATTAGGATATATTGGTTCCTTGGCATTTTGCAAGTACTTCTCGTACATGTCTGTATTTTCAGAATTATAGGCATTTTCTGAAGGACCTGTCTCTCTAAGGGAATTAGATCCACCTATGGCATCCTCTATCATAGTTTCCATATCACCCCCATCAAAGAAAGTTGCATTATCATTTTCCTTTCTTTTTTCTTTGGACCGGTCATCAATCTCTCCATGATTCATCCAAATATCATAACCTCTCACAAATCCATTTCGGCCAATATGAAACTCAACCGTATTCCTTGTGTGGTAGTAAACGTTCTGACAATTGGTGCATGGGCATGCAATTTGAGTGACACCTTCTGGAATGTTTTTAAATGCAAAATTTAAAAATGCATCCATTCCTTTCCGAAATTGCATTTTCTTTCGGTGTGCTAAGTCAACATACATCCACGACTTATCACTGACATAGTCAAACTCCATGGTTCTACAATGAAGACAACAAAGAAACACAACCGAAAATTCACAATTAAGACATCAAGGAAGCAAAGAAATAACTTTTCCAATTAAGCAAGCAAGCACTGGCTTAAGCTATGCTTCAATTTACCTTGTTTAAAATAGACAAAGAAAATGATGGATAGATATTAAACAATATATTATTAGCACTGATCGATATTCAGTGCCACAAAAATGAAAAGATTACAAAGGCAAAGCCAATGGGACAAGTTAATCACCAAGCTGACATTATAATAACTTGAAGGAACAAATAGGAAACAAACAAGTAAATAGATGTTTCGAGGTGCAGCATCCAGAATTCCCAATTGCCAAAACCTACAACAAGCTCAAATGTGGAGCTGTACAAATATTTTAAGATAGCAAAGGATCAAGGTTCACTGAACACCAAACAAATAATAAAAATTAATAATAATGATTTGTTCTTAATTGGATGTTCATGAACAAATCAAACCCATAAAAGCCTGTGCATGCAATTAACAAGTGATTCAAATTAAGCACAAGAATTGCATGCAAAATATATCAACAAATGCAACTAATGTGTAAAATTACACATAATGAGAACAAATTTCACCCAAGTCAAGATTTTTCTGTACATAATTCTTGAACCGACCATGGAGTAACAATTTGGAGAATAATGGAATACATTTATCTTGAAATGAACTTCAGTAAACATAAACAGGAATTATTTTCAATACGAAAGATGTGTAGCATAATGAAATTATTAGGATTCATCATAAAGATGATATTTTTGATAACAGAATATTAAAGAAAGCGATCGAGAGGAGATTGATTTACCTAACTCTTGAGGGTTTCCTTGAGGATACTAGAAACGATCCCGATCTCCGGGCTTGATCTCGACGCGATCTCGTCTGAGGTGAGCGATCCTGTTAATGGACGATCTCGGCGCAGGCGTCAGATGTGAGCGATCTCCGGGCTTGATTTCGTTAGGTTTTCTAAGAGATGAAAAGAGCGGGGGGGATTGACGGATGAATTGAGGGATTAAATAGAAAGGGGAAAATTTGGGGGGAAAAAATTGGTAAGAGCGCGCCGCGGAAAAAGGGAAAAATTTTTATCGAAATCGCACAGACCTAGCTATTTACTGAAGGTTGCTCTTTAATGGGCAGGGGACAACTTTGTACAAGTACTATATGTTAATATCATGAAGCGAACAGCCTTAGTGGACTAGTGGTTAGGACGTTGGGTTATGCCACATGAGGTCCTGAGATCAAAACCTAGTGCTGTTATTTTTTGATTTATAATTATTTGATATTTATTATTTTGTTTTGAATGTTGGATACTATTTTTTTTAGTTTTGTATTTTTAATAAATTAATAAAATCTACCTTATTTTTATGTTTCTATCTACATACTTTATACTTTGATATACCCCCAAATTTGTACCAAATATGACAAGGTGACATTATGTAACTGGCTAAAACAAATATAAAATAATAATAATGATTATGTTTATTTTTAAAATACTTGATAATTTATGTAAGAAAGTATATTTAATTAGATCATTGCATGTTATTAATTTCTACATTTTTAAAACTGAAGTTAAGAAAATAAAACAAAATTATAAAATCTTGCATAGAATTGATATGAAGAGAGACAAAATTTGGAGGGAAAGGAACAAAATGGATGGATAATTTGGAGGTAAAAATTTCTTTTACACCTCATTGACACGTCATCTGACACGTCAGATTATGCAAAATAAATAATGTGAGCTCCAACTGTCTTTATCGTTGGTGCTATGATAACTCATTATTATTTTAAATTTTAATTCAATTAATTAGAAATAGCACAGCACCAACATAGTAACCGTTGGTGCATATATAAAATAGCACCGACGGTTGGCCGGACTGTTTGTGCTGCAGGGTTTTCTAGTAGTGGCAATACTAAAATTATGGGGGTTTGGAATCATCTGCAAGTTGCCAAGTAAGATACTTAGACTTTGGATCCAGATCCAGAAACCTTCAGGTTTCCAATATGCGACTTGAACTGGACCTAATGCCAAGCAGTAGTTGTATTGCTCTTTGCTTGCTAAGATTAGGACATAGACATGTTTGACATAAATGCAATCTGCTCCATTGTACCAATCGGATGTTTGTTATATACTTCTTGACGAAGCAAGTTGCAGCATTCATAGAAATAACAAGGAAGCTACATCAAGAACCCTCCAAAAGATATTCAATTTTCGTACAAAGATGTTTGATCTAGTCCCAACCTCTCATGGCTCCTCTCGTTATTCTGAAACAAATGGTTGAAAACAGGATTTTTTTTTTAAGGAGGAGGCGTATGGAAGAGATTAACAAGTGAGAGGAACCACGTGACAGATTTACATACAATATTGAACAGAAAGATGCCTGGTCAAACAGCGCTACTGCCAATGGGCTCAAAGAAAACGATTGCGGAAAAAAATCGCCTCCAAAGTGTTGGGCAACTGAAAGCACAACTTGTTCAAGGTTGCAAATGGGGCCTCGCAACATGTATGTCATGATAAAACACTGCAGAATGTCATATGCAGCCTCAAGGGTAGATGCCATAACAAAAATTACAGAGATTCTCTAAATGAACTTCCTTTATCCCCCACCTTTAAAAATTGTTTCTAAACAACTTGCTTTTCTTTCTAAATTTAACTTGGTTTCCTGGATTTGGATCCTCTGATTGCAATTGGGATCAGATTCAAGAGTTGGATTCAGCTTAGAATTCCTTCTGGGTAAAGAAAGTGGATTCGTGATAGAGGTCTTATTGGGTTTGGGTTTGGGTTTTGGTTGGAGGCTTTAGTTATTTCGTTGTGTGGGCTATAATTAAATAAAAGTTGTATTAGTATAAGTTTCCTTAACGATAAAAATAGAGATTCCAAGAGCGCGCGCATGCGTATGTTTCATTATTAGATGAGAAGTGGATTGGCTATACTTTAGCTTAGAAGCTACTGGATAAAGATTATGTGTATGTGTGAAAAGAGAGAGAGTATCCGTGAGATGAATGTTCATCTTCTGATGAATTCCTACATCGGTGCTCCATGGATGAATGCTAAGATTGGTCATCCGATCTATGTATATCATTGTTTCTTCTTCTTCATCTTGTGTACTTTTTACTTTTCTTCCACATAGTTTTCCGCATCGGTCTCGAAAATTCAAACAATTGGTATTTGTTGATACCAACTTCGTCATGGGTCCAGCCCACGAAGTGAGTAGATGATGTCTACCCGGTAAGCAAGGCCCATTAATAGTGGTGCACCACGGCCCAATAGCATCGAAGCCCGCCAAGGAGGATGAACCATGACCAAGTAAAATTGCTAATTAAATTGCCAAATGACCTGGTCAAAATCCCACTTCAATAGCCTTAACGGAGGCAATGAATGGCTAAATAAAGGGGGTTGGTTACACTCCTTTAAGACTAATTCAAGGCAAACTAATGGAGCAATTGTGTGCCACATTTTATGGAGGGAGGTTACCGTAAAGAAAGTAGACCAAATTCCCCCTAATCCGGGATCACATCAAAGGCATTCATTACTGATTGCGTCCTGATACAACGTAACACATGTTGTAAAGAACATAAAGAAAGTGGACCAAATCCCCCCAAATTCGGATTTGTACATAAATAAAATATTGTCGTATCAAAATGTGTCTAACCCTAAATTTGGATTAGGTTACAATACACAAAATGGAAATGTTCATAATCATATGAAAAAACTTGTTGAGAATAATCATGCATATATTTATATTAAATATGAAAAGCATAATAAAATAAACTTAATAATTCACGTGTAGTAAATCCTAATAAATTGCATGTCAAATATCATATGATATCTCTATGTTTACCTAAAATGCATGTAAATAAAAATGCATGTATTAATAATTTTATGGAAATGATGCATCAATCTAAAGATTATTATGTATACTAGGAAAATAAACCAAAATGGATTTGGGTTCTAAATGATTAATTTTTTGAATCCAATATAATTTGATTATCTAAGTAAAATGCTTATCCTTTGGGATACCCAATATAAAAACAAGATTAAAAAATATTAAAACTTTTATCAAATTTTAATCTTAGATAAGAACAAGGCTTCTAAAATAGTAATGAGTTATAAACAAAAATTTAGTTATAAATAATTCATATGAATATTGGTCACTCAAACACTTGATAAAACTCATTATTATTCGACTAATGATACTACTAGTCGATTAAAACAGAATTTTTTTTCTGAAAAACTAAAAGTTTCTCAGCTGATGCATGCTGCTATTAGTCAACAAATGTCCTTACTAGTCGAGAAATAGTCGATTTAGTCGACTACTAGAAGGAAATGTTGACTAATATAGACCAAGTAATGTTCGTCTATTTTGATGAGTTTTGTGGATTCAATCCCGAACAATTTGACTTGTTTTTTGGATATTAGGTCTCATTCAACTTAAACACATTAACATTTACAATCTCAACCATTCATTCTTCATCCAAGGGTTAAAACATATCAGATTCAATTAAAAATACAATTTTCAACTGAAAATACACAGAATTCAAACTACGTCTTCCTTAAGCTGTCGACCTTCATTCCTCAAACTCTAGATGCTGCCCTCACTTGTTGAAGAGTCTTTCCTCCTCCAAGTCTCTAATTCACTGCTTTAAACTCCTCTCTTTCTTAGATTCAAGTTTTGATTCCTTAGTATTTCAGCTCAATCACAATGATTTCTAGTTTTCATCTCCAAGAGCAAACCCTTAAATTTTATCAACAATGTCTAAAAGAGCTAGAACCTCGGCATCCAAACCCTTCTCATCTTCTCAAGTCACATCTTTTCATCAATTCGTAAGGAAACCAAGTTTAGAAGAAAAGTTTGTTAGGTTTTTGTGATCTTGACATTATATATGAAAACTTTATTATGTTTGAAGACTTCTCAAATTATGGGTTAGGCACTTTACCATATATTTTACTATGAAAACACTCTTCCTTGCTACCCACTTCTAGTAAACCTTTTCTATACAAACATAACACAATACATTAGCATCACATTGTCACTTTAGTGAAAAATGTAGAAAATAAATTGTCAGCTAATAAAGTAGGGAGCCTCCTTGACAGTCCAAATCGAGACCTTGATTTATCTGAAATAGAAATGGACAATCCTGAAATTCTCTCTAAAATGCTAATTAGATGTCATTCAATTAATGTAGGCAGTTCCTCTAAGAATCTGCATCATTTAGCTTGAATAATGGTAAAATCTTATCATACAACATCCTTCATAAGTCAAGTAGTTTCACCTATATATCTGTAGACATGGCTAAATGTATCTATGCTTTTCTGGAAAGAATTAAGTTAGAATATGCCAAAATCATTTATGTAACATATCTAGAACTACTTATTCATCTATTCTCTATGGTTACATCCTTACTAGGATTTTCTCTTTTTTCAAAGTTAACCAAAACAAAGAAACATATAGCATGCCTAATGTTGTTCCATTTGAGAAGTCTATTCTCTCTATGATGCACCTTCCTTCAGACCCTTTTCATGACACCAAGAACCAAGAAAATAGAGCTGAACGTGAATACCATCCTGAACATTAATCTATCCTTTTTGTTTAACCTTCAGTTTCCATCCTGAACATTGGTTGTTAGGTCATTTGTTGGATGGAAATAGTCAATGCCATGAGGTTGGCATTGACCACCTGGGTGAATGCGTCGAATTTCTCCTGCGAGACCAGTCGCAGAACTGGTCTCCCCTCCTAAGAAGATTCGGCATCATCTCCGATGAGCGGAGTGTCATCGTTCATGCCAAGGATTGGTCCAGTGTTGGTGGGTCGAGTCGACATTGATGTTGCTTCGGGATTGTGACTCAATGTTTCTCACAGATGACGCCAACTGTTGACGATTGACTTTCGGCAACAGTGAGGTGGAGCGGATGTGGCCGCGTCTGATGATGTGGCACTCTGGAAGCTGATGAATGACCTGCAAAGACTGGAACGCGAATCGGGACAAGCCAAGTTCAAGCCACTAAGATGAAGCTCCATCGAACGGTGGGTCGTCGAGAGCGATCCTTCGAGCTACTTGCTAGGTCGTATGCCAAGCAATATGTAACATAGACAATCGTCAGGGGGGTCGAATCTGGGGTACGACCCAAATCTCCTTTGATGCTTAAGTCAATGAGAACTTAAGAAGGCCCGGGACAGTCAAGATCGACCTAAAAGGAGATCGACTTCGTATTGTCTCTCCGGGCTTATTAGAGGAAGAAATATAAGTGGAAAAATTGAGAGAAGAGTTGTCAGAGTATCGAGTATTCAGTACCTCTGGAGCGTCCCCTTGTCCCATTAGTGTTTTGACTATTTATAAGTGGAGGCGTCCCTTCCGAGTCGTTTCGCGAATAACGGTCACTCATTATGGTGGCACAATCATCCCTAAAAGATAGGCATAACTGCTGTCCACTTATCCCGCCATCAATGAGCCCTTACTATCTCCTTGAGTTTCGGAAGCTCAACGGACAAAATATGCACCGACTTTTATTGGGCGGGTGATTAACTTCTTGTATGGGCTTTACGGGCTTGATGGGCCGCAGTTCCGCTTTTATGGGCTTCTTCACTTAGTTAGGAATGTTTTTCTTCCCTTCGAGGGCCAGCCCAAGGTTGTAACAGTATTATATTATATGTTTGTCATCATCAAAAAGGGAGATAATGTTAGATAGTGGGTCACCTTAATATGTGCTGTGATGATGAAAAACATATTGCTTGCACTAACATAGCTTGTGCAGGTATTATGAATTGTGTGATCAGATGACAATGCTAAAAGACTTGAATATGCACAAATGATAAGATCAAGGAGCAAAGAACATCTTCAATCAAGTTCAAAATTGTAAATTATGTTAATTGGTGTAATTTTCTTTTCTTTGTCATAGATCTTTATAAAGCCTTAAAGATACACCTACGCACACTTGAAACCATAGGATAAAGACTTATAATACCATGAACTTAAATCATATCAAAACTTTTGGTTTCCAACTCAAAACTGTATTGTTTAAAAGATCATTAGTCATCCAATGTAGGTTTCTAATCGACTAGAGTATAAGAGTATCACAACCTAGATTTCTTAGTCATAAATCGACCAACAAAATCTATTAGGCTACCAATACATTCTAGAAACTCATACCAGCTAAGTTTAATCTACTAGCAGAAGCTATTAGTCGACCAATAACTTTCATTAGTCCACTAGAAGACTTTCACTAGTCGACTAACATAATTAACCCGTCTAGCTTTTCTCATAATCATTAGTGGATAAATAGAGCTTACTAATCGACTAATAAAGTTATCATTGGGGATGTTGACCTTTAAAAACTAGTCGTTAGAAGGGGCATTTTGGTAATCTCTTTTCATACTTTCATCACTATAAATAAGGATTAAGCTCAGATGATTAAAAAATATATCAAAAAATCAAGAAAGATTAAGTGATCAAATTTTTTTATTCCTACAAAGCCATTTCTCCCTATTTTCCAAAGAAAAGCCATACTTCTTCCAAAAGAATTATGTTGATCCAAAATTCTCATTCTTTGGTAGAATTCCTCTCTTTAGCCCACATAAAAACCTCACCTTCACATCTTCAAAGGTTACAAGAAAATTGTTCTTTCAATTTCTTTGCAAAAGATTCTGTCAAGGTGTTAAGATAGGTGTAAGTTATTAACACCGGTTTTGGTGTTCAGTGGTTGTAAATTCTACGATTTGCAAGGCAATAATAGAAAATCTTAAGCGGGATGCTTGAGGATTGGAGTAGGTCAGGGAGACCGAAATGGGATAAGATCTCTGATGTTTGCATTTGCTCTAACTGGTTTGATTGCGATTATTTTTATTTTTATTTTTATTTCATCTTCAATTTAATTGAGTTTTGGTTGTTATATAGATTTAAATTGATAAATCTTTTTGTGATCTTTATTGTTTAATTGTATAGATACTATTCACCCACTAATGCCTATTTGTCCATCCACAAGATCCAACAAATTTATCTTATGTAGTATTTATAAAAATTACACAAATAACTATATATATTACAAATATATCAATGTTTTTAAAACCAGACCAGTCATTGAGCCGGTCAAGGCATTGGTTCAAGGTTGAATGGTCTGATGGTGGTTGGACCGTGATTAAACCAGTGATAATTAAATAATATTTTTTATTTTTAGTTTAATATATAAAACAATATTAAACAAAAAATAACACTAAGGCGCCGCCCTCTTTTCTTTCCCGCACCAACCCACTTTGGAAGGCAATGCCTCGATGGTCTCTATTAATAACTTCATAATATAAAAATTAAACTTCGCTTAAAAGTTAAAAGTGACATAACATATAACCACAGTTCTTAAAAATAACATATGAAACCAATCAAATACCATATAATATTTAAGTTCAACGACACCAAAAAAAAATTCAAACGTAACAAGGCAACTATAATTGGAATTTAAATAATTAATATAAGTAGCAATCATCAAAATATTCATTGAGGTCGATATTGAGGATGATTCCTTCAATTTCAAATATGTTAGGAGTAACATCTTTATTAGTTGAACCACCACTACCATCACCACTACAATTAGAATTTGAGAATTGGGGCTAAAAAATTAAGAGTCAAGAATCAAGACGTTAAAAGTTCCATGAATCAAAAAATATTGGTTTTAAATCTGAACCGTTCAAATCGGTTCGACCACCGGTTTGCACCGGTTACACCGGTTTTTGAACAGTTTGCACCTGTTTTATGGTTATCTTGGACCGGACCAGAGCCGGTTCACGGTCCGACCGGTTGAACCGGCCGGTCCGGTCCGTTTTTCATAATAGTGAAATATATAGAGAGATTTAATTACAGAATAAATCATAAATGAGGAGATATTACAGAAATCCAAAAACACAATTACAAAGATCAACAAGGAACCGCAATTGTCAACGAAACCTCTGCAAGGGTTGGCGGTTGGCAGGAGTCAACAAGGCCTCCTCAAGAGTCAATGAGATAATTGGCCCTTCATGAGGGTTGGCAAAGCTCAGAGAGCCATAGCAACAGCAAGATATAGAGAAAGTTGATATGGTTAACAAGCATCGATGAGCAGCAGCTGATATCAATGAGGTGAGAGAAACTGAAAGGACAGATTTAGATGCTTCCCGTTGAAAAAGGAGAACTCTTAACAATTTTATCCTAAAATATAAAG